>CM066031.1:14235568-15435568 GCA_033557465.1 Ichthyophis bannanicus
GCAGTGGGGGACTCCATCCATTCAAACTCTTTGCCACAGAACAAGAAATGCCACGTGCCCCCTATGACTCTTCAAAACACACATCAGCAAGGAGGGTAGCAGCGGAGTGCATTTGACGTGTGCATGGGGAGAGTGGTCTCTGGGTGTAAGCCTTCCCGCCGCGAGGGCCCCTCATCCAGGCGAAAAAACACTTCAGCGAATCATTCAAGACAAGGTGAATGCAATCCTAGAGGTCCCTTACTGGCCACGTCAGATGGGTTTGCACTCCTGCTTACACCTGGCACAAGGGGCCCCGATACGCCTCCCCCTCAGGCCCGGACCTACTAACACAGAAACGCGGGAAACCACGAGGCACCCCAAACATCAAAGCCCTCGCTATCACTGCCTTGAGGTTGAACTGCTGAAACTCTCAGCACTCCACCTGTCGGGAGAGGTACAGGACGTGGTCCTGTGTAGCCAGGAGACCGGTCCACTAGGGAGGTCCTATGGCCTCCAATGGAAGAGATTCAGCATCTGGTGTGCAACGCGCGGACTCGATCCAACCAAGTTGGGTCCAGTCGCCATATCCTATAGTATCTCCGCCCTCTCGCCAACCTCGGTCTTAAGGCACACCTTCCATCCAGGTACACCTCTCGGCGATAGCAGCTTTCAAAAGAGACCCTGACAGACGGGAACCCACTCGACTGCGGCCCACTGCCCCAGACCACACAGAAACCTTTGAAAAAGGGCTTTCATGAGAAACTCTTAGCAAAAATTAAGGGTCATGGGATAGGAGGGCAGGTGTACTATTGTGGGATCAGGAAACTGCGTGAAAGATTAAAAAGCAAAGAGTAGGGCTAAATGTCAATTTTTCCCAATGGAGAAAGGTGAATAGTGGATTGTACCCCAGGGATATGTGCTGGTGTCTGCCACTTTTCAACATATTTCGTAAACAAACCGGGAATGGGGATTCACGATGACACAAAATTATTTAAAGTTGTTACAACCCAAAGAGGGTTGTGAAAAAATGCAAGAGGACCTTGAAAAACTGGAAGAAAAATGTTCAAATGTGGACAGGTGTAAAGTTATGTTACCCAGGACAGGACAACTCAATATAATTGTGACACGATGCATATTAGGAACCACCCAAACCAGGAAAAAGATTTAGGCAATCATCATGGATAAAATGTGTTAAAAGCCTCCACCCAGTGTTTAGCGGCAGTCCAAGAAAGCAAATAGAATGCTAGAAAATCATAAGGAAAGGCAAAGGAGAATAAAAACAAAGAATATTATAATGCCTCTGAATCATTCCATGGTGCAATCGAACCTTGAATATGGTGGGCAGTTACGGTTGCCATATCTTAAAAAGGATATAACGGAATTAGAAAAAGGTACAAAGAAGAGCCACCAAAATGGTAAAAGGGATGGGGAAGGAGAAACATATGAGAAGAGGCTTAAAAGGTTAGGGCTGTTCAACCTGGAAAAGAGACGGATGAGGGAGATGTGATAGAGGTCTATAAATTACTGTATGGAGTAGAACGGGTAAACATAGATCAATTGTTTACGCCATCAAAAAAGTAGAACGACTAGGGGACAGGCAATGAAGCTACAGTGTAACCCATTTAAGACTAATAAGAGAAATTATTTTTCACTCAATGCATATTCAAACTCTGAAATTTGTTACCAGAGGATGTAGTAAAAGGTTGTTAGTGTAGGCTGGGTTTAAAAAAGTTATGGAGGAAAGGTCCATAAAACTACTATTAAAGAGGACCATGGGAAATCCACTGCTTGCCCCAAGACAAGCATTATGGAAGACCGGCTGTGTCTTTTTGGGAAACTGCCAGGTACTTGTGACTTGGATTGGCCACTGTTGGAAAAAGGATAGTGGGCTTGATAGACCTTGGTCTGACCCAGTATGGCATTTCTTATGTTAGTAAGGAGAGGCCATCCCTGACTACACATGTTGGATCAGAAAGGAGCTCATGCGTGTTTAAGAGTCATTGCTAGTTATACTATTATTGCTGTGAGGGGGTGCTGAGAACAGAGTCCAGGTGCTGGTGTGGACAGTGAGCATCCAGCAGTGATGACTTTTACCAGATCAGCTCTGAGGGCACACTGGCCGGGAAACACTGGCGAGAGTTTAGTAACTGTGGCTGGATGCAAGATGGGGAGTGAAAGTACTCAGCCTGCCTTTTGTTTTCTGCCTGCTGTGGACTATGCAACTGTGGTCCTAGAGATTCTTGGATCCTCCCTGAATGAACTTAGTTATTTATTTATTTATTTTACATTTCTTATATAGCGCACTATTTGACATCAGAGCGGTTTACATCGAACAAAAAATTCAAAACATAAACATGTATATGATTTATACAATAAAAACAGGATTACAACACTTGGATAAAACAGGGAATTACACTTAACAGGATAGCAAACATGGTATGTGATATAGAACTATTGACATTCATTCAGCGTTACAGAAGATTAAATGTATAATTAGTGGACATAAAGGAACTTGCTAGGTGCGGGATCATGGCTATCTAACTAGGTGATTTGGTGTAAACTTCCTCTTTTACACAGGGCCATAGCCTTGGGAGGGAGTGGGGCAGGGGGGGAGGGGGAGGGGGAGGGGAGGGGGAGAGGAACCCAGAGGTGAAACAATCCCCTCCTATAAGCTGCTGGTTTAAAATGCCCCCAGCCCTGGAGTGACAAACTGTCCGACCTGTGAAGGACGTTGCCTCAGCCATTCTACTCCTGCTTTCTGGAGAGGATTCGCCTCTCCCTTCTCTCTTTCTTTCTAGGAGACGAGGATTCAGGCTCGGATTCTTTCTCAATGGCGGAGGCTTGCCAAGAGAAGGGAGGCAGAAGGAACTGTTGGGGGGTTCGGAGAGAAGGAAGGGGAGGAGGGCCCAAGAAACTGTGTTCTCAGGATCTCATGCAGGCGGCCATCCTCAGAGTGTCAATCAACAAGCTGCTTGACGGCTCCGGTTACCAGTCACAGATGCCAACAGCTCAATGCCAGGAGGAGCAAAGATCCAGGTCGGGTTTTATAAATCCAAACACAAAGGAGGAAGGTGAGGAAGAAAAGGTAGTACAGCAGTAGTAGTGGTGATATGTAGGAAGAACAAACATATTTAGCTAAGATATCATTAAAATAAAATGTAAAAACATTTTTGAGCTGCAGCAATTAGCATTTTTTCATGCCCGCTGCCAAGGCTGAAATTATTCCAGATATTCGGTGCTACTATACGGGGAGCTATGCGCGAGAGTCATTTCCATTGTAATACAGCTTTTTGCTGTCCTATGCCGTCTGGCTAGCTCTCCGTATAGTGGTGCTGAATATCGCCTCTGTACAGATAAACTGCAGCTCCAACCTGCACCGCTCCGGCACTCTCCAGATAAAGCCGAGGCAGTCAGAGAGAATATTCACTGGTGTTTCCCCATAGTGCTTCTGAATATCCCTCCCAGCGGCACATATCTGCTTAGCAGCTGCTGATACCTGGAAACGTGCTTTAGAAAACTGACCCCTAAAATGTGTTCTACAAACATATGCAGAAAAGTTGAAAAGTGCAGTTATAATTACAGTGAGCCCCAACAGCACGTCTCCCTTTCCCTTCCACTGGCAGGCTCGGCATGTCTACCTGTGGGTGCTGGGGATACTGGGTATTATGGGGTGTGAGCAATGACTGATGGTGGAAGTGAAGTGCCTGTGCGTAGGTTTATGGCTTATGATTGTTTTACACCTTTATGCAAGCAGGCAAGGCAGTCTGCAAAACAATTAAAAAAAACAGAAATGAATGCCATATCATATAAGAAGAGATAGGGAGGGGATAAAAGGAGAGAGCAACAGAAAGGGGAGGGGGAAAGAAGTTACAATAGGTCAAAGGTCAGCCAGAGATTTCATAAGTCAGCTCGAAAAGATATGTTTTCATTTTAGCCTTGAAACCTTTGAGGTGGACTCTAGGTGAATTTCAAGGAGTAAGATGTTCCATATGAGAGGTGCCAATCCAGAAGGAGGCAAATTGCCAGTTGAATCATTTTTAGTTTGGGAAGAAGTGGGAATATGAAGATAATACTGTATGTGTGTATTGAACCAAGGGATCGCTGGGGGGAGGGGGGGCAAGCAGGGTGCTCAGTCAGGAAAAGTATTCTGGAAGGAGTGGGACTGTAGAGATGATCTGCATGTACTGAACAAAGAGATTCCCTGGGGATCATGCAGTGAGATCAGTGAGGGAAAGGTATTTTGGGAAGGAGTGGGATTGTAGAGATGATCTGCTGTATTGAACAAAGAGATTCCCTGGGGATCATGCAGTGTGATCAGTGAGGAAAGGTATTCTAGACTCAAACTAGAGTACACTTTAGTAGAGTCATTTCACATTAAGACTACTGGAAACATAGAACTGAATGGGAGGAACCAGAAGTAGTACTGTATATTGCGATATACCTGAAGATCTCGGAGGGGTCAGAGGTAGATCGCCAGCCCCACTTGGCTCCTTGCCTTTCGAACTGGTTCAAAACCACTGTGACTTTTGCTATCCTCTGAAATTTTATTTTGCCTAGCCTTTGCATGATTCTACACTGCAATTTTATTTCACCTTGCCTTTGGGTTGATTCTACACTGTGTGCAGAATTTATTAAATCGCGTATGGCGATATTGAACCTACATGTGTCAAGCCCTTTCAGGCCCATTCCTCAAATAACTTTTCTTTTCTGCTGGCGGTAAACGTCTCATCCCCCAAATAAAGGTGTATTTTGAGAATCTCTACTTCCCCCCTCAAAAAGGACCGTCTCTAGTTTTTCGAAATTTCAAAGGTTAATTTCCATTGTGGATTTTTGGCCTCCTCCCCTCTGGATATCTCAGTCGGGCGCCAAATCAATGACTCTGTGGACCTTGCTGACCACGTCCATTCCCACCCACTGTATGGCATCTCCTCCATCCTTCCAAGCAACCAGCGCATGTAGTTGCACTGTGGCATAGTAGGGGGCTATACACAGTACTCCCAGCCCCCCTTCTTCCCTCCGCTTATACATGGTGGACCGTGCTACCTTGGGGACTTTCCCATTCCATACATATTGCATTATCATAATTTAAAGCATTTTTAATACCCCCCCAGGGCAACGCATTGGGCAAGGACACAAATAAAAATAAAATTTGTGGTAGCACATTCATTTTGACTATGGCTATGCACCCCAGTCAGGTCAGATGAAGTCCTATCCAAGAAAGAGGTCTCATTTGAGGCTTTCCACCAGCAGTTTATAGTTCCAATCCTGAAGGTTCTGAGGCAGGCTGCCTAATTGTATCCCAGATATCAGAAGTGCTTATGTAGCCACTTGATGGGGAAATGCCCACACAGGTGATCCTCCAATGCTTTTAGTAAATTAAATATTGCAATCTTGCTCTGATTTAATTTATAGCCCACTACCTCACTGTATCTACCCATCACTGTCATCAATACTGGCAGTGTGATAAGGGACTGTTGTAGGGTAAAAATAATATCGTCTGCGAAAAGGGTGATTTTGGTCTTCTGCTCCCTCCCCCCCCCCCTCCTCCTCCTGTATGTCTTCTTGCTCTCTAATATACTCTGCTGAGGGCTGTATCGCCAAGGCGAATAGAGGTGGGTGATGGTGGGCATCTCCCTCTCCCCAGAGCAAAACTATCGGAATAACCTCTATTTACTCTGATGCGGGCTCTTGGGTGGGCATACAGTGCTTTTATCCATTTTAGAAAATTCTTCCCCAGGCCCATTCATTCTAAAACCTGGAACATAAACTGCCACTGTACCTGGTCAAATGCTTTTTCAGCTTCCAACGTAACTAATACTGCTTGCTCTCCTGACCTCTGTAGGTCCCAAGTAATATTTAATAGTTTCTGAATGTTGTCAACCTCCTTGTCGCCCCATCATAAACCCCGTTTGGTCTTTGTATGCCAATTTAGGTACTACCTCTTGAAGGCGATTAGCTAGCACCTTGGCCAGTACTTTAGCATTGAGGTTAATTAGAGAGTTTGGCTGATACGATCCACAGACTGTATTATCCTTGCCCAGTTTAGGTAGGACTGTGATACCCACTTTTTCCATCAACTTCAGGATCTCCTCCCCTTGGAGCACCCCATTAAAGACTTTAGCTAAACACCAGGGTAATTTGGTCTTGCATTAAGCGATAAAATTTGCAGTGAGCCATCTAACTCCAGGGCCTTACCCAATTGAGGATCTTAATGGCTGCTTGGACCTCCTCCTCACTGATTTGCTGTCCTATTCTCTCCTCCTACTCCGCCCCAGCTTCCTTAGATTACAGTCATTCAAAAATGAGACCTCCCCTCTCTTTTCCCCCTGATATCTCACTTTATATAGGCTCTCATAATATTCTCTAAATACCTGACTAATTTAAGACAGTCAATGTACCATCCCCACCCCCCCTTGTGGTTCCGAATACCTCCTATGTAGGCCACCTGCCTTTTGGCTTTCAGCCAGCTAGCCAGAATCTTACCAGACTTATTACCCCCTTCAAAATGTGCTTGCTGCAACACGGCTAACCCGTGTGCAATTTCTTGAGCCCACAATCTGCTCAATTCTCCCCGCAGTTTAATAAATTCTAAGCTATTAATTATGGATCGCAATCACTCTGTTGCCTCCCCTCTAACTCCACAATTTTTTTCTAAGAGTTTGTTTTATTTATTTTATTTATTTGCTTATATATATACCACGCTTTTTGGAATCAGTGCGGTTTAACAAATAACATGAGCAATCAAACATTTCACATAGAACTGGAGATAACAAGAACAAAAACAGTGGAACAGTTACATGGAACAAAATTGAATAGAACAGATTACAATTTAACTAAAATTTCTGCTTTTCAAAATTACTCCTCTCCCTCTTGGCCTGGGCTGCCATATTGATGAGGTGACCTCTAGTGACAGTCTTCAGCCCCTCCCAAACGGTGCCCATTTCTCCATTCAAATTAAAACAGACTTATTCCTGTATAGTTTTATGTATTTTATTTACTTGTGCTTTCTCATCAAAAAGTGAAATTTAACCTCCAGAATTTAACCCCTTCATCCCGATCTCCAGTGTCAAATGTAACACTAATGGGGGCATGGTCTGTTCAGGTTATCGGTCCTGCTCTATGGTCCTAGCCTTAGAAATCCAGCTTCCACTAGCCCAGATCAAATCCAATTGACCCTATGTCCCATAAGCATGGGAGTAGAATGAATATTTACGCTACTCTGAATGTCTACATCTCCAAATGTCCACAAACCCAAGATATTCCTTAAATTTTTTCAAACTCTTCTGCTCCAGCAGCCCCCGCTGGCTTGTCCCCCGCTGTTGTCCAAGTGCGGGTTGCTGATGAAATTATCGTCCCCCCACAAGTTAATCAGGGCTTCCCCTAGCCCCTCCATCTCCTTTAACATCTGCTCATATAACTCCCCCTAATGTTCATTTGGGCAGTAAACACTGATGATCCAAACCTCTTCATTAGTAACCCTTAGCCGCACCCCTACCCACTGCCCCCCTTTATCCCTACATTCTCCCACAATTGCATGTTGACATGTCTCATGAACTAAGATGCCCACACCTCCTTCCCTTGGATTGCTCTTTGTCCAGCAAGGATCACTACTGGGTAATATCTTGAATATAGTAGGTGCTCCTGCCCCAACCTCAGATGCATTTCTTAGACACATAAGACATATGCATTAAGACACCTGCCCTCTCTCTCCAATAAGTGTCTTTTATGCCATGTCTGGAGCCCTTTAGAATTCACCGTGGTCACTGTTAGCTGCTTCCTATTCCATTCTCCTTTATCCTTTGGTTTATTCCCACCCTGGTCCCCTCCTTGCATCCTCTAACCCCCTCCCCCTCCATCCCCTCCCCTGTTCCCCCGCTCCCTTTCCCCCTTGTGTTCCAGAAGCAAATATAAATTAGAGTGTCCTTTACCCTTCCCGATCTTCTGGCAACTTAACCATTTAACTCTGCCCAAATCAGCTCCTCCCTCATGTGGTCTGGTGAGCCTTTACCGACCAATCAGTCTATGCTGTCCTCTTTCACTTCGATCAATCCCCAGTCCATTCACAGCTCAGTTTTCATCCCATGTGGCCTGCTCCTTAACTGTCTAATTCAGAACTTTGTCTCCTCAAGATGCTTTACTCGATTCTCCCACTCCTGATGGGCTGCTGCCTCTTGCGGCTGGAAACCAGCATCTGTTAAAGCTCCAGTGCCTCAGTCATTGTATGCACTCGCCATGTCTTCTCTCCCCGGAGAGCAAGAGTCCAGATGGATGCAGCCAGCGATACCACAGCTCAGTGCTCCGGAGAGCTTAAGTGATTGCTTTCAGTGCTCTATGCCACTGCAGAGTCCCTGCTGACAGATCATCATAGATGGAGACCGGGTACCCTTGCCAACTGAAATTCCCAAGGCCCCTCATTTTTGCCACTAAGCGCTCCTTAAGTTTGTAATCCTTCAAGCAAATGATGATGTCTCTATTGATTCTTGGCTGACCCAGCGCTCGGTGTGCTTTGTCCAGCAGTATTTCTCTAGGGGGCTACCTCTTCCCCTCCCTTTCACAAGGCTTCTGAGCAAACAACTACTGCAAACTTTGCACTGTCTTTAAATTTTGAGTCCTCGGTATGCCTCTGATTCGCTGGTTGTTTCTCCGGGATCTGTTTTCAGGTCCTCCAGTTTGTATTGCAGTTTGTCCTGCCACTCCTCTCCTTTTCCTACTCGGTTTTCCAATACTTCTTGATGCTGCTCCAAGTCCTGCAGTCTGTTTTCATGCTCTCACCCGCCTTATGCGTCAATTCTGCAAACTCCTCCTTCATTTTCCCGATGAGCTCTCCAAGCTGCATCTTAACTGCCCAAACTTCAGTTTTAATTTCATTAAACCATTCCCCGCTGTCCATTTCAAGTGGGGGAAGTGATTAGGGATCGGGAGAGGAGAGTCTTCATTTTCGTGGGCGAGATGAGCGGGGAGAAAGTAACGATAGTAAATCTGTATGCACCTAATGGCTGGCAAGTTCCATTTTGGAAAGAAGTGATAGGATTATTGGAACGGGCGGTGCAGGAGAAATTCATTTTGGGGGAGATTTTAATTTGGCACTGCATCCAGTGCCAAAATATCGGTCCCTGTATCCAAATTATCGGTCGCTATATCCTTAAAAAGGTTCAGAGAAGAGCCACCAAAATGATAAAGGGGATGGACGGATACTCCTATGAAGAAAGGCTAAAAAGGTTAGGGCTCTTTAACCTGGAAAAGAGACAGCTGAGGGGAGATATGATAGAAGTCTATAAATTAATGAACGGTGTGGAATGGGTAAACGTAGATTGATTGTTTACGTTATCAGAATATAGAAAGACTAGGGGACATGCAATGAAGCTACAGGGTAAACTATTTAAGATTAATAAAAAGAAAATATTTTTTCACTCAACGTGTAGTCAAACTGTGGATTTGTTACCGGAGGATGTAGTAAAAGGCTGTTAGTGTAGCTGCGTTTAAAAGAGGTTTGGACAATTCCCGGAGGAAAGGTCCATAAACCATTATTAAGAAGGGACCCAGGATATCACTGCTTGACCCAGTACAAGCATTGTGGAACCTGTGTCTTTTGGGGAAACTGCTAGGTACTGTCACAACTTCGTGGGCCCTAGGCGGTTGCCTAAGTGTATGAAGTGGTGAGAGTAGTTGTGGTATGGGCAAAATAACTTTAGCCGAGCAGTAATATAGGCACACAGGATTTTATTCTCCACAAGGCCAAAGGGAATCTTTACACACAGTCCCAAATATTCAACACAGAAGCGGGTAATTTCCAGAAAACAGGTAACAAAATAAACAGCTTCCAAATGCAGCTTGTTAATGAACTCAAACAAAGTATTTCTTCATACCACTGAAACAAGGTTGGAAATAAAAACCTCTTTTCCAAAAATGGCTTTAAAACATATGCAGTCTCTTCAGCAAAACAGCAGTGCCAAACTTTCTCTGCAAAATGTTCTTTTTTCTTTCTCAAACCAGGTTTCTTTATCTGCCCTTCTGGCAGGCTCTATATATTTTGTGTGCAGCCTTTCACATTAAGGGTTAAGCTTCTCAGGCTTTCTAGCCAACCTAATTTGCATAGGCTCTTCAGCTCAGCCTTTGAACACGGCTGCTAGTTTAACGCTTTCAAAAAAACTCTTTAGTTACTACAATGAAACAGGAAGACATTCCATTTCTGTCTCAGAACTAAGCTCTTGGTTTATAGCATTTTCAAAATCCATGCTCTCAGGTTCAGACTCTGTTAGAACAGCCTCAGGTTTAAAACCAGCTTTCTCTGGCTGCAAACGGTCTAACAATCTCAGAACCTTCTTTAAGGCAGACTCTCCCTTCCTCTGTGAAATGCCTTTTCTCTCATACAATTCCTTGCTCTTAGAATGGTTAAAAGTCTTAGCCACGCTCACCTTATTTTGTGGAGATAAGCGCCTGGCTGACCTTGCAGCTGTTTGCTCAATCTCTGTAAAATCTTCTAGGAAACGCTGTTAATTACTCACATGGTCTGTGAACTCTCCCTGGCCAGCTTTAAAACCCTTGGCTGGTTTTGCCTCTCTGCTTGGAAACTCAGGTAAGGCTTCTTTCACTCTTTGAGTGCCTTTCTTTGGTAATCTCCCTGAGCTCCCAGGGTCTCTTCCCTTCCTGGAATTCTCTGACCCAATTACCTCAGGGCTGGACTCAGGATTGGAACTTCTGTCTCTCCTTTCTCTTCCAGTAGAGGATTCAGCGTCAGTGGAAGCTGGTCTCCTAAAGCACCTTCCCTTAAGGTTGCCTTTCCCTGCAGTGTACCTCCGTTCTGCTCTCTGAGCACCTCCCTCTCGGGCACTTCTTGGCTGGGCAGTTTGAGGATCTTTCTGCTGGGCTCTCCAGATACTTCCACGAGCTCCCTCCCTTCTGCTTGGGACTCCTCTCTGAACTCCTGCACCTCCTGAGCTTCCAGAACTTCCTCGTGCTGAACTTCCTGACCTCTCCGACTTCTCCAACTTTCCTCTCTGTTCAAAGTTCCGGTGTTTATACCTGCAGTTTCTCTCACTGCCTGCTGACTCCACCCCCTGCACTCCCTCTTGCACGGGCTTGGTTACTAGGGAACTAGGGCGTGTCCCTTGCCTACCAGCTTTCTGTGTGGAGCTTTTTCAGATTCAGATGTTTTAACCCCTGAACGTCTGGTTTCTCTGTCTTTCACTGGGAAAATCCCTAGATTTCTCTCCTCTTTCTTATGCTCTTTCTGGCCTGCGCCATCACAGTACGTATGACCTAGATTGGCCACAGTTGAAAACAGGATATTGGGCTTGATGGACCTTGGTCTGACCCAGTATGGCATATCTTATGTTCTTATGTTCAGAATGGGATAGGCAGATGGGGGAGGGGGGAGGGGGGTGAAGAGAAAGCCCGGAGTAGGAGATTCGTGAAGGGGATACTTCGGAAATTCCACGTGTTAGATGTGTGGAAGGAACATAACAGGGAGGCAAGGGAGTACACCTTTTATTCACATCCACATAAAACTTATAGTCAGATAGATTACTTGCTGAAAAGATAAACCTTGCGGGACCAGAGTGCGGGGAGTGGAGATTGGAAATGTTACATGGTCAGATCATGCCCCGACCTGGGTTGACATACAGGGTGGGAATGGAGAGGGAGGTATCAGATTTTGGAGATTGAATGAGAGTCTTCTCCGAAGGGACGAAGTAGTAAAAGACATCAAGAAAAGCTTCAGGATTATTAGCAGCTGAATGATACAGGAGAAGTGCGGGAGACTAGTGTGTGGGAAGGAATGAAAGCGGTAATCCGGGGGAGGTTGATTATGTGGGTTGCTAAATACAAGAAGGGTAGGAAAGAAAGGGAGGACAAATTGCATGTTGAAATTAAGGAGGCCACAACGCTGTACAATAGGACGGGGTCAGGAAGGCAACTGAAATATTTAAATCAATTGCGCTTGGAGTTAAACAAGTTACAGTTAGAAACCATCGCTTATCAGATGGAGCGAGTGAAACAAAGGTTCTATGAATGGGGGGAAGGGCCGGGAGACTGCTGGCGAGAAAACTTAAAAAGAGGGAGGTAAGGAATGCAATAATAGCAATTAAGGGCCAGGATGGGGCAATTCTGAGGTGCGGAAAGCAAATCGGGGATAGATTTTGCAGTACTATGCAGAGCTGTACTCCCAAAGGGAGGGAGGAGAAATGGCCTCCATAGGGGAATTTTTGGGATCAGTGGAACTTCCAAAAGTGGGAGAGGATTTGGAGGCCAGTCTAGAGGAACCCATTTCCATAGGGGAAATTGAGAAGATGATTAAGGAAATGTCACTGGGGAAAACGCCAGGCTTGGATGGCTTGCCTAATTTGTTTTATAAGACCTTCCGGGAGGACTTGGTGGATTTTCTAGGGAAATTGTATAATGGGATTGTAGGGATGGAGGGGCACTATCACAGGGAATGTTGACAGCGGGTATAACAGTAATACCAAAGGCAGGGAAGGATCCGCTGAACTGTGTGTCGTTTCGCCCAATATCGCTACTGAACACGGATGTGAGGATTTTGGCAAAAATACTAGCAAATAGATTGGCTCAAGGAATGCCAACTCTTGTCAACATAGATCAAACAGGGTTTATTAATGGTAGGCAGGCGTCGGACAACATCAAGAGAGTGTTAGAGGCAATTTGTGGGCACATAGAGGCAAGGATAGTACGATGGTGCTGTCTATTGATGCGGAAAAAGCATTTGATCGGGTGGGTTGGGAATATCTCTTTGCAGTAATGGAAAAGATGGGGTTTGCGGACAACTATGTTGCCTGGGTGAGAGTTTTGTTTGATAGGCCACAGGCGAAGGTACGAATTAATGGTCGGTACTCGGAAGCTTTTTCCCTTCAGAGAGGTACAAGGCAGGGATGCTCTTTATCGCCCTTGCTTTTTGCTTTGGCTATGGAACCTTTGGCACAGAGGAGAAGGGAGGAGGAGAGGATTAAGGGGGTATGGGTGGAAGAGAGGCAGCATAAGATATCATTGTTTGCAGATGATATTTTATTAACACTAACGCAGCCAGAGGTGACATTAGGAACAGTCTTAGAAGTGACAGAACAGTATGAGGAAGTGTCGGGTTTTAAAATAAATATGGAAAAGACAGAGGCACTGAATGTTAACATAGGGGTAGTGGAGATAGGCAGGTTAAAGGAGAGGTATCCCTTTAAATGGGCAAAGAAAGTGATTAAGTATTTACGGGTATATCTCATGGCATAGCCACAGCTTTTATATGGGGCAAATTACCCCCAATTATGGAAACAGGTGGCCCAGGATTTACGAGGTTGGGTGGATATGGAGATTTCCTGGTTGGGCCGTATTGCAGCGGTCAAGATGAATTTAATACCCAGGATGTTATATTACTTTCAGGCTCTCCCTGTGGAGATCCCTGAGAGGCATTTAAGGGAGATTCAAAGGAAAGTATTTCACTTCATATGGAAAAGACGGCCTCCAAGAATAGCGTGGGCGTCCTTTACCGATCTCAAGGGGAAAGGGGATTGGGGGGTTCCAGATATCCAGGCCTTTTATAGAGCAGCCCAGATTAGGCATTTAATGGACTGGAGAGAGGGAGGGGAAAGGAAAATATTTGTAGATATGGAAGGGGAGGGGTGGAAGGAAGGACCAATTGAGGTCATGCCATGGACTATGGCAAAGGACAGGAGTGGGGGTTTCTTAGAAAACCCCTACACGCGGCATGTTTTAGCCATATGGGATGGAGTGAGAAGAAGGGAAGGAGGTAAGGGGGTATCAAGCTTCTCGGTAATGCAACGACTGTGTTATATGGGAGGCTTTACCCCAGGAAGAGAGGGAGGGGTTTATAAACAATGGGAGAGTAAAGGTTTACAATGGTTTTACTAATTTATCGATGGGAGGGGGGGGTCCCGTTTGCAGATTTACAGGAGGAATATAATTTAGGGCCTGGGCAGTTGTTTCATTATGGTCAAGTGATAAATTATTTGAAAGGGAAGTTGGGGAAGGAGGGGCTAGCATGAGAGTTTACTGAACTGGAAGTGATTTGGTAGGGGAAAAACAGATCTAGGAGTCTAATTACGGCCTTGTATAGGGCAATACGAGAAGGGCAAAGGGAGGAGAAATTGGGTTATATGAGGGCGTGGGAAAGGGAGATGGGGAGGAACTTGGAGACTGATCAGTGGAAGGCCATTCTGGAACAGGGTCACCATTTGCCAATTTCCATTGCTGTTTGGGAAAACTGGCACAAAGTGTTAATGGGGTGGTACTATACCCCAGTGCGTTTGAATAAAATGTATCAGACGGCATCAAGGAGCTGCTGAAGGCAGTGTGGAGAGGAGGACGCAATGTATCATATTTGGTGGGAATTCCACAGATCCAGATATTCTGGGATGAAATTCAGAGGTGGATAAGAGGGGTGGTGGGTGAAGAGATAGAGAGGAACCCCGACGTTTTCTTGTTCGGATGGTGGAGGGAAGCGGGCCCGAGGGAGAATAGGAAGCAAATATTAGCATGTCTCAGGGGCGGACAAAGGTGAAACAGCCTATCGGTGGAAGCAGGAGGAGCTGCCGCAGGTGGCACACTGTGAAGATCGGCTAAGGCGAATTTACCTAATGGAGAAATTAACAGCATTACGAAAACAAAAGAGGCCCAAGTTTGATAGGGCTTGGCGGAAAGTATTGGTGTACTTGCAGGAGGGGGAGAGAGGGAACTGGGGTAGGGTGGATAAGCAGGGCTGTGGGCTTAAAACTGCCTCACGGGCATTTGTACAGTAGATGAATGGCTTTAACGGGTTTACTGCTTAAGTAGGTTTCTATGCAAATGTTTCGGGGGAGGTTGTGGAGTTACTTAGCAATATTGTTAGTCGAATATAATATCGATATGGAGTGGAGGAGTAGCCTAGTGGTTGGGGCAAGGTACTTCAGGCCGGAAGGTCGGTGGTTCAAATCCCACTAGAGGACAGCAACCTTGGGCCGGAAGGACTGGGGTTTCTAGTCCCACAGGCGCTCCTTGTGGTCTTGGGCAAGCCACTTAACCCTCCATAGCCCATGTTCCCTGTAAAATAGTTATCTCCAAGTTATAATGCCCTGTTCAATGTAATTTCAGTTTGTTCAATGTAAACCGCACTGATGCAGAATAGCGCGGTATATAAGAGAATGTAAGTAAATAAATAAATAAATAAATAAATAAATAAAATATAAGGGGAAAACTGTACACCAGTTGAATGTTGATGTTTACATGCAAGAGTATTTATGTATGTTACTAGATGCTATGTAAAGGGGAAAAAAAACATTCCCCACACCTTGGTTCGAGTTATGCCCTGAATGGTACCTTCTCCTTTTTCTAAATTGGCTGCGGGTGTCTCCCATTCCATGCGCTCTGTCTCCTTGGGCTGCTGTGGCCCACTCGTCACCATTTTGTTCTCTCCGCTGTCCCCACTTGCACCCGCATATTCTTATTCCTGCAGGTCTGCTGATTTCCCCCTCGTTATCTTGCTCCCACTGGCCAGAGTACTCGGAGGCCATGTACAAGCCGTTATCGGTGCTGCTTGGAAGATGTTTTTTCACTGTTGATCAGGAATGGCTCCAGAGCAGAGCGCTCAGGCACCCATCGTGCTAGGTGACATCACTTCCTCCCAAGAAGCTTTTCAATAAATGGAATTCTACTAATTCGTGGTCATTAGAACTGCAGAGCTTCAGGTCATCTACAAATAGTCAGTGTGATGTCCCCACTGGGTCATGGCCATCTTTAGATTTCAGGCTAACTCCATGTCCCAAAGAATTTATGAGAGTACTCATTGGATTAAGCGCCATATAAAACAGAAGTGGTAACAGGGAATCTCCCTCATCTTGATGTTAGGCATGATGAACTAGCCATCCTTATTCTTCAAAAACAATATAGCTTGCCAGATTTTCATGGTGAATTTAATGTACTCTGTCAACCCAGTTTTTATTTCATATGATTGAAATCAATTGTGTGGATGAGTTTTGCGCATACCATGATAGTCATGACTCTCACTTCTAAGCCAAGGTATGTGGAGTATTATCTCAGTTTCTTAAATTTACTACTAATTTTTTCCACTGTGGATCAGTTGATCGCTTTTAAGATGCAATGCGATGAGTGAAACCCTTGTTGTACTCAGTACATGTAAAAGGTTTCTTTCCACTGTGGATCATTTGATGGCTTTTGAGATGTGATGAGTGAGTGAAAGCCTTGTTGCACTCGGTACATATAAAAGGTTTTATTCCACTGTGGATCATTTGATGGGTTTTAAGATACGATGGTTGCATGAAACGCTTGTTGCACTCAATACACATACAAGGTTACTTTCCACTGTGGCTCATTTGATGCCTTTTAAAAGTCGATGACTGAGTGAAACTCTTATTGCACTCAGTACACGTAAAAGGTTTCTTTCCACTGTGGATCATTTGATGACTTTTAAGATGCGATGGCCGAGTGAAACTCTTGTTGCACTCAGTACACATACAAAGTTTGTTTCCACTGTGGATCATTTGATGACTCTTAAGATGCGATGACTGAGTGAAACTCTTATTGCACGCAGTACACGTAAAAGGTTTCTTTCCACTGTGAATCATTTGATGGCGTTGAAGATCCGATGACTGAGTAAAACTCTTATTACATTCAGTACACGTAAAAGGTTTCTTTCCACTGTGGATCATTTGATGGCTTTTAAGAGTCGATGACCGAATGAAACTCTTATTGCACTCAGTACACGTAAAAGGTTTCTTTCCACTGTGGATCATTTGATGCCTTTTAAAAGTCGATGACTGAGTGAAACTCTTATTGCACTCAGTACACGTAAAAGGTTTCTTTCCACTGTGTTTCATTTGATGACTTTTAAGACTCGATGACTGAGTGAAACTCTTATTGCACTCAGTACATGTGAAAGGTTTCTTTCCACTGTGGATCATTTGATGGCGTTGAAGATTCGATGACTGAGTGAAACTCTTATTGCACTCAGTACACGTAAAAGGTTTCTTTCCACTGTGAATCATTTGATGGCGTTGAAGATCCGATGACTGAGTGAAACTCTTATTGCATTTAGTACACGTAAAAGGTTTCTTTCCACTGTGGATCATCTGATGGTTTTTAAGAGCCAATGAATGAGTGAAACTCTTATTGCACTCAGTACACGTAAAAGGTTTCTTTCCACTGTGGATCATTTGATGGCGTTGAAGATCCGATGACCGAGTGAAACTCTTATTGCATTTAGTACACGTAAAAGGTTTCTTTCCACTGTGGATCATTTGATGACTTTTAAGATCCGATGGCCGAGAGAAACTCTTGTTGCACTCAGTACACATACAAGGTTTCTTTCCACTGTGGATCATTTGATGGCTTTTAAGAGTCGATGACTGAGTGAAACTCTTATTGCACTCAGTACACGTAAAAGGTTTCTTTCCACTGTGGATCATTTGATGGCTTTTAAGAGTCGATGACTGAGTGAAACTCTTATTGCACTCAGTACATGTGAAAGGTTTCTTTCCACTGTGGATCATTTGATGGCGTTGAAGATTCGATGACTGAGTGAAACTCTTATTGCACTCAGTACACTTAAAAGTTTTCTTTACATTGTGCATCATTTGATGGGTTTTAAAGATTGATAAATAACTGAAACTCTTATTGCACTCGGTACATGTAAAAGGCTTCTTTCCACTATGGATCAGAGACATTTTTCCAGTGTGTTCTCTTTGGTTTGTAATTAATATGCCCTTATGACAGAAACCTTTGCTAAATTCAATATAGGGAAGTGGTTTCTCTTCAGCATGAATTCTCTGGTGTATTTTCAAGCTTAACCTCTCTTTGAAATGTTTTCCACACTGAGAGCATTTAAACGGTTTCTCCCCATTGTATGTCCTCTGATGCAATAATAAATGATATTTCTTATCAAAACTCTCTCCACTGGTGTCACACAGAAAGGATTTCTTCCCTTTATTCCCTTCCTGGTGGCATTTAGAATTCATTTGGTCACTGCTGTTATTTTGGAAGGATCTCTCTGCCCTCTGGTGTCTCTGGGGCTCAGGGATGTTTGTAAGCTCCCTGTCACTTCTCTCACACTCAGTGACTCCATCCGGTGAGTCTCCTGCCGGGTCTATGTGCTCCTTCTCTGATTCCTGGCAGTCCCTTGTGTTTCTCCTCTCAGTCCTATGGGAAATATTCTCAGAGACATTTCCTGATTGTTCCATTTCTACAGGAGGTTCTTCTCGATTCTCCTCCTTCTTCTGTTCCTGTATGGCCTGATTCTCTGCAGGATACAAATAGAAGAAATTAATGATGCATTAATGACTATGGAATGCTACTAATCATCCAGGAAATGAATTTTCTGGGCTCACACAACATCATCATGGGTTCTGTAATAGTTAAAAAATTCCATGGGATAGCACAGGTGACCTCGAACTATTCATGTGAAGAGTAATTAATAGGAATTTCAGGTAATGTGCATAATTGCAGGGCAATTACAAGTGTATTAGGTGCCCTAGGCAAAATGTCAGCACTGCACTCTTTTGCAATGGTCTTTTAGACCCCAAGCCCCCCATTCCCCCAAGATTTTGATTACTAATCTCATGTGTTATCATCTCAACATTATCCCTCCAAAAACAATGCAAGAAAATGCATATTTGGACGTCACATGTTTAAATATTAAACTTTGTTTTGTAAATATATGCATAATGAGGAGCATTTCAAAAACCCACTTGCATATTGCCCATTCTTCCTGCAGGTAAAAGCACGCACTGATGACTTTGTGTGGCTATTAGGCTCCATTGCTTTGCTTTGACTGTTATTTATTTACTTAGCAAGGCTTATGTACTGCTTTTCTACAAGTCAAACTGCTGCACATTCAGGTACAATATATATATATATATTTCTCTTGTCCCTGAAGGGCTCACAATCTATGGGGGGTGTTTACTAAATGGTGGTAGCGGACTCTGTGATATCAGAGCTGTGGCTCCATTACTGCCGTTTAGTAAACACCCCCCTATGTTTTTGTACCTGAGGGTTAAGTGGCTTACCCAAGGCTACAAGGAACACCTCTAGAACTAAAAATCCCAGTGCTCCCAGCCCAAGGTTGCTGTCTGCTAGGGGGATTTGAGCCCTGGCCCTCTGGTCTGAGATAACTTGTACCAACCACTAGGCCACTGTGCCGGCTCTTTGCTACTTCCTCCTCCCAAAAGCTGTTGCCCAAGGTGACTGCCTGGTTTGCTGGTAGCTGGTCCGACCTTGCAAACTTCCTTTACTGCCTAGCTTGTCTGACTGGACTGGAGGGCAGATGAGGAATATGAGCCATTTTCTGGATGTAAATCATGCGTAACATGCAGATAAAAAGGATTTTCTCACTAAGACTACATCTATAAAACTCCTGATATGTGGGACAAGTTACACCCGTACAGCCTGTAGATATGTTTAAACTTATCCTAACTGAGCAGAGGCCTCCCTGAACCTGGGTTAGTGAGGGGCTTGCATTTATGCAGATACCTTCGAAAACATATGTATAATTGTGTAAAATAAATCCCAAAAACTGGGTGTGCCAAAGAGCGGCTGTAAAGGTAAGCGCATAAATTCCATGGGGTCATTTTTAAAATGGAAAGATGTGCACACTGATTTCATTTTGAATATTTGCTGAAATGCACACAGGGAAAAGTATGCACATACTGCTTACAGATACACAAAATTATAACGTTTTCAAGGCTTTTTCCAGGTAGAAATGGTTCTTCTGACAATTAACCACCCTATCATAAGAACCTAAGAACAGAAGAAATGGACTCTTCAACTTGGAATATGATAGAGATCTTTAATAAGTGGAGCAGAGCAGGTAAAGATAGATTGGTTGCTTACTCCTTCAAAAACTACAAAGATTGGAGGACATGCAACAAAGCTACAATGTAGCACATTTAAGACTAATTGGAGAAAATATTTTTCACTCAATGCATAATCAAACTTTGAAATTTGTTTCCGGAGGATGGAGTGAAAGCTGTTGGTGTAAATGGGTTTAAAAGAGGTTTGGACAAGTTCCTGGAGGGAAAGTCCATAAACTATTAGTAAAGAGAGCCTGGGATAAGCATCATGGACCTTTTGGGAACCTGAGAGGTACTTGTGACCTATATTAGCCACTGTTGGAAACAGAATACTGGGCTTCATGGACTTTCGGTCTAATCCAGTATAGCATAACATGTTTTTTATACTCTTAAAGAGGATATTGTGTAACTAGAAAAGGTTCAGAGATGGGCAAAAAAAAATGATAAGGAACGTGGAGCACCTTCCTTATGAAGAGAAGCTAAACAGACTAGGACTCTTCAGCTTGGAGAAGATGAACAAGAAGAGATATGACAGAAGTTTATAAAATCATGAGTTGGGTGGAACAGTTACTGTATATAATCTTTCAAACAACAAAAAAAACCCCTAGAAGACATTTCATGAAACCAATGAGAAGCAAATTGAAAACAAATTGTGGAAAGTATATTTTTTTTCACGCAGCACATAATTAAGTTGTGAAATCTGTTGCCGGAGGATGTGGTCAAGGCGACTGTCCTGAGCTGAAGAAGGTTTTAACCTTAAAAAGCTAGTCCAAAAATGCATTAAGTTATTCCAATAAAAAGGCATCATCATATTTTCCTTTTCTGTTTCTCCTTTTATTTAATAACCTAGCAAAGAGATGTGGACAAGTTCTTGGAGAAAAAATTCATTAAATATTATTATCTGGGTGGACCTGGGAGAGCCACTGCACACTGGTGAAATTAGCCATCAGGATCAGGTCTGCATTATGGGATCTGCTGGGTGCTTGTGACCCAGTTTAGCAACTGGCAGAAACAGGATGTCCTAAATCTAACTCAGCTTGGCATTTATCATCTGTTTATTTATCTAATGAATATAAAATTGATTCATTCACATTAACCGTTTTTTCTCTTGTTAATGTAATTTTACAAGCATTAATTCTGAAACAAACTGAAATAAACCCAAAAATTAGCCAAAAGAAATAAACCAGAATTTTTTTCCATGCACGAGGGTCTACAGAGGTGTCAAGTCTCACTCGATAGGAGTGTGTCCCCCTCATTTCAAGGCTCTCACTCTCACACTCATTGAGCCCATTCCCTCAAGCATTAGAGCCTCAGTATCAGTGCCAGCCAGTGAGAAGAAATCCGAGCCCAGCTTCCTCTGTATTGCTTCACCCAGTGCCAGTCCAGGTGCTGTGAAACCTCGGCACAAAGTTTTAGCCATTGAGTGAAGAGCAATTTTCAGCCCAGAGATTTTACCCATATTGCCGCCCCTATGTCTATATCCTTTCAGAGGCTCCAAAGACAAGCAAATATTTTATGCTGTTTTTCTTTTACATTTGGAAAGCAATATTACATTTAAATCTTTCTAGATTTACACAGTGGATATACCATTAGAAAAAATCTCACTCTTTGCAGTTCACTCTCTGGGATGGTTCAGCTGTTTGATATGAGCAGAGATACCAAGGCTATGTACCATGTGACAAGCGAGAAAGAACGGGATTATATTTTCCTGCGTCAGAGAACTGGGCCATCTCACATGAGACAACTCTCAGAGTCATGTATCTGGCTGGAAAAGACAACGTCCTCGCAGACAAACTGAGTCGTGTTCTACAACCACATACTGGAGTGAATTATCTCTTCCCATCTCCTCTGAACAGGAAAGTTCCCTAACCCTCATCATACAGCTTCAGGGAACTCTGCTACTTCCCAGCATTAGGACCATGGTCCTCACGGCCTGGATGCTGAGTGGGTAATTGCATGATAATGGGGGGTATTTTAGAAACACCTCATGTGTAAATGGCAGCATTTACATGTAGAAACTGGCACACATGTGTACATGCCATTTTACAACAGGAGCGATGTAAACTTGGGGATGCTTAGTATGTTTAGATGTCAAGGGGTGTGGCCAGGGCAGGGAGAGAGAGTGCTTCGGCAGGCCTAAAATATTGATGTGGATTCCCCACGTCAAATAGGGAATTGATATCTCTAGGAAAAAGCACAGACGTTGGCATTTATAGTTGCCCCAAAGCACGTATAAGTGCATACTGGAAGTCCACCATCCCCCAATTACCACTGCCAACATCCAATTCCCTCTGGACCCCTCTTGAGAGGCAACTGCCCTGACCACCTCGGTCAGCATCCAAGAATCACCCGCTGGAAACTCCCCACCCTCCAATCCCATCCCCGGCCTTACTGGGTGTCCCTCAAGCAAAGTGGAGCATGAGAACCCCCCAGTCGCTCCTGATCTTGGTACCAGGACCCCCAGACATAATCTCATGGTTTTACCACTAGGGCTAAGGTTGCATTTTCCCTTATCTAGGGAGGATCAGACAGTGTAAGGGAGTGTCTGAGGGATTCAGATGACAGGGGTACTGGTGTTGCAGGACTGGCTCCCTGTCTACAGGAGGAGCAGTAATTTTACAAGCTACTCCCACATATATAGTATCTGAGGGCTATTTCTATGTTTTTTTGCTCATGTGCAGTTTTCTAAAATCACTGCTCCCACTAGATGTGGAGAGATATACACATGCAGTCCTGCACTGATTCTAAAAGAGGCTCTCTATTTGGCACAGCCTCCTGTAAAACACTATGGGGGTCATTCTGAACCATGAATAGCTATTCATGCCAGCTTCAGCCCCCGACTAACTTCCCTGTCGGTTGTGTGGGGACGTTTGTCAGAGGGGGGGAATGGGCGGCCTGGGGTCAGAGAGTGGGCAGGCAGCTGGCGGTTGCCGGCCCTGGACATACCGGGCCAATTCTAATGTCAGCCCTGTACGTCAAGGGCCGGTGAAATGGCCGGGGAAGTTATTCCACCTCTGAGGTGGAATAACTCCCCTGGATGTTTGTTCATTTTTCTTTTTTTAAAATTCGGGCTGCGGAAGAAGCTGGGAGGGCCAGGGGACATTCCCCGCAGCCCGACCCTGGACTTTGGAGGCCGGATCGGGGGTAGGACTGTGGTGAATTTGAAATTTTAGTTGGCGGCCAGCATTGCGGCTTTTAAATGGTGCCATGGCGCCTTGACTCCATTTAAATGCCCTGACTGAGTTACCGGGTGCAGTCCTGCACCTGCAAGCTGGACAGAATCGCTGTCCCAGGTTGCACATGCAGGACTGTTCGTGATTCTGATCTTGTGGGGCTAGACGTGCCCGGCGGGATCAGAATCACGATCCCCTCTGTGTATCCAGTTCACACCGGACGCACAGATGGGATGGACTTGCGGAACAGAATTGGGCCCTATGGGAATTCTCCCGGTCCTGACATGAACATGCTTATTCCCCTGGGCTCCGATGAATATCATCACTTACCTGTGAGGACTTATATTTTCCATATGTGAGAATACAGAGTACAGGTAAATAGAGTGCATTACTCAGCTGTATACTGTAATATTTCCTATTACCCAGAACAGTATTTATTATAACTCACCTGGGTATGAGTCAACAACTGCTCTTTCTCTTGATTCCTGAAGATCCCAGACATTCGGCTCTTCCTCTTCTTTAATCCTTGATAATATATCAGGATTGATTCCTTCAAAGCCTGTTTCCAGGAATTAATATGAAAAATGAGTTATGTTTCCTTCATAGTCACTGAAAAATACACAGCAGTAGCTCTCAGGGAGCAGCACATGATGGGGGAGAGGAGGAAAGGTCTACTACTGGCGTCCACACATAAAGCAGAAGAATCTGGGGAGGTTATTATTCCTCACTTTGAGTATTCTGGTAGTGGAACAAGTCATATATTTTTATAATAAATAACTTGAATCACTGAAGAAACGGAGGCTGTGATCGTTTGATATTGACTAAATAATTTTCAAGAAACTGCACTTTATGTGGTCCCTTGGTATTAACAGTTGATTTAGGAAGCCCCAGTGACTGTCTTGTGGGATGATTGCTGAGCTCTTCATCACCTTCACCCCTCAGAATCAGATACAAGATTTTACACACCATCACTGTGAGAGTATGAAATTCTATGAGAATTAAAGAGGAGAAACACCTGCTGATGAAAGGGAAATTGTGGCCTAATGAGGGCAGGGTTCAAATTTTACTCTCCCCCATCATTCCTTCTGACTTCAGGGAAGTCCCTTTGGGAGTAATTTTATAACTGCTGACTGTCAGCATACATCAGCATGACATTATGCCTAGCATAGGTGTCATGGCTTTTCTCCTAGGACAAGCAGGATGAGTCAGCCACACCTGGTGACGTCATCCGACGGCGCCGAGACGGAAGTACTCTCCATAGCTCAGAAGGGCTTTTTGCCCTTCTGAGCATGGGCCAACTGGTCCCACCCCCTGCCCGCCCCTAGCTAGCCAGTTTCACTTCTTCCGCCTTGCCAACAAGACGGGACTTTCTACTCTCCAATTGAAATCTACCTATACAAGCCAATTTAAAACAAAGAATTAAGATTCCTTACTAGCGTATGTATATATAATTGCCATTAATACTGTGTCCAAAGCTTCTTGTTTTTTTCAGGTCTGTTCCATGGCATTTGCCACTTCTTCTGCGATTCAGAGCCCCAGGCCTTCCAGCCATGTGCTCCCAGCCTGAAGCAGATGCACCTAATGAAGGCCGCTGACCAGAGATCTGGGCAGACGCTGTTCTCTTCAGCCAGCCTCGTGTATTTGAGGAATACCTCCGCCAGCTTCTACCGCCGCTCGGGATGCGCCTCAGGGCCTCCATCCCCAGCCGCAGGCTCTAATGGCCGACGCAGCTCCTATGCTGATTTGGGAAGACGCTGCTCCCCTCAGCCACGTGCATCTGGGGGACCACTGCCAGCAGCCCGCCACTCTGGATGTGCCTCAGGGCCTCCATCCACAGCCGCTAACTCCAGCGCAGCTGCGTCCCCTGGTCCCCGTCGGGAACATGCCGCCACATGGGATTCATGGACGCGACTGCCGCTGCCACTCCGGATGTTCCTCCGGGCCTCCATCCCCAGTGGCATGCTCCGATGGCCAATCCAACCCCCATCAGCCTTGCCGGCACCAACATGGGATTTGTGGTACTGGCCGACAATGTGGGACTCAAAGACGCCCCCCCACTGCTTGGGATGCTCCTCAGGGCCCCATCCCAGTGGCAAGCTTGGAGGGCCTCCCAGCCCCGGCCTTGTCTTCAGGGGCTGCAGCCGCCCTACCAGAGCTCCGGCCCGGGAAGTTCATCCAGCAACCTCCGCATGACCGAAGAGGCAAGGTCTGCAGATCGGGCTCTGCCCTCCGACTCCAGTGGCTGGCCATGACAAACGGCCCCACTTGTTGGCCTCCAATGAATGGCACCATTAGCTATTCTGGCTCAACCCCCACGGCACCATTGGCTGGTGCCGCGACAACAGGGGAATCCAGGGGCGGTCCCTGTCGGCGCAGAGGAACTTCTCTGCAGATTGGGCTCCGCCCTTCGGCTCCATTGGCTGGCCAGGACGAACTGCTCCATTGGCAAGGATTCTCATGTCAGGCTCCACAGCGAACACCGCCATTGGCTCTTCTGGCTCCACCCCCGCGCCACCATTGGCTGGCGGCATTACAATGGGGAGCCCGGGGGCGGTCCCTGTCGGCGCAGAGGAACTTCACCACAGCGCTGGAATCGTTCACCGGCAGCACTGTAACGCGATGGTGATATGCAGGTCCACGAATTGTGTGCCCAGCCCGCGACCTCCTGCATCTGCAACCAGCACTGTAACGCGAAGGTGAGATGCAGTTCCACGAGTTGTGCGCCCAGATCGAGTCACAGGCGACCTCCTGCAACTGCAACCACCATGAGGGCCAAGGGTTTTCCTAATAGTTGGGCAGTTCCCCCTCCTGTGTTTCGGCCATACTTGTGCTCCATTGAGCCCACACTGTGCTTTCATTGCCCGATGGAAGGTGGTTGCCTTCCTTGACGCTCACAGCTCTAACACCAGGAGGCTCTCCCAGTCCAATGCCTACTCCTTAGCCCTTCTTCAAAGCACTAGAGGCTAGAAGGGATGTGGTTCACTACACACGCCTTAGGTACCGATAGGGAAGTTGAGCGCGGGGCTAATAGCCAGGAAAGACAGGTTCAAAACCTTGCCTCCCTCTGGGCTGAATAAAGGATCCAAAATCCCTGGGGAGTTTTTTTGGTGAGTCCAAGCTGGAACCAGTCTTCGGTAGCCTCAGATGGGTATCAAGCCACCATGGGCAGGGTCCTACAGCTCCAAGGAACTCTCAGAGATGCGGGGAAGAAGCAGCCAATCTAATGGTAGCAACCTAGCACCAGCAGACTCCTTCCTACAGAGGAGTAGCCGATGTACCTACAAGTTACCCCCGCTACAAATGGAGAAACGGCCTGGCTTGGGAACCAATAGACCTCGGCAAGCAATGCGCTCACCTGGTAAATGAGAAAGACCGCATGGTCTATTTCCCACCCCCATCCGATATTCCCTCTCTGTGGAGCTAACCGGCTATCCTCCTGGCGCATTACACCATGGAGGCATATTACTGCTTGACCATTACAAGCATTGAGGAACCTGTGTCTCGGGGAGACCGATGACCTAGATTGGCCAGCAGCACAATGATACTGGTTCAAAGGATTTTGTACTGACACAGTATGGCATATCTTACTTTCCATGTCCTTATGCCTCCATTGTATCGATCTCTGATATGGGGGGCGTCGCTGCCTTCACCAAGGCATGCCACCCAGAGAGACAGGGAAACACCTCGATCCACCAGACCAAGGTTTCGTCAAGCCCTGTATCACGGGATCCATGATACCTCTGCCTACCCATACAGGCAGATATACCCAGAAGTTGAGTGGTCACCAGAAAGCAGCACTGACCCACCGGTACAGGACAGGAATGCAGCCTCGTGGTTAGCGCTCCGTCATCTCACAAGGAGCATCGCTTCCAACTCCCAGCAGCGATGCATCTGTGCTGACTGTTTACCCTCGGGCCTCTAAAGCCTCATTGCCTCCAAAGCATAGCAAGCTCCTCACAGAACACCTCTAGGGTCCTCGGAGGAGAGGCAATGAGTAAGTGCCCTCCATGCCATACATGAAGAGGGCAGCCTGATGGTTTTCCTTCAGGTCCGTATTTCCATAGAAGATTAAATTAACAATATAGCCGTTCAGATCATCCAGGAAGAATTATGCCTCATCAGCTCGCCTGCATGACTGCTCAAATACTGTCTTACCCGGTGTCTAGGCTATTCAAACTGGTTGACTCCTAACTTTCCAATTCCCTGAGAATCCAGGGAGTCATCCACCCCATCAACATCTCCTGAAACTAACGCTGGACATACAGGACGCATTCTTCCCCTATCCACCAGACACAAGGGACACTGGTGCCTCCAGGTGCAGGACGACCTTATCAATACAGACCCCTTCCCCTCAGCTTCACGAGCTGCAGCTCAGCATGACAGCCCAACAAGAGGCTCGAGCTGCGGTTCATCAAGGCAGCACTGGGGTGCTTCCACGGGACTTGTGCCTGTATGTGGGGAGTGTCACCATCACCGGTTCAAGTTCTCCACCGGGGTCTCCTGTATCCCCGAGCTGCGGTCACCAAACCTTCAACCCGCAGAAGTCACGCACTATGTCTGCCCTCCCAAACCCAGGCATTCGCTGGGCCCGACATCAACACCGCTGGGACCAAGGCCTCATGGCGTTCCCTCCCACCAAGCAGATGGAGTGCTCAAGCCCTACCCCGCAGGCCACAGGTCTGCTCCTCACAAATCTTCCATCGGGTCTCCACACCAAGGATAGGAGGAACACTCCTGCCGTGGTGATGCACCCCCCCCTTTCTCACCGACTGAAGCTCTGGATGCCTCAATGGGCACCGAAGCCGAGTAACCTGATCCACAGGGACAACCAGTCATCCTTTTTTGATGCCAACAGGCATAGGGAAAGGGCTCTCACATTCCCAACAGAAAAACTCATGGCATCCACCAAGTCACAAGTACCCACTCTAGGGGCGCAGAAGGAATTCTACATGCCCCTCCTGTCCAGGGATGCAGTTTGAGCAGACAGGCAGATTACAGCAGACACACAAGGGTGATCAGCTGACAAAAAAAAAAAACACCACCCTTCCGCTCAGTACCCCCCCCCTCGGTCCAACACCCATCGCATCACCTACGCAGGTGCCCTCTATATTTCCCACTGTGGCAACTCCGCGGACGTCTTCCAGGTATCTGGCTAGCGTGGTCGATAGTTCTCGGTCCCCGCTCATATCCAAGGCACTCCAGCAGATCACCAGGCAAACCATGTTTTTCTGCAGAGGCCCAAATACCTCACCCTGTATGTGGCACTCAGCTGGTCATCCCACGAAAATTCGCCTGTGGCAAGTTCAGCCACAATGTAATCCTCAAATCAGGGAATGGTTCCTCTCCAGGACCTGCAAAACTACGGCTTCCCGATTTAAACCTATCACAGGCGACTGCGCCATAGCCGCACTCACCATCCTCTAGGACCTGGACTCCTGGGACATATACATTATCCTTGCTCAAGCAGCAGTGCAACCACTGCCTCTAGCGATTGCTCGGCCCAATAGAGCAGCGAACCCCAGAGCAACAACCTCTCCCCTGGCGACCACTCCTGCCATGGACAGCAATGAACTGCACACCCTGCAAGCTCACCGGCTAGCACACATGAATTGATCGCAACTGCTCCATGTGTTGTCCCACCGGCAGTTTTCAGGAGGTCGCATCGGCCCTCCACACTGACCAGGCATTCGAACCACCGACACCCTATCCGGAGCCCGCCCATGGTGCTAGGACTCCAACCACATCAGGGCCTCAAACACCCACTCACAATGAACAACAGCTGCATGCCCAGGACATACACGCAGCAGTGCACCAGAGACAAGGGACCCAACGCTTTGTCACATGTGTTCACAATCAACTTGCCACCCGGTCCCATTCCGCATGCGCCTCCACCTCCCCAGATTGGCCAGGCCAGGGGCACAAATTAGGGCTCAAGCAATGCCACAGGCAAACACAGGACTCTAGTGGCCCAAAGAGGTCCATCGCCAGGCTATGGCCCGTACTGTGCAAAGCCACCCGCTAACACTGAAACTACACGCAACATGGGCAGACGCACTGCCCGGCAGTCTCAAGGTCTTGACTGTCACCTCCTACCTGGACACCTAACCAGGCCGCGAACTACCTCATGGCCGTTGCGGTATGAATGCTCCAATTTGTGACAGACTGCACGCAGCATAGGCAAACGCATCGCCTGGTGGTCTCAAAGCTAGATGCCACCTCCTGCCTGGTCACATATGACCAGGCCATTAACTGACCCATGCCTTAGGACGCTGCGGCTATGCTCCAATTCACATCACACTTGTAGCACTGCCGATATTCCTCTTGTAGTGCAATATTGATACTGGGTGGCTCGCCTTGATCGCGGTGACTTCCCCCACGCTCCATTCCTACTTCCACATCCCTGCGGCCGCCATTGAGAGTTTTTCTCTCACAATCACTACTGCGGCACATGCGTGAATTGGGACTACATGCCAAGCGGCATCTCAGGGTCGCATGCCTGTTATCACTGCATGCTGCACGTACACGTTGGCACTGCCACCAGGCGGCTTATGGCTTGGCCCACCTAAAGACGATATCGCAAGAGTCCCAGGACACACCAATAAACATCTAGCCTGGGTAAGGTGTCTGATCTCGGCCTTCCCCCATCCACCACAGCACATGGCAGCTTGGGAGGCACCAAGTGTGGCTGACTCATCCTGCTTGTCCTAGGAGAAAAGAGTTACTTACCTGTAACAGGAGTTCTCCGTGGACAGCAGGATAAGTCAGCCACACATACCCACCCATCTCCCCTGGGTAGGGGTCGGCCTTCCGTTCTGGTGCCTGCCTCCTAGTGGCAAAAGGCTCAGCTAGTGACGTACTGGCTAGCTAGGGGCGGGCAGGGGGTGGGGCCAGTTGGCCCATGCTCAGAAGGGCAAAAAGCCCTTCTGAGCTATGGAGAGTACTTCCATCTCAGCGCTGTCGGATGACTTATCCTGCTGTCCACGGAGAACTCCTGTTACAGGAAAGTAACTCCGTTTTCCCATACCTTGGCCTGCAGCTCTGACCCCCTGGTGATGTCAAATAGGACGTCTCCAGACTTGATGGGCTTGGTATGCCTGATGAGATTAGTCTGCAAGACAACAGCTCCTCCTTGCTAATCAAGTGATAACAGACCTCAACCAGACCAAAGTATGACAAAGGGAGGTGCTGGAGAAATTCACTATAAATACAGAGAAGGACAAAAATACCTTCTCTCTTCCTATTCATCGGACATGAGGCTCTGACACCCACTTCTCTTTACCCCCCCCCCACCCCCTGTTCTCTCGTCTCTCTTCCTATTCATCGGACATGAGGCTCTGACACACACTTATTCCCCCCCTCTCTCTCACACACACATACACCCACACACAGAGTCATTTGTATACACTGAAGCAGCTCTGTAACAACCTTATACTTCTGTTCTGTACCTATGTAATAAGCCTATTTCTATATAAAAACCTTTTTCCAAGCCACACCAGTTTGGTTGTCTTGTTGTGCTACAAACCCTACTGCCGCTGTGAAGTGGACCCAGGACCAACAGGAGAGTAACCGAACAAAGGAAGCGGCGTAAGGTGACACTGACATTAGTGAGAAATGTATGCTTTGTTTTTCAAAAGTATCACTTAAGTGCAAACTCCTCCCTCAGAAATCCCTCCTCAGACAGCAATTTAATTTAGGTACATACAAATCATACAGATGTAACTTTACTGTACAAAGGGGGCACAATCACAGTATATAAAACCCATTTCCACAGTAGATGCACTGCTTAATCCAAGGAACTAGCTTGGAAAATTACCCTCCCCTATCTCCCCTCACCTCAAGTGCCCACTTAGATTGTAAGCTCACTGGAGTAGGGACAGAATGTGTCTCAATTATAAAAATGCTGTAAGTTCCCTTGAGCTAAAACTGGAAGGGGGAAACTCGTAGGACATATAGGATGGCCTTATGATCCCTCAGAACTGGAGCTCATCCTGCCATCTTAAGACAGTCGGTAGGACTGAGACAGAATCCTGCTCATATCTGCAAGTTCCTGGAGTGGAGGATGTACACAAAAACATCTCCTATTCTTGTGTCTGCTAGAAATACAGATTCAGTCCTTACCTTTCCAAGTTATAATGCCCTGTTCAATGTAATTTCAGTTTGTTCAATGTAAACCGCGCTGATGCAGAATAGCGCGGTATATAAGAGAATGTAAATAAATAAATAAATACCTAGGGAAATCAGGGTTTCATAATTCTCCTTCATCACCTCCCTGTACAACTCTTTCTGTCCTTCATGCAAATACCTCCATTCCTCTTGTGAGAAAGAGACAGCGATGTCCTCAAATGTCACCTGCAGTTGAAACACAAACCAGAAACACTCAGGAGCAAGAGAAGGTGCTCAGAATGCCTTAGATTTCAGCTGGAAAGGATGGTGCTTCAGTGTTAACATTTTCCATTGCAGGGGGCAGCCACAGGCAGGATCTGTGGGACTCCTGTGGAACTGCCTGTCCCTTCTGACTGAAAATGTGACATTGATGCACCATCTCCACCACCAGGAATGTGGGTGCAGGACCCATGCAGCTTAGTGGATGTTTTGGACGTGTGTTCACCTGTGTGTGGTCCTAGAATCCATTTCCCCCTTCGGCTCCCAGGTTTGCTAAGATACTATAACTATAAAAACGCCTCAAATACAGGACAAATAGAATATCAAATGTCACTGCCTGGATAAATCAGCGTGTAATAAAACCAGGGCCTGAGCTTTCAAGTCCAACTGCACAAGCCAAAGTAAATGTCCCCTTCTCACACTAGTTAAATCTAAATTTAGCACAGGATTCAGAAATTCAACTGACATTTTCTGGTGCATCTGACAGTTTCAAAATTCACCCTGTGTCAAATTTAAAGGAAACATTTATGGGAAGCATTAATGGTGGTACTGTGTGGCCACAGGTAGGTAGATGCTTAGAATGCACTAATGTCATAAAGGAAAGTGAGCTCATAATCTCCCTTATGACATAGGTGTACATGCGTTGGAATGTGTGCGTGTAATAAAGACCTAGATGAGAAAGCAGGAGCCTGTGTAAATATGCAGTAGGACTAAGCAGGGTGCCTTTTTTCTCTGTTATTATTCAGTTTACAAATTAAACAAATAGCCCCTTCAGTAAATATTTGGTTACAAGTTTTAAGCTACTACATATAGAATTTTATTATTTACTGGTCTTACTAATTTTGAGCAACTTTGCAAAGCCAGCAGCAATGGTAAGGAAGATATTTGATGAATCTAGCAATAAGTCCATTGATGAACAAATGAAACTTTTTAACTCTAGAGCACAATTTCAATATCTGCATGTCCTGGTTAGCAGTGGAAGAGCTCCAGGCTGAGAGTGTGAGTTTACGGTTCTTCTTTACAGCTTAGCTCGACAATATGAAAGTGTGACAGATTTATACTGTGAGCTCTATAAGAGCACACGGAGTTAAGGTACAGAGAGAGCAGTGAGGACATTTTAATAAATTCATTGGTAGATATTTCTCTGTTCTTGGTATTGAGCTACATTTGAAATATTTCAGCTCCCAACTTTTCTGTACTTTTGGCTGTTTGGAAACAGAAAGGTTTAAACTTTCTTTTTCATTTACAGAAAGATAAAACTTTTTAAATTATAGTTTGCTCATATTAAGTTAAATCCAGTTAAGATGATCTACTCAGTTCTATGTACGTTTAAGTTAAATTATTATCTGTAAACCACCTTGGCAATCGGATAAGGCGGTATATAAACCAGTTAAATAAATAATAAATGATTAATGTTGTGATCTGAAATTCAAAATCTATCTGCCTTCCTATATTGCTATATATTATTTTTAAATTTAAGCTCTTATTTTCTCAGGGTTCACTCAAAACAAAGTGCAGAAATGAAAGAAAGAGGCAGAGAGGAAGGAGAATCTAGAGAGATGAGATGAAGCAGAAAGTGAGGGTGTTAAATAAATAATAAAGTCAGAGGGGAGAGGAACAAGGAAGAAGAGCCTCAGGGGCTTTTCTGGATTGAGCAGTGTCTGGCGCATTTCTTCTGTTTTCTCTATGCAGCGTGTGTGTATCAGAGGGTGGGTGGCATTGCCTGGTACTGTCTCCTGCTACCCACCTCCTGCCAGTCTCCTACCTGCTGAGCAGAAAGCCCTGCAGACATTCTCCTGCCCTTCCCACAGCACCAACTCCAGCCCTGACTCTCTTCAGGGCCCCCTAGGCTGCAGCTTTGCAGGATCAAAGCTTGCTCTCAGTCTCAACTTCTCTCTGGTGTTGCAGGATATCAGTACTGACTGAACAGTACAGTAAGCACCGCCCCTTCCAGGAGGAGGTGATGTCACAAAGGCTGTCTTACAGCTGAAGGCATGCATGCTGGGAAATGTAGTTTTACTGTGCTCAATAGCTAAAGGGAGACTGCGAATGGTGAAAAATGCAGTTCTCTAATATTTTAAACAAAAGCTAAATCTTACTGTGGCGAAAAGGAAGAAGGGGAGAGAAGAAAGAAAGTAGAAAATGGAAGGGAGGGGAGGGAGAGACAGAGATCCATCTTTCCCAGAAGGAGAGAAAATCAAAGAATGAGCATGAAATACTCTCTATAATCTTGGCGATAAAATGTCATTATTTGCAGACAATGTTTTCCAAAGTCAGCAGTAATGGTAATATAGATATTAGATGAATATTTAAATGAATACAGATGGTAACATAGTAAATGACGATCAGGATAAAATCAAAATAAACTTAACTATCTAATTTCTCAGCAAACAGGGGTGCCCTACACAAAGCGGTGAGTTCATCTCTAAACAAAGACATGGGGAGAGGTGACCTGCACGGAGCAGCAGGTGCACCTATTCTTGCTACCTTGCTGGGCAGACTAGATGGACCATACTGGTTTTTATCTGCCGTCATTTACTATGTTGCCATCTGTATTCATCTAAATATTCATCTAATATCTATAGTACCATTACTGCTGACTTTGGAAAACATAGTTAGATATTGTCTGTAAATAATGACATTTTACGGAGAAGTTCCTGAAAAACTTGGATGGATGTATTTATTTATTTTACCAGCTTCTATATATCTTTACATAAAACATCACAGCAAACTTTACACTGAACTTTGAAACTATGTACAGTTAACTTGCTATAACTATACTGTAGCAGCAGATAAGCATGCAATAAATAAATCCAGGAGTCTTTTCAAGGATCCAAGCCAGTTTAATGTGCACATGGCTCAAGCAATAAGCAATTTCAAAATGGCTGAGCAATGGCTGTTAGTGAAACAACAACTTTTATAGCTTTCTTGTCCATTCTAAGCATAGGCAAACTTTTCATTGGTCCCAGTACCCCTCTCACCCATCTATTGGTCCCGGTACTGATATGGCTACCCAATCGGGACTCTGGTCTGGGCTCAGCACCTGGTTGCCCCCCTTCTAGTCCCAATTACAATGGTCAGTGTCTCTAACTTGTTACATCTCTCCTCCAAGGTCGCTGAGCTTGTTAAAACATATGGGAAGCAGGGCACTGTAACCTTGCTTTTTGCAGAGTTAATTAATTCCATAGAAGCATAGCACACCTTATCAGTACCAATTAAACTTGTTTTTCTTCTATTTTCCAAGTTTCGTTTCTGCTTAGCTATGTTCAGTTAAACTGAGTTAAGTTTCAATTCTATGGTGTCATCATTCAGGGGGGTTTTCATTCCTCTGGGCCTAACTATAGGCTTCAGTTACAGGTCAAGCTGCTCAGGCCTGTCTGCTTAGTTCAATTAGCATGGATCATAGGCCGTCGCCTACCACATTCCCCCCTTTGATTATTCTCACCCGCATGTTAATAAGGTGTGAGAATCAAATCACATAATACTAGGTAAAGGTATCACTCTGTGGTATAGGGTAGTAAGTTCACATAGCTAGCATCTTTGTAGCTGTCTTACGCTCTACAGTGTTATTAATAACTGAAGTTATCATTCGCAAGCAAAGTAGCAAGAAACAAGGGAGCAACAAGCAGATAGTCAAAGTCCATAGTTTGGCAAGAGTGGGAAAAAGAACTAAAGGATTAGAAGGTTCAGTTGCATCTTTTGTTGTGCTGTCGTAAAGCTTCTGATTTAGACAGACCAGCTGTCCATCCTTCGTAGTAGATTGTGGTCCAGTCCGAACAAAACACAAACTGTCAACAATGGGGTGGGCCAATACCCACTCACTAGTAGTATTATGTAAATCAGTCTGATTGTATAGGATAGAATAGTTCAGTTCTTGCGTCTCCCAGGGCCACTGATCTCCCATCTTAGTTCCTCCACAATAGAAACAGTCAGAAGTGTGGAGACTAGATGCTATTGCTCCAGCAAGTTCAAGAAACAAGTTCTGGTGGTGGTATGAGGAATTGCAACGGTGGCTTGCATAGCCTTGTAGAAAGTCAAGATCTAGAACAACTTTTGGATTGGAGAGTATACCAATGCAAGTATAGGGAGAATGATAAATCAAGGTCTGATTGACCTTCGGTCCAGTTCATGTTGTACTTATACAGGCTGCCCAGGGAGATAAGGCAAAAGTCATTTCAAAGCACTCCAAGGCTGCTGCCAAAATAAAGCAATAATAATAATTCATAATGGGCATAGTCTCTGGAAAATTGGTGGAACTGTCGACTTCCACAACAGATAACAGATGTAGGGTTGATTGTAGATCCTCAAGCTTCTGCCGTACGTAGACCTACCAGCTTTTTGGCAGGAGTAGGGCTGTAGATTCCAAAGTATCACTGTCCTCTGGGATGTCTCAATTTCTTAAAATATCATAGCATAGTCTCTTAGGCTATTATTGCTTCCTTAGAGCAGTTCACTCTTCAGATAAACAAACAGTCTTGAAATAGTGCAGTTTCTGAGGGACCAATAAGTCTTAGGTCCGTGGTTGTTGTTGTAGGGTGAGGTGCAATGGAGTCTCAGGATGCTATACAGTAGTCCAGTGATCAGGTTCAAGAGCAGCTGCTGGCTTCCCTTGATTATGATGGATCCAAGGTTCAAATTCTGTGACTTTTACTGCAGTTGGAGTTGTTGACAGGATGACGACATAGGGTCCCCTCCAATGCAGGGCTAACAGTATCTTTCTCCACTCTTTGATCCACACCGAGACTCCAGGCTTGAAAGGATGCAGGGGTGCAGGCAAATTGATGAGTAATCGATTTTGTACTCAGGTATGAAGACTTCTGCAAAACAGAACTTAAAACCAATAGTTCATGTCTAATAATTTCAGATCCTATCTGTCTCATATCTCCTTTTATTTCCTATACAATAGGCAGGGGTTGCCCATACAGAATCTCAAAAAGGGAAACTCCTAAAGACTTAGGCAGGGGCTAAGTATATCCTAAGAAGGGCTATGGGAAGAACCTGGGGCCACTTCAGGTAAACCTCTTGGCAAAGTTTAGACAACTGAGATTTCAGGGTTCTATTCATACATTCTACTTTTCCTAAATTCTGAGATCTATAGGAAGTATGTATCTATTAATATCAATATCTTGGGGCTATACTTAATGGACTTGCTTCCTAAGGTTATCCACCCTCATTCTTTGTACAGGGCCCCATATGCATGCAAGGTTGTAAGGGTATACTTGAAATCTGGGTACACATTTAGACAGGGCTCTTTTCCTATTGTTAGTGCTCTAGTGAGGACTATCAGTTCAGCTTTCTGTGGTGAAGTTTCTGGGGCCAGGGCTGAGGACTCAACTACCAAATCAGGGGTCACCACTGCATATCTAGCACAACAATGTCCATTGATGATGAAACTGCCTTCAGCCACAAAGAAAGTCTGTTCAGGGTTCTCCAGAGGGACATCAGTCAAATCCAGGTGGCTTGAGAATACAGTGTCCATAATTTCTAAACAGTCATGATCAGGGGATCAAGACTAACTGATAACATAGCAGGATTGAAAGCTTGACTGACCCTTCAGTTGTATCTGGGGTTTTCACACAACATACTCTAATACTTCAACATTCATAGATTTGTTAGCTAGTAGTTTCCTTTGTATTTCATATTGGTTAGAACAGAGTGTGGTACAGTAACTTGAAGATTCTGTCTCAAAGGGATTTTTCTTTTAGTTTTTGCTTACTAGGAAGGCTGTAGCTGTAACAGCTTCTCAAATAAGGTCCAAGAGATTGAGTCAACACTCCCAGAACATTTCCTTGTGACTCATGAACATAGAGACTGCAAGGTTTTCTGGACATCGGGTAGACCCAGAACTGGTGATAACATCAGAGCGGTTTTCAAAGATCAAAAGACTGCATTCCTATTCAAGTCCCCATTCCAATGGAGACTTTTTCATTCCTTTGGTAGCTTGATACAATGTGATACAATGGTTTTGCTAGCAACGCAAAATTGGGGATCCATATACAACAGTACCCTGTGGCACCCAAGAAGGCTCTCACTTGCCTCCTGGTGGTTGGAGTAGGAATACTGCATACAGCTACTTTGCGTTCTGGTATTCCAGGCGTCGAATTCCGCTGGACAACTGGAATCCTAGGTATTTAACTTGCTTGACATAATTATGCTTTGGCTCTTGAGACTTTGTATCCAGCCTCATTAAAAAGGTGCAAGAGTTCACTGGTGGCTTGTGGACATTCACTTTCTGAGTTGGTGGCTATAAGCAAGTTGTCCACATATTGCAGTAGAATTCTTTCTCCTGGAATTACTGGATAACTCGTCAAATCTTTTTGCTGAGTAAGGCGAGTTCTTGAATTCTTGAGGTAATCTTGTCTAGGTGAGTTGGCCCTACCTCCTTGTAGTGGGGTCTTGGGCTAAGCGTATACAGAAAAAGGCATCTTTTTAAGTCCAGAATGATGAAATGTATAGCTTCAGCAGAGATCAGTTCCAAGAGAATATAAGGATTTTGGTACCACTGGTTGTATAGTTTCAGCTGCATCATTCATTCTTCTTAGATCCTGCACTGGGCGGTAATCACCTGTCCCAGGCTTCTTGACTGGCTTGAGGGTGACAATGGCAGGAGCTATGTTCTTCGCTAGGCCAGGTGGATTATCTTCTGCCCATCCTCCAGGTGGGGCTATGAGGTTGGTAAGTGTACAGCTTGTTGCTTTGGATGCAGGTGAATAGAACCGCCATTCTTCTTCTTGGGGACAGTTAACACCATCAGGCCAGCAGATTTTGAGTTTCATTTTTTTCTTCCTTCAACAGAGGATATCTGTGCTTGAAGCTTTGCAAGCAGGTCTCGGCCCAAAAATGGAATAGGGCATTCAGGCATATACAGGAACTGGTACATTATTATTATTTTTTTCTAGTTCACACATGTGGTTCTGCAGAAAAGGCTTTGCGAGAAAAACACAGGGGCTACTGGCTTTAGTATTCTGCTCCTGTATCCCCCATAAAAGTCCATATATTGGTCCCCTATTTTTCAGACTGACTCCTGGGGACCCAGGGAAACTGGAGAGTCCGGTCTGGCCTAGTCTTCATCCATGCTGTAGCCCTCTTCGGCTGCCACTCACGCTATAGCTGCTTCACTCTCGTGCTGAAACACTGTGCTTGGTTTATTGTTTTATGACTTTGCAATCAAGTACTCCCTCGGGAGTCAAGATACGGGCATTCACTTCTCTAATGTCCTTCTTTTTCTATAATGGGCGCACTCACACCCAGTTTTCACATCCGCTGCTCCTTCGATTAGGAAAACCTCCACATCATCCAACTAAAATATCTGTTCTCTTTTTCCATCTTATAATTTTTTACATTCTCTGTCCTTCTTCAACATCCACACACTTTCAAATCAACTCTTCCAGTAACTATCATGCCCGCAAATCCATCCAGTTCTTTGCAATTTCCGTTCATTAGTTCAATCAAGTCCTAAAACTTCTCAGTGTATAATGCAGTTTTTTTTTCAGTTCTAAACAAGTCTGGTCAGCTGACTTTCACTTCTAGTCCGGAGGGTGTGGACATTCCCCTGTTGCAGAGGTGGCTAGCAAACTACTTGGGAATCTGTAGGGAGAAGTCATCCCCCCTCCGCCCCCCCCCCCCCCTTGTTCCAGGCTCTGCCCGGGATGATGGCAGAGCTGAGGGAAATAAACAGGCAGGATTTTTTTTTTTTTTTTTTTAAACATTTAACCAATAATCCTATGTAGGGGAACTATTCTCTGTACAATCTGATAAACACGGGAAACTACGGGGCCATGAAGTAACTCTGGAATCTGCATGGACTCTGACCCCCCTTCCTCCCCCCATGGTGACGTAGTTAACAACAGACAGAAGGCGGTCTGTCAGGCTGCATTTTCCTGTGACTAGGCATAATAATCTCATTCTAAATAAGTACAATTTAGATAAATTCCTTCAAATATAAAACTATTTTTTTGCAACATGTTATAAACAACAATCCCAACAGAGAGAACTATTACGTATGGCTGGAAGAAACTAGCTGCCAGCCGTAATCTGCACTTAAGGTGAATAACGTCTCTGCAAAAGATTACAGTTTAGGAAGGAGATATTCAAAAGACATTCCGGATACTTTTTTCAATAAAGCGGGTGGACATCTAGAACACAAATACACATTTTCCTTCCTAGTTCATTTTATTAACAATAAACATGTCTTCTATGAGGCGCTTGCTGTATCAGGAACGAAAAACTCATACACGATTAACCCCTCATTCACTCAGGATTCAAAGCACTTTTTAAGTTGCGATCTGCAAAGTCCTGTCAGTGTTCTTAACCACGGCTTTGTAGGGCAAAGGGAAAATACAAACATCCTTTCCTATTGAAACCGGAGACCTACATGATTTCTGCTCGCTTGATCTGTACAGGAATTCGAGCAGGAATTTAACCCTTTCCCGGCTAAGTACAATTTAAAGCAATCACTAGAAAACTAATTATAAATTCATCTCCTATCACACTTTGAATGAATCCTTTATTTTAAACAAGCAAGAAACTTTTCAATCGGGAACTGCGGTTTCATATTTTTTTTTTTCTGTCCTCTTGCTGTGTGGCTCGTTGGAAACAGCTTAGCTGTTCACACACACACACACACACAGAGACAGAGACATGCCGGCATTCCAGGCTAAGCCCCAAAACTATTGGGACCCATAATCCTGACTAAACATTCTTATTAAATGATATATAAATGATATATATTACATAACCACAGCAGAAGGAACATTATTATTAAACTAACAGCATTGAGATTTAAACCTGAACAGAGTTAGAAAGACACTGCACATTCTTTCCTTCAGACACGCCCCCTGTCAGTTTTTCACACTGTGCAGTAGGAAGGCAAACTGGGTCAGACCAGCTTTTGGATTTTTAAAATAACTCTAGATGTTTGCGTCTTCTTTCTGCTTTACTAATACAATTTCTTAATCAGTGAACTGTCACAAATTACTCAACAGAATACTCTCACATTTATAAGAGAAGGGAAACTCGTGGTTTCAACAGATAACAAAAATCAAATACACAGGACGGACAATACACCAAACGCTTCATCCGTTTCGCGACCTAGACGCAGTCACCCGACTAGGAACTGCGCTAGTCCAGAGTCCACTCTCGCTTGATCCGTGCTGCCAGACCTCTCATTCACACTTCATTCACACAATCATGCTAGCAACGTATCTCAGAATGCATTCCTTTCTATCTATTCTGACTAGTCTTTTTCCCAATTACAAAAAGGATGAGGGTTTCACCCGGCGAATTCCCATGCGGGGTTACTCGGCCCTTCCTTGAGAGCTCTCTTACCAATTCCCAATATCTCGAGATTACAAATTCCAAGTTCCACTGGCAGTACTGCTCTTTCTATTTCTGTCTAGACATACCAAAAACCCTGTCCTGTCTGCTCTGACCAGGCTGAATCATGATTCTCTATAACAGCTGTACCTAGCGAATACTCATGCAAGGATTTTCAAACAAAGACTTAAGTCTTACCAAACACTGCAGTTCTAACTCATCTGTCTAGACAGGTTTTCAAAACTATACTTACCAGATCTGGTTCCCAAGCTTCTGAGTTGGATCCTGGACTCCCCCAGGTCGGAAGTGTTGGCCAGCTGGACTCAGTGCCTGCCGAGGCCAGGCAGAACTCCCTCCGATACAAGAGGATCGGTGGGCCCAGGGAAATTCCCCTGCGTCGGATTGGCATGGTTCCAACTGGACCAAACCTCAAGGCGAATTACGTGGATTTATTCACTTGAACACTATCCACCACTCGCACTTCCAGGCCAACGCACCAAGAATGTAGCAGCAGATAAGCATGCAATAAATAAATCCAGGAGTCTTTTCAAGGATCCAAGCCAGTTTAATGTGCACATGGCTCAAGCAATAAGCAATTTCAAAATGGCTGAGCAATGGCTGTTAGTGAAACAACAACTTTTATAGCTTTCTTGTCCATTCTAAGCATAGGCAAACTTTTCATTGGTCCCAGTACCCCTCTCACCCATCTATTGGTCCCGGTACTGATATGGCTACCCAATCGGGACTCTGGTCTGGGCTCAGCACCTGGTTGCCCCCCTTCTAGTCCCAATTACAATGGTCAGTGTCTCTAACTTGTTACATCTCTCCTCCAAGGTCGCTGAGCTTGTTAAAACATATGGGAAGCAGGGCACTGTAACCTTGCTTTTTGCAGAGTTAATTAATTCCATAGAAGCATAGCACACCTTATCAGTACCAATTAAACTTGTTTTTCTTCTATTTTCCAAGTTTCGTTTCTGCTTAGCTATGTTCAGTTAAACTGAGTTAAGTTTCAATTCTATGGTGTCATCATTCAGGGGGGTTTTCATTCCTCTGGGCCTAACTATAGGCTTCAGTTACAGGTCAAGCTGCTCAGGCCTGTCTGCTTAGTTCAATTAGCATGGATCATAGGCCGTCGCCTACCACAATACCATCCAGTCCAAGTGATTTGCTACTCTTCAGTTTATCAAATAGTTGTAATACATCTTCCCGGTATATTGATATTTCTTTCAATTCTTGCACAGTATACATTTTAAATACCACTTCAGTCATAGGTAATATCCCAACATCTTCCGCAATAAAGACCGAAGCAAAGAATTCAATCAGTCTCTCTGCTATAGCCTTGTCCCCTCTTACTGTCCCTTTTACCCCTCTATCATCTAATGGTCCAACTGACTCTCTCACATCATAGAGAGTCCACGCTTGATGTTCCCCAGCTACTAGTGCAATTTACCTCAGTTTTCATTTTTCTATGGGGCATTTACCAACATCTCTGAAAGTTGGTAATTTCCACCGCACCTCTGCACCGTTAGTCACCAGTGATCCTGCTGTGGTTCCTGCTCTTTCAAGATTTTATTTATTCATTTATTGATTTGTTTAACTATTCTTTTATACTGCTTTGTATCGGGTCAAAGCACTGTGCATATAATGATGGCTACAAAGTTTTTACAAGAAACAATGAGTACTTATGTACTGCAACAAAACCTATAGACATTTTATATGAGATAAACTATAGTACAGCGGAACACATTGTATAGTGAACAGCAACAGACTGGATGTGCGGATGTCTGAGCAGTGGATAGGCTTGGGGTAGGTGGGAAGGATGTAAAGGGGGAAGGGTTTGGAGAGAGGGGGGCAGGAAGAGTTCATATGGTGTGTCCAAAGTGCTCCATGAATAGGATGCAATAACAAAACCTTCCCGCTGAGTTTAGAATAAATAACAAAACAAACAAAAAAACCCAGTGAAAAAAACCAAACTTGCTAATAACTTTTTGTCGGAAATGGCCAACACAGTAGGAAGAAAAATTACTTGCTACCACTGTGGCCTGTCCTTTTTAATTTATTTGAAAAAACTCATTTAAAACAGCGCTATTCAGAAAACCGCTGATACTTAGCTTTTGAAGACAATGGGCTGGAAAAATTGATGTCATCAACAGTGTGTCCGATATGTATACGACGTGCCACGTTTCGGGGGTATAACCAAAAAACCCCTGCTTCAGGTCAGAGCACTGTAGAAAAAACGTCAGCCTCCAGATCAGCGAAATCATGTGTATGTTCCAAACAATGACTGACCAAAGGTGCCGAAAGTGATTGGGTACGTAAGCGAGAAGCATGCTCCCCCAGCCTTTGTTTACACATCCGCAAAGTTCTTCCAACATATGGTAATGAGCAAGGGCATACAATCAAATAAACTACAAAAACAATAGTGCAGTCCGTATGCCATCGGGTGTGATAACGTTTTTGTGTGCGCCCATCAATCCAAAACAAACCCGGTAAAGTACTCAAACAAAAAGAACACCTTCCACATGGAAAATGGCCAGCTTTATCATGTGCTGAAAGTGGTCGATCCACAAAAGCCGTGGATTTCACCAAAAAACCCCGCAGATTACGCTTGCGAGAATAGGCTATTTGCAGTGGTTTTTGAAAGCAGGGGTGAATAGCTAAAACCGGCCAAAATTTGTGAATCAGACGAACAAGGGAAGTGGTGCCACGCATGAAAGGAAAAATGCCCATTATTTTATCAATGAGAGATGTAGATTCCCGAGGGCCCAAAAGCCATTCACGATGGGTGTACCGAGCCCGTTTGTAAGCTAAACGAACAATCCTGGGTGGATAGCCTCTAGAGAGGAGTCGAGAACTCAATTCCGCAGCATGAAATTTGAATTCTGACAGCTCCATACAATTTTGTCGGATCTTTTTTTGGGATCTTTGAATTCATTTAAACCTAATGTGCAATTCACGGCCCAAGTGGAACAGCACAAGATTCAGTTTTTGGATATTACAATTGAATCTACTTCTGAAGGTATTTTGACTTCTTTATATCGGAAGCCTGTGCAAAGAAATACATTGTTGCGATTTGACAGTTATCATCCCCCTGCTCTTAAACGGGGCTTACCATATGGCCAATTTCTTCGGATCCGACGAAATTGTACGGAGCTGTCAGAATTCAAAGTTCATGCTGCGGAATTGAGTTCTCGACTCCTCTCTAGAGGCTATCCACCCAGGATTGTTCGTTTAGCTTACAAACGGGCTCGGTACACCCATCGTGAATGGCTTTTGGGCCCTCGGGAATCTACATCTCCCATTGATAAAATAACGGGCATTTTTCCTTTCATGCGTGGCACCACTTCCGTTGTTCGTCTGATTCACAAATTTTGGCCGGTTTTAGCTATTCACCCCTGCTTTCAAAAACCACTGCAAATAGCCTATTCTCGCAAGCGTAATCTGCGGGATTTTTTGGTGAAATCCACGGCTTTTGTGGATCGACCACTTTCAGCACATGATAACGCTGGCCATTTTCCATGTGGAAGGTGTTCTTTTTGTTTGAGTACTTTACCGAGTTTGTTTTGGATTGATGGGCGCACACAAAAGAGTTATCACACCCGATGGCATACGGACTGCACTACTGGTTTTGTAGTTTATTTGATTGTATGCCCTTGCTCATTACCATATGTTGGAAGAACTTCGCGGATGTGTAAACAAAGGCTGGGGGAGCATGCTTCTCGCTTACGTACCCAATCACTTTCGGCACCTTTGGTCAGTCATTGTTTGGAACATACACATGATTTCGCTGATCTCCGTTGGCGAATCTTGGATCATATACCCCAGAACCCTCGTGGGGGTGATAGAATTCAGGCTCTACAGAATTTGGAACAGCGGTGGATTTTCCGTTTGCATTCAGTATGTCCTGAGGGACTAAATCAACAGCTTGACTGGCACACTATCTTTTAATTTTTTAATTCTTCAGATCCTGCAGGGTTGCCTGTTTGGTGGTTCCCCTACCTGGTTCTGATTGGCTTCTCAGTATGAGCTACACCTGATGGGTATGTCCCATTCAGAATTTCTACATTGCCTTCTGGGTTATAAAAACCACTTTAGTTAGCTGTGTTTTGGAGGCTGACGTTTTTTCTACAGTGCTCTGACCTGAAGCAGGGGGTTTTTGATTATACCCCCGAAACGTGGCACGTCGTATACATATCGGACACACTGTTGATGACATCAATTTTTCCAGCCCATTGTCTTCAAAAGCTAAGTATCAGCGGTTTTCTGAATAGCGCTGTTTTAAATGAGTTTTTTCAAATAAATTAAAAAGGACAGGCCACAGTGGTAGCAAGTAATTTTTCTTCCTACATTTCCGACAAAAAGTTATTAGCAAGTTTGGTTTTTTTCACTGGGTTTTTTTGTTTGTTTGGCCATGAATAGGATGGTCTGGAGGTTTTTCGGTGATATTTCTGCATTTTTCTGGTAGAGAGTTCCAGAGGCTTGGTGCATGTAGTTTGAATGCTGTCATGCATGCATACTGGCTGCTTTTAAGAACATAAGATATGCCATACTGGGTCAGACCAAGGTCCATCAAGCCCAGTATCCTGTTTCCAACAGTGGCCAATCTAGGTCATACGTACCTAGCAGTATCCCCAAAAGACACAGATTCCACAATGCTTGTATTGGTTCAAGCATTAATATCCTGGGTCCCTTTTTAATAATGGTTTATGGACCTTTCCTCCAGGAACTTGTCCAAACCTTTTTTAAACCCAGCTACACTAACAGCTCTTACTACATCCTCTGGTAACAAATTCCAGAGTTTGATTACACATTGAGTGAAAAAATATTTTCTCTTATTTGTCTTAAATAGTTTACCCTGTAGCTTCATTACATGTTCCCTAGTCTTTCTATATTCTGATAGCATAAACAATTGACCTACGTTTACCCGTTCCACTCCATTCATTAATTTATAGACCTCTATCATATCTCCCCTCAGCCGTCTCTTTTCCAGGTTGAAGAGCCCTAACCTTTGTAGCCTCTCTTCATAGGAGTAGCCTTCCATCCCCTTTACCATTTTGGTGGCTCTTCTCTGTACCTTTTCTAATAATGCTATATCCTTTTTAAGATACGGTGACCAGAATTGCACACAATATTCAAGGTGCGGTCGTACCATGGAACGATACAGAGGCATGATAATATCCTTTGTTTTATTTTCCTTTCTTGATATTCTTGATATTATTTTTGATATTCTCATGTGCTATGGTCAGTATGGGTCCAATATTTCCATTGATGGCTAGACACAAGTACAGCATCTAACTGTCAGTGCTGAACTTAACTCTGGATATTCAATGCTGGGAATCATATGCGGTCCCAGCATTAAGAACATAAGAACATAAGGAATGCCATACTAGGTCAGACCAAGGTCCATCAAGCCCAGTATCCTGTTTCCAACAGTGGCCAATTCTAGGTCAATAGTACCTAGCACTTTCCCCAAAAAACGCAGGTTCCATAATGCTTGTATTGGGGCAACCAGTGGCTTTCCCAGGTCCCCTTTAAGAATGGTTTATGGACCTTTCTTCCAGGAACTTGTCCAAACTTTTTTTTAAACCCAGCTACACTAACAGCTCTTATAACAGCCTCTAGTAATAAATTCCAGAGTTTTGTTACACGTTGAGTGAAAAAATATTTTCTCTTATTAGTTTTATATAGGTTACACTGTAGCTTCATTTTATGTCCTCTAGTCTTTCTACATTTTGATGGCATAAATAATCGATCTCCATTTACCTGTTCCACTACATTCATTAATTTATAGTCCTATATCATATCTCCCCTCAGCTGTCTCTTTTCCAGGTTGAAGAGCCCTAACCTTTTTAGCCTTTCCTCATCGGAGTATCCTTCCATCCCCTTTACCATTTTGGTGGCTCTTCTCTGTACCCTTTCTAATAACGCTATATCCTTTTTAAACATACAGAGACCAAAATTGCACACAATATTCAAGGTGCGGTCTCACCATGGAACGATATAGAGGCATTATAATATCCTTTGTTTTATTCTCCATTCCTTTCCTTATGATACCTAGCATTCTGTTTGCTCTCTTGGCTGCCGCTGCACACTGGGCGGAAGGTTTTAACATGTTATCCACGATGACACATACATATTTTTCTTGGGTGGTGGTTCCTAATGTGGAACCTTGCATCGTGTAACCATAGTTCAGGTTGTTCTTTCCTAGATGCAAAACTTTGCACTTGTCAACATTAAAATTCATTTGCTATTTGAGTATCCAGTCTTCCTATTTATCAAGGTCCTCTTGCTATTGTGCACAATCCTCCTGTTTTTTTTTAACAACTTTGAATAATTTTGTTTCATCTGCAAATTTGATTATCTCACTCATTATTCCCATTTGCAGGTCATTTATGAATATGTTAATAAGCAGCAGACCAACCAAATATCTTTGGGGTACCCCACTATTCATCTTTCATCATTGGGAAAATTGGCCATTTAGCCCTACCCTCTGCTTTCTATCTTTTAACCAGTTCGTGATCCACAATAGTACATTGCCTCCTATCCCATGACTTTTTAATTCCACCAAGAGTCTCTTATGAGGGACCTTGCCAAAGGCTTTCTGAAAATCCAGATACACTACATTGTCTGACCCACCTTTGTCTACCTGTTTATTTACGTATTTAAAAAAATATTACAGATTAGTAAGACAAGACCTTCCTTGGCTAAAGCCATGTTGGCTGTCTCCCATTAAACCCTGATTATCTACATGTTGAGTAATTTTGATATTTATAATGGTTTCTACCATTTTTCCTGATACTGACATCTGTAGTTTCTCAGATCACCCTGAAACCCTTTTTAAAAATTGTTGTTACATTGGCCATCCTCCAACATTCAGTTATTTCATATGATTTTAATGATATTCACAGATTACTAATAGTTCAGCTCTTTCAACACCCTTGGATGTATACTATCTGCTCCAGTTGATTAGCTACGCAAGGGAGAAGACGTGATATTCAGCGGCACTAACTGTGTAAATACCTTTTGAATATTGGGTCCTATGCTTTTGGTGCTTTGTCTGTTGGTTTTGGTTGTGTTTAGTAGAGTTTGTAGATCGGAGGAGGATAGGTTGTTGATGATTTTGAAAGTTAGGAACAGTATTTAGTATCTGATGTGGCTTTGCAGGGGAAGCTAGTGGATTTGTCTCAGAATAGAGATTAAGTGATCATATTTTGGGGCTCCTTGAATGATGCATGCAGTTCTATGTAATGCAATGTGTAGTGGGAGCAGTGTTGAATTTTTTGAGCCGTGGTAAAACAGAGTTACTTACCTGTAACTGGAGTTCTCCGGAGACAGCAGGATAAGTCAGCCACACTTGGTGATGTCATCCGACGGCGCCGAGACGGAAGTACTCTCCATAGCTCAGAAGGGCTTTTCTGCCCTTCTGAGCATGGGCCAACTGGCCCCACCCCCTGCCCGCCCCTAGCTAGGCAGTACGTCCCTAGCTGAGCCTTTTGCCGCTAGGAGGCGGGCACCGGACGGAGGCCGACCCCATCTCAGGGGAGGTGGGCAGGTATGTGTGGCTGAATTATCCTGCTGTCCCCGGAGAACTCCAGTTACAGGTAAGTAACTCTGTTTTCTCCTAGGACAAGCAGGATGAGTCAGCCACACTTGGTGCCTCCCAAGTTACCATAAGCCGTGGGAGAGGGGGAAGGCCGAGACCATCCTTCAGGTCTGGCATGACCACGCGTTGCACATTGCAACAAGAAGTATAGGCCTAATATATATGCAAGCAGAGTGGATGCACCTATGTGCAGTCGTAGTGTTGTGGGAACATATAGGCTAGCAGGATTCTAGGCTTGTGGGGCTTATAGAGGCCTGCGGAAACATATGGGGAATTACGCACATGCAGAAGCGGCGTGCAGTTCCCAGGCACCGTACGATTGTAGTTAAGGGGCGCCTCTGCGTGGTAGCATAGATGCCGGCCTATCGAGCAGTGGTGCCGGCCCATCGAGCAGTGAAGGTTTGGGAGCAACTGCAAAGAGGAGGCCATTGTGTCAGTCGTCGGCCCACGCCGCAGCAGTCACTGGCCCGAAGAGGAAAACGGTCGATGGCACGAAAGAAGAATAAGGGGGGGGGGGGGTTTGAATAATAACCCCACCATGGGATCAACCCACAACCTCTGGCTCCAAAGGCAGTGAGGTGACCAGTGGGCTACATCGAGTTACCCTTTGCAAGGAGGGATAGCCACAGTATCAAGTTGGAAGCGCGGCAAGAATGGTGCAAGATTGACACCTTAATGCAGCCGCGGCAGTGAGGAGGTCACTGTAGGCCAGGCTAGGACCAGCAGCAATATCGGCAGTGGATCAGCAGCAATATCGACAGTACTATCAAGGGTGCAGCACTAAGAGTGATGCAATTGGAGCACGAACGTCAAAAGACAAGAGTCCTGAGTCAGTTCATGACTCGGTTAGGAATGTCCGGGCGTGAGGTAGCAGCGTACACCCCGAGACTGCAAGGGAAACGTTTGTCCATGTGGCATGGAGTGTTAGCAGTGCCCTGCCAAGTAAGGGCCACAGGCTGTCACTGGATCCTTTGACAGGATGACGATGGAGTCTTTGGCACAGCTAGAGTCCTGTGCTTGCCCTTGGCATGGTGTGAACATCTGCGTGTGCGGACTTCCGGAGGTGGGGTACGCTGGGACCGGTGGCTAGGTTTATTGAGGTCATATGTGACGAAGAGTGTGGTCCCCTGTATGTCCTAGGCATGTAGGGTCACATGCGATGAAAAGTTGAGACTTGCTGCTGCTGTTTCGTGCATGTCCTGGCATGTAGGTGCGTAGGGCTGCGATGATGCCCGGAACATGGAGTGTGTCCGAGCCATGGTGGCATTTATTTATTTATTTATTTAACGTATTTCTATACCACCTTCAATCCTGCAATCAAGGCGGTCTGAACAGCAACAATCAATAAGATACAGTGTATATTGTGTACAGCAGTGAGTAGTGTATGCGTGTGAGCCTGTCTGGATGGAGATTCTTGCTATTTACAGCATGCGCTATTTACAGTGCGGCATTATGTGCATGTAGGTATAACACCCAGACTATCGGCTGGGATCGCTATCGAAGATGCCCTGGCTGGCAGTTTGAGTTTGCATGCAAGTGGCAGCAAGGCTGCTGGGCGGCGCCGTCATCAGAGGCCGCGACCGCCCTGCCTGGTTACAGATGCTTGTGTAAGACTTGCAGGATTGGCTTTCATTCATATCAGATCAGATCAGGAGACGGCAAGGCAGGGCTGAATTGGCAGTTGCCCACTATGCCAGCTTCTCGCGTTACTCTTTGTCCACTCGTACTTGGTGGAAGAAGGTATCCAGGAGTCCTAGGGCCATAGGTTTAGGGAGAACGCGTTGGTGCTGATAGCCTGGCTCTTACCGTTTCCAACCGTTTCCCAGCCACACCGATGGGAGAGGGAAGCTGGTGGCCAAGGGTTGCGAGTTCTTACCTGCAGGTTAGTCCGGCAGTTGAGTAGGGACAGCCTGGATGGATGGGAACCTGTTCCCCTTCCGCGTAGGAGCGGGACTATGGCCACCTTGCTGCCTGCAGCCTAGAGCGCAGAGCCATAGCGGTGCTCTGGCAGTGTGCTCGCATCCCCGAACGGACCTGAATTCAGGTATTGACTATGTGACCTTCGGTAATCATGTAGCTGTGTACAATGGTGATCCCTTGACCAGCCTCTACTTCGCTACCTTGCACTCAAGGCCACAGTGGCCTGAATTTGGTGCTGCAGGATTCTGCCACCTTGCACTAAGGGCCACAGTAACCTGGGGCCAGTGATGCAGGACTCCTGGGTTCAGTGTCACAAATTTCGCTGGTGGGTCTGTGCAGTGCAGGATCTCCGTAAGGATAGCATGAAGGTACTCTGATGCCCCTATGGCCAGATTGCCCCTATTTCCAGGAGACAGGCGGAGCCAATTGTTCCTGTCCCTGGAGGAATGAGCGTAGCCACCGAGCGCAGCTGGGAGCTGCGGGTTTTGGTACTGACATTGGCCTTGTGCACTTGGTACGGTCATTGGCCTTGTAAAATCTCACCAGAGATGCAGGCTTCACACGGCAGGCCATGATATCCAGGAAAGTGTAGCGACATGTTCTCAGAGGACCGTGATAAGGGCCTGGATAGGTAAACCTCTGGTTAGAGCCACAGTGGGTGTGTAGTGTCCTGCACTGTAGTCCTAAGGGGCTCGGGACGGCGTCCCGAGTCATGATGATGAGAATGTGTCACTGCGAATTGCCTTGGGCACCGTGGTGCTGATGTCCGTCCGACAGCACCCGGGCGATGCGAGGCTTCTCATGGTACAGCAGGGAGGCCACGGGGCTAGGCGTAGTCTGATGGAGGCAGAGGCCAGCTCATTCTGGATTGTGCCTCATGATGGTAAGGCAGAGGCCACCGGGCACCACCCCACGCTGCCACCACACGCTTTGAGGCATGTGCCATGGACCTTCTGATCGTCCTCGAGCTGTAAGCGAGGATGTGGGGTAGTCCTGGCAGAGGAGCATGAGGGCACGGCGTAGCCCAACGTAAAAGGCATTTGGCCTTGGCAGTAAGGGCAATGCTGCTGAGTTAGGGGTGCTGCGGGGTGCGAGAAGATTGGGGCATGCCCAGTCAAGACTGCCCAGTTTGCGGATTGGTGACTTAGGACAACTTCAGTTGCCTTACGTTCAGGAGCAGAGACTGGTTTCCTATGCCATCTGTGGTAGGGGGACCCGCGGACTCAAGGTCATGTACTAACCAGGGCATACATTTGTATGAAGTTGTCAAGCCACTTTTTGACCACTGCGTTGGCCACATTTGTATGGAGTTGTCAAGCCGCTTGTTGATGACTGCGTTGGCCATATTTGCATATAGTTGTCAAGCCACTTGTTGACCTTATGCATATTGGTCTTCTGAAGGACTTATGAGAGGCATATTGCCTTGAAGTGGGTGCGGCAAGTGGTAGAGCTGAGGGGAGGTGAGGCAGAGCTGAGTTGGGTCGAGGCACTGACTGTCATAGCTTATTGTTGGCTGTCATCAAGCTCGACCTGTGAGGTTTGCCCATGGCTGAACCGGCACCCATTGCTCCCTTTGGAATCGGGATAGTCAGCTATCTGGATTGTGTTGGGGACTAGATGGGCTGGAACCTGTTTCTTTCCACTTCTACCGCTGCCCCTGGGGTCTGGCAGAGTAGTAGAGAAGTGGAAGTGCAATGTGGAGGGAAGTCTCCTAATCCCTGTGCACCATCTAGGATCCTTGTTCTCAGTGGCCAAGGTCACACTTGAGGTTCCGGGTCAAGGATCGCAGTCTCTGCACCACCGTCCTGGAGAGTTAAGTGACTTCTCCAAGGGCACAAGGGGTATTAGTGGGAATCGAACCCTGGTCTTTTAATTCCCGAGTCAATGCACTAGCCATTAGACTACGCCTTCAATTGGAGGACCTTGCTCTCAGTGACCCAAGGTCACACTGACCGAAGTTCCAGGTCGTAGGGTCACGGGCTCCGCACCACCGGAGGCTTCCATGGTTAAGGAAGGAGTTGCCCATCTCATAGCCGGGGGCTCATATGGTAGAAGGGCCTTGAGTCTAACGGAGCTCAGGTGGGGTCCGATCCCTGGTATTGCGTAGTGCCTTGGAGGGCATTGTGCGCAGGTCTTCAGGGTTTAGGCTGTTGCCCGAACCTTAGGCTAGTCCTCCAATATTGGTTACCTTGCACCGCAGGAGAAACCGGTTGAAACTGACCACACCACTGGTGGCTGGTATTCCCGGTATGACCTCGACTGTGGCCGATGGGAGCGAAGCCATCCACAGAGTTCATCCCTCCATCGCTGGGTTGTAGTTTACTGTTGCCCTAATGGGGTAACCTGAAGGACCAGTAACTTACTGGTGGAGCCATAAGTGTTGGAGGCCTTTGTAAGCCCTGGAGCCTGAGGTCCCCCCTCTGGGCAGCTGCCTTACTTGTGCCCATGGTGCAGGAAGGCCAGGCCATGACCGGATGTCCTTGGCAGAGGACTCACTGTTGGGTGCTGTCCTCCCACTGGCACTGCTGGAGTCGTAGTGCTGCTTGGTGGTTCTGGGCAAGGAGATCTCTCTCAGCCCCAGTGAGCCTTTATTGTCACTGTTCCCGGCTGTCATGGCATTCGGCGGCGGAGTAAAGCTGACCTCACCTTCTGCCTGGCATGACCGGAGGCAGGAGGTCTCTCGGCGCCAAGGTCTCTCTGCTGTGGAGCCACCATCTACATCCGGGAGCATGGCGGCTTGTGGAGTGCTCAGCGCCGAGGCCCTTGTTGATGAAGCAGGGAGGCCTCTCAGCGCCGATGCTGCTGCAGAGTCATAGGCGCGATCGGCACCGAGGCAGGGCCGCAGGCACGAACAGTGCTGAGGCGGCACACCAGCTGACACGATTGGGGCGTGTCGGCGCCGACGGCGGAGGCATCCTTCCTTGATGACGCTTGAATTGGCGCCAACCAATGGCGCTGGAGGGGAGGAGCCGGAGCTGCGATGTACCACCGCACGCACGGAACAGCTCCCTTCCAAGTGCCTTGCAGGTCTGACGGCTCATCGGGTGGCGCTGAGGCCTTCAGAGGCTGAGTCTGCTGTTGCGGGACCACACGATACCGGGTATGAGTCGGGCCTTGTCGGCGCCATCGTTGCTTGCGCCGATCCGTGTTGGGGCGGCCGACCGATGGCGCCGCAGGAGAGGAGCAGTGATGTCATCGGGCCATCAGTGTCTCCCAGACTATCGGCGCCGATGGAGGGTGCCATCTGTGCAATCGGCCCCTCCTTTTGCTGTTTAGGTCCGATGCAGGGAGGGAGCCGAGGTCCGAGAGCAATCAGGCCGTGCCGTGATAGGATCGGCGCCGGCCAATGGAGCCGCAGGGGGAGGAGCCAGGAGCCGTCATGACCTCACTTCCTGCTTCTTCAAGGTGCGGCTAGGCAGCAGCACAGGAAAGATGGCTGCTCCCATGTCCCCACATGTGCGGTAGGTCTCTTGATAAACCGGGGAGCAGGGGCAGGGGTGGAGCGTAGACAGGCACGACTGCCGCGAGGCCCGCACATCCACAGCTTCTGGGACGCTGTCCTGGGAGGCATCGGATGAAGAAGCCTGTCGCGTCCATCGTCGACGCCTGCTGCTGGGGGTGGAGGCCCATAGACACACCCCGAACGGCGGCTGAAGCAGGCGGTGGTGCCCCTCAAGGCACAAGAATCGTGTCCGTGGGCTGCAGCATCAATCGATCCCAGGTCATCTGCTGAAGGGAGCTCAAGTCAGCCCACTGGAGATCTGCAGAGGGGTTTTATAATGCGTGGAACTGCAGAGGGTTTTTCGGATATTCGTTTGAAAGGCGATCTGAAAAGAGAAGCTAATGGAGCCTCAATAGTAAGTTAAAAACGAAACATATACATACGTTCTAAGATGAGATCTTGGTTGATTTAAGGGAGTAAGTTCAGGAGGAGAGTAGAAGTCCGTCTTGCTGGCAAGGCGGAAGAACTGAAAACTGGCTAGCTAGGGGCGGGCAGGGGGTGGGGCCAGTTGGCCCATGCTCAGAAGGGCAGAAAAGCCCTTCTGAGCTATGGAGAGTACTTCCGTCTCGGCGCCGTCAGATGACGTCACCAAGTGTGGCTGACTCATCCTGCTTGTCCTAGGAGAAATTGAGTTACAGTAGTCAAAGTGTGGTGAGATGATGGCCTAAAATGTTGTACAGAAGTCCAATGGTTCCAGTAGGGGGTGCAGGTGTTGCAGGGTTCAGATTTTATGGTAGGTTTTCCTCATTGTGTTGATTATGTGTGGTTTCAGTATTAGCTGTTGGTCTAGGCTGTTACTTAGATACTAAACCTCTGTCCGGACTTTCCATCAATCTCATTTATTGTCAGGGATGGGGTGGGTGGAACGTGTCATTAGATACTAAACCTCTGTCCGGACTTTCCATCAATCTCATTTATTGTCAGGGATGGGGTGGGTGGAACGTGTCATCCTTGGTGATGCAGAGTATTTGGGGATTTTTTATAGTTAACTGTCAATGAGTTTCTTGCCAGTCATTGAGTGATGTCTGTGAAGCAGCTTGATATCCCTTTGTATATGTATTTTGGTGGTGTTGAAAGGTGCGTACCTCCATTGCCTCATAAAAATCCAAGTTATCAATGTCACTGTTTAATGTACGTCACCAAGTTTAAATTACAATGTAAACTGCTTTGACTGAAATGAAAAAAGGTATAAAAAATGGTGAAATAAATCAATCAATCACTATATCATATGCATAGATGTGGAAGTATGTGTTATGGGCACGGATAATTGGGCATAGTGGCTGAAGAGAAGTGCCTTGAGGGGTGCCTTGGGTTTGAGGGAAGGAGGATGTGGTGTTGATGCCCATTTTAAGTTGTTGTTGTCCCTTAAATAGATAGGAGTGAAACAATTTTAGTACTTCATTTTGTTTTCTTTGATGCAGGAGGCTATGACAGACGGTGTCTGAGGCATCAAAGAATATCAAGATTTATCCTTGGTGTGGTTTCCTGCCGCTCCTGCCCCTTCCAGCATCAGAGGGGGCAGGAGTGGCAAGCCATGAGTGTGCTAGCACGGGCACTTCAAAGCCCGCTCTGGCCATCGTGGTTCATGCTGCAGAGGGGTGAATCGGGCCACATGAAGCCTGGAGCTAATGTTGGGGGACTCAGGCAAGTTACCGGTGAGTGAGAATGGTCAGACTGAGAGTTCCCCTGAGGAGGGCATGGCTGGTCACAAAAGCACAGGAGAGTTGGCCATTTTAGCTCAGAATCTGAATTCTCTGGTTCCCAACCCCCGCCCATCTGCTGATACGGCTTTGCCCAAGGCATCTTGAACTGGCTAGAAGCTCTGAAGAACACAGCAAGGGTTGGCTGTAGGTGAAGTTTTTTTCACCCATGTTTGTCCTTGTTTTGCAGCTTTAGAAGAAGAGGGACTAACTCAACCATTAGACAAAACAAGGCAGTTACCTAGGACAGAAGATTTTGAGAGGCTGCAAAGACCAGCAGCAGTCAAAGGAAAACACTAGATCCTGGCAGCCAGACAAACTCAAAGGGCCCTCAGAACAATCTTTTACCTGCAGGACGAGCGGACACTCGCATACAATGTAAAATAAAATATTTGAAAGTATCATCTGGAAGGAAAGGAGAAGTTCAAGCTGCCTATAGTAGATGCCTTTATTATGCCATTAATAAAGAAGATGACTATTCTTGTCGGAGGAGGCATAGCTATGGAAGCTTGAATGATGGTTGATGAAGGCTTTTGAAGTTTCCGCTTTGGGCCTCCAAGCTGTGGTTTGCATTACTTACATGTCTAGGGTCTGTTTGCACCAGGTACAGTAGTCACCTGAGGAGGCTTTGGAGGATGACCAGCAGAATTCACGAGAGGCTGTCCGAGTGGAAACAGGAATGATGTACGAATCATGTGGCAGATGCCTTGTATGACTAAGGAACTGGTCAGCGGATGCAGACTCGAAGACTTGGCTTAGCAGGTTGTTTTTCCAGGAAAGCTCCTGTCTGGGGAGGATTAGAAGAAGTTTGTGAAAGACCGAGGGCAGTCTAAGCCCCAGAGGTTGCCAGAGGATAAACCTAGAAGTGCATCTTATTTGAGCTCTGGGAAATCCAGCATTTTCGGCCAGGTGAGGGGCATTCCTCTTAGTGTGCCTGTTTTCTGAATAGGTCCTCTTCCTTTCATACTGACAGAAAAGGAGGACTCCATGAGGAGCTGCAGGTCCTTCAATCAGCAAGCAAGTAAGAGGTCATCTGACCAGTTTTCTCAAGGAGTGGCTCCAAATTACGTCCATCCAATGGCCCTTGATGATGGGAAGAAGAGGCTGTATCTTGGAGTTTTTCTGCCATCTCACTGAGTTATCATTTCCCCTTGTCTAGTGCCAGACAAAGGAACTGTGGTGCAAACCTTAAGGACTTCTGGACAGTGGTCACCACACCTAGTGAGCAGTGAGGAACAGGTTAGAGCTCAATTTAGTTTGTCATCCCTCAAAAAAAGAAAGTTGGTTCTGAACCATACGGGATGTGAAAGAGGTGAACCGAGCGCTGCCTATTCCACATCTTCACATGGAGATACTATAGGCAATAATGTCTGCAATAAGCAATAGAGAGTTTTTGATGGCCATAGACTTCAAAAAAGCTTTCCTTCATACAGACCATAGCAAGGCCTGTCGGTACATTCTAGTGGCTCCACTGTCTGACTTTTTCAATGCCTCTTTGGAGTTGCGCCAAAGGACTAGAGAAAGACACATGTTGTCTCTTTACACCAAAGCGGACAGAATTACAAGTTGGTTAGTCTAATCTCTCTGGATAGTAAATTATTGGAAAGGCTACTAATTATGTAACTTTGCCAAGATGGGCCAATATCTCAGGGAGTCGTTAGCAGGAGGGGAACAGCTGGGGATGTAGAAAAACAGTGGGCAAAACTGAAAGGGGATATTTTAAGGGCAACCAACCTTTAAGTTAAAATGATAAATAAAGGTCAAAGGAAAGGAAACCACTAGGGTTTTCGAAAGAAGTAGCTGAAAAAGTGAAAAAAAAAAAAGAGGGAAGCCTTCACAAAATACAAGAGATCACAGAGAGAGGAAGACAGGCATCTATATTTGGAAAAACTTAGAGAAGCTAGCAAAGTAGTCAGGAAAGCAAAAATTCAGAAAGGTGAGGAAACAGCCAATGCAATAAAATGGGGGGATAAGACATTTTTCAGATATGTTAGTGAGAAGAGGAAGGGCAAAAGTGGTATTGTCAGACTCAAGGGTGAAGGGGAGGAATATGTAGAAGCTGATGAGGAAAAGGCGGAATTGCTTATCAAATATTTCTGTTCTGTGTTCACAGATGAAGAACCAGGAGAAGGACCTCAGCAAACAACCACAAACAGGAACAGAAGTGAGGGGCATCTTGAACAATTTTCAGAAGAATGTGCTCGTGAGAAACTAGTTAAACTTAGAGTAGGCAAAGTGATGGGACCAGATGGGATACACCCAAGAATACTGAGAGAACTTGGGGACATTCTAGCAGCTCCACTGACTGATCTTTTCAATGCCTCGTTGGAGTCGGGAGTGGTGCCAAAGGACTGGAGAGAGACTCCTGTGGTCCCTTTACACAAAAGCTGAAGTAAGGATGTGGTTGAAAACTACAGGCTGGTTAGTTTAACTTCGGTGGTGAGTAAATTATTGAAAACACTGCTGAAAGAGAAAATAGTGAGGTTTCTGGAGTCCAGCGGATTACAGGATCCGAGGCAGCATGGAATCACCAGAGGCAGGTCTTGTCAGACAAATCTGATTGATTTCTTTGACTGGGTGATCAGGGAGTTGGATCGAGGGAGAGCCCTAGATGTGGTGTATTTAGATTTCAGTAAAGCCTTTGATACCGTTCCTCACAGGCGACTTATAAACAAACTGAGCATCATAGGGGTGAACTCTAATGTTACTGTTTGTGTTAGAAATTGGTTGAGTGGGCAGCAACAAAGGGTACAGATAAATGGAGCTCACTCTGAGTAGAAGGAGATTACTAGTGGTGTGCCGTAGGGATCTGTCCTTGCTCCATTTCTTTTTAACATCTTTGTTAGTGATATAGCAGAAGGGCTGTCGGGTAAGGTTTGCCTCTTTGCGGATGATACCAAAATCTGCAATAGAGTAGATACCCAGGAAGGAGTAGATAACATGAGGAGGGATCTAACTAAGCTTGAAGAATGGTCTAGAATTTGACAGCTGAAATTTTATGTTAAAAAAGGCAAGGTCATACATTTGGGCTGCAGCAATCCAAGGGAGCCATATAGTATAGGGGGTAAAGTATTTTGTCCACTAAAGAAGAGCGGGACCTAGGCGTGATTGTGTCTGATGATCTTAAAATAGCTAAACAGGTAGAAAAGGCAATGGCAAAAGCCAGAAGAATGCTTGGGTGCGTAGGGAGAGGAATGGCCAGCAGAAGAAAGGCGGTGATAGTGCCTCTGTATAAGTCTTTGGTGCGACCTCATTGGGAGTATTGTGTGCAGTTCTGGAGACCACACCTTAACCTAGAAATAGGTTGTAGTCAGTGCAGAGGGTGGCTACTAAAATGGTTAGTGGTCTTCATTATGAAGCATATAAGGACAGACTTAAAATGTTACTATGTATTTTATTTATTTATTTAACATTTCTTTTATAGCGCGCTCTTTATCATCAGTGTGGTTTACAGTTAACAGAACAACTCGAGGACTGCAGGGCACTCCCGAGTTTACATCGAACAGGGAAAACAATTTGGAAAGAACAGGGGAAACTATGTACAATTTACATGTTGCTGTGTCAATAAAGTAATGTTACAAGGGTAGAACAGAGGAGTGTGATCCAGAGTGGACCGTAATCCATTGACAGACCATTTATACTCAGAGAAAAGGCAGGACAGGGGCAATATGATAGAGACATTTAAATACCTCCATGGCATAAATGCACAGGAGGGTCTCTTTCAATTGAAGGTGAGCTCTACTATGAGGGGACATAGGATGAGGGTAAAAGGGGACAGACTCGGGAGTAATATGCGGAAATATTTCTTTATGGAAAGAGTGGAAGATGCGTGGAATAGTCTCCCAGTGGAGGTGATAGAGACGAGGACAGTATCTGAAGTCAAAGAAGCATGGGACAAACACAGAACACTGGCTACCAATTGAGAGCAGAATAAAATTCAAAGCATCCCACACTACACTATATTCAAATCCCTCCAAACAGAACCTGCCATCTGTCTGAAAGAGTTCAAATCACTCCAGAAAACAGACCATGTAAAAGTAACAATAGAAATTCTCTTGAGGTACATGCTGACTTCAGAAACTGCAAGGCAACTACATCCAAGAGAGCCTTCTCCCTTTACGCTCCTCTATTATGGAACTCACTTCCTTTAGTCATAAGAAGTGAGTTCCATAATAGAGGGGCGTAAAGGGAGAAGTTTATTTAAATTTAATGTTATAAGTTTATTTATAACATTAGTTTATAAATAAACTTATAACAGTCATATGTTTATTTAAATTTATATATATGTAACATTTATATATATATAAATTTATATATATATAACAATAAACTTATGACTGTTATAAATAAACTTATAACAGTCATAAGTTTATTTAAATTTGTTAATGTTAATGTTTTTGACATGTTCTCTGTAAACCGGACCTGATCTCTGGAAGGGGCGGTATAAAAAAAATGCACAAATAAATAAATAAATAAAATAAAGAAACACTAAGGGGTATGTTTACTAAACTGCGTTAGTGCAATTCGCGTTAGGAGCTGCGGTAGTGACAGAAACCCCAAATAAGGACATGGGCGGTACATCGTTACCACTAACGCACATTCCAAAAACTAACGAGCGTTATAGGGCGCCGTGGCACGTTACTGCGCGTTAATCGTAAGAAGGCGTTCAGACACAAAGCACTGAAACAGAGCTGTAGCACAATGGTTACTGTACTGACAGCTGTTACAGGCAGCATGGGTTCGAGTCCCCAGTGTGCCTAACGCAGAAGGCTGGCCCAGGCATCACCCTGTACATTACATAGAGAATAAGGAGGCATGTTTTTCTTTACGTTGAGTAGTTGTTGTCAGAAACACACCCTCGCGGTGTGCCTAGCCACGTACGTTGGTGCGTGCGAGGCTGCGTGCGTTGCCACAGGCGTAGCCCCGTGCGTTGGTGCGTGCGTACAATCGTGCGTGGGTACGTGTGTTTTTACCAGCGTGGGCACATCATATTACAGACTCTGTAGGGTGTCTTGCACCAATGCATTATGCTAACAGATGTACGTGTGATGGCCTATGGTTTATCAGAGCCTGTGAGCAGGTGCTAGATTTTCCCAGGGTTGGATTGTGCCAGTCACACCCATGATGCACTGCACATGCAAATCAGCTGTCCACAGATACACACCATGGGGAATGCACCCCCACAGCACCTCGGCCTGGTAGGGGGAAGTGACCATGTGCACCCCCACAGCACCTCGGCCTGGTAGGGGGTACTGACTGTGTGTTGTACTGGCACAGAGTAGCTACACACCGTCACATTGTGCGGGTACTGTGCTCACCCTGAGGGTGCGGTGAGGCGCCCAGCACCAGGTCCACAGCACCATCCATGGCTGAAAGAGGCCATGGCGCAGGTCCAAAGCAGTGTTAATGCGTGAGATAGGTAGTTTCTGCAGAAACACCGTGTATATCTCTGTCTGTTTCAGTCAGGTGTAGCCCCCATGGACCCCTAGGTTGCCCATGTACCACCACCCCCCTCCCCCAGGGCCAAGGGTGGCAAACAGGGTCTCCCAACAATAGATCCACATTCTACCTCCCTGCAAAGGTGGCAGTAGAGGGGAACATCAACCCCGGTCCTGCTGAGGAACAGACACCCCAACTAACTGGCCCTTGTGTGGTAGCCAGTTTAACTGTTACTTTAAATTAAATATCTCTCCCTGCTCTGTCCCCAGAACCTGCTGTGTTTTAAACTTTTTTGTCCTGCTCTAGCCAACCTGAGGGACTAACCCCCTCCCCCTCTGCTGAGGGTACAGGACAGGGTACCTTGTAACAGCCCTCTTTTAATAAGTCTTATTCCCTCCCTCCCTCCCCAACACCGCCCCGCCCCGGGGTAATTGTAGCTTTATAGGTACTTACACGTCTTAGAGGAAAGGGGCTGCTCTCAGGTGCAGCTCTTTATCCAAATCAGTCATACATTGAGAACCTGGGATCAATTAAGCTTCAGGTGAACAAGGTATATTAGAGGTATTAGATACACTTTTATTAGTATAAGCATCTACACCAACCCTTAGTATATACAGAATTTAAAGACCTAAACACAAGCTTTAAACTAAGATGCAGACAACAGTCCAGCAGCGAGATGGGGGCTTTCCAGTCTTTTGCATTGAGTGTCACATTTATGATTTTCTCCCAGTTGGTGAGAGGTCTTACGTATGCACTAAGTGCAAGGAGCTCTTTGCTCTCAGGGAACAAGTCCATTCTCTAGAGGCTAGAGTAGCAGACCTGGAAGACATAAGAAAGACAGAGAAGTACACGGACGAGACCCACAGGGATATAGTCCTGAAGTCCCACCTCCAGTCTGGCAGCATCTCTGTTGCCATGGAGGAGAGAGGTTACGTGAAAGGAGAGCATCACCCTAGTGCGGTAGGATGTAATCCTGTAACTAGGACCTGTCCTCCAGGTGATGTAAAACCCTCTCGCACCAAGGATGTTTCTCCAGGGCCATGTGCCCATGAGGGGAGGGTCAGGACAGCTGTTATAGTTGGTGATTCAATCATTAGGCATGTAGATAGCTGGGTGGCTGGTGGACGTGAAGATCACCTGGTAACATGCCTGCATGGTGCGAATTTAGCGGACGTCACGCACCGCCTAAATAGGATCATAGATAGTGCTGGGGAGGAGTCTGCTGTCTTGGTACATGTCGGTACCAATGACATAGGAAAATGTGGTAGGGAAGTTCTGGAGGCTAAATTTAAGCTTTTAGGTAGGAAGTTGAAATCCAGAACTTCCAGGATAGCATTCTCTGAAATGCTTCAAGTTCCATGTGCAGGACCCAAAAGGCAGGCAGAGCTCCGGAGTCTCAATGCGTGGATGAGATGATGGTGCAAGGATGAGGGTTTTGGATTTGTTAGGAACTGGGGAATATTCTGGGGAAAGGAGGGGATCTTCCGAAGGGATGGGCTTCACCTTAACCAGGATGGAACCAGACTGCTGGCATTAACCTTTAAAAAGGAGATAGTGAAGCTTTTAAACTAGAAAATAGGGGAAAGCCGACAGTCGCCCAACAGCGCATGGTTCGGAAGAAGGTATCCTTGAAGGATACTACTAAAAGTAGTGAGGTTCCAAAAAAGAGTAAAGTAGCCCAAATGCCCTTGAGTATGGTGCAGACAGAGCGTAAAGATTCCAAATTACCCATGCCTACCAATAGCCAGATTAATATTAATAAAATACAGTCTCTAAAATGCTTGTATGCAAATGATAGAAGTCTAAACAATAAGATGGGCGAGTTAGAATATATAGCACTAAATGAGAGGTTAGATATGATTGCAATCTCAGAGACATGGTGGAAGGAGGATAACCAGTGGGACACTGTGATACCTGGATACAAACTATATCGTAATGATAGAACTGATCAAATTGGTGGAGGGGTTGCGCTCTATATTAGAGAGGGCATTGAGTCGGAAAGATTAATGTTTTGCAGGAAACAAAATTTGCTGTAGAATCTCTATGGATTGAAATTCCATGTATGAAGGGGAAGGTGATGGCAGTGGGGGTGTACTATCGACTGCCTGGCGAGAATGAACAAATAGATGATGAAATGCTCAAAGAAATCAAGGAAGCTAACAAAAGTAACAGCAGAGTAGTAATAATGTGTGATTTCAATTACCCCGGTATCGACTGGGTCAGTGTCACGGCAGGACATGCTAGGGAGATAAAGTTTCTAGATGAAATAAATGACTGCTTCTTGGAGCATCTGGTTCATGAACCGACCAGAGGGGAAGCCATACTGGACCTAGTCCTTAGTGGAACCCCAGATCTGGTGCAAGAAATAAGGGTGTTGGGACCACTTGGCAATAGTGATCATAGCATGATTGTGTTTGATTTAATTAGTGGAGGAGGGATAGTAAAGAAATCCACAGTACTACCTTTTAACTTTCGAAAGGGAGACTATGATAAAATGAGGAATATAGTTAAGAAAAAACTAAAAGGAGTGGTTGCAAAGGTTAAAGACTTACAGTAAGCTTGGGTGTTATTTAAAAATACTATCCTCGAAGCCCAGACCAGCTGTATTCCACACATTAAGAAAAGTGGAAGAAAGTCCAAAAAACTGCCAGCATGATTTAAAGGTGAGGTCAGAGAGGCTGTTGCTGCCAAAAAAGCATCTTTCAGGAAATGGAAAAAAGAGCCAAATGACTAAAACTGGAAACAGCACAAGCACTGGCAAGTTAAATGCAAAGCATTGATAAGACAGGCAAAGCGAGAATTTGAGAAGGAACTTGCTACGGAAGCAAAAACACAAAATAAAGACTTTTTCAAGTACATTCGTAGCAAATGGCCTATGAGAAAGTCAATTGGACCATTAGATGATAGAGGGGTAAAAGAGGCAGTAAGAGGAGACAAGGCTATAGCGGAGAGACTGAATGAATTCTTTGCTTTGGTCTTTACTGAGGAAGATGTAGGGATGTTACCCAAGACTGAAGTGGTATTTAAAGGTGATACTGCAGAGGAATTGAGAGAAATATCACTGCACCGGGAAGATGTATTACAACTATTTGATAAACTGAATAGTAGCAAATCACCTGGACCGGATGGTATACATCCAAGAGTGTTGAAAGAACTGAAATATGAGATTGCAGACATTCTATTAGTAATCTGTGAACTTTCATTAAAATCATCTGTAATACCTGAAGATTGGAGGGTCACCAGTGTAATGCCAATTTTTAAAAAGGGTTCCAGGGGTGACCCGGGAAATTACAGACTGGTGAGCCTGACGTCAGTACCGGAGAAAATGGTAGAAACCATCATAAAGAACAAAATTACACAGCATGTAGATAGTCATGGCCTAATAGGAGACAGCCAACATGGCTTTAGGCAAGGAAGATCTTGTCTTACTAATTTGATATGTTTTTTTGAAGGTGTGAATAAACAGGTAGACAAAGGTGAGTCAGTTGATATAGTGTATCTGGACTTTCAGAAAGCCTTTGACAAGGTCCCTCATGAGAGACTTTTGGCAAAACTAAAAAGTCATGGGATAGGAGGCAGTGTACTATTATGGATCGGGAACTGGTTAAAGATAGAAAGCAGAGGGTAGGGCTAAATGGCCAATATTCCCAATGGAAAAAGGTGAATAGTGGAGTACCCCAGGGATCTGTACTGGGTCCGCTACTTTTTGACATATTCATAAATGACTTGAAAAAGGGAATAACTAGTGAGGTTATCAAATTTGCAGACAATACAAAACTGTTTAAAGTTGTTAAAACCCAGGAGGAATGTGGAAAACTGCAGGAGGATCTGGATAAATTGGAAGACTGGGCATCCAAATGGCAGATGAAATTTAATGTGGACAAGTGCAAATTTATGCACCTAGGAAAGAACAACCCACACTATGGTTACACAATGCAAGGTTCCACTTTGGGAACCACCACCCAGGAAAAAGATTTAGGAGTCATCGTGAATAACATGTTAAAACCCTCCGCCCAGTGTGCAGCAGCGGCCAAGAAAGCAAAATAGAATGCTAGGTATCATAAGGAAAGCAATGGAAAATAAAACAAAGGATATTATAATGCCTCTGTATCGTTCCATGGTACGACCACACCTTGAATATTGTGTGCAATTCTGGTCGCCGTATCTTAAAAAGGATATAGCGTTATTAGAAAAAGTACAGAGAAGAGCCACCAAAATGGTAAAGGGGATGGAAGGCTACTCCTATGAAGAGAGGCTACAAAGGTTAGGGCTCTTCAACCTGGAAAAGAGACGGCTGAGGGGAGATATGATAGAGGTCTATAAATTAATGAATGGAGTGGAACGGGTAAACGTAGATCGATTGTTTATGCTATCAGAATATAGAAAGACTAGGGGACATGTAATGAAGCTACAGGGTAAACTATTTAAGACAAATAAGAGAAAATATTTTTTCACTCAACGTGTAATCAAACTCTGGAATTTGTTACCGGAGGATGTAGTAAGAGCTGTTAGTGTACCTGGGTTTAAAGAAGGTTCGGACAAGTTCCTGGAGGAAAGGTCCATAAACCATTATTAAAAAGGGACCCAGGATATCAATGCTTGACCCAGTACAAGCATTGTGGAACCTGTGTCTTTTGGGGAAACTGCTAGGTACTTATGACCTAGTTTGGCCACTGTTGGAAACAGGATACTGGGCTTGATGGACCTCGGTCTGACCCAGTATGGCATATCTTATGTTCTTATGTTCTTATTTGTCCCTTCCTCTCTACACATGCTACTGAGACCCTCATCTACTACTACTAAACATTTGTATAGCAGTACAAGACATACGCAGCGCTACACAGACACATGTAAAAGACAGTCCCTGTTTGTCAGAGCTTAAAATCTAGTCAAGACAGACAACACAGTAGCTGTAGACATGGGATACAGCTAGGGGGAATGGTAAGGAAACACGAAGGAGATCAGGCGACTCAACATACAAAAGCGGCAGTGAAGAGGTGCGTTTTGAGCCTCAATTTGAGAAGGGCCATTGAAGGCGTCTTATATACAGTGTGGTAAGGAAGCCTATCCTGACTTAGGGGAAAGGGAAAAAGGCAAAGAGTTCACCCTAGTAAAAGGGCCCCTTTTGCAAGGTCAGGGTAACAAAACCACTACCTCACCTAGGAACCAGAAAATCCCCAGCTGGAACAGGTTTCAGGTTGCCCCAAGTGGAATAAGGGAGAGTGAATATAGACCTAAGGTCCAAGACCCTTACGTCAGTAAGCTCCCTGATTACTCAGGTGCCAGAAGGTAGAGTGATCTCCGTCACCTGGGAAGAGAGGAGGTGGGGCTAGAACCCTGGGGATATAAGCCTATGTTAGATTATAGTAGAGGGGTGAGAGGAGAGACAGGAGAAAGAGAAAGAGGGTGGAAGGAATGCCAGATGCAAAGGCAAAGGAAAGAGAGAGAGAAGCTGTTACAAGCCGGGGACAGGTACGAGCCTAAGAAGCCTGACTAATGCTGGGCAGTGCAGAGGAGCAGGAGACACTCTCAGCTCTAACGAGAGGCTGTCAGCCGAGCCCGGTGAGCCAGCAGGAGAGTCAGAGCCTATGCAATTAGGATAGCCTGATGCTGAGTTGAATGAGGAAGAGTCCCTCATGGATTGTTCTTTGTGCCAAGCCTTAGCCACAGAAGGGTTGAAGGAAAGCCAGCCCTGAGAGAAAGCCCTCCAGAGAAAGGCTATATTGTTGTTTAAGTTCCTTGTTTTGCTCAACTAATGTTTAATGTAATTCAATATTGCAATGTTCTGCTATATTGTTGTTTAAGTTCCTTGTAAACCGCCCCTGATCTCTGGAAGGGGCGGTATAGAAAAGCACTGAAATAAATAAATAAATAAATAAATAAAGGTAACCATAAGAAACAGGTAGATGGATTGTAAATTCCCACATGGTAAAGAGGGGAAGTTTTACTAAGACGTAGGAACAAGCTGGAGTTGTGAATTGTGCTTGTTAACCACCTGCTACCTGTGAAGGGAGAAAGCAAGAAGCCAAATTAACTGTGAGGAAAAAGCTTTCTTTTTGCTCTTGAATTTTCCTGAGAAGCCTGAATAGAACTTTGCTTGCACGTTGAAAGTTTGTTCCTGTTTGGAGTTTTTTTTGTTTGTGCTTGTAAATTGGAAAACAGCCTGGAAAGGTTTGAGACTGGAAAAGGAAGGCAAACTGCCACAGAAGAGAGCCTGTTTTTGTGTTTTATGCTTTAACCAGCAAGGCTAAAAGAAGCTGGTAGCCTTGCTGTTAAAAGGCTATGTTTTTCTGAGCTGAAGAATACTTTAAGCTACCACTTTAGTTTTGGGTTTTGTTTTGCTCATAACCTGTTGTACTTTAAAGAAGCCTGGAGAAGTATTCCTGAATGTGGTATTTATGAACCTCTTTTTGTGCTCAATAAATTTCTGTCATTGCCTTACCCAAGGAGTCCGACTACAGTCTTCTACCTGAAGCCCATATATATCGTAATTAAACTACATTTCCCAGAAAGCATTGCGGGGAACCAGTCAGTTAAGGCTGAAAGGGGAAGGATCCTTATACAACCACGCCTCTCCAAGGTTTGATCCAGTCCTGGGTTTACCTCTTTGCATGCAGGGATATGTAGTTCTGATTTCTCCATTGCACTCCATAAGAAAATAAAAAACTACAAGTAACTGCATGCAATGGGTAAACGCAGGACTAGAGCAAGCCTGTCGGGCGCATCTGGAGCCAGTTGGCAACCTTAATCTAGAGTTGAATTATATATTCATGATTTACAAAATACTGATTATTGTACCTAGTGGGTACTGGGTGTAAATATGTCCGGAAATTGCTATATGAGCATATTTTCTGGATGTGTCCTATCTCTGGAACCTGGAAGAATGGTAGATACAGTATGATAGATCAGCCCCACCGTCTGCTAGAAATGCAGATTCAGCCATACAGTCCTTACCCAGGGAGGTCAGAGTCTCATAATTCTCCTTCATCACCTCCCTGTAAAGCTCCTTCTGCCCTTCATCTAAATACTCCCACTGCTCTTGGGAGAAAGAGACAGCGATGTCCTCAAACGTCACCCGCATCTGAAATACAAACCAGAAATACACTCAGACACGTGGAGGTGCTCAGAGTACATTAGATGCCGGCTGGGTTTATTCTCCTCCCCTAGAAATCCAAGGGAGCTCTGTATTTAAAACTTGTAGGAACAGACGCAGAAGCTATTACTGGTCTCCAGAGCACCAGGAGTGAAAGCACATTGAGTGGATCTCTCTGGATAAGTTTTTATTATTTTTCTTTTGCTTGCTTTGAATAGTTTTAGCTGTCTGTATGTCGTCTGCCTTTGGGAATTACTGTTATTGCACTGCTTTACTTACTGCCTGTGTTTAACATAGTAACATAGTATATGACAGCAGATAACGACCAGTATGGTTCATCTAGTCTGCCCAGCAAGGCGGCAAGAGTCGGTGAACCTGCCGCTCCGTGTAGGTCACCCCTCCCTATGCTTTTGTTTAGGGGTGTACCTAACTGCTCCATGTAAGTAACCCTTATTTGTTGAGATGTAAGAGATAGTTATGTTTATTTTTATTTTATCCTGTTGCTATAAAGGGATCCATTGTGTCTGTCCCATGCCATTTTGAATTCTGTCACTGTATTTTCCCCCAACACTTCCATCGGGGGGGGGGGGGGGGTATTTAAATAATCCACTATGTAGATTTCTTTAGCCTTTGAGAAAATAATAGATGCAATATAGGAATTACCTAGCTTTAATAAAAAAAAGGTTCATATTTTCAGCCTGTTCTAGAAAAGTAGCTTTAAAAGAATATGTTTGGCCTGCACTGCAGGGTCTCGGGCTTAGGATATCAAACTCGTAGCCTACTGCCACTTATTTTTCACCCTCCCTCCCCTCACCCACCCACCCACCCCAGGGCTGGATGTTCTTAGTCACCCCAAGATACACAGTTGCTTGTCATAACTTTAGTGGAAAGCATGTCTCTGTTGCTTTTTCATCTGTCAAATGCCCCATATTTGACACACTAATCAAAATTATTTTTAATCAGTGCAATAGCTGTGATGCTTTAATCCTCAGGAAAACAATTTGGAGCCTCTGAGTTTGTCCCATCCATCTTATGCCATCTACTATGGAAAAAGAATTGATTCAATTGTAGGAAGACGTAGCTGCAATGAAACAAACCTCTCCCATGATACAGCTTGCAAACAATCCATGCAACTTCTCAAAAAATGCAGCAATGCAAGAATAAATGGATGACAGTGGTTCTGGCTGGTTATGATGCATTACATGGAGACACCAACTCCACCTCGAGATACCCTTGCAGAATACCTTCTCAGCCTTGGTAAATTAGGATTCTCCATGAATGCAAACTGAGTTGGCCTTAGATAAGAAAGTCGACATTGGTTTACAGACATCTAAACCATAATAGACAAAGAGAGGGGCTTATGTCAATGATCATCCTTATCAACCCTTTTATTTAACATTTATCTCCATCCAATCTGTAGTATCTTCTATAAGTTTAAAGTGGAGTATCACATCTATGCGGATGATATGGCATTATATCTCCCATTGTATATTGCAAGCCCTAAACTCCATCTGATTATTTATTTATTTATTTGTACATTTTGCTATACCGCCTCTTCCAGAGATCAGAGGTGGTTTACATAGAACAATAATAATAATAATAATGAAATATTATTATTTACAATGAATATATTAGAAACAAGTTTAACTAAAAGGTGGGTACAATGAAAGATGGACAAACGTGCCAACCAATTAAAGATTATTAACATTCTATTTACATCATAGAGCTATTTACAGATATATAGCATAGCAATTCCATAGTATGGCGTGTGGCTAAGGTACTATCTTATTTACTGAAAAAGGACAAAGAAAAAGAAAAAAGATAAAGAAAAAGAAAAGAGTGGGTATGTGTTATGTTTAAGTAGGATCAGGTTGTGGTAGTTGGTTCGTGCTGCCCTGGGGAATCGAGACATCATCGTGTTGTAAGTTGTAGACATGCTGGGCAAATAGATAGGTCTTTATTTCCTTTCTAAAGGATTGAAAGTCCTTAATCTCTCTTAGTTTGACTGAGAGGTTGTTCCACAACATAGGTGCAAAGAACGAGAAAGCAGTGTTGCTCTTCTTGACCTGCTCTCCTGTGGGGTATGTATTAGCGTTGTCAGGTAGGATGGTGCTGTTATTAATGAGCTTGAATGTAGTTACAAATAATTTATAAGTAATTCTACATGACACTGGAAGCCAATGCAAAGCATACAGGATAGGGGAGATATGGTCAGATAGTTCTGCCTTGAAAATAATCCTTGCGGCAAAACTTTGAGCCAACTGATGAAGAAGATCGGCTGACTTCGGGGAGGCAAGTCATGTCTGTAACTTTTAGGATATTCCCGCTGTTGTTCTGGATCCCACTGATTCCCACTGCTGATAGGGGAAGGAGCAGGCCCATGTGGGATTCTAACCCACCAGCTCTCACACCCAAAGCAAGCTTCTTTGCTCTAGGCCAAGGAGCCAGTGGGATCGACAACCAAAGGGAGGCACAGGGCAGAGTTAGAAGCCGACCTTGCTTCCCTCGTGACTCCGCCAGATCGGCGCTATGAGGAAGCCATCCTGGCGCCGAGCACAAAGTGACGAAGGGGGGAGAGGAGTGCAGGTCGTCTGTCCCGATGGTGCCGCTTGCTGTAGGCTCCTCTCCATCAAGCAGGGGGCCAGTAGGAGTGCTTTGCTTGGTTCTGATCCGCAAGGAGGTGAGGGAAGAGGTTCAGTGCCGAGCTGCCGTTTCACTGCCAAGCCGGGATCGGGAGGTGACATTGGCACAGATCACGTGCTTGGAGTGATGCCCCCAATGGCGCTGTGGTTTGTGCTGTGAGCTGCCTCCAGAGGTCGCGGCGCCACGAGGTGATCCCGGCGCCATGGGGAAGGGGGGAAGGGATCCTCTTTAGCAGCAACGCTTAGCCCTTGAGGACCCAGGACGCAGCTCAGGACTTGCGCATGCAGCATGCAGAGGGCGCCGAGGTAGAAGGCATCAGGCCTGAAGTGATGACGCGTCAGAGGGGAGGTGTTCAGTTGCTTCCAGGTGCATGGCGACCTGTACGTAACGTGTCAGCGAGTCAGCGTCCTCCGGATACATATCGGCGCTGAGACTGTTGCAGAGCCGGGTGGATCTGGTGGCAAGAGCAGCAGTGCCAGCGAGGTTCATGCGACATGGAGCAGGGCTGATCATCGGTGGCAGGCGGCCGAGGATGGTGGCCTCCGGGGCACATCCCGGGCTGCTGCCGTGACCCTCGGAGGGCTAGTTGCATTTGATCAGGGCGTCTCTCATTCCTCATCAGTAGGGGATGCTCCCATCCACCATTGATTCCTCTATGGAGCACGGCCCGAAGTATCTGTGTTGTGAGGCAAGCCCCGATCGCGACTTGGGAAGCGGCAGGATTGGCCTTCCAGAGTGTCTGCTACTGTAGGAGCAGGTATGTGGGCGGCAGCAGCTTCAATTTTTCTGCAGCTGGGGATGGAGGCCCAGGGGCGCATCCCGTGCCTTGTCATTGACTCCTCCTCGTGGTCGGCCTCATCGTGGTCGGCCTAGGTAGATCCAGGGCCTTTGGTGGTGGGCAACATCAAGCTTGCAACTGGGGATGGAAGCCTTAGAGGCACATCCAGAGCGGCAGCAGCAGCAGGGCAGCATGTTCTGAGGGCAGCGCGTGGCCGGCAGGCACAGGGAAATTTCCAGTCAGCTCCCTTTGAACGGCATTGCAGCAGCTGTGCTCCCAGCGTAGCCCTTTGTTCAGAGAAGACAGAGCCGGGCAATGCGAAGACATAGCACATGTCCATACATAGATGTGCTCCCAGCCTAGCCCTTTGCTCAGAGAAGTTGCCTTTGAGAAGTTGCCTTTGTTCAGGAATCTGAAAGAAAGAAAGAAAGACATCCAAGATACCTTTTAAATTCATATAAGTAGATTTTGTTTGGCTGACTCATCCTGCTTGTCCTAGGAGAAAGCTCCTTCTGCCTTTCATCTAAATACTCCCACTCCTCCTGGGAGAAAGAGACCGTAATGTTATCAAACATCACCAGCATTTGAAACACAAACCAGAAACACACTCAGCATCTTCTGCATCACATCCATCAGGAGACTTCCCCGTGCTGTGGCTCAGCAGGGCAGGGAATAGTTTTCTGTGTGTATATAATTCACAGTCACATATCACACAGTCCCAGAGCAAGGATGCAAACTGGCAAGAAATAATGTGGTAATATCCTGTCAGAGCTATATTGTGTGTTACACAACTAAAAACCTGCTCATTTGAATAACATTCCAGTTACTGAGGACAAGGAAAAATCCATGTATATCAAGATTAAGGCATATTCAAAAATCCAAGCCCATTTTACTCTTTTTTTATAATTAATATTTTAACTTCAAATATCTCAGCAAAATGGGGTTGACTTTTTGAATATGACTCGATCTTGATATATTCGTCTGCTTACAAAGTCTGACAAAAAATATATATATTTTTTCCGTATCCAGTAACTGGATACAGCAATTGTAAACCAGTCACACAGTACATGGGATGCAAAATCTCTCTCTATGGGACTCCTGATCTCTCTCCATCCCCTCAGGAGGGTCCCAAAGAGCCTTTCCTCAGGTCCTTGGGCTCCTGACTCTGCAGTGCCCCAGGTCAGAAAGTTGCAGCAGTACTTGGAGAGAAAGAGCAGGAAGGATTGCTTCTGTCTGTGACCTTCTCTTCCACTACCAACTCCAGACCTCAATCCTTTCACCTTACTGGAAACAGCACAAGCACTGGCAAGTCAAATGCAAGGCATTGATAAAGCAGGTAAAGGGAGAATTTGAGAAGAAGCTTGCTGCGGAAGCAAAAACGTGAAATAAAGATTTTTTCAAGTACATTCGTAGCAAAAAACCTGTAAGAGAGTCAGTTGGTCTATTAGATGATAGAGGAGTTAAAGGGGCACTAAGAGGCAACACGGCAATAGCGGAGAGACTGAATGAATTCTTTGCTTTGGTCTTTACTGAGGAAGATGTAGGTATGTTACCCATAACTGAAGTGGTATTTAAAGGTGCGGAAGACTTGAAGGAAATAATCGATACATCGGGAAGATGTATTACAACTATTAGATAAACTGAAGAGTAGCAAATCACCTGGGCCGGATGGTATACATCCAAGGGTGTTGAAAGAACTGAAATATGAGATTGCAGAACTGCTATTAGTAATCTGTGAATTTTCATTAAAATCATCTGTATTACCTGAAGATTGGAGGATCGCCAATTTTTAAAAAGGGTTCCAGGGGTGATCCAGAGAACTACAGACCGGTGAGCCTCACGTCAGTACCTGGAAAAATGGTAGAAACCATCATAAAGAATAAAATTACTCAGCATGTAGATAGTCATAGCCTAATGGAAGACAGCCAACATGGCTTTAGACAAGGAAGATCTTGTCTTACTAATCTATTATGTTTTTTTGAAAGTGTGAATAAACAGGTGGACAAAGGTGAGTCGGTTGATATAGTGTATCTGGACTTTCAGAAAGCCTTTGACAAGGTCCCTCATTAGAGACTTTTGGCAAAACTAAAGAGTCATGGGATAGGAGGCAGTGTACTACTGTGGATCAAGAACTGGTTAAAAGATAGAAAGCAGAGGGTTGGGCTAAATGGCCAATTTTCCCAATGGAGAAATGTGAATAGTGGTGTACCCCAGGGATCTGTGCTGGGTCCGCTGCTTTTTGACATATTCATAAATGACCTGGAAAGTGGAATAACGAGTGAGGTTATCAAATTTGCAGATGAAACCAAACTATTTAAAGTTGTAAAACCCAAGAGGATTGTGGAAAATTGCAAGAGGATCTTGATAAATTGGAAGACTGGGCATCAAAATGGCAGATGAAATTTAATGTGGACAAGTGCAAAGTTATGCACCTAGGGAAGGACAATCCAAACTATGGTTACACGATGCAAGGTTCCACATTAGGAATCACCACCCAGGAAAAAGATTTAGGCGTCATTGTGGATAACATGTTAAAACCCTTGGCCCAGTGTGCAGCGGCAGCTAAGAGAGCAAATAGAATGCTAGGTATCATAAGGAAAGGAATGGAAAATAAAACAAAAGATATTAAAAGAGGGAGGAGTGGCCTAGTGGTTAGGACAAGGTACTTCAAGCCGGAGGGCCGGGGGTTCAAGTCCCACCTGGGGACAGTAATCTCAGGCCGGAGGGACTGGGATTTCTAGTCCTATAGGTACTCCTTGTGGTCTTGGGCAAGCCACTTAACCCTCCATTGCCCATGTTCCCTGTAAGTATTAGCGTATGTGTGTTATATCCCCTCGTGTTAAATGTATCTCCCAATTGACCGCTTTGACCCGGTGAAAAGTGGGATATAAATACAGCTAAATAAATAAATAAATTATAATGCCTCTATATCGTTCCATGGTACGACCGCACCTTGAATATTGTGTGCAATTCTGGTCACTGTATCTTAAACAGGATATAGCGTTATTAGAAAAGGTTCAGAGAAGAGCCACCAAAATGGTAAAGGGGATGGAAGGATACTCCTATGAAGAAAGGCTAAAAAGGTTAGGGCTCTTTAACCTGGAAAAGAGACGGCTGAGGGGAGATATGATAGAAGTCTATAAATTAATGAACGGAGTGGAACGGGTAAACGTAGATCGATTGTTTACGTTATCAGAATATAGAAAGACTAGGGGACATGTAATGAAGCTACATGGTAAACTATTTAAGACTAATAAAAGAAAATATTTCTTCACTCAACGTGTAATCAAACTCTGGAATTTGTTACTGGAGGATGTAGTAAAGGCTGTTAGTGTAGCTGGGTTTAAAAAAGGTTTGGACAAGTTCCTGGAGGAAAGGTCCATAAACCATTATTAAGAAGGGACCCAGGATATCAATGCTTGACCCAATACAAGCATTCTGGATCCTGTGTCCCTTGGGGAAACTGCTAGGTACTTATGACCTAGATTGGCCACTGTTGGAAACAGGATACTGGGCTTGATGGACCTTGGTCTGACCCAGTATGGCATATCTTATTCTTATGCTTGGAACAAACTGCGTGAGTCTGTACATCAGGCTTTATCCCTGGCCCTTTTCAAATCCATGCTAAAGGCCCACCTCTTTGAGGCTGCTTTTGGGTCCTGATTCTCTTATGGGTATGTTTTCTAAGCGGTATTAACCACTACCTAGTGAAATGTATGCTGCGGCCCTAGTGAATAAAACGGAGCTGTGGCTCACATTTCGCTTGGTACCGGCTAGCGCCCCTTAGTCTCCTTTAAATACTTAAAGAGTATTAATGAACAAACAAACCTCTTCCAAAGACGGGGAAGCTGTAAAACTAGAGGGCATAACATGCAGCTGCAAGGGGGTAAACTGAAAAGCAATGTCAGGAAATATGTTTTTCACTGAAGGGTGGTGGATGCTTGGAATGCCCTCCCGATGGAAGTGGTGGGAGCAAATACAGTGACAGAATTCAAAATGGCATGGGACAGACACAGTGGATCCCTTTACAGCAACTGGATAACATCAAAATAAACATGACTATCTTTTAAATCTCAACAAATAAGGGTGACCTACATGGAGCGGGGGGTACACCCTTAAACAAAGGCATGGGGAGGGGTGACCTGCACGGAGCAGCAGGTGCATCTACTCTTACCGCTTTGCTTGCCAGACTAGATGGATCATACCGGTCTTTATCTGCCGTCATATATCCCTCTCCCCACCCTGGAACAAATACACCTCTGTAAGCTGCTCTGTTGTCAATATGTCATGTAAATAGTTCAATCTCAGCTACTGCATAAGTGCCTAGCTGACCTGTATATAGTTTATTGTATCATAGTTTAAAATGTTCCCTATAACCAAGCTTTTGGAATTCAGTTCTATGTAAACCGCCCCCGATCGGTGGAATATAAAAAGCGTTCAAAGAAATAAAATAAAATAAATATACTATGTTACTATATTTATGTATGCTACTATGTGCCTCCTTATCTTTCCCTAGTTGTATCCTTGTCCTCAGCTGTTGTATTGTCTGTTCCTTCGGTCTCATTACCCTTCCCTATTGTACCCTTGTTCTCATCTATTGTACTGTCTGTTAAAGAAAATTGTAAGCTCTGATAAGCAGGGACCATCTTCCATGTGTCTGTACAGCTCTGCGTACGCCTTGTAGCGCTATATAAATGATTAATATTAGTAGTAGTAGTAGACTAGACTGTAAGCTCTGACGAGCATGGACCATGTTTAAAAGTATCTGTCAGCACTGCGTACGCCTTGTAGCGCTAAATAAGTGATCAGTAATAGTAGTAGAAGTTGGAGGCAATCTCCTACCTCAGCAGAAGCTCCTGCAGGCATTGTCCTCTCAGATTTTGATGTTTGTGGGATTTCTCTGGCTGCAGCAGAGGAAATAAGGGTTTGTTTCTTACAGTCCTCATGCATTCACTCCAACAATCTGCCCGGTTGTGACCACAAGCTCCTCGATGACATTGGCAAGAAAGTCTTCAAGGGGCCATGCTCAGTGCTAGGATTGCGGCGCACCAGTTCCAGCACGTCCTCTTCCAGGACGTCAGTATGGCAAACATCAAGAATGCCATCACATCCCTCCCTAAAGAGTCACAGGCGTCGATCTCTAGCACGCTCACTGACATGACCGAATACAATAAACATCTGGTGAGCACAGCCTTTGACACCTTTGACACGTATGTGGGCATGGCTAAGAGCGTCTGGTCTGCGCGACAACACCCATGACAGGATTGCTGATGAACCCTGTACAGGCGAGTCGCTCTTCGGGGACAAAGTAACAGACACAGTAAATGACATGAATGAACACTGCACTACTCTGCAGACCTTGGCAGAGGATGGTTTTGAACATCACAGCGGTACCCAAAAGGACAGTTACCAGCGAAAACCCTACTGCAGTTTGTCAGACGGCTGCCTGGGTGAGAATGTTCACAGTCTTGGCAAGTGCATATATCAATATGATTTGCAAGGGATTGTGGGAAATGCAGTCCATTCACACCAGACACAGCTGCTCACAATAATTAGTTGTGCTTGAGTGTAAAGCCAATAAGATATTTCCCCAGTCCAATGGTGTATGCTGGCCTTTTGAATGTCTCCCAGTATACGTACTGCTCTGGACTCCTTTAGACCTTCCAAATGCTTTTCTCTTCTTTCTTCCAAAGGGTTTCTTGCCCTTTCTGTCCGTCCGCTCTCGCTTCTGCTTCTGATGATCCTCCAGATGATGAAGCTGTCCAAGATGAGAATCTCCAAGAAACTGAGGATGAGGATCTGTAGAATAAACTCTACCTTTATTCTGCTTTGATGAGTGCTCCACCCTAGCACAGTGCAGCTGTGCTGAATCAGGCCCTGCCCTTTGAGATGAGTGCTTGGGGATTACCTCATAGCCCTCCTGATTGAACACACGTTTCCTCACTTCAGCTCCTCTAATGGCTGTTGGAAACCTGGTGCATTCTGGGACTGGTAGTCTTTTATGGAAAAATTCTGTTTTCTTATTTCTACCAGAACTGACAGGTTGCTTGTTCAGAGTCACTTCACCTTTTCTATAGCTCCTTCCTGAGCTATGATAAGCTTCCTTATCACAAGTTCCAACAAAAGATACCCTTCCGACCGAAAGTGGCAAGGTCCCAGATACAAAGCCAACTCTTACCATGGACCCCTCTCACTAGCCCCAATCCCAGAGGGACCACAAGCAGAAGAAGAACACCAATGCACCAGCGGGCAAGGGTGGCTCCGCTTTTTGACAGACATTTGCAGGCATCCACCCAGATTGGGAGGCGCCTGTCGCAATTTCTGCAAGAACGGGAAAAGATCACCTTGGACTCCTGAGTCCTACGAGTCATTCGCGAGGGATACCGCATATGGTTCTTTGCGCCACCTTGCCAGTGCACCAAACCAATCAACGAAACCCCTCCCCACCGACAACCTCCCATAGCCACAGAACTGATGCACCTCCTGACCTCCCGCACTATAGAGGAGGTGCCATCAACCTAGATCTACTCTAGATTCTACTCCAGATACTTCCTCATTCCAAAAAGGTAAGGCGGAATGAGCCCCATCCAAGACCTATGCAGGCTGAACAAGTTTATCACCAAGGAGAAGTTCCGGATGTACTCTCTCAACTCCATCCTCCCCCTGATTCAAGCTGGCAACTGGATGGCATCCCTGGATCTGCAGGAAGCCTACATCCACATCCACATTCACAAATCACATAGGAAGTACCTTCGCTTCCACTTACTTGGGCAACACTACCATTACACAGTCCTTCCTTTCGAACTGTCTTCGGCACCACGCATCTTCACAAAGTGCATGGCCGTAGCAGCAGCGCACCTCCGCAAGCAAAACATCTCTATCTTCCCCTACCTGGACAATTGACTCCTCACAGCACCCTCAGCTCAGGAGCTGCAAGAGTCCCTGTGGAGGGCCACTGCCCTGATTTTCACCCTGGGCTTTCTCATCAAATATGACAAGTCACAGCTACAGCCCTCCCAGCAGCTGGAATTCATAGGAGCGATCATTGACACCCGGGATTCTAAGGCCTACCTCCCATACCGCAGACTGCTTGCCATCACCTCACTGGCGGGCAGTTTATCCACAGCAGGGAACACTTCTGTAAGTTCCATCTTGCACCTTTTGGGGCACATGGCAGCCACGACATCAGTCCTCCCTGTCGCAAGGATGAAAATGCGCATGCTCTAGTGGCATCTGCACACCCACTGGAACCAACACTCTCAACACTTCTCCACCCGCATCCCGATGACACCACAGATCAGAACACAGTTATGCTGGTGGGCGGTACCAATGAACCTCTCAGGAGGCAAGAACATCCACCAACATGAATACTAGGTGATTCTCACCACGGATGCGTCCAACACCAGTTGAGGAGTTCAGTACCCAAGGGGCATGGTTGCCACAAGAACGGCAATTGTACATTAATCTCCTCGAGCTGAGGGCTATCAGATACGCTCTTTGGACTTTTCTGCCACACCTGCGGGACAAATCTGTCCTCATCCAGACGGACAAACAGGTGGCCATGTTCTACATCAACAAACAAGGGGGAACCCGGTCACGCTCCCTCTGCAAGGAAGCGCTGATGATATGGTCACTGGCCCTGGAAAACAAGTGCAGATTGCGGGCCTCCTATTTCCCGAGAGATCTGAACACCCTGGCGGCAAACTGAGCAGGCAGTTGCAGCCCCACGAATGGACTCTCCTCCCGGAGATTAACGACAACCTCTTCTGGTGGTGGGGGACTCCATCCATCGACCTCTTTGCCACAGAACAGAATGCCAAGTGCCCCCTGTTCTGTTCAAAACACCCGTCAGCCAAGAGGTTAGCAGCGGATTCATTCGACGTGTGCTGGGGAGAGTGGTCTCTGGTGTACGCCTTCCCGCCGACCCCCCTCATTCTGGCAACACTTCAGCGAATCGTTCAAGACAAGGTGCATGCCATCCTAGTGGTCACTCACTGGCCACATCAGATGTGGTTTGCACTCCTGCTACGCCTGGCCCAAGGGGCCCCGATACGCCTCCCCCTCAGGCCGGACCTACTAACACAGAACGCAGGCAACACAAGGCACCCCAACCTCAAAGCCCTTGCTCTCACTGCCTGGAGGTTGAATGGCTGAACCTCTTAGCACCCCACCTGCCAGTAGAGGTACAGGACGTGGTCCTGGCAGCCAGGAGACCGTCCACTAGGAAGTCCTATGGCCTCAAATGGAAGAGATTCAGCATTTGGTGTGCAATGCGCGGACTCAATCCAACCATATGTCCAGGCGCCAACGTCCTACAGTATCTCAGCTCTCTTTCCGACCTTGGCCTTAAGACCCAATCCATCCGGGTACACCTCTCAGCGATAGCAGCATTCCATGCCCTGACAGACGGAACCAACTCGACTGCGGCACTGCCCCTGACCACAGAAAGCCTTTGAAAAGGTCCCTCATGAGAAACTCTTGGCGAAATTAAAAAGTCCTGGGATAGGAGGCAGTGTACTACTGTGGATCAGGAACTGGTTAAAAGATAGAAAGCAGAGAGTAGGGCTAAATGTCCAATTTTCCCAATGGAGAAAGGTGAATAGTGGAGTACCCCAGGGATCTGTGCTGGGTCCGCTGCTTTTTAACATATTCGTAAACAACCTAGAAATGGGAATTCAGATGACACAAAATTATTTAAAGTTGTTAAAGCCCAAGAGGATTGTGAAAAATTGCAAGAGGACCTTGATAAATTGGAAGACTGAATGTTCAAGTGTGGACAGGTGTAAAGTTATGTACCCAGGAAAGAACAACGTAAATTATTGTTAGGAACCACCAACCAGGAAAAGATTTAGGCATCATCGTGGATAAAATGTTGAAAGCCTCTAACCAGTATTCAGCGGCAGCCAAGAAAGCAAATAGAATGCTAGGAATCATAAGGAAAGGAAAGGAGAATAAAACCAAGAATACTATAATGCCTCTGAATCGTTCCATGGTGCAATCGCACCTTGAATATTGTGTGCAGTTCTGGTTGCCATATCTTAAAAATGATATAACGGACTTAGAAAAGGTACAAAGAAGAGTCACCAAAATGGAAAAAGGGATGGAAGGATAACCCTATGAGAGCCTAAAAAGGTTAGGGCTCTTCAACCTGGAAAAGAGACGGCTGAGGGAGATATGATAGAGGTCTATAAATTAATGAATGGAGTGTAACGGGTAAACGTACTGTAGATCAATTGTTTATGCCATAAAAATATAGAAAGACTAGGGGGCATGCAATGAAGCTACAGTGTAAACCATTTAAGACTAATAAGAGAAATTATTTCTTCACTCAATGTGTATTCAAACTCTGGAATTCGTTACCAGAGGATGTAGTAAAAGCTGTTAGTGTAGCTGGGTTTTAAAAGGTTCCTGGAGGAAAGGTTCATAAACTACTATTGAAGAGGACCTGGGAAATCCACTGCTTGCCCCAATACAAGCTTTATGGAACTTTGTGTATCTTTTTGGGAAACTGCCAGGTACTTGTGACCTGGATTGGCCACTGTTGGAAACAGGATAGTGGGCTTGATGGACCTTGGTCTGACCCAATATGGCATTTCTTATGTTTGTAAGGAGAGGCATCCCTGACTACACATGTGCTCAGAAAGGAGCTCCTGCATGTTTAAGAGTCATTGCTGGTATCTCTTATTGCTGTAGGAGGTGCTGAGAACAGAGTCCAGGTGCTGGTGTGGACTTGAGCATCCAGCAGTGATGACTTTTACCAGATCAGCTCTGAGGGCACACTGGCTGGGAAACACTGGCTAGTGTTTAGTAATTGTGGCTGGATGCAAGATCAGGAGTAAAGTGTTCAGCCTGCCTTTGTTTCTGCCTGCTGTGAACTATGCAACTGTGTAATAGAGAGACTCTGCCTCAGCCATTCTCTCTCCTGCTTTTCTGGGGAGGATTCGCTCTCCCTTCTCTCTCTCTCTTTCTTTCCAGGGACGAGGCTTCAGGCTCTGCTTCTTTCTCAATGGCGGAGGTGTACAGAGAAGGGAGGGCAGGAAATGTTGGGGTTAGGAGAGAGGAAGGGGAGGAGGATCTGGCCAGAGAAACTGAAAGGCTGTGTTCTCAGGATCCACTGACCTCTAAAATGTATACTACAAACATATGCAGGAAAGTTGAAAAGCGCACAGTTATAATTACTATGAGACCCAACGGCACATCTCCCTTTCCCTTCCACTGGCAGGCTCGGGTCGGGCATGTCTACCTGTGGGTGCTGGGGATAATGGGTATTATGAGGTGTGAGCAATGACTGATGGTGTAAGTGAAGTGCCTGTGCGTAGGTTTATGGCTTGATTGTTTTCCGCCTTCATGCAAGCAGTTAAGATGGTCTGCAATAACCATCAACTTTTGAAAGCAATCAATAAAAACCAGAAATGAACGCCATATCATATAAGCAAAGAGAGATAGGGAGGAGATAAAAGGAGAGAGCAACAGAAAGGGGAGGGGGAAAGAAGTTACAATAGGTTGAAGGTCAGCCAGAGATTTCATAAGTCAGCTCAAAAAGATATGTTTTCATTTTAGCCTTGAAACCTTTGAGGTGGACTCTAGGTGAATTTCAAGGAGTAAGCTGTTGCATATGAGAGGTGCAATCCAGAAGGAGGCAAATTGCCAGCTGAATCATTGTAGTTTGGGAAGAAGTGGGAATATGAAGATAATATGTGTGTATTGAACCAAGGGATTGCTGGGGGGAGGGGGCAAGCAGGGTGATCAGTCAGGAAAGGTATTCTGGAAGGAGTGGGACTGTAGAGATGATCTGCATGTATTGAACAGAGATTTCCTGGGGATTGTGCAGTGTGATCAGTGAGGAAAGGTATTCTGGAAGGAGTGGGATTGTAGAGATGATCTGCATGTAATGAACAAAGAGATTCCTTGGGGATCATGCAGTGTGATCAGTGAGGAAAGGTATTCTAGACTCAAACTAGAGTTCTCTTTAGTAGAGTCATTTCTCATTTAGACTACTGCAATGTTGTCTATTCAGGTTCACCCTCTTACTAATTAAAGTGAATCCAGGGCATTCCGAGGGTGGCAATAGTCGCTAACTGGGCAACGTGATATATTGCCGCTGCCCGGCTAGCTACTGCAGCTGTGCAGCAAACCTGGATATTCGATGGCAGCGCCGCATATGACCTCAGCATTGAATATCTGGGGTTAAGGATTGGCAGCGATGGCTGTGCGCTGTAGTGGTTCATCGCCAAACTGAATCAGTATCAGGTCCGAAGAGAGGAGGTGAAAGGAGAGCGGGAAACTGCCATGAGTATGTGGCTAGAACCATCTCCCTCCTGCATCAGTAAATATTTTCAGATTTCAGTGTGAGGAAATACTGCGACAGACATAAAGGAACCTGTATATCTAACAGACCAGTGCCTAGCTTTGGTGGATATGAGATAAAGTTAAGCGGGATGGAGGTGATCCAACGCTGAGGTCCTTGAGTAGCCAGAGCAGAATATTATGGTGCTTATTTTTGATTTACACAGAACTATAAATAACAGTTTGCATCAACTATAAATGACAGTTCGCATTATGAAAACAGTGAAGTCAGTAGCACGAAAAGTGAGTCTAGATCAGACAACGCTATATAGCTCATTATCTAAACACAAGCCACTCAGGAAAGAGAATAAGGAAGTGCTTCTACTGACTGTGCCCCTTTAACCCTGGACTTTAAGGAGGGGGACCGGGCAGTGACACACCTATGCGGATGAACATAAAGCCAGCAAGTGTCATGTCACAGGTGGAAAACGTTCATCACTGTGGTTTATTCTGCAAATAACTGATATCTACAGAGCATGGAGCAGAGCAAGAACTCAAACCACACAAGATGGAATGTTTTGCTGCAAATGCACTCTTGGCTTTGAAACTGAAAAACAACCTGTTGTATTAAGAGGAGTTAGCAAAATGGCGAAAAGATATTGTGAAGTACAATAGCCTGTGGCCCTTCTAAGGCCATCTCTGTCCCATAACCCCATCGCCCTCCCCTCACCCTTGACCCTGCCTGAGCCCTCATTGGATGAACAATTGGTGCAGCGTCACTGCTGAAGCCTCTGACCATTGCCAATAAAATACTGTGCATCAGGGAACTAGATCTCTGTACAATCAAGATGTTGCATTGACAGATTACGAGAAGTAATGTTCTGCCAAGACCTGTGATGTGCAGTTGGCCACTAACATTTCAGATGAACCTCTGGTAACGTTATTGTGAATGAGAGGAACCAGGTGTAGTACTGTATACGGGACAAACACAAGACTGGACACTAATGAGTATCGATCATAAGGGCGTAAAACTATAAGGATTATTCATGCATAAACCCAATCTTATGACTATAAAAGGCCTCTTATACACTTACCGCACAGATTATGTGCTTAGAAGTAAGCACGGTGACATGAAGGTGCACACTTTTACGCAATCTGTGTGCAAGCGTGTTTGTGGTTTTACTTAGGGTGAACCATGGGTAGAGTCATGACATAACTGCACAAGTTATAAAATGCAAACTTCAGCTGTGTGTAGTTACAATAGTCCAAAAGCTTAATTGAATAGGATGGAACTGACTGACAGTATCTGTCTACCCGTTGTATACAGGCCTTCTGGAATCAGCACATCATAAGTGAGATGGGAAACTCGCACTAGTTCTGTGCTACTGAACTTGCTTTTTTTGTTTTTCTAGAGGGACCTTTCTATGCAGTTTGGGAATTATTTTGTGTGTAGTCCACTATCTTGTGCAAGAACTAAGAATATAAGGAGTCAGTATTCAGCCATGGTGGTCAGCATTTGTTTTAAATGGTTAAGTTAAATATAGATATTCCACACCGGTATTGGGATAGTTGCTAGGGCTAAATATTTGGATTTGGTGGTGGCTGAGTCCTTAAATGGACAGCGGTGAAATCAGCCCCCCTATCAAAACAGCATAAAGTCAGGACTGCATTTTGCTCTGGTCTAACCTTATGCAGCTAGTTATTTGCTTATGTATTAACATAGGACAGGCATGTCCAACAGGTAGATCGTGATCTACCTGTAGATCGCCAGCCCCACTTGACTTCTTGCCTTCGAATTGGTTCAAACCACTGTGAGACTTTTGCTATCCTCTGCAATTTTATTTTGCCTAGCCTTTGCATTGATTCTACACTGCAATTTTTTTTCGCCTTGCCTTTGCGTTGATTCTACATTGTGTGCAGAATTTATTAAATCGCGTATGGCGATATTTGAACTTGTTTGGCGGTATTTGATTTTATCTGGTTTGCTGGACAGGTGTTTGAGTTTTTTTTGATGATTGTTTGGTGGTATTTGATTATTGGTGCCAGTATGATGAATTCTTATTTTTACTTTTAGAACTGCATATGTGGTTTTGGCATCTCCAGTCCTTGTATTGCACATCATCCAGAGGTCTTCAGTTCCTGTTGATCTTTAATACTTTGGGACAGTGACAGTTTTGGACCAGATTCAGCCAGTGTTTATACTAACTTAGCAGATTTGGCCTTCTTACATCCAGCCACCCCAGTATAATGAATATGAGTGTTCCAAAGAGCAAAACCTACAGCTTTCACTATGATGAAGAAGTAATCCATTTCCCATTCATCATGAAAGACAAGTATTGTTATCTAATTTGTAACGCCCCAGTATTCTTGCCCAAAAAGGGTAATCTGGAACATAGTTATAAGGCTCTGTATAGCAAAATGTTTGATGCTGATTTTCCACCCAAAAGTGAAATTCGTAAACTGAAGCTCAAAGAACTTAAATGGAAATTGGCTGCTCAGCAACAGTTGATGGCGAAGCCAAGATCACATTTGGTCAATGCAACCATAGCATCCTTCAAGGTCAGCAACCTGATCGCAAAGAAATGCAAACCTTTCACTGAAGGGCAATTTGTAAAAGAATGTTTTCTTGAAGAGGCTGACAATCTTTTTCAAGGATTTAAAAATAAGAAAGAGATCATAGCTACTATTCAAGATGTACAATTGTCAAGAAACACCGTCGTGCAGCGAATAGAAAAGATGTGTGGAGACACAACTGAACAATTGTTGGAGGATGTTTCAAATTGTGTTGCTTTCTCACTCCAAATGGATGAATCTACAGACATAGGAGACATAGCCCAGTTACTAGTCTTTACCCGGTTGGTTTTGGAAGACTTCAGGGTTAAAGAAGAACTACTTGGAATGATTTCTTTAAAAGAGAGAACTACCGGTCAGGAAATATTCAGTTCTTTCCATTCTTTTGTGACAAAGTGTAATCTTCCATTGCATAGACTTGTTTCCATCACTACTGATGGAGCAAGAGCAATGACAGGTGAGGTTAAGGGTTTCATAGCCCTCTGTAGACAGCATGACGACTTCCCAGATTTCCTTTCTTACCACTGCATCATTCACCAGCAGGTTTTGGCAAGCAAGAGACTCAATGGAAAGACTGTCATGGACATCACTTTCAAAATTGTAAATTCAGTTTGTGGAAGATCACTTCAAAGATGGCTTTTCAAACTTACTCTTGATGAAGGGGCAGCAGAAATTATTTTGCACACAGATGTAAGGTGGCTAAGTAGGCACAGATTTCTGCAAAGATTTTGTGATTTGCTGAATGAAATAAGAAGATTTTTGAAGGAGAGGGGAGATGACCAAGCAGAGTTGGAAGATGAGGAGTAGTTATGTGATCTGGCATTTCTCGCTGACTTTACAGGCGAACTAAGTGATATGAACCTTGAACTACAAGGTAAAAACGAATGCATTGGCGAAATGATGAGTAGAGTTTCATCCTACAAGAACAAATTTGAGCTGATGATGACTGACCTTGCAAACAACACTTTTGATCATTTTCCTAATATGCAGGACCATCTGGGACAATATCCAAATTTTGTTTTTCAAAATGAGAAGTATGACACAGAAATTTTATTTATTTATTTAGACAGTTTTGTATACCGCCTTATCCTTCAATCAAAGCGGTCACAACACAATTGGGGGATACATTTAACACGCAGGGATATGAGACACATATACTAATACTTAGAGGGAACATGGGCAATGGAGGGTTAAGTGGCTTGCCCAAGACCACAAGGAGCATCTGTGGGACTAGAAACCCCAGTCCTTCTGGCCCAAGGTTGCTGTCCTCTAGTGGGATTTGAACCCCCGACCTTCCGGCCTGAAGTACCTTGCCCCAACCACTAGGCTACTCCTCCCTCTTCTGTTATCCAGGAATTCGAAAATAGATTCTGTGACTTCCAAAAAATTGGAACAGTTGTGGAGTACTTGTCATACCCATTCAAAGTAGATGTGGACATTAAAGAAACTGCAGCTGCTATCAGTAAAAATTATTCATTGAACAAGCCATCTCTTGAAAATGAAATATTAACCCTTAGAAATGACATTTTTCTCAAGACCCGTGCTGAGCAAGGATCGTTTTGGAAGCTAGTGCCTAGAGACAAATTTCCCAACTTGAGAAGATGCAGTGAAGCTATACGGTCCTGTTTTGGTTCAACTTATTTGTGTGAATCTGTGTTTTCCCATCTGAAAATGACAGAGTACACAATGTTCCAACATGACAGATGAACATCTCCAGGATTCCATGAGACTGGCCCTCAAGAAATATTCACCCAACTTCAAAAAGCTGGTGGATGAAATGCAGGCTCAGACGTCTCACTAAGGAGCAAGAGCGCAATATTAAAGATTGTGCAAGATCAGCCTGGATCAATACTCGACCTAAATTTAAAACAAATTACTCAATAAAAGTTAAAGGAAGTTACTAAGACAGTTAAAGAAAGTTATTACTCAATAAAACTTTAAGAAAAAATGTACTTTCCATTTCCCCTCGCAGTTCTTACTAGATCTTAGTCTCTCTGTTTTGTTTTTGCTTAATTTGCTTAACAGCTGATCACATCCAAGTAAATGACAGAAGGTTCATTAAAAATGGGGGGGGGGGGGGGAATCCTCAAACTTTATTGGGTTAAAATGTAATTTGAAACTTAATTTTCATGGTGGTAGATCACTGGTACTTTTGGCTGGAAAAAGTAGATCACGACCTGTTCGAAGTTGGACATGCCTGCTCTATAATATCAGTAAAATTTGTCCCTTCCTTTCTACACAGACTACCAAGATCCTCATCTACTCTCTAGTCACCTCCCATCTTGACTATTGTAACCTGCTCCTCACTGGTCTCCCTCTCAATCATCAATCTGTTCAGACCTCAGCTGCATGGCTTAACTTCTACCTGCTATGCTCGCATAACCCCTCTTCTCATGACATTTCACTGGCTCCCTATCCATTTCTGCATCCAGTTCAAACGTTTCCTGCTGACCTGCAAGTGCATTTATTTTGCGGCTCCTCAATATCTTTCCTCTCTTATCTCATTCTAAACCCGTCCTCAGGAACTCCGTTCCCCTAGCAGATCCCTTTTATCTGTGCCCTTCTCTGTCACTGCCAACTCCAAACTTTGTTCATTCCACCTTTCTGCTCCATATGCCTGGAACAAACTATCTGAGTCAGTGTGTCAGGCTCCTTCTCTAGCCCTATTCAAATCCAGGCTAAGAAACCAAATCTTTGAGGATGCTTTTGGATCCTGATACTCCTCACTCTCTCCTTCACTACTTATGTGTATCTCGCCATACTCTAGTTTCCAGTTTTGTGATGTTTTTGCCGTGATTAGATTGTAAGCTCTGATGAGCAATGACTGTATCTCACGTCTTACATGTACAGAGCTGCATACACCTTGTAGCGCTATACTGATTAGTAAGTAGTAGTCATTTGTCAAGGTATGCTCGGAAATACCTCTTAATCAAGCCTGTGGAACCTAACATGATGGGAAAAAGCTCAATCTCTTTCTGCCACAGTTTCTTTGTCTCTGACTGCGTTTCTTGGTACTTGAAGATCTTCTCCCTCTCAACATGATTCGGAGAATGGTCACCTGGAACTGATACTTCTATAATCAATGCAATTCTGGGGTGTTCTTCTCATTTACCAATAGGACCAGCTTCCTTCATCCGGCTTCTTATCTGTTGGAATGGGAGCAATCCAGGTGATCATAACTTCTTCATTCTCCATAATTCTCTTAGGGTCATGCTCCCAGTTCTTTACCAGTATAATGATGCTGTAGTGTTTACATGGCACTGATATGAGGAATGGCGGGAGGAGATGGATGAGATGTGCTGCTTTATTCTGCCTTTCTGTATAAAAATGTTTTGCCATCAGAACTTTGCAGCCAGCTATAGAATCTACATGTCTGTTTTACTGTTTTTTTCAGTGTCCTCTGTAAACCATTCCATCTGTAATTCATTCTCTTGGACTGGAACTATCAATCTCTCATCCTTTGAGTTCATTCCCCTCTCCATAACCATTCTTGTATCCGGTATTGATTGACCAAGGGTTTCTGGAGTAACACTCTATTTCCCACTGTGTTTGTGTACTTGCCACTTGTTCTCCTTGTTTTGCTAATCTATCCCCCCTCTCCCGATCCACCACTTGACCTACATGTGTCAAGCCCTTTCACACCCATTCCTCAAATAACTTTTCTTTTCTGCCTGGCGTAAACGTCCCCATCCCCCAAATAAAAGTGTATTTTGAGAATCTCTTCTTCCCCCCTCAAAAGAGACCATCTCCAGTTTTTCCAAATTTGAAAGGTTAATTCCATTGTGGATTTTTGGCCTCCTCCCCTCTGGATATCTCAGTCGGGTCCCAAATCAACGACTCTGTGTACTTTGCTGCCCACTTCCATTCACACCCACTGTAGGGCATCTCCTCCATCCTTCCAAGCAAACAGAGCATGTAGTTGTGCTGTGGCATAGTAGGGGGCTATACACAGTACTCCCAGCCCCCCTTTCTTCCCTCCCCTTATATATGGTGGACTGTGCCACCTTAGGGATTTTCCCATTCCATACATATTGCATTATCATATTTTGAAGCATTTTTAATACCCCCCCCCCAGGGCACAGCATTGGGCAAGGACACAAATAAAAATAAAATTTGCGGAAGCACATTCATTTTGACTATGGTTATGAGCCCCAGTCAAGTCAGATGAAGTCCCATCCAAGAAAGAGGTCTCGTTTGAGGCTTTCCACCAGCAGTTTATAGTTCCAATCCTGAAGGTTCTCGAGTAGGCTGCCTAATTGTATCCCCAGATATCAGAAGTGCTTATTTACCCACTTGATGGGGAAATGCCCCACAGGTGGTCCTCCAATGCTTTTAGTAAATTAAATATTGCAATCTTGCTCTGATTTAATTTATAGCCCACTATCTCACTGTATTTACCCATCGCTGTCATCAAGATTGGCAGTGTGGTAAGGGGCTGTTGTAGGGTAAAAATAATACCGTCTGCGAAAAGGGTGATTTTGGTCCTCTGCCACCTCCCCCCCCCCCTCCACCTACACCCCCTGTATGTCTTCTTGCTCTCTAATATACTCTGCGAGGGGCTGTAGGGCCAAGGCGAATAGAAGTGGTGATAGTGGGCATCCCTGGCATGTCCCTCTCCCCAGAGCAAAACTATCGGAATAACCTCTATTTACTCGGATGCGGACTCTTGGATGGGCATACAGTGTTTTTATCCATTTTAGAAAATTCTTCCCCAGGCCCATTCATTCTAAAACCTGGAACATAAACTGCCACTGTACCTGGTCAAATGCTTTTTCAGCTTCCAATGTAACTAATACTGCTTGCTCTCCTGACCTCTGTAGGTCCCAAGTAATATTTAATAGTTTCTGAATGTTGTCACCTCCTTGTTGCCCCATCATAAACCCCGTTTGGTCTTTGTGTGCCAATTTAGGTACTACCCCTTGGAGGTGATTAAGCTAGCACCTTGGCCAGTACTTTAGCATTGAGGTTAATTAGAGAGTTTGGCTGATACGATCCACAGACTGTGTTATCCTTGCCCAGTTTAGGTAGGATTGTGATATAGCGAGGTTACTTACCTGTAACGGGGGTTCTCCGTGGACAGCAGGATAAGTCAGCCACACTTGGTGACGTCCTCTGGGCGGCGCCAGGTTTGGAAGTGCTCTCAAGTTTCGCAGGTAGCCCACCTCCCGGTTCCGCCCTCTAGTCTGGCCAGTTCTTCTTTATCAAGCTTGACAACAAGGCTAGGGAGCGGATCTTCAGGCAGACCTCCTCCAGGTGAGGTGGGAAGGAGCATGTGGCTGACTTATCCTGCTGTCCACGGAGAACCCCCGTTACAGGTAAGTAACCTCGCTTTCTCCATGGACCGCAGGATTGCGTCAGCCACACTTAGTGACTCCCTAGCTGTGCGCAGCGCGCTGAGGTGGAGGAGGGAGGCATGAACAGAGGACTACAGATAGTGGAGGTAGTCTTTTACTGGAACATAGTGCCCAAGAACAGGTGCATGACACAACATGTTGTAACAGTGCATAAATGTGCAATAGCAACACAACTAACAGTGCAAACAAGGTGCAATAACAGTGCAATCAGTGAAAGTATCGGAACAGTGCAAAAATAACAACATGCAACAATGCAAGTTTAAATGGAGCAGCGCAACATGATTAACATGAGCATTAAGGTGCATCTGAGTTCAGGTATATGCCGTAAGGCCAGTCTTCACGGTGTAGCCCGTGGAGTCCGCAGGGCGGTGGCAAGGACCGCGCTGCCAAACGCCGAGTCCTCCTGGGAGCGGAGGTCAAGGCAGTAGTGTTTTTTGAACGTGTGAGGGGATGACCACGTAGCAGCTTTACAGATGTCGGGCAGGGGAACTGACCGCAGGTTGGCTAGAGATGTGGCCATTGCGCATAGTCGATGAGGACCAACTCTGAGCGGTTGACTCCCATCAGTGTTGAGGCAGAAGGATACGCAGGAGGCGACCCAATGGGAAAGGGTCCGCTTTGTGACAGGAAAGCCGGGCCTGAGGGTCATAGGACACGAACAGTTGCTCGCCTTTACAGGCGGGTAGTGTCCTGGCCAGGTAGATCCAAAGTGCACGGAGACAGTCCAGAGTGTGCAGGCGTCGTTCCTCCAACGAGTGGTGAGGTTCCGGAATGAAGGCGGGGAGCTTAATGGATTGGTTGACGTGGAAGGCCGATGGCACTTTGGGTATGAATCTGGGGTTTGTACGCAGGGAGGCTCGGTCTTGGTGGAGTTGCGTGTAAGGCGGATGTGCAACTAGTGCCTGGAGTTCGCTGATCCTCCTGGCTGAGGTGATGGCCACCAGGAATATGGTCTTCCAGGAGACGTATTTCATATCCGCGGTTAGCAGAGGCTCGAAGGGGGCCAGAGTAAGGCTGTGGAGGATCACGCCGAGGTCCCAAGGAGGAACCGGGGCCCTCACCGGGGGCCGTAGATTCGTCAGACCTTTCATGAAGCGTGCCATCAGGGGCAGCGCCGCTATGGAGTTGGTGCCCTCAATTGGGGCGTGCAGAGCTGCAATAGCTGACAGATGTACTTGGACGGATTGTGTCTTGAGGCCGAGGTCGGAGAGGGAACTGAGGTACTGCAAGATCTGGGCGACTGGGCAGGAGATCAGGTCAAGCCCTCGAGTATCACACCAGAGGCTGAATCTCTTCCACTTGAGGCCATAGGATTTCCTGGTTGAAGGCCTCCTGGCCGCCAGGGCCACGTCCTGCACCTCCGTGGGGAGCTCGAGGGAGGCCAGGTTTACCCGCTCAATATCCAGGCAGTGAGCGACAGGGTTTTGAGATTGGGGTGTCGTGTGAACCCTGAGTTCTGCGTCAGAAGATCCGGACACAGGGGCAGGTGCATTGGGGCATCCTGTGTCAGGCTTCTCAGGAGTGCAAACCACATTTGTCGCGGCCAGTGTGGAACCACAAGGATGACTCGTGCTTTATCCTGAACAATGCGTTGCAGAGTCGCTGGGATGAGGGGAGTTGGAGGGAAGGCATATACCAGAGACCCCCTCCCCAGCACACGTCGAATGTATCCCCCGACAGCCTCTTGTTCGATGGGTGTCTCGTGCAGAACTGGGGGCATTTGGCATTCTCCTCAGTAGCAAAGAGGTCAACCTCCGGGACTCCCCACTGCTGGAAGAGGGATGTGGCCACCTTTGGAAGGAGAGCCCATTCGTGGGGTTGCAGTTGTCTGCTCAGCTTGTCTGCTAGGCCGTTCATGTCCCCAGGAAGGTAAGAGGCGCGCACCCAGCACTCGTTCTTCAGGGCTAGCGCCCAGATTGCCAGTGCCTCCTTGCAGAGGGAGCGGGAGGCCGTGCCCCCTTGCTTGTTGAGGTAAAACATGGCAATTTGGTTGTCGGTCTGGATGAGGATGGATGTGCCCCGTAGATGCGGCAGGAACGCTTTGAGGGCGTACTTGACCGCTCTCAGCTCCAGAAGGTTGATGTGCAGCTGTCGTTCGCTCTGAGACCACGCTGCCTGCATGCTGAACTGTTGGAAGTGGGCACCCCAGCCGGAGCAGGAGGCGTCCGTGGTGAGGGTAGTCTGGTGTTGAGGCGGGTGTAAGGGTTTGCCCGTGGAGAGGTTCGCTGGTATAGTCCACCAGCGGAGCTGAGACCTGGTATGGGGGTTCATCGGGATTCTGGAGGCCAGCGACTGCGAGTGTTGATTCCAGTGGGTTCGGAGATGCCACTGCAGTGGTCGCATTTGCATTTGCGCCACTGAGATGACCGCAGTCGTGACTGCCATGTGCCCCAGGAGGCGCAATACTGATCGTGCCGAGGGGTTCGATGTCGCTGCTGTCCTGGAGGCAAGCGAGTTGATGGCTAGCAGCCTGCGATGCGGTAGGTAGGCTCTCAAGGGCTGAGTGTCGATGATGGCTCCAATAAACTCCATCCGTTGAGAAGGGAGGAGTTGCGATTTCTTGTAGTTGATTACGAACCCCAGGGCGGAGATCAAGGTGGTGGTGGTGCGCAGGGACGCTGGCAGCTTGTGGACTGAGGGTGCCGAAATTAGCCAGTCGTCGAGGTATGGAAAAACTGCGATGTTCTGCTTGCGGAGGTGAGCCGCTGTGACCGCCACACATTTCGTGAAGACCCGTGGGGCCGGAGAGAGTCCGAAAGGAAGTACTCGGTACTGATGGTGCTGTCCCTGCACATGGAACCTGAGAAATTTCCTGTAGGCTTTGTGAATGCTGACATGTGTGTACGCCTCCTGCAAGTCCAGGGATGCGAGCCAGTCGCCGGCCTGGATCAGGGGTAGGATGGAATTGAGGGAGTACATCCTGAACTTTTCCTTCACTACAAATCTGTTCAACTTGCGAAGGTCCAAGATGGGGCGTACCCCTCCCGACGTTTTCGGGATGAGGAAGTATTTGGAGTAAAACCCCGTAACAATCTCTATCTGAGGGACCGGTTCGATCGCCTTGGAGGACAGGAGGTGAATCAGCTCCAGTGCCATGGCACGCTGCAGGTGTGGTGGTGTGTTGCTGGTGGGCCTGCTGCGTTGGTAGGGTGGTGTAGAGAATCTGATGCAGTACCCCTTGCGGATGATTTGTAGCACCCAGGAGTCGGAGGTAATCCTCTCCCATTCCGGGAGGAAGAAGGAAAGGCGCCCCCCGATCTGGGAGGGGGGCGGCCCATGGTTGTCAAAAAGAAGGGCCACCTTTGGCGGGCTGCGTGTTGGTGTCCTTCTTCTGTTTGCGGTCTCTCTGGAAGTGGCGCTGATGCGAGGGCCCTTGGTAGGAGTTGGACTTGTACCTGGGGCCCTGCCACTTCCTGTTGGATGAGTACCTCTTGTCATAGTTGTAAAGGGGTTTCCGTTGGTAATTTGATTTTTGGGTGTTACCGTAGCAGTCAAAGCCATCCTCCGCTAGAGTTTGCAGGGTGTTACAGTCTTCCTTCATGCTGTTTACCGTATCGGCCACTTTCTCTCCAAAGAGGGATTCGCCCGAGCAGGGAGCATCGGTGATCTTGTCGTGGGAGTCATTCCTCAGTCCGGACGCCCGCAGCCATGCCCATCTCCTGGCAAAAATCGCTGTGCCTGCTGTACGTATGGACGTATCGAAGGCGTCAAAAGCCGTGCTAGTCAGGTGTCTGTTACACTCGATCAGGTCAGTCAGTGCGGCTGAGAAGGAGGTGAGAGACTCCTTAGGGAGGGAGGAGGCTGCGTTTCTGATGTTGGAGACACAGGTGTCCTGGAACAAGGTCTATTGAAACTGGTGGGCAGCAATCCTTCCTCCGAGCATGACCCCTTGAAAGACCTTCTTTCCGATGTCGTCGAGCAGTTTGTTGTCTCGTCCGGGTAGGTGGTTGGTGTGTACACACGAGGACTTGGCGTTCTTAAGGGCAGAAGAGACCACTATGGAATGGTGAGGTAGCTGCGCTTGTTCAAATCCCGAGGCAGGCTGGAGTAGATATTTGGAGTCCAGCCTCCTGGAAGTTGCGCGCCCTGATGCCGGCGTCTGCCAAAGTCTGGAGTGATTCTCCTTCAGCTTGCGGTGCAGAGGCAAGGCAAAGGGGGTTTTAGGGGCAGACAGGTATTTGAGTACCTCAGGCTCTGCCTCCTCTGCCGTGCTGGATGGGGTTAGGCCCAAGGTAGAGGACATCTTGCTGAGGAACTTGGGGTAAGTCAGGTCCTCTGGGGGTGGTGGCGGTCCTTCTTTTTCTGGGGAAAGCCGGGTTCCGGAGGCTGACAGGTCCGTGGCAGCGGATCCCACGACCGCCGCTTCCGCCTCCTGCTCCTCTGCGGAACTGTCCGGGGAAAGGATAGCTGAGGGTGGAGGAGGTTCAGGCTGAAGCTGACTGCAAACTGCGGCTGTTACCTGCAGTGGAGGGTTCCGGAGGTGTGGAAGGGAAGGTGCAGTAGCAACCGTTGGGGGTGGCGCTGTTTGCTGAACCAGCTGGGTGAGCAGTTGGAGGATAGCCAAGGAATTGGCAGACCTGGAAGAAGTAGAGGAGCTTCTGTGGGAGCGGGCTCTGCGTCTGGAGGAGTGTCGTTTTGATCTGTGCCTCCTGCGGTGATGAGAGTCGTCGCTGGAGTCAGAGGAGCTGTCCGAGTATTCCTTTGTGCACTTGCTCCTTTTGTTGTGGCCCCCGGAACCGGCGTCGGGGATTGTAGGGGCGCCGCTTCTCTTCCTCTTCTGTTTCTGGGGGCGGGGAACCAGAGACTTCCGAGGCTCCTCTATGGTGTTTCCGGCACTGCCAGACTCCCAAGCGTCGAGGAGAGATGAGGTAGATGGTCCTGAGTCGGTGGTGGATGACGTCCGTGGGCGGGGTTTGCAGACACCCACGGCAGGGAGCCCAACATCAGAGGAGGGGCTGAACCGGTGGCAGGAGATTCGGAGTCAGGAAGGGAAGAGAGGGACTCACCTACGGCGCCATCTTTAGGATGTGGAGGTGCGGCATGGCCGGGGGCCGCTGCGCGGTCAGGAGCGGGGCCGAGAAAGCAGATGTCCCAGCTGGGGCCCGGAACAGGCAGCGCTGGAGATCCGAACGTCGGGCCGGGGATGGAGGCCCGAAGGGGCACATCCTGAGCCTTGGAGGCTGCGGCAGAACTTGTTGCAGGATGCCGATCCAGGCCAGAGGGTCCTCCGGTTTGGCAGAGGGTGCACAGATCGAGATCTGTGGAGCGCAGTTTCTTCCCGCGGGGCATTTCCTCGATCCCGGTTTAGGCATGCCGTGAGTATCTCTGGATTTTTGCTTTTTAATATGTTTGAAGTAAGGAGAGAGAGCAGATCCGTCTTGATGGCAAGGCGGAAGAAGAAGAACTGGCCAGGCTAGGGGGCGGAACCGGGAGGTGGGCTACCTGAGAAACTTGAGAGCACTTCCGAACCTGGCGCCGCCCGGAGGATGTCAGCAAGTGTGGCTGACGCAATCCTGCGGTCCATGGAGAACCACTTTTTCCATCAACTTCAGGATCGCCTCCTCTTGGAGCACCCCATTAAAGACTTTAGTTAATACCAGGGTAATTTGGTCTTGCATTAAGCGATAAAATTTGCAGCGAAGCCATCTAACCCCAGGGCCTTACCCAACTTGAGGATCTTAATGGCTGCTTGGACCTCCTCCTCACTGATTTCCTGTCCTATTCTCTCCTCCTACTCCGCCCCAGCTTCCTTAGATTACAGTCATTCAAAAATGAGACCTCCCTCTCTTTTCCCCCTGATATTTCACTTTATATAGGCTCTCATAATATTCTCTAAATACCTAATTTAAGACAGTCAATGTACTACCCCCCCCCCCCCCCTTTGTGGTTCTGAATACCTCCTATGTAGGCCACCTGCCTTTTGGCTTTCAGCCGGCTAGTCAGAATCTTACCAGACTTATTACCCCATTCAAAATGTGCTTGCTGCAACACGGCTAACCTGTGTGCAATTTCTTGAGCCCGCAATCTGCTCAATTCTCCCTGCAGTTTAATCAATTCTAAGCTATTAATTATGGATTGCAATCACTCTGTTGCCTCCCCTCTAACTTCACAATTTTTTCTAAGAGTTTGTTTTATTTATTTATTTGCTTTTATATACCATGCTTTTTGGAATCAGTGCGGTTTACAAATAACATGAGCAAACAAACATTTCACACAGAACTGGAGATAACAAGAACAAAAACAGTGGAAAAGTTCCATGGAACAAATTTAATAGAACAGATTACAATTTAACTGAAATTTCTGCTTTTCAGAATTACTCCTCTCCCTCTTGGCCTGGGCTGCAATATTGATGAGGTGACTTCTAGTGACAGGCTTCAGCTCCTTCCAAACGGTGCTCATTTCTCCATTCAAATTAAAACAGACGTATTCATGTACTCCTGGAGTGCAGGAGTAGCCTAATGGTTAGAGCAACTGCCTAGAACCCAGAAGATCAAGGGTTCAAATCCCACTGGCACTCCTTGTGACCTTGGGCAAGTCACTTTACCCTCCATTGCCTCAGAAGAAAAGGCTGGCAATCTTCTTCCAGTGATACATTGCCAAGAAAACTCAGAGGTAGCTGGGTCTCTAGGAGTCAACACAGACTTGATGGCACTAAAAAAAAAAATTCATGAATAGTTTTATGTATTTTATTTACCTGTGCTTTCACATCTAAAAGAGAAATTTAAACTCCAGAATTTAACCCCTCCATCTCGATCTCCAGTGTCAACTGTAACACTAATGGGGGCATGATCTGTTCAGGTCTATGGTCCTAGCCTTAGAAATCCAGCTTCCACTAGCCCAGATCATATCCAATTGACTGTATGTCCCATAAGCATGGGAGTAGAATGTATATTTACGCTACTCTGAATGTCTACATCTCCAAATGTCCAAAAACCCAAGATAGTCCTTAAATTTTTTCAAACTCTTCTGCTCCAGCAGCCCCCGCTGGCTTGTCCCCGCTGTTGTCCGTGCGGGTTGCTGATCAAATTATCGTCCCCTCACAAGTTAATCAGGGCTTCCCCTAGCCCAGGGGTCGGCAACCCGCGGCTCCGGAGCCGCATGCGGCTCTTTCTCACCTTTGCCGCGGCTCCGGAGCACACTGCCCGCCCGGTATTTATGGCGTTATGGGCTCCCTCCCTTCTTCTGCAGCCGCGGTTCCCTGCCTCTTAGGGAACCGCGGCTGTGCTTTTAAAATCATCTCGGAGCCCTTCCTGTCTTGACGGGCTCCGTGCAGCATTGTCCCGCCTCTAAAGGAAGTTGTTTACCACTTCCTTTGGAGGCGGGACAATGCTGCACGGAGCCCGTCAAGACAGGAAGGGCTCCGAGATGATTTTAAAAGCACAGCCGCGGTTCCCTAAGAGGCAGAGAGCCGCGGCTGCAGAAGAAGGGAGGGAGCTGACAGGGAGGAAGCAGATATGGATGGATGGTGGGGGCTGACATGGAGGGAGGGAGGGAGGGAGGGATGGGGGGGCTGACATGGAGGGAGGGATGGGGGGGCTGACATGGAGGGAGGGATGGAGGGAGGGAGGGAGGGGGGCTGACATGGAGGGGGCTGACATGGATGGAGGGAGGGGGGCTGACATGGAGGGAGGGAGGGAGGGGGGCTGACATGGATGGAGGGAGGGGGGCTGACATGGAGGGGGCTGACATGGAGGGAGGGAGGGAGGGGGGCTGACATGGAGGGAGGGAGGGAGGGAGGGGGGCTGACATGGAGGGATGGGGGGGGCTGACATGGATGGAGGGAGGGGGGCTGACATGGAGGGGGCTGACATGGAGGGAGGGAGCTGATATGGAGGGATGGAGGGAGGGAGCACTGGTAATGGGGTTGAGGGGACGAGCACTGGAAATGAGCTGATGGGGGGGGGTAGGACTGGTATTGGGCTGATTAGGGGAGGCTAGCACTGGTAATGGGGTTGAGGGGGGATTAGCACTGGAAGGTACTGGGAGTGAGGACTGGAAAGGGGCTGATATTGGGGAGGGTTACTGGGACTGGAAATAGGCTGATGGAAAGAAGTGAAGAAAACGAAAGAAGAGATAAGAAATGGCAGATGGACCATAGACCACAGAAAGAGAGCTAAGAGAAGACAGGAAAGCAGAAGCCTCAGATCGGGACCAGCATGATCAAAGAATAAATTGGTCAGACAACAAAGGTAGAAAAAATAATTTTATTTCATATTAGTGATTTGACTACAAAATCATCATAATTTTGAAATCAAATATTGTTACTTGTTGTTGTGATATTTTCTGGCGTTTTTTTTTTTGGTGTGTGAAGGAAGAGGGGTAGTCTTATACGGCGAGTATAGGCCAAACACCTATATTTTAACAGGAAAAGTAGGGGGTCGTATATAGCATTAAGGTAAGAAACAATATATGCAGTGTTAGATTTGTTTTAAATGTCGCAATGGTTTTGCGGCTCCCAGTTTTTTTTTTCCCTTCGGAAATGGGTCCAAGTGGCTCTTTACGTCTTAAAGGTTGCAGACCCCTGCCCTAGCCCCTCAATCTCCTTTAACATCTGCTCATATAGCTCCCCCTAATGTTCATTTGGGCAGTAAACACTGATGATCCAAACCTCTTCATCAGTAACCCTTAGCCGCACCCGTACCCACTGCCCCACTTTATCCCTACATTCTCCCACAATTGCATGTTGAAATGTCTCATGAACTAAGATGCCCACACCTCCTTTCCTTGGATTTGCTCTTTGTCCGGCAAGGATCACTACCGGGTAATATCTTGAATATAGTAGGTGCTCCTGCCCCACCCTCAGATGCATTTCTTGGACACATAAGACATCCGCATTAAGACGCCTGCCCTCTCTCTCCAATAAGTGTCTTTTATGCCATGGCTGGAGCCCTTTAGAATTCACCGTGGTCACTGTTAGCTGCTTCCTATTCCAGTTTCCTTTATCCTTTGATTTATTCCCACCCTGGTCCCCTCCTTGCATCCTCTACCCCCTCCCTCTCCATCCCCTCCCCCTGTCCCCCGCTCCCTTCCCCCTCATGTTCCAGAAGCAAATATAAATTAGAGTGTCCTTTACCCTTCCCGATCTTCTGGCATCTTAACCATTTAACTCTGCCCAAATCAGCTCCTCCCTCATGTGGTCTGGTGAGCCTTTACCGCCCAATCAGTCTATGCTGTCCTCTTTCACTTCTATCAATCCCCTCAGTCCATTCACAGCTCAATTTTCATCCCATGCGGCCTGCTCCTTAACTGTCTAATTCAGCACTTCGTCTCCTCAAGATGCTTTACTCGAGTTTCCCACTCCTGATGGGCTGCCACCTCTTGCTGCTGGAAACCAGCATCTTTTAAAGCTCTGAGTGCCTCAGTCATTGTATGCACTCGCCATTTATTTTATTTTATTTATTTAGCGTACACTTGTATCCCGCTACTTCCAGCGATCAGCAGCGGTTTTCTATACATAAGGGAGAGGCTGTACAGGCCAGAATTAGAGCATACAGTATGATTGCAGGGATGGGTAATAAGCATAGCAAACGGTTACAAGTTTACATTTGATTTGTTTGAGAGGAATCTTACATATATATATGTCTTCTCTCCCCGGAGAACAAGAGTCCAGATGGATGCAGCCAGCGATACCACAGTTCAGTGCTCCGGAGAGCTTGAGTGATTGCTTTCAGTGCTCTATGCAACTGCAGAGTCCCTGCTGACAGACCATCATATATGGAGACCGGGAACCCTTGCCAGGTGAAATTCCCAAGTCCCCTCATTTTTGCCACTAAGCGCTCCTTAAGTTTGTAATCCTTCAAGCAAATGATGATGTCTCTATTGATTCTTGGCTGACCCAGCGCTCGGTGTGCTTTGTCCAGCATTATTTCTCTAGGGGGCTACCTCTTCCCCTCCCTTTTGCAAGGCTTCTGAGCAAACAACTACTGCAACATTTGCACTGTCTTTAAATTTTGAGTCCGCGGTATGCCTCCGATTCGCAGGTTGTTTCTCCGGTCCTCCAGTTTGTATTGCAGTTTGTCCTGCCACTCCTCTCCTTTTCCTACCCGGTTTTCCAATACTTTTTGTTGCTGCTCCAAGTCCTGGAGTCTGTTTTCATGCTCTCCTGCCTGATGCGTCAATTCTGCAAACTCCTCCTTCATTTTCCCGATGAGCTATCCAAGTTCCATCTTAACTGCCCGAACTTCAGTTTTAATTTCATTAAACCATTCTCCGCTGTCCATTTCAGGTGGGGGAAGTGATTAGGGATCGGGAGGGGAGAGTCTTCATTTTCGTGGGCGAGTTGAGCAGGGAGAAATTAACGACAGTAAATCTGTATGCACCTAATGGGGGGCAAGTTCCATTTTGGAAAGAAGTGAGAGGATTATTGGCACGGGCGGTGCAGGGGAAACTCATGTTGGGGGAGATTTTAATTTGGCACTGCATCCAATGCCAAAATATCGGTCCCTATATACAAATTATTGGTCGCTATATACTTAAAAAGGATATAGCTTTATTGGAAAAGGTTCAGAGAAGAGCCACCAAAATGGTAAAGGGGATGGAAGGATACTCCTATGAAGAAAGGCTATAAAGGTTAGGGCTCTTTAACCTGGAAAAGAGACAGCTGAGGGGAGATATGATAGAAGTCTATAAATTAATGAATGTAGTGGAACGGGTAAATGTAGATCGATTATTTACGTTATCAGAATATAGAAAGACTAGGGGACATGCAATGAAGCTACAGGGTAAACTATTTAAGGCTAATAAAAGAAAATATTTTTTCACTCAACGTGTAATCAAACTGTGGAATTTGTTACCGGAGGATGTAGAAAAGGCTGTTAGTGTAGCTGGGTTTAAAAAAGCTTTGGACAATTCCTGGAGGAAAGGTCCATAAACCATTATAAAGAAGGGACCCAGGTTATCAGTGCTTGGCCCAGTACAAGCATTGTGGAACCTGTGTCTTTTGGAGAAGCTGCTAGGTACGTATGACCTAGATTGGCCACAGTTGGAAACAAGATATTGGGCTTGATGGACCTTGGTCTGACCCAGTATGGCATATCTTATGTTCAGAATGGGATAGGCAGATGGGGGGGGGGGGGGGTAAAGGGAAAGCCTGGAGTAGGAGATTAGTGAAGGGGATACTTCGGAAGTTCCACGTGTTAGATATGTGGAGGGAACATAACAAGGAGGCAAGGGAGTACACCTTTTATTGACATCCACATAAAACTTTTAGTCGGATAGAATACTTGCTGATAGATAAACTGTGGGGGACCAGAGTGCGGGGAGTGGAGATTGGAAATGTTACATGGTCAGATCATGCCCCGACCTGGGTTGACATACAGGGTGGGAATGGAGAGGGAGGTATTGGATTTTGAAGGTTGAATGAGAGTCTTCTCCGAAGGGACGAAGTAGTAAAAGACATCAAGAAAAGCTTGCAGGATTACTGGCAGCTGAAAGATACAGGAGAAGTGCGGGAGACTAGTGTGTGGGAAGGAATACAAGGGGTAATCCGGGAGAGGTTGATTATGTGGGCTACTAAATACAAGAAGGGTAGGAAAGAAAGGGAGGACAAATTGCATGTTGAAATTAAGGAGGCCACAACTCTATACAATAGGACGGGGTCAGGAAGGCAAATGAAATATTTAAATCAATTGCGCTTGGAGTTAAACAAGTTACAATTAGAAGCCATTGCTTATCAGATGGAGCGAGTAAAACAAAGGTTCTATGAATGGGGGGATAGGGCTGGGAGACTGCTGGCGAGAAAACTTAAAAAGAGGGAGTTAAGGAATGCAATAATAGCAATTAAGGGCCAGGATGGGGCAATTCTGAGGGGCGGAAAGCAAATAGGCGATAGATTTTGCACTACTATTCAGAGTTGTACTCCCAAAGGAGGGCCCCATAGGGGAATTTTTGGGATCCGTCAAACTTCCAAAAGTGGGAGAGGATTTGAGGGCCAGTCTAGAGGAACCCATTTCCATAGGGGAAATTGAGAAGGTGATTAAGGAAATGTCACTGGGGAAAACTCCAGGCTTGGATGGCTTGCCTAATTTGTTTTATAAGACCTTCCGGGAGGACTTGGTGGATTTTCTAGGGAAATTGCATAATGGGATTGTAAGGAAGAAGGGGCACTATCACAGGGAATGTTGACAGCGGGTATAACAGTAATACCAAAGGCAGGGAAGGATCCGCTGAACTGTGGATCGTTTCGCCCAATATCGCTATTGAACACGGATGTGAAGATTTTGGCAAAAATACTAGCGAATAGATTGGCTCAGGGAATGTCTACTCTTATCAACATAGATCAAACAGGGTTTATTAATAGTAGGCGGGCACCGGACAACATCAAGAGAGTGTTAGAGGCAATTTGGGGGGCACATAGATGCAAGGATAGTACGATGGGGCTGTCTATTGACACGGAAAAAGCATTTGATCGGGTGGGTTGGGAATATCTATTTGCAGTAATGGATGGGGTTTGGGGACAACTATGTCCGTAACCACTCCTCAAGCTAGCCTGTACCTTACTTTTACAGCTGCCTTATCTAGCTACTGTCCCTGCCATTACTAATTTAGTCAGTCATTTTCTGTAGCGTGTAGTCTGTAAATCCTATAGTGCTGCCTGATTGATATACCTCATGTTTGATGCTTTCTCCAACTGTAAAACTATCACTGTAGTATTGCCACTATTGTGTATTGGTTTATGATGTTATTATCATTGCCTGACTAAAAAACCGCACGGATAACCACATTTCCAATATATTACTCCCCACTAGTACTACCACTTCCTACTTTCTGCTAGCTCCCACATGTTACCTTTCTCTGCCAATGAGATAAAGTAACATATTGATAATACCACTCCACTAAGGAAACAAACTGCTCAACTAGTTGCATATTTTGTTGCATTACTGTGCATCACTTTCTCTATTGATTATTCCAGGACACTCAAATAACTCCTCATCAGGCTACCATGCTGCCAACAGCCATGACCCCCATCATGTATCAATTACATCACCTAGCCCCAATTCTGCTCATTGCATTGATCCCAGTCCTAACACTGGCCCTTGATCCACACATTAAGCAGATACCTATCCTTTACAGCATGGGAAAGTGCTCAACGGAATATCCCTGCCACTCCACCATGAGATCCAGAACTCCCTATTCACACCTCCTACATATCCCGTTGCTGCTCTCTGACAAAGACCCCTCCATGAAACACAAGGCCAACCGTCAACTCAAGTGCGCCTTAATAAACGCCAGATCTATACGTTCCAAATGGCCTGCAGCTATTGATCTGATAACAACACATAACTTGGACATACTACTGATAACTGAGTCATGGCTAACTGACAACGACAATGTCCTCATCAACCAGATGATTCCACCAGAAATTTCCATCTATGCCTGCCATAGATCTAACCAGAGAGGAGGTGGCACACTCATTCTTCCCAAATCGGACCTACAATTCAAACTGAGCAATACCATCAGCTCACCACACCTTGATGCTCTTTCCATAACTAATAGGAGCTGTACTATCAATCTACTCTATCGAGCACCGTCACCCTCCCCAGAGGACCTTCCAACAATAATCAACATTGCATGTAACTCTCCCAACCCACAATCCCCTAACTGGCTAGTGGGGGATTTTAACCTACCATCGCTACAAACCTCGCACTCCTCATCATTCCTTGAAGCCATGAGCCAACTAGGATATGAACAACTTATTGACGCTCCCACCCATATCAAAGGAAGCACATTGGATCTAATTTTTGCTCCTCAAGTGTTACCCAACTCACCTCAGAAGCTCCGGATCTCCATAACACCTATACCTTGGTCTGATCACAGTCTACTCCTCTTTCACATCCCTACTGAATACCTCACCACTGACAGTAACAAACCAGTTCGTCCCCCAAGTGCCCTTGAATAACGCTTTCGTCCTTTTGATAAGATTGAAGTCTTGGAGAAGATACTACCCACTCTCCACAAGGACTTACCTTCTCAAGATGACTTAGTAACCAACTGGGACAACACATTGAAAGCCGCTGCCTGCATCCCTGCCACTGACAGGACTAAGAGCAAGGGCAAGCACAAACCATGGTTCTCCTTGGATCTTCAAGAATCTTTCCTCCACCTTCGTAGACTTGAGAGACGCTGGCGTTCCTCTCGGTCTCCTGATTCACTCTGTTCATACAATTCATACCTACAAACTCACCGAAAGATGACTATGGAGAGAAGAAAGAAATACCATTCGGACACACTAATGCTGTCATTAAACAAGCCACACGACCTCTTTAATATTGTTAAATCCTTAACAGGTGATCCAACCACTACCCAACCACCTATTCCACACCCTCAAGATTATGCTGATTACCTACAATCAAAAATGATACAAACTAGTTTGATCCTCCAAGCACCAACACCTTCCACCCCACAGACTGTATCCCAGCTAGCCACGCATGACAATTTCTCCCAGGTGTCCAACAAGGAGATCGAAGAAACAATATCAGCTATTAACCTAACTACTGCACCTAATGACCCCTGCCCTGCCAGATGCATCAAAGAACTACGACATGAACTTAGCCCAACTATAAGCAAGATTGTCAACCATTCCTTCTCAACTGGATCCTTCCCACAGAGCCTGAAACATTCATCCATCCGCCCCCTCCTGAAGAACAGCAAGCTAGACCCAACAAAAGTCGAATCTTATAGACCTATCTCCAGCATCCCTCTACTAGCAAAAATCATGGAAAAAGTAGTGCAGCGACAAATACAACTCCATGTTGACTCAGAAGCTCCTCTGGACCCGTCACAACATGGTTTTAGAGAAGAACATGGAGTTGACACCCTCCTCACAACCCTCTTCAATAACCTAATCATAAACATCGACAATATCCATCAAGGGTTCATTCTCATTTTTCTTGACATAGCTGCCGCTTTTGATTCAGTAAACCACAATACTCTCCTACAGCGCCTCAAAGATAAGGGTATTCAAGGGCTAGCTCTGAAATGGTGCAAATCTTACTTATTGGATAGACAGCAGCAAGTCAGAACAGGAGATGCAACATCGGACTCATTCCCCCTTAAACAAGGTGTCCCTCAGGGATCATCCTTGTCCGCATTAATGTTCAATATCTATATGCAACCAATCTGTGCCTTGATACGTACATTCAATATTCAATGTCTAGCATATGCTGATGACATCCTGATGTATGCTCCATTCAATGCAAAACAACCGGACTTTACATCAATAGTTCATTGCTTTGAAGCTGTATCTAACTGGCTCATCAAACAGAATCTACGTATAAATCACAACAAAACAGAAGTCCTATTCGTTACACGGAATCCAACATTCATACCCCCAGCCTCATTACAAGTAAACAACATTGAGTTGAAGGCACAACCAACAATCCGATACCTAGGGATTACATTAGATCAGCGGCTTGATATGTCAGCACACATCAAGAAAGCAACAAACACAATTTACCAAAAGATTCGATCCCTTTGGAATCTCCGTCCCCTTCTTGATTACTCCGACTTCCGCACTATCTTCCAAGCCTTGGTACTACCACATTTGGATTTTGCCAATATTATATTACACGGTCTCCCACAATCTACTCTAAATCCCCTCTGTCTGGCCATGAATGCGGCCGCGAGAATTCTCGTAGGTGCTCCACGCTCAGAGCATATAACTCCAATATTGATGAGTTTACACTGGTTACCCCTCCAGGCCAGAACCCTATATAAAACCCTTGTCATGACTTTTAAAGCTGCAAAGAGCCCATCTCTATCACCTATCAGCAACTTGATACATGTCACTCCAACCAACAGATCCAGGAGATCTGCTGCATTAAACTCCATAGACCTTCCGAAACTCCTTACGAAATGCTCTAAATCAACAGCCTCTAGAGCCTTCTCACTGTTTGCCCCCAGAGCCTGGAATGCCCTTCCACCAGAAATTAGAGCCATCACAAGTCTCATGACATTCAGAAAGGCCTTAAAATATCACTTGTTCCTATTATACTACCCGGAAGCGACTACGATTGATCCTAGTCCTCATGTTAGTCTTTCCTACCTGTCCCCGGTGGAAAAGGGCTAATCATGATAACTCATACTTGTCCTCACCATCCATACTGTAATTATACTGTATTTTTAATTGTAGCTATTTACCACTACCATGTTAATCAACCAAAATGCCATGTACATAGTTTACTCTATTTTATGCCACTTATCTGTATATAGTTAACCCTGTTTTACCGCCAAGTTTGTGTTCCCTGTTCATTGTAAAAATAAAAAAAAAATAAAAAACCCAATGCTGACTGTATCATTGTGTTTACATTTTGTTCATTTGTAAACCGCACTGATTAAAAGAGCGCGGTATATAAGAAATAAAAATAAATAAATAAAATAAATAAAATGTTGCCTGGGTGAGAGCTTTGTATGATAGGCCACAGGCGAGGGTATGACTTAATGGTCGGTATTCGGAAGCTTTTTCTCTTCAGAGAAGTACAAGGCAGGGATGCCATTTATCGCCCTTGCTGTTTGCTTTGGCTATGGAACCTTTGGCACAGAGGATAAGGGAGGAGGAGAGGATCAAGGGGGTATGGGTGGGAGAAAGGCAGCATAAGATATCATTGTTTGCAGATGATATTTTATTAACACTAACGCAGCCAGAGGTGACATTAGGAACAGTCTTAGAAGTGACAGAACAAAATAAATATGGAAAAGACAGAGGCACTGAATGTTAACATAGGGGTAGTGGAGATAGGCAGGTTAAAGGAGAGGTATCCCTATAAATGGGCAAAGAAAGTGATTAAGTATTTACGGGTATCTCACGGCATAGCCACAGCTTTTATATGGAGGAAATTACCCCCAATTATGGAAACAGGTGGCCCAGGATTTATGGGGTTGGATGAATATGGAGATTTCCTGGTTGGGCCGTATTGCAGCAGTCAAGATGAATTTAATACCCAGGATGTTATATTACTTTCAGGCTCTCCCTGTGGAGATCCGAGAGGCATTTAAGGGAGATTCAAGGGAAAGTATTTCACTTCATATGGAAAAGACTGCCTCCAAGAATAGCGCGGGCGGTCCTTTACCGATCTCAGGGGTAAAGGGGATTAGGGGTTCCAGATATCCAGGCCTATTATAGAGCAGCCCAGATTAGGCATCTAATGGATTGGAGAGAGGGAAGGGAAAGGAAAATATTTGTAGATATGGAAGGGGAGGGGTGGAAGGAAGGACCAATTGAGGTCATGCCATGGACTATGGCAAAGGACAGGAGTGGGGGTTTCTTAGAAAACCCCTACACGCGGCATGTTTTAACCATATGGGATGGAGTGAGAAGAAGGGAAGGAGGGAAGGGGGTATTGAGCTTCTCGGTAATGCAACGACTGTGTTATACGGGAGACTTTACCCGAGGAAGAGAGGGAGGGTTTATAAACAATGGGAGAGTAAAGATTTACAATGGTTTTACTAACTTATCGATGGGGGGGAGTGGGTCCCGTTTGCAGATTTACAGGAGGAATATAATTTAGGGCCTGGGTAGCTGTTTCATTATGGTCAAGTGATACATTATTTGAAAGGGAAGTTGGGGAAAGAGGGGTTAGCACGAGAGTTTACTGAACTGGAAGTGATTTGGTAGGGGAAAAAGAGATCTAGGGGGCTAATTACGGCTTTGTATAAGGCAATACGAGAAGCGCAAGGGGAGGAGAAATTGGGTTATATGAGGGTGTGGGAAAGGGAGATGGGTAGGAACTTGGAGACTGGTCAGTGGAAGGGGGTCACCATTTGCCAATTTCCATTGCTGTTCGGGAAAATTGGCACAAAGTGTTAATGGGGTGGTACTATACCCCAGTGCGTTTGAATAAAATGTATCAGACAGCATCAAGGAGCTGCTGAAGGCAGTGTGGAGAGGAGGACACAATGTATCATATTTGGTGGGAATTCCACAAATCCAGATATTCTGGGATGAAATTCAGAGGTGGATAAGACGGGTGGTGGGTGAAGAGATAGAGAGGAACCCCGAAGTTTTCTTGTTTGGATGGTGGAGGGAAGGGGGCCCAAGGGAGAATAGGAAGCAAATATTAGCATGTCTCAGTGCAGTCAGAGGTGAAATAGCCTATCGGTGGAAGCAGGAGGAGCCGCCGCAGGTGGCACACTGTGAAGATCGGCTAAGGCGAATTTACCTAATGGAGAAATAAACAGCATTACGAAAACAAAAGAGGCCCAAGTTTGATAGGGCTTGGCGGAAAGTATTGGTGTACTTGCAGGAGGGGGACAGAGGGAACTGGGGTAGGGTGGATAAGTAGGGCTGTGGGCTTAAAACTGCCTCACGGGCATTTGTATGGTAGATGAATGGCTTTAACGGGTTTACTGCTTAAGTAGGTTTCTATGCAAATGTTTCGGGGGAGGTTGTGGAGTTACTTAGCAATATTGTTAGTTGAATATAATATATAATAGAGGGGGAAAACTGTACACCAGTTGAATGTTGATGTTTACATGCAAGAGTATTTATGTATGTTTCTAGATGCTATGTAAAGGGGAAAAATAAACCCCATTCCCCGCATCTTGGTTCGAGTTATGCCCTGAATGGTACTTCTCCTTTTTCTAAATTGGCTGCGGGTGTCTCCCATTCCACTCGCTCTGTCTCCTTGGGCTGTTGTGGCCCACTCGTCACCATTTTGTTCTCTCCGCTGTCCCCACTTGCACCCGCATATTCTTATTCCTGCAGGTCCGCTGATTTCCCCCTTTTTATCTTGCTCCCACTGGCCATTGTACTCGGAGGCCATCTACAAGCCGTTATCGGTGCTGCTTGGAAGATGTTTTTTCACTGTTGATCAGGAATGGCTCCAGAGCAGAGCGCCCAGGCACCCATCGTACTAGGTGACATCACTTCCTCCCAAGAAGCTTTTCAATAAATGGAATTCTACTAATTCTTGGTCATTAGAACTGCAGAGCTTCAGGTCATCTACAAATAGTCAGTGTGATGTCACCATTGGGCCATGGTCATCTTTAGATTTCAGGATAACTCCATGTCCCAAAGAATTTATGAGAGTACTCATTGGATTGAGTGCCATACAATACAGAAGTGGCAATAGGGAATCTCCCTGATCTTGATGTTAGGCATGATGAACTAGCCATCCTTATTCTTCAAAAACAATATAGCTTGCCAGATTTTCATGGTGAATTTAATGCACTTTGTCAACCCAGTTTTTATTTCATATTATTCAAATCAATTGTGTGGATGAGTTTTGCGCATACCATGATAATCATGAACCTCACTTCTAAGCCAAGGTATGTGGAGTATTATCTCAGTTTCTTAAATTTACTGCTAATTTTTTCCATTGTGGATCAGTTGATTGCTTTTAAGATGCAATGTGATGAGTGGAACCCTTGTTGTACTCAGTACATGTAAAAGGTTTCTTTCCACTGTGGATCATTTGATGGCTTTTCAGATGTGATGAGTGAGTGAAAGCCTTGTTGCACTCAGTACACATAAAAGGTTTTATTCCACTGTGGATCATTTGATGGGTTTTAAAGATTGATAAATAACTGAAACTCTTATTGCACTCAGTACATGTGAAAGGTTTCTTTCCACTGTGGATCATTTGATGCCTTTTAAAAGTCGATGACTGAGTGAAACTCTTGTTGCACTCAGTACATGTAAAAGGTTTCTTTCCACTGTGGATCATTTGATGACTTTTAAGATGCGATGGCCAAGTGAAACTCTTATTGCACTCAGTACACGTAAAAGGTTTCTTTCCACTGTGGATCATTTGATGACTTTTAAGATGAGATGGCTGAGTGAAACTCTTATTGCACTCAGTACACGTAAAAGGTTTCTTTCCACTGTGGATCATTTGATGACTTTTAAGATGCGATGGCCAAGTGAAACTCTTATTGCACTCAGTACACGTAAAAGGTTTCTTTCCACTGTGGATCATTTGATGACTTTTAAGATGCGATGGCCAAGTGAAACTCTTATTGCACTCAGTACACGTAAAAGGTTTCTTTCCACTGTGAATCATTTGATGCCTTTTAAAAGTCGATGACTAAGTGAAACTCTTATTGCACTCAGTACACGTAAAAGGTTTCTTTCCACTGTGGATCATTTGATGAGTTTTAAGATGCCATGAATGAGTGAAACTCTTATTGCATTCAGTACACGTAAAAGGTTTCTTTCCACTGTGGATCATTTGATGGGTTTTAAAGATTGATAAATAACTGAAACTCTTATTGCACTCGGTACATGTAAAAGGCTTCTTTCCACTGTGGATCAGAGACATTTTTCCAGTGTGTGTTCTTTGGTTTGTAATTAATAGGCCCTTATGACAGAAACCTTTGCTAAATTCAATATAGGGAAGTGGTTTCTCTTTAGCATGAATTCTCTGGTGTATTTTCAAGCTTAACCTCTGTTTGAAATATTTTCCACACTGAGAGCATTTAAACGGTTTCTCCCCATTGTATGTCCTCTGATGCAATAATAAATGATATTTCTTATCAAAACTCTCTCCACTGGTGTCACAAAGAAAGGATTTCTTCCCTTTATTCCCTTCCTGATGGCATTTAGAATTCATTTGATCACTGCTGTTATTTTGGAAGGATCTCTCTGCCCTCCGGTGTCTCTGATGCTTAGGGATGTTTGTGAGCTCCATGTCACTTCTCTCACACTCAGTGACTCCATCCGGTGAGTCTCCTGCCGGGTCTCTGTGCTCCTTCTCTGATTCCTGGCAGTTCCTTGTGTTTCTCCTCTCAGTCCTATGGGAAATATTCTCAGAGACATTTCCTGATTGTTCCATTTCTACAGGAGGTTCTTCTCGATTCTCCTCCTTCTCCTGTTCCTGTATGGCCTGATTCTCTGCAGGATACAAATAGAAGACATTAATGATGCATTAATGACTATGGAATGCTACTAATGATCCAGGAAATGAATTTTGTGGGCTCACACAATAACATCATGGGTTCTGTGATAGTTAGAAAATTCCATGGGTTAGCACAGGTGTCCTCGAACTATTCATGTGAAGAGTCATTAATAGGAATTTCATGTGATGTGCATAATTGCAGGGCAGTTGCAAGTGTATTAGGTGCCCTAGGCAAAACTTTAGCACTACACTCTTTTGCAATGGTCTTTTAGACCCCAAGCCCCCATCCCCCAAGATTTTGATTACTAATCTCATGAGTTATCATCTCAACATTATCCCTCCAAAAACAATGCAAGAAAAATGCATATTTGGACATCACATGTTTAAATATTAAACTTTGTTTTGTAAATATATGCATAATGAGGAGCATTTCAAAAAGCCACTTGCAAAGCTAACTCGACTATTTGCATATTGCCCATTCTTCCTGCAGGTAAAAGCATGTACTGATGACTTTGTGTGGCTATTAGGCTCCATTGCTTTGCTTTGACTGTTATTTATTTACTTAGCAAGGCTTATGTACTGCTTTTCTACAAGTCAAAGTGCTGCACATTCAGGTACTATATATATATATATATATATATATATATATATTTCTCTTGTCCCTGAAGGGCTCACAATCTAGGGGGGGGTTCTAAATGGCAGTAGTGGACTCTGCGATATCGGAGCTGTGGCCGTTTAGTAAACACCCCCCTATGTTTTTGTACCTGAGGTTTAAGTGGCTTACCCAAGGCCACAAGGAACACCTCTAGAACTAAAAGCCCCAGTCCTCCCAGCCCAAGGTTGCTGTCTGCTAGGGGGATTTGAGCCCTGGCCCTCTGGTCTGAGATAACTTGCACCAAACACTAGGCCACTGTGCCGGCTCTTTGCAACTTCCTCCTCCCAGAAGCTGTTGCCCAAGGTGACTGCCTGGTTTGCTGGTAGCTGGCACGACCTTGCAAACTTCCTTTACTGCCTAGCTTGTCTGACTGGACTGGAGGGCAGATGAGGAATATGAGCCATTTTCTGGATGTAAATCCTGCGTAACATGCAGATAAAAAGGATTTTCTCACTATGACTACATCTATAAAACTCCTGATTTGTGGGACAAGTTACACCCATACAGCCTGTAGATATGTTTAAACTTATCGTAACTGAGCAGAGGCCTCCCTGAACCTGGATTAGTGAGGGGCTTGCATTTATGCAGATACATTTGAAAACATATGTATAATTGGGTAAAATAAATCCCAAAAACTGGGTGTGCCAAAGAGCGGCTGTAAAGGTAAGCGCATAAATTCCATGGGGTCATTTCTAAAATGGAAAGATGTGCACACTTTGATTTCATTTTGAATATTTGCTGTAATGCACACAGGGAAAAGTATGCACATACTGCTTACAGATACACAAAGTTATAAAGTTTTCAAGGCTTTTTCCAGGTAGAAATGGTTCTTCTGACAATTAACCACCTTATCATAAGAACCTAAGAACAGAAGAATTGGACTCTTCAACTTGGAATATGATAGAGGTCTTTAAAATAAGTGAAGCAGAGCAGGTAAACATAGATTGGTTGCTTACTCCTTCAAAAACTACAAAGATTGGAGGACATGCAACAAAGCTACAATGTAGCACATTTAGGACTAATTGGAGAAAATGTTTTTCACTCAATGCATAATCAAACTTTGAAATTCATTTCCGGAGGATGGAGTGAAAGCTGTTGGTGTAATTGGGCTTAAAAGAGGTTTGGACAAGTTCCTGGAAGGAAAGTCCATAAACCATTAGTAAAGAGAGCCTGGGATAAGCATCATGGACTTTTTGGGAACCTGAGAGGTACTTGTGCCCTATATTAGCCACTGTTGGAAACAGAATACTGGGCTTCATGGACTTTCGGTCTAATCCAGTATAGCATATCATGTTTTTTATGCTCTTAAAGAGGATATTGTGTAACTAGAAAAGGTTCAGAGATGGGCAAAAAAAAATGATAAGGAACGTGGAGCACCTTCCTTATGAAGAGAAGCTAAACAGACTAGGACTCTTCAGCTTGGAGAAGATGAACAAGAGGAGATAGGACAGAAGTTTATAAAATCATGAGTTGGGTGGAACAGTTTCTGTATGTAATCTTTCAAACAACAAAAAACCCCCCTAGAAGATATTTCATGAAACCAATGAGAAGCAAATTGAAAACAAATTGTGGAAAGTATATTTTTTCATGCAGCACATAATTAAGCTGTGAAATCTTGCCGGAGGATGTGGTCAAGGCGACTGTCCTGAGCTGAAGAAGGTTTTAACCTTAAAAAGTTAGTCCAAAAATGCATTAAGCTATTCCAATAAAAAGGAATCATCTTATTTCCCTTTTCTGTTTCTCCTTTTATTTAATAACCTAGCAAATTGATTTGGACAAGTTATTGGAGAAAAAATTCATTAAATATTATCATCTGAGTGGACCTGGGAGAGCCACTGCACACTGGTGAAATTAGCCATCAGGATCAGGTCTGCATTATGGGATCTGCTGGGTGCTTGTGACCCAGTTTAGCAACTGGCAAAAACAGGATGTCCTAAATCTAACTCAGCTTGGCATTTCTTATCTGTTTATTTATCTAATGAATATAAAATTGATTCATTCACATTAACCGTTTTTTCTCTTGTTAATCTAATTTTACAAGCATTAATTTTGAAACAAACTGAAATAAACCCAAAAATTAGTCAAAAGAAATAAAAAAAAAGGATCTGGAAATAAACCAGAATTTGTTTCCATGCACACCCTCCTACAGAGATGCCAAGTCTCACTCGTTAGGACTGTGTCCCCCTCATTTGAAGGCTCTCACACTCTTTGAGCCCCTTCCCTCAAGCATTAGAGCCTCAGTATCAGTGCCCAGCCAGTGAGAAGAAAGCCGAGCCCAGCTTCCTGTGTTCTGTCTCCCCCAGTGCCAGTCCAGATGCTGTGAAACCTTGGCACAAAGTTTTAGCCATTGAGTGAAGAGCAATTTTCAGCCCAGAGAATTTACCCATATTGCCGCCCCTATGTCTATATCCTTTCAGAGGCTCCAAAGGCAAGCAAATATTTTATGCTGTTTTTCTTTTACATTTGGAAAGCAATATTACATTTAAATCTTTCTAGATTTCTAATTCTTGATCTCAAGTGAATTTCTAGTGCATATGTATAATACTTAAATGGATAGAAATTGGTGTCATATAGATGATCCCATCTGATGGTCTCTAGTTTATTCTATTTTATTGCTCAAACTTTGGACTCAAGCATATGGTTCATGATTACATTGAAGATAGTCTAGGCAATATATTCTCATCCACATTCTGGTCAGCTTATTGACCTGGCTATAGTACCAAGCGCTATCAAGATGGGGCACCAGATCACCGCAATAGTTGGCCTTTACTTCCTCTTCACTAGTTGGCTCCCAAGCTCTCTAACCCTGGCCCCCTCATACAATCGGATCCCAATCCTACAGAGCAATGGGAGAAGAGGGGCAGGTACATCCTATCATAACGCTAATTGGGATACACGCTTACATCACCCCCATCTATTACACATTGCTCTCCAACACTCTGTGAAAGCTAAACAAGACAATAGCCTCCACCCACAAAGCCTAAAATGTGCCCTCATCAACACCCGCTCAATCCGTAAGAAGTGGACAGTGATTGCAGACATTATATCCCTCCATAACCTCGACATCCTCATGGTCACCGAAACATGGCTATCCCCTGAAGACAACGTCATACTCAACCAGCTCCTCCCCTCTAATTTCTCCGTGTTTACAAGCCATAGGCTACACAAAAGAGGAAGTGGAGTACTCATCCTCACCAGGACGGAACTCCATTTCCAGTTGGTCGACTCCACTAGTACAATCCACCTCGAGGCAGTCTCCATTTCCAACAAACTCTGCTCTATAAACCTTCTGTATAGAGCTCCCTCAGCCTCCCTGGATGACCTCCCAACTATAATAAATTTTGCTTCCAACATCCAGAAGCCAAATACGCCAAGTTGGATTCTGGTTGACTTCAACCTGCCAGCCCTTCAAGACAACCAATCATTCGCCTTCCTCGAAGCTTTAGAGATTCTAGGTTACAAACAATTAATTAATGGACCTACACATGTGAAGGGAAATACACTAGACCTTGTATTTGCCCCGCTGACAGTTTGCGACCAACCCCATGACACCGCGATGTCAATAACGTCTGTACCATGGTCAGACCACAAACTCATCATGTTCCGGATCCCTACTCAAGACAGGCATCCGAAGATCAACAGAGTGCCAAGCGAGACCTCTAGACTTCCTGCCAGAAGTTTCCATCCATTCAATAGAGTTATTATTCTTGCTGAAACGCGCTCGCTCCTTGATGACACCACCTTGGACCTGGAAGAACTTATCACTTGCTGGAACAATAGGCTTAGTTCGATTGCCTTACGACCGCCACCTAACAGGTCACCAAGGAAAAGAGCAACAGCTCCATGGTACACAGCTGAGCTGAAATCATCACTCAACTTATTACGGAAGCTTGAGAAACGATGGCGGAGGTCACACTCCATTGGAGACCAGACAGCATACATATTTCAGCTAACTGCCCACCGCAAAGCTATCTCAGAGAGGATGAAACAGTACCACACAGACACCCTGAGGCGCTCGTTAAACAAACCTCACGACCTGTTCAACCTAGTCAAAACTCTATCCAAGGAACCAACCCCCGAACACCAAAGTGAAATCCATCCACAGGAGTTCGCCACTTACCTATAATCCAAGTTATGTCAGACAGAGAAATCTTCAATAGTGGTTGCATCCACAGATCAAGTTTGTCCAACATCTCTAACGTCTTTCTCTACACCTTCCAAGAGTTGCATTGAAGATACTATCATGTCCCTCAATACTACTACTGCGCAAACAGACCCTTGTCCAGGGTTCTGGATAAAGGAATTGCGCAGTGACTTCAGTCCGATAATAACCAGGATAATGAACCTGTCTTTCACAACTGGTGCCTTCCCTCCTGCCCTCAAGCACTCGTCTATCAGACCACTGCTAAAAAATAGCAAGCTAGACCCCCAAAAGGTAGACTCTTACAGACCCATTTCAAGTATACCTCTACTCGCAAAGTTAATCGAAAAAGAGCTGCAAAGACAATTACAAGTCCACACTGACTCTGCCGCTCCTCTAGATCCTTGCCAACATGGATTCAGGGAAGAACACAGAATGGAAACACTCCTTACCACCCTCTTCAATAATATAATTACTGGTGTTGACAACATCCGTCAGGGGTGTGCACTCATTTTCCTAGACATTGCCGCAGCCTTCGACTTGGTAAGCCATGAGCTTCTCCTAGGGCGGCTAAAAGAGAAAGGCATCTGCGGAACAGCATTTGAATGGTGCAGATCGTACTTATCTGGAAGATGGCAGCATGTACGATCTGGTGGAGCAACATCAGAACCATTTCATCAAAGTCAAGGAGTCCCTCAGGGATCCTCCCTATCCGCCTTGTTGTTCAACATATACATGCAACCCATCTGTAAAATCATCCGGTCTTTCAATTGTTTATTTATTGTTTATTTACATTTGATATACCGTCCCCCTTACATCGGGGCGGTTTACAGTACAAAAATAAATTTGAATTAGAAAAGGAAAAGGAAGTTACAATAATCTGAGAGGTACAGGAGACAAGAGGAAAGGACAACAATCGAGAGAGAAGAGAGGGGTCAGAGGAAATTTATAGAGAAACATTAAAAGCTAAGAAAAAAAGATGTGTTTTAAGAAGGGAACGAAATTTGGGGTAGGATTCTTCTAATCGGAGGGAAGTGGGAAGGGAGTTCCAGAGGGAGGGGCCCAAGTAGAAAAAGGCTGATTTCCGGGTAGATTGTAAGTGAGCTTTGGAGGGAGCTGGGAGGTGAAGACGGTTGACATGGATGGACCGAAGGTTGCGAGTGGGGAGTATGGAAGGTTAGTAAATCGGAGAGGTACTGAGGTTGGAAAAGATAGATGGCGCGATGTACTAATGTAAGGGTCTTGAAAGAAATCCGGAATTCCAGTGGTAACCAGTGAAGATGTTGCAACAGCGGGGTAATATGGTCGCGAGGGGAGGCGTGTAATATCATCCGGGCGGCTGTATTCTGTATTAGCTGTAGTCGGTGCCGTTGATATTGGGGGATACCAGCATAGATGGTGTTACAAAAATCCAATCTAGTGATGACCAGGGAAAGTAGAAGGGTAGTGAGGGCTTGAGAGGATAAGAATGGTCGAATGGCTCGAATTTGTCGGAGAGAGAAGAAAGAGCGTCGAGAAATATGGGAGATGTGATCATGGAAGGTAAGGTTGCTGTCGAGAATGACACCAAGGTAGCGGAGTTTAGAAACCAGAGAGATATGGGTGCCTGAAAAAGAGGGAGTAAGTGAGGGAGTAGGGGAGCTGTGGGGGAACCAGATTGCAGCGGTCTTAGCAATATTGAGGACTAGACAGTTGGAGGCGAGCCATGAGGAAATTGAAGATAGACAGATTTCTAGTGGGGTTATATCTGGATGGGACGATGAAGTGTGGTGCAAAAGAAAGATATCGTCGGCATAGTAGTAGCCTGAAAACCCGAGTTGCTGAATGAGTACAGCCAAGGAAGTAAAAAAAACATTGAATAATAAGGGGGCCAGAATGGAACCTTGCGGGACACCGCAGGGGAGGGGAAGAAGGTCTGTAGTAGAACAGGTGGATGTGACTGCAAAAGACCTGGAAAATAAGAAGGAGTGAAACCAGTGATAAACAACACCACGAATACCTGCATCCCGTAAACGAGAAAGAAGAAGAGAGTGGTCTACTAGATCGAAAGCGGCTGAAAGATCAAGGGATACCACCACCGTGATGTTACCTTGGTCGTGGGAAGTGTGGATTTCGTTCATGACCGCTGTGATAGTAGTCTCGACACTGTAGCCGGGACGAAATCCGGATTGTCGGGGGTGCAAAAAGTGCGTGGAATCCAGATGCTGTGAAAGTTGGGAAAAGACTACCTTCTCCAAAAGTTTAGAAGCAAAAGGGAGGTTGGACACCGGACGATAATTTGCGGGTATGGAAGGGTCAAGTGAGGGATGTTTCAGAAGGGGGCGGACTACGGCGCGTTTCCAAGGGTGAGGAAAGGTGCCAAATGACAGACTGGAGTTAATGATGGTCAGGAAACATAGAAACATGATGACAGAAAAAGACCACAAGGCCCATCTAGTCTGTCCTTCCATAACAACTACAACAGTCCACTTTTTACCTTTAGAGATCCTCTGTGTTGGTCCCATGCTTTTTTGAATTCAGTTACTGTCCTCATCTCTACCACCTCCACTGGGAGACTATTCCACGGATCCACTACTCTTTCCGTAAAGAAATATTTCCGCATATCACTCCTGAATCTATCTCCCTTCACCCTCATCCCATGTCCCCTCGTAGCAGAACTTGTTTTCAATTGAAAGAGGCTCTCTCCCTGAACATTTATGCCACGGAGGTATTTAAACATCTCAATCATATCACCTCTATCCCGCCTTTCCTCTAAGGTGTACATATTAAGATCCTTAAGTCTGTCCTCATATGCTTTATAATGAAGCCCATTAATCATTTTAGTAGCAACCCTCTGCACCGACTCCATCCTGTTCACATTCTTTTGAAGGTGCGGTCTCCAGAATTGCACACCATACTCCAAATGAGGTCGCACCAAAGACTTATACAGAGGCATTATCACCTCCTTTTTTCTGCTAGCCATTCCTCTCTGTATGCACCCAAGCATCCTTCTAGCTTTTGCCGTCGCCTTTTCTACCTGTTTAGCTACTTTAAGATCATCAGACACAACCACGCCTAGGTCCTGCTCTTCTTTAGTGGACAAAAGTACTTCACCTCCTATACTGTATTGCTCCCTTGGATTGCTGCAGCCCAAATGCATGACCTTACATTTTTTAACATTAAATCCCAGCTGCCAAATTCTAGACCATTCTTCAAGCTTAGCTAGATCCCTCCTCATGTTATCTACACCTTCCTGGGTGTCTACTCTATTGCAGATTTTGGTATCATCCGCAAAGAGGCAAACCTTACCCGACAGCCCTTCCGCTATATCACTAACAAAGATGTTAAAAAGAATCGGACCAAGGACAGATCCCTGGGGCACACCACTGGTAACATCCTTCTCCTCAGAGTGAGCTCCATTTACTTGTACTCTTTGTCGCCTCCCACCCAACCAATTTCTAACCCAAGCAGTAACTTTAGGGTCCATCCCTAAAGGAGAGGTTGAAGTAGCTCAGCGGGAGGCTCAGAAAACCATGAAGAGGGAATGGGGTCCAGAGGGCAAGTAGTTTTGTGAGTAGTAGACAGTAGCTGGATAAGTTCCGGAGATGTGATAGGGTAAAAATTGGCCCAAGTATGAGATAACAGCAGGGATGGTGGGGGTGAGATAGGGGAGAGGAAGTCAGGGCCTGGGGACAAAGGGGAAGGGAGGAACGGAGGTCTTGGACCTTGGAGGAAGAGAACGAAGCCAAGCTGGTAGGGCTAGGGGCTTGCGTGGAAGAACGGGAGTCTCGAGTGGAGGGGGATTGTAGTTGGGAGAGTGTGTTCAAGGTGGCAAAAAGATACTGTGACTTATTGGGGGCTGAAGCAATGGAGGTGGAGTAGAAGGAACATTTGGCTTGATGGATGCAAGACCGATAGTGGGCATGATTGGACTTAAAGAGCTGATAGAAGGCTGTAGAACAGGATTTTTGCCAGAGATGTTCAGCTCTTCACAGCTGGGAGCGGTAAAGACGAAGTCCTGCGTGGAACCAGGGGTGGCGGGCACGATGTCGAGGATGATAAGGCCTGGCAGGGGCAACTTGATCGAGAGTTTGTGAGAGTTGGGTATTCCAGAAGGTAACCTGGGACGATGGTGACAACGATGAAAAATCAGGAGGGGGGGGGGGGGGCGGTACGCAGTAAAGAAACTCTGCAAGGTTGTCGAGTTGAGGTGGCGGGACAGACGGGTGGGAGATGGGGGGGGAGAAGGGATAGGGGGTATGGATTGAAGGGTAAACACAATAAAGAAATGGTCTGACCAAGGAAGTGGCACTGAAGTGAGTGACAAGATTTATTTATTTATTTATTTTAACATTCTTATATACCGCGCTATTTCTCATCAGTGCGGTTTACAACGAACAGAATATTTGGACAACATTCGTCCTACGTTACATAAAGCAGGAGTTTTAAACTTGGGTTAACTGGGGAAACTATATACATACATATAACATGTTTTACTGTCAGAGTTAGTTTACAGTATGTTTGAGTTCAACAAGGTGATGATGCATTAATGAATTGTATTATAATACTGATCAGCAGACGGGTTGCAGCTAAGTAAAACATGTGTTATCAAGTGACATAACTGGGTGAGTGTTTGGGTAATGAGATGAATCCTCATGCTGTGTAAAGTATAAGAGGAACAAGTAGTGTTTAATGGCTTTTCTAAACTGCTTGAGCTCCTTGATTGTTCTTATGTTAGATGGGAGATTGTTCCAACACCTTGGTGCGTAGCTCATAAATGCTCTATTAATGGTTGATTGTTTAAGTTTTATGGATTCCCTAGGTATCACTAGAGTATTTTCTGTAAATGTTCTTCTGGCCCTGTTTTTGGGGGTGTGAGTAAGTAGATCAACAATAGATGAGGGTGCTGTCTTATTGAATGCTTTGAATGTAATAATGAAGGTCTTATATAGGATTCTGCATCTTATCGGTAGCCAATGAAGCTCCTTCAATATGGGTGTAATGTGGTCATTCCTTGATGCTCCATACAGGACACGAGCAGCTGCATTCATGGCCATCTGTAGCGGGTTTAGGGTGTTTTTTGGGAGGCCATGCAGTATTATATTAGCAAAGTCGAAATGTGGAGTTACTAAGGTTTGGAAGACAGTTCGGAAGTCAGAAGCTTCCATCATAGATTTCAGATGACGGAGGGTTTTGATTTTGAAGTATATGGATTTTACTGTGCGTTTGATGTGATCTTTGAAATCCAAGTGTTGGTCCAATATTACGCCTAGGTAGCGTATATTGGATTTTACCGGAAGTTCTGCATCCCTGACTTTTAGTGTTGATGGTGGGGAGAAATCTTTGTTCCGAGTGATAATTAGCACTTCTGTTTTTTTGAAATTTATACGTAGATTCATAGTGAGGAGCCAATCCGTTATTGCATCGAAGCATTTGATTAAGATTGTGAAGTCTGGGCATGAAACTGTTACAGGCGTGAATAACAGTACGTCATCAGCATACATGAGACAGGATATGCCGAATGAGCGAGTTATGTCACATATTGGTTGCATATAAATGTTAAAAAGCAGTGCCGATAATGAGGAGCCTTGTGGCACTCCCTGTCCCTGTTGGAAGGGTTCCGATATCTTGTTGCCAACCCGTACTTGTTGCCATCTGCCTTGTAGGTAGGATTTGCACCAGTCCAATGCACGATCATGGATTCCCTTTGCCTGGAGTCTCATCAGGAGTAGTTCGTGATCTACTGAATCAAACGCTGCAGCGATGTCAAGGAAGATCATTGCAAAGCCTTGATTTATTTATTTATTTATTTATTTATTTATTTTTCTTATATACCGCGCTCTTAAATCAGTGCGGTTTACATATGAACAAATATAAACACAATTGTACAAACAGCATTGGTTTTTTACAATGAACAAGGTAAATAAACTTGGTAAAACATGGTAATTATATATAAATAACTATATACATGGTAACTATATATATGGATATTTGGTTAATTATTAATGCCGTGGATAAGAGGTTAATTAAATTAAAGAGTAAATATGCTAAATATAGTGAGAATAAATATGTCCTATAGTGAGCAGGTACTAATCATCGTAATTATCCATTCTCTACAGGGGTCAAATATGAAAGATCTGCATGAGAGCTGTTTTCAGATGGAGTAGCTTCGGATGGAGTAGCTTCGGGGTAGTATGTTAGGAACAAATAGTGCTTCAGTGCCTTTCTGAACTTAATCAGACTTGAGATAGCTCTGATTTCAGGTGGAAGGGCATTCCAGGCTCTGGGTGAAAACAGAGAGAAAGCTCTAGAGCAGGGGTCTCAAACTCAAATTGCTTTGAGGGCCAAATGAGGACTTGTAAAGTAACCCGGGGGCCGCATAAGACGCGGGGCCTCATTTGCATAAATATTTGCATAATGTTACCATACACTAACTTTTAGTAAACATGCCTCTTTAATGAGTATGGATAAAGAAAGACTAAAAGATTTAGAAACAAGAAGACAATAATTAAACTGGGAACCCCAAAAGCCAAACTTGGAATGTACAACAACACTGTAGAAATAAAACTATAAATTAATTTCCTCTTGTACTAAACAAAGCGCAAACATTAATGATGCACATTTCCCAGAGCTGACATATTCCAGTTAATAAATTCAAAATAAAGAGATATTTTTCTACCTTTTGTGCATTTTTTTCAGTTGCAATTGTTCCAGCCACTTTCTTCTGGTTTCTTCATGTCTTCTGCTAACTCTCCATCGTCTGCTGTCCATTTGCCCTTTCTTCTCTCCTAGTTTTTTTTCCATTCTCTCTCTACATCTGCTTTAACATACTAATCTTTCTCCTTTTTCTCTTTCCTCATTCCTATTTCATCCACTCAAATTTTACCCCTCCATCCTCAATCCCCACTTACTCTCCCAATACCTGGCCAATTGTAGATTTGTCTTCTCTCCCAGACAAAATATTTTTCCCCTCTCCATTTCACTTTCCCAGCTCCATCCCATTCTAATCCTCCCCCAACATCAGCTCCCTTCTAGTTCCAGCCCCACCCAGCATCCGCTCCCTTCTAGTCCCCCCATCAGTCCATTTCCAGTCCTATCCTAGCCTCACCATCAGCCCATTTCCAATCCTAGCCCCCCATCAGCCCATTTCCAATCCTAGCTCCCTCCCCTCACAGCCCATTTCCATTCCAAGCCCCCTCCCCATCAGCCATTTGCAGTTCAAGCCCCCCTTCCACTCAGCCGATTTCCAGTCCTAGCAACCCCCCCCCAGCCCATTACCAGTCCTAGACCCCCCATAGCCCATTACCAGTCCTAACCTCCCCATAGCGCACTTCCAGTTTTACCCCCCATCACCCCATTTTCAGTCTTACCCCCCCCCCATAGCCCATTACCAGTCATAACCCCCCCTGCCAATAGCCCACTTCCAGCCCTAACCCCCATTACCCCATTTCAGTCAGCCCCTCCATAGCTCATTACCAGTCCTAACTCCCCCCATCAGCCCACCTCCAGTCCTTCCTAACCTCCACCTGCCCATTTCCAGTCCTAGCCCCCACCATAGCCCATTACCAGTCATAACCCCCTGCCAATAGCCCATTTCCAGTCATAACCCCCCCCTGCCAATAGCCCATCTCCAGTCATAACCCCCCTGCCAATCGCCCATTTCCAGTCATACCCCCCCCCGAATATAGCCCATTTCCATTCATAACCCCCCCCGCCAATCGCCCATTTCCATTCATAACCCCCTCCTGCCAATAGCCCATTTCCAGTCATACCCCCCCTGCCAATAGCCCATTTCCAGTCATAACCCCCCCTGCCAATAGCCCATTTCCAGTCATAACCCCCCCCTGCCAATAGCCCATTTCCAGTCATAACCCCCCTCCTGCCAATAGCCCATTTCCAGTCCTACACCCCCCCCCTGCCAATAGCCAATTTCCAGTCCTACACCCCCCCCCATCAACCCAGGTAAATTAAAAAAAAACCTGGCTTCTGCTGCTGCAGCAGAAAATCAGCTGTCCCGCTGCCCCTTCCCCTCTGCGCCGAGAGCCCTGAGTTGTGCTTCATCTGCAGGTGCTTTTTAAGCCGCGAAGAGAGTATTTCCCTCTCGCGCGGCTTAAGCCTAGTCACTTTTCAAGCCTCGCGAGAGGGAAATACTCTCTTCGCGGCTTGAAAAGCACCCGCTGATGGAAGCACTCTCGGGGATCTCCGGGCAGAGAGGAAGGGGCCGCAGGACAGCTGATTTTGCTGCTTGAGCAGCAGAAGCCATTTTTTTTTTTTAAAATTGACCGTCGATTCTGCCGTTGCCACGGCGGCAACGGCAGCAGCAGAAGCCGTCGCGGGCCGCACAACGTTCTCTCGCGGGCCGCATGCGGCCCACGGGCCGCGTGTTTGAGACCCCTGCTCTAGAGGCTGTTGATTTAGAGCATTTTGTGATGACTTTTGGTAGGTCGATGGAGTTTAATGTAACAGATCTCCTGGATCTGTTATTTGGGGTGATATGAATCATCTTGCTGAGAGGTGATTGAGATGGGCACTTTGATGCTTTAAAAGTCATGACCAGGGTCTTGTATAGAGTTCTGGCTTGTAGGGGTAGCCAATGTAAGCTCATCAATATTGGGGTTATGTGCTCTGATCGTGGAGCACCTACGAGGATTCTCGCGGCTGCATTCATGGCTAGACGGAGGGGATTTATGGTGGATTGCGGGAGACCGTGTAGAATGATATTGGCGAAATCCAAGTGTGGTAATACCAGTGCTTGGAATATGGTACGGAAGTCGGAGTAGTTAAGTAAAGGTCGGAGATTACGTAATGATCGTATCTTGTGGTAGATTGCACTCGTTGTTTTCTTAATGTGGGCTGCCATATTAAGCTGTTGATCTAATATAATTCCCAAGTATCGAATTGTGGGTTGTGCTTTCAACTCAATGTTGTTTACCTGGAGAGAGATAGGTGGTATGAATGTTGGGTTCCGTGTAATGAATAGAACATCTGTTTTGTTATGGTTTATCCATAAATTCTGATTGAGGAGCCAGTTGGATACAGCTTCAAAGCAGTGAACTATTGGTGTAAAATCTGGTTGTTTTATGTTGAATGGGGCAAACATCAGGATGTCATCAGCATAGGCAAGACATTGTATGTTGAAGGTGCGTATGAGATCGCAGATTGGCTGCATATAAATATTGAACATTAAGGCGGACAATGAGGAACCCTGCGGGACACCTTGTTTAAGGGGGAATGGATCAGACGTTGATTCTCCTGTTCTGACTTGCAGCTGTCTATCAGATAAGTAGGATTTACACCATTTCAGGGCTAGTCCTTGGATTCCCTTGTCTGGGAGGCGCGGGAGTAGAGTATTGTGGTTTACTGAATCGAATGCTGCAGCTATGTCGAGAAAGATAAGAGTGAACCCTTGGTGGATATTATCAATGCCTATGATTAGGCTATTGAACAGTGTTGTGAGAAGGGTGTCGACGCCATGTTCTTCTCTGAAGCCATGTTGTGAGGGGTCCAAAGGGGATTCGGAGTCAACATGATGCTGTATTTGTCGCTGGACTACTTTTTCCATGATTTTTGCCAGTAGAGGGATGCTGGAGATGGGTCTGAAGGATTCAACTTTTGTTGGGTCAAGTTTACTGTTCTTTAGGAGCGGGCGGATTTGAAAGCTGCTTGATATACGCAGATGATGTCCTGCTCTATATGCCATTCTCCATAGATAAATTGGATCTCTCCCCTTTGACCAATTGCTTCAATGCCATATCGGAATGGCTCCTGTCACAAAACCTTCGGATTCAGCATAAGAAGATGGAGGTGCTCTTCAATACGAGGAACCCGAAATTCATCCCACCCCAATATTTGAAGGTGAAAGATGCTTATCTACTAGCAAAACCCACAATAAGGTACCTGGGTGCTACATTGGATCAAAACCTTGATATGAAAGCACACATAGCTAACACTGTAAGAGCAATCTATTACAAGATCCGTTCACTCAGACATCTACGCCCACTGCTCGAACCAGAGGATTTCCGGACAATTTACCAGGCCCTGATCATACCGCATTTTGATTACGCCAATGCCATATTGCAAGGGCTTCCCCAATCCACCCTGAACCCCCTACAGCTTGCTATGAATAGTGCAGCGAGGGTTCTCCATGGTGCATCTAGGAGAGACCATATGACGCCCCTTCTGAAACAGTTACACTGGCTCCCCATTCAAGCCAGGATCATCTTCAAGACAGTGCTGCTGACTTTCAAAGCGGTCAATAGTCTCTCCTCCTCCTCACTAACTGACCTCATCCAAACCATAGCCCCTAATAGATCAAGAAGATCTACAGCAATAAATATGCTAAAAATGCCGAGGGAATTAACAAGATGCACTTCGATAACAGCAAATAGGGCCTTTAGTCTCTGTGCCCCTAGAATCTGGAACGCCTTACGCCAAACATCAGGGCAATCAATAACCTATCCCAGTTGAGGAAGGCCCTTAAACACTACCTTTTTCTCAATTACTTCCCTGATGCCACCGTTCCACATCTCCACCCAAATATTTACAACGACACCAACACACCTAGTCAGCCAGGCGAACATGCCCAACAAGTGGTACTTGGCCTATGAGTATGAAACACATGCTATGCTGTTCTATGACTCCAAAGTGTAAATAGTTACCTTTTGTTATCCAAGTTTTGTTGCCCTGTTAATTGTAAACTCAGACTTATTTACCCTGTCTGATTTTGTTCCATGTAAACCGTGCTGATGCCGAATAGTGCGGTATAGAAACATTGTAAATAAATAAATAAATACAGTGGATACACCATTAGAAAAAATCTCACTCTTTGCAGTTCACTCTCTGGGATGGTTCAGCCTTGGTATCTCTGCTCATATCAAGCAGCTATGTACCATGTGACAAGCGAGAAAGAACGGGATTCTACTTTCCTGTGTCAGAGACTGTCAGAAGGGGGAAATGGGCCATCTCACATGAGATAACTCTCAGAGTCATGTATCTGGCTGGAAAAGACAACGCCCTCGCAGACAAACTGAGTCATGTTCTACAACCACATACTGGAGTGGAGAACCTCTTCCCATCTCCTCTGAACAGGAAAGTTCCCTAACCCTCATCATGCAGCTTCAGGGAGCTCTGCTATTTCCCAGCATCAGGACCATGGTCCTCATGGCCTGGATGCTGAGCGGGTAATTGCATGATAATGGGGGTATTTTAGAAACACCTCATGTGTAAATGGCAGCATTTACATGTAGAGACTGGCACACATGTGTACATGCCATTTTACAACAGGAGCTATGTAAACCTGGGGATGCTTAGTATGTTTAGATGTCAAGGGGTGTGGCGAGGGCAGGGAGAGAGAGTGCTTTGGCAGGGCTAAAATATAGATGTGAATTCCCCACGTCAAATAGGGAATTGATATCTCTAGGAAAAAGCATAGACGTTGGCATTTATAGTTGCCCCACAGCACGTATAAGTGCGTACTGGAAGTCCACCATCCCCCAATTACCAATGCCAACATCCAATTCCCTCTGGACCCCTCTTGAGAGGCAACTGCCCTGACCACCTCGGTCAGCATCCCCCCCCCACCCTTAGATCCAATCTTCCTAGCCTATCTCACTGTGGAAAGAATCACCCGCTGGAAGCTCCCCACCCTCCAATCCCAACCCCGGCCTTACTGGGTGTCCCTCATGCAAAGTGGAGCAGGAGAACCCCCCAGTCGCTCCTGATCTTGGTACCAGGACCCCCAGACATAATCTCATGGTTTTACTACTAGGGCTAAGGTTGCATTTTCCCCTTATCTAGGGAGGATCAGACAGTCTAAGGGAGTGTCCGAGAGATTCAGATGACAGGGGTACTGGTGTTGCAGGACTGGCTGCCTGTCTACAGGAGGAGCAGTAATTTTACAAGCTACTCCCACATATATAGTATCTGAGGGCTATTTCTATGTTTTTTTGCTCATGTGCAGTTTTCTAAAATCACTGCTCCCACTGGATGTGGAGAGATATACACATGCAGTCCTGCACCGATTCTACAAGAGGCTCTCTATTTGACACAGCCTCCTGTAAAACACTATGGAGGTCATTCTGAACCACGAATAGCTATTCATGCCAGCTTCAGCCCCCGACTAACTTCCCTGCCGGTTGTGTGGGGAAGTTAGTCAGAGGGGGGGGGGGAATGGGCGGCCTGGGGTCAGAGAGTGGGCAGGCAGCGGGCATACCGGGCCAATTCTAATGTCAGCCCTGTACGTCGGGGAAGTTATTCCACCTCTGAGGTGGAATAACTCCCCTGGATGTTTGTTCATTTTTTTTTTTTTAATTTCGGGGTGCGGAAGAGGCTGGGAGGGCCAGGGGAGTTTCCCCTGGACTTTGGAGGCCGGATCGGGGGTAGGACTTTGGGGAATTTGCAGTTTTAGTTGGCGGCAGCATTGCGGCTTTTAAATGGTGCCATGGCACCTTGACTCCATTTAAATGCCCTGACTGAGTTACCGGGTGCCGTCCTGCAGAATCGCTGTCCCAGGCTGCACAGGCAGGACTGTTCACGATTCTGATCTTGTGGGGCTAGACGTGCCTGGCGGGATCAGAATCGCGATCCCCTCTGTGCATCCAGTTCACACCGGACGCACAGACGGGATGGACTTGCGGGACAGAATTAGGCCCTATGGGAATTCTCCTGGTCCTGACTTGAACATGCTTATTCCCCTGGGCTCCGATGAATAGCATTACTTGCCTGTGAGGACTTATATTTTCCATATGCGAGAATACAGTGTACAGGTAAATAGAGTGCATTACTCAGCTGTATACTGTAATATTTCCTATTACCCAGTAAAGTATTTATTATAACTCACCTGGGTATGAGTCAGCAACTGCTCTTTCTCTTGATTTCTGAAGATCCCAGACATTCAGCTCTTCCTTTTCTTTAATCCTTGATAATATATCAGGATTGATTCCTTCAAAGCCTGTTTCCAGGAATTAATATGAAAAATGAGTTATGTTTCCCTTATAATCACTGAAAAATACACAGCAGTAGCTCTCAGGGAGCAGCACATGATTGGGGGAGAGGAGGAAAGGTCTACTACTGGCGTCCACACATAAAGCAGAATAATCTGGGGAGGTTATTATTCCTCACTTTGAGTATTCTGGTAGTGGAACAAGTCATATATTTTTATAATAAATAACTTGAATCACTGAAGAAAGGGAGGCTGTGATTGTTTAATATTGACTAAATAGATTTTCAAGAAACTGCATTTTATGTGGTCCCTTGGTATTAACAGTTGATTTAGGAAGTCCCAGTGACTGTCTTGTGGGATGATTGCTGAGCTCTTCATCACCTTCACCCTTCAGAATCAGATACAAGATTTTACACACCATCACTGTGAGAGTATGAAATTCTATGAGAATTAAAGAGGAGAAACACCTGCTGATGAAAGGGAAATTGTGGCCTAATGAGGGCAGGGTTCAAATTTTACTCTCCCCCATCATTCCTTCTGACTTCAGGAAAGTCCCTTTGGGAGTAATTTTATAACTGCTGACTGTCAGCATACATCAGCATGACATTATGCCTAGCATAGGTGTCATGGCTTTTCCCAGACCTTGGCCTGCAGCTCTGACCCCCTGGTGATTTCAGATAGGACGTCTCCAGACTTGATGGGCTTGGTATGCCTGATGAGATTAGTCTGCAAGACAACAGTCCCTCCTTGATAATCAATTGATAACAGACCTCAAACAGACCAAAGTATGACAAAGGGAGGTGCTGGAGAAATTCACTATAAATACAGAGAAGGACAAAAATACCTTCTCTCTTCCTATTCATCGGACATGAGGTTCTGATACCCACTTCTCTTTACCCCCCCCCCTTGTTCTCTCTTCCTATTCATCGGACATGAGGCTCTGAAACCACTTCTCTTTACCCCCCTTGTTCTCTCTCTCTCCCTATTCATTGGACATGAGGCTCTGACACACACTTATTTCCCCCCCCCTCTCTCTCACACACACATGCACCCACACACAGAGTCATTCGTATACACTGAAGCAGCTCTGTAACAACCTTATACTTCTGTCCTGTACCTATGTAATAAGCCTATTTCTATATAAAAAACCTTTTTCCAAGCCACACCAGTTTGGTTGTCTTGTGCTACAAACCCTACTACCGCTGTGAAGTGGACCCAGGACCAACAGGAGAGTAACCGAACGTAGGAAGCGGCGTAAGGTGACACTGACATTAGTGAGAAATGTATGCTTTGTTTTTCAAAAGTATCACTTAAGTGCAAACTCCTCTCTCAGAAATCCCTCCTCAAACAGCGACTTAATTTAGGTACATACAAAGCATACAGATGTAACTTTACTCTACAAAGGGGGCACAATCACAGTATATAAAACCCATTTCCACAGTAGAAGCACTGCTTTATCCAAGGAACTAGCTTGGAAAATTACCCTCCCCTATCTCCCCTCACCTCAAGCTCACTGGGGGAGGGACAGAATGTGTCTCAATTATAAAAATGCTGTAAGTTCCCTTGAGCTAAAACTGGAAGGGGGAAACTCGTAGGACATATAGGATGGCCTTATGATCCCTCAGACCTGGATCTCATCCTGCCATCTTAAGACAGTCGGTAGGACTGAGACAGAATCCTGCTCATATCTGCAAGTTCCTGGAGTGGAGGATGTACACAAAAACATCTCCTATTCTTGTGTCTGCTAGAAATACAGATTCAGTCCTTACCTAGGGAAATCAGGGTCTCATAATTCTCCTTCATCACCACCCTGTACAACTCTTTCTGTCCTTCATGCAAATACCTCCACTCCTCTTGGGAGAAAGAGACTGCGATGTCCTCAAATGTCACCTGCAGCTGAAACACAAACCAGAAACACTCAGGAGCAAGAGAAGGTGCTCAGAATGCCTTAGATTTCAGCTGGCAAGGATGGTGCTTCAGTGTTACATTTTCAATTGCAGGGGGGCAGCCACAGGCAGGATCTGTGGGACTCCTGTGGAACTGCCTGTCCCTTGTGACTGAAAATGTGAGATTGATGCACCATCTCCACCACCAGGAATGTGGGTGCAGGACCCATGCAGCTTAGTGGACCCATGCAGCTTAGTGGATGTTTTGGACGTGTGTTCACCTGTGTGTGGTCCTAGAATCCATTTCCCCCTTCGACTCCCAGGTTTGCTAATATACTATAACTATAAAAATGCCTCAAATATTTATTTATTTATTTTCTCTTATATACCGTGCTATTTTGCATCAGTGCGGTTTACATTGAACAAACTGAAATTACATTGAACAGGGCATTATAACTTGGAGATAACTATTTTACAGGGAACATGGGCTATAGAGGGTTAAGTGGCTTGTCCAAGACCACAAGGAGTACCTGTGGGACTAGATACCCCAGTCCTTCCGGCCCAAGGTTGCTATCCTCTAGTGGGATTTGAACCCCCGACCTTCTGGCCTGAAGTATCTTGCCCCAACCACTAGGCCACTCCTCCACTCCAATGAGATTGATCGTGTTGATTCTATTTGAGATATGCCTCAAATACAGGACAAATAGAATATCAGATGTCACTGCCTGGATAAATCATCATGTAATAAAACCAGGGCCTGAGCTTTCAAGTCCAACTGCACAAGCCAAAGTAAATGTCCCCTTCCCACACTAGTTAAATCTAAATTTAGCACAGGATTCAGAAATTCAACTCACATTTTCTGGTACATCGGACAGTTTCAAAATTCACCCTGTGTCAAATTTAAAGGAAACATTTATGGGAAGCATTAATAGTGGTACTGTGTGGCCACAGGGAGGTAGATGCTTAGAATGCACTAATGTCATAAAGGAAAGTGAGCACATAATCTCCCTTATGACATAGGTGTTCATGCATTGGAATGTGTGCGTGTAATAAAGACCTAGATGAGAAAGCAGGAGCCTGTGTAAATATGCAGTAGGACTAAGCAGGATGTCTTCTTTCTCTGTTATTATTCAGTTTACAAATTAAACAAATAGCCCCTTCAGTAAATATTTGGTTACAAGTTTTAAGCTACTACATATAGAATTTTATTATTTACTGGTTTTACTAATTTTGAGCAACTTTGCAAAGCCAGCAGCAATGGCAAGGAAGATATTTGATGAATATAGCAATAAGTCCACTGATGAACAAATGAGACTTTTTAACTCTAGAGCACAATTTCAATACGTGCATGTCCTGGTTAGCAGTGGAAGAGCTCCAGGCTGAGAGTGTATGGTTCTTCCTTACAGCTTAGCTCAACAATATGAAAGTGTGACAGATTTGTACTGTGAGCTCTATAAGAGCCCACTGAGTTAAGGTACAGAGAGAGCAGTGAGGACATTTTAATAAATTCATTGGTAGATATTTCTCTGTTCTTGGTATTGAGCTACATTTGAAATATTTCAGCTCACAACTTTTCTGTACTTTTGGCTGATTGGAAACAGAAAGGTTTAAACTTTCTTTTTCATTTACAGAAAGATAAAGCTTTTTAAATTATAGTTTGCTCATATTAAGTTAACTCCAGTTAAGTTGATCTACTCAGTTCTATGTACGTTTAAGTTAAATTATTATCTGTAAACCACCTTGGCAATCTGATAAGGGGGTATATAAACCAGTTAAATAAATAATAAATGATTAAAGTTGTTGGTGTACAGAGTTATCCCCAATTTATGTCCAAGTTAATTTTCCTGTTCATTGTAAATGCCCTACCGGCATAATACCGTTATATGTAAACCGTGCTGATTTTTAAGAGTGCGGTATATAAGAACAATAAAATAAAATAAATAAATTGTGATCTGAAATTCAAAATCTATCTGCCTTCCTATATTGTAGGGTTACCAACTTTTTCACCGAGAAAAACCCGACACCTGTGGCTCGCCATGCTCCACCCATTCTCCGCCCCTAGTCCCACCCCTGCCCCGCCCCCAGCCCCACCCACAAAAATTACCAAGGATACGTGTAGGCTAACTTCCTTGGTCAAATAATAATTAAACTGGGAACCCCAAAATCCAAACATGAAATGTACAACACTGGAGAAATAAAACTATAAAGTAATTTCCTCTTGCACTAAACAAAAACGCAAAGATGTTATCAATACACACTTCCCAGACCAAACATATTCCAGCTAATAAATTCAAAATAAAAAGTATTTTTCTACCTTCTGTTTGGGCGTTTTATTTTCAGTTGCAATTGCTCCAGTCACTTTCTTCTGGTTTCTTCGTGTCTTCTGCGAGCTATCCATTTGTCCTTTCTTCTCTTTTAGATGTTTTCCATTCTCTCTCTATTTCTGCTTTAACATACTGATTGTTTCCCTTTTGCTCTTTCCCCCAATTCTTTCCTTATTCCTTTATCATCCATTTAAATTTCACCCTTCCATTCTCAAGCCCAATACCCAGCCCATCATAGACTTTTCTTCCACACAAAATATTTTTTCCCCTCTCCATTCTCATTCCCCATCTATTCTAGTCCTCCCCCAAAATCAGTTCCCTTATAGTTCTAGACCCACCCAGCATCCACTCCCTTCTAATCCCATTCTCCCATGCCCCACATCAGCCCATTTCCAGTCCTATTCCAGCTCTTCATCAGTCCATTTCCAGTGCTAGCCCTCACATCACAGACCATTTCCAGTCCTAGCCCCCCCCCCCATCACAGTCCATTTCCAGTCCAAGTCCCCCATCACAGCCTATTTCCAGTCCTAGGCCCCCCCATCACATCCCATTTGCAGTCCGAGTCCCCCCGCACCATCACAGCCCATTTGCAGTCCTACCCCCCCCCCCACCATCACAGTCCATTTGCAGTCCTAGCCCCCCTAATCACAGCCTATTTCCAGTCCAAGTTCCCCCTCCCTCCACCATAGCCCATTTCCAGTCCAAGTTCCCCCCCCCCCCCCATAGCCTTTTTCCAGTCCAGGTCCCCCTCCCCATCACAACCCATTTCCAGTCCATGTCCCCCCCGCCCCCATAGCCCTTTTACAGTCCAGGTCCCCCTCCCCATCAAAACCCATTTCCAGTCCATGTACCCCCCCCCCCCCACATAGCCCTTTTCCAGTTTTTTTGCTCTGGCCGCTCCCGATCTTGCGGCCAGAGCAAAAAAAACGGCTTTTCAAGGGCCGGTTTTGCCTCTGCGCCGGCAGCCGGCCTGGCCATGAAAAAACCGGCCAGGCCGGCTGAAAACCGGCCAGTTGGCAACCCTACTATATTGCTATATATTATTTTTAAATTTAAGCTCTTATTTTCTCAGGGTTCACTCAAAACAAAGTGCAGAAAGGAAAGAAAGAGGCAGAGAGGAAGGAGAATCTAGAGAGATGAGATGAAGCAGAAAGTGAGGGCATAATAAAGCCAGAGGGGAGAGGAACAAGGAAGAAGAGCCTCAGGGGCTTTTCTGAATTGAGCAGTGTCTGGCACATTTCTTCTGTTTTCTCTATGCAGCGTATATGTATCAGAGGATAGGTGACATTGCCAGTCTCCTACCTGCTTAGCAGAATACCCTGCAGCCATTCTCCTGCCCTTCCCACAGCACCAACTCCAGCCCTGACTCTCTGCAGAGCCCCCTAGGCTGCAGCTTTGCAGGATCAGAGTTCGCTCTCAACTTCTAGGATATCAGTACTGACTGAACAGTACAGTAAGCACCGCCCCTTCCAGGAGGAGGTGATGTCACAAAGGCTGTCCTACAGCTGAAGGCATGGATGCTGGGAAATGTAGTTTTACTGTGCTCTTTAGCTAAAGGGAGACTGTGAATGGTGAAAAATGCAGTCCTCTAATATTTTAAATAAAAGCTAAATCTTATTGTGGTGAAAAGGAAGAAGGGGAGAGAAGAAAGAAAGTAGAAAATGGAAGGGAGGGGAGAGAGAGACAGAGACAGAGATCCATCTTTCCCAGAATGAGAGAAAATCAAAGAATGAGCATGAAATAGTCTCTATAATCTTGGCGATAAAGAGGTGACATAGCAACAAAATATATTGTATCCTGCCACCAGGCAAGAAATATGAATGGACCCAGAACAAATATGAACCATTACCAAATTTCTACTTGATTTTACTTTAACCTACTACTACTACTATTTAGCACTTATATAGCGCTACGCATGCAGCGCTGTACAGAATACATATAAAGTCAGTCCCTGCTCATCAGAGCTCACAATCTAGTCAAGAAAACACAGAGTAATAGTCAGTTGGGGGGAAAAACAGGATATAGCATTTACAATTCGGGGCAAAACAAAATAAGGCATTTACAATTTAGTCATGACAAGGGACGGGAGTCAGGTCAAGACAAAGGCTAAAAGTCATGACAAAGGATGGTAGGTCAAGAGAAAGGCTAAAAGTCAGGATCTGAAAGCGACAGTGAAGAGGTGGGTTTTCAACCTGGACTTGAAGAGGGCCAGGGAGGGTGCCTGGCGTATAGACACAGGTAGGTTGTTCCAGGCGTAGGGTGCAGCAAGGTGGAAGGAGCGAAGTCGGGAGTTAGCGGTACGAGTGAAGGGCCTAGATAGAAGTAATTTGTTAGAAGAGCGAAGCTCCCGAGAGGGGATGTAGGGAGAGATAAGAGATATTTATTTATTTATTTATTTATTTAACATCTCTTATATACCGCACTATTTATAATCAGCGCGGTTTACAAAGAACAATAAAACATCAGATAAGATACATATTATCTGTTTTTTACATGGAACAGGAACAAAAACTTGGGTAACCGGGGTAATTATTTACAATGAGTACTAGTCATTGAACTATATACATATGGACGGAGTAGTACATGAAAAGAGCTTTGTAGTATGAGCAGGGTATGAAGTGTTAATGGGTTAGATGAAAGGTAGTGAGGAGCTGCAGAGTGAATGCATTTATAGGTTAGGAGGAGAAGCTTGAATTGGATGCGGAATTGGATAGGGAGCCAGTGAAGCGACTTGAGAAGAGGAGTAATGTGGGCATGGCGAGGCTGGCGGAAGATTAGTAGAGCAGCGTAATTTTGAATAGATTGAAGAGGAAGAGATGGCTCACAGGGAGACCAGCAAGGAGTAGGTTGCAGTAGTCGAGGCAAGAGGAGATTAAGGAGTGGACAAGCATTTTAGTAATGTGTTCAGAAAGGAAGGGGCGGATTTTGCTAATGTTATAGAGAAAGAAGCAGCAGGTCTTAGCTACGAGCTGGATATGTGTGGAGAAGGAGAGAGAGGAGTCAAAGATAACTCCCAGATTGCGGGCCGAGGAAACAGGAAGGATCATAGAGCCATCCACGGAGACTGAGAAGGGAGGGAGAGGAGGGGAGGAGTTGGGGGGAAAGATAAGGAGTTCAGTCTTGGCCATGTTCAGTTTCAAGCGGCGGTGAGACATCCAGGCAGTGATGTCCATAAGACAGGCAGAAATTTTGGTCTGGATTGCTGGAAGGATATTAGGGGTAGAGAGGTAGATTTGGAAGTCATCAGCATAGAGATGGTACTGAAAGCCATGGGATGAGATAAGCGCACCAAGGGATTGGGTATAGAGAGAGAAAAGGAGCGGACCCAGGACGGATCCCTGGGGTACACCAACATGGAGCGGGGTGGGAGAGGAGGAGGAGCCACCAGCGCATACACTAAAGGACCGATGGGAGAGGTAGGAGGAGAACCAGGATAGTACAGAGCCCATGAAACCAAGCAAGGAGAGGGTGTCGAGGAGACGTTTGTGGTCAACAGTGTCAAAGGGGGCAGAGAGGTTGAGAAGGATGAGGACAGAGTAGAGGCCCTTAGATTTAGCCAGGAACAAATCGCTAGAGACTTTTGTAAGAGCCGTTTCAGTGGAGTGTAAGGGACAGAAGCCGGATTGTAGAGGGTCCAGGAGGGCCTGAGAGGTGAGGAAGTCGAGGCAGCGACGGTGGACTTCACGTTCTAGTAGTTTAGATTTGAAGGGAAGGAGGGAGATGGGTCGATAGTTAGAAGGACAGGTGGGATCGAGTGAGGGTTTCTTGAGGAGAGTTGTGACCACGGCATGTTTGAAGTTTACGGGGACAGTTACAGTGGAGAGTGAAAGGCTGAGAATAAGAGAGATGGCAGGGACAACAGTGGGGGAGATGGGGTTCAGGAGGTGGGTGGGGATAGGATCAGAGGAATAGGTGGTGGGTTTGGAGGACGAAAGAAGGAGTGTGGTTTCATCTTCAGAGATCATAGGGAAGGAGGAAAGGGTAGCAGAGGAAATATGGATGGGGGGGGGGTTTGAATTGTGGGAGGGGTAGATGAGGAGGTGGGGAATTGGAGGGTAATCTTGTGGATTTTGTCATGAAAGTAGTCAGCCAGGGTTTGGGCAGAAAGGGAGGGCGGGACCAGGGGTGGGGTGCCTTAAGGAGAGAACTGAGGGTATTAAAGAGGCGGCGAGGATCAGAGGCAAGAGAGTTAGTCAGATGGATGTAGCATTCTTGTTTGGCAAGTGCAATGGCTGACTGGAAGGTGCCATGGATGAATATGAAGTGTAGAAGGTCTTCCAGGGAGCGGGATTTGATCCAAGCACATTCAGCAGAATGGGCAGAGGTGCGTAAATAGTGAGTTGTGGATGAAAGCCAGGGCTGGGGTGCAGAACGTCTGATAGGACGTGGGGTGGGTGGGGCAAGAGTGTCCAGAGCCGAGGAAAGTGCAGCATTATAGGAGGTTACTGCCTCGTCGAGAGATTTGGAGGACATAATGGAGGAAAGAGATGGAGAAATTTTGGAGGCAAGAGTCAAGGGATCAATATTATGAAGGTTTCTAAATATGTCGGAGGAGACAGGATGAGGTTGAGACAGCGGAAGCTGAAGATTAAAGCTTACAAGGTGATGGTCAGATGATGGAAGGAGTGAGTTACGGAAGTTTGAGGGAGAGGAATTAGAGAAGAGTATCAGGTCAAGGCAGTGGCCGTACTGGCCGGTGGGGGCAGTAGAACAAAGTTGGAGGTCAAATGACGAGGTGAGGGTGAGGAGCTTTAAAGCATGGGGATCAGAGGGGTTATCGCCATGAATGTTAAAATCGCCAAGAATAAGAGTGGGGGAAGAGGGATCCAGAAAGACGGAAAGTCAGGAGTCGAAGTCAGTAAGGAAGGTGGATGCGGATTTGTTGGGTGGGCGATAGATAACAGCTACTCAGAGGAGAAGTGGTGAGAAGAGGCGAATGGAGTGGACTTCAAAAGAGAGAAAGGAGTGAGACTGAGGCAGCAGGAGGGGTTGGAATTGGCAAGATGGAGAAAGTAAAAGCCCCACACCACCACCGCGGCCTATGGAATGAGATGTATGGTAGAACTGGTAGCCCCCGTGACAGAGAGCAGCAGTAGATGCGGTATCATCTGGGAGGAGCCAGGTCTCAGTTAGGGCGAGAAGATATAGAGCGTTAGAGATAAAGAGATCATGAGTAAAAGACTGATTGTGCGTACTATAAGGCACATGAGAATGGGAGAGTGGAGGGGGAAATGAGAGGGATATGGATGAGGTTGAAGAGGTTACGTGAGGATTTCTTTTCAGAGTGAGACAGAGGTCTAAGGGGGTGGTTATGTGAGGATCTCTTGCCAGGGTAAGAGTAAGACAGAGATCTAGAGAAGCCAGGGTAAGGATGGGTATCTCTGGATGAGTGAGCCTTCCATGAGGCACGGAGGGGGAGTGGAAGGGGAATGAAGGGGGATATTGATGATACTGGAGAGGTTACATGAGGATCAGAGTGAGACAGAATTCTAAAGGGGCCTGGGTTGGGGTTGTTATCTCTGGATGAGTGAGTGGCACATGAGGGAGGAAGAGCGGAAGGGGAAAGGAGGAGGATATGGATGAGATTAGATAAGTTACGTAAGGGACTCTTCTTAGGGTGAGAAAGAAATCGAGGTGGGCCAGGGTTGAGGTTGATATTACCTGATGAGAGATGAAGAAGGAGTAGTAGAGAGCGGGGTAAAGAGGAGGCAGTATGGCGGAAGCGAGGGTGGGGTTGCCTTAAGGAGAGAGGGGCTGGTTGAATGATGGGGAAGGGGAGATGAAGCTCAAGAGCAGATGCTAGGATAGAAGACAGAAGTGAGGCAGAAGTGAGTAAGGTAGACTCTGAATCTATTTTGAATTGTAGGTTTTTATCTGTTCATTATTATTATTAGTAATATTTTACTATTACTATGCACAGTCTACTAGATATTAGTGACTGGATTTGGCTCTCTGAGTATCAGATCTTTCCTAATGGTTTGAGATACTTAGAGGTCAAACTGTTGTAGGAGATGGGCTGTACTACTATTTGTAGCTGATGGCTGGAAATTTTATTGACACTGTCAGCATATATCAGCATGACATTATGCCTAGCATAGGTGTCATGGCTTTTCCCAGACCTTGGCCTGCAGCTCTGACCCCTTGGTGATGTCAGATAGGATGTCTCCAGACTTGATGGGCTTAGTATGCCTGATGAGATTAGTCTGCAAGACAACAGCCCCTCCTTGACTTGATGGGCTTGGTATGCCTGATGAGATTAGTCTGCAGGACAACAGCCCCTCCTTGCTAATCAAGTGCTAACAGACCTCAAACAGACCAAAGTATGACAAAGGGAGGTGCTGGAGAAATTCACTATAAATACAGAGAAGGACAAAAATACTTTCTCTCTTCCAATTCATCAGACACTTCTTACCATGAGACTCTGACACACACTTCTCTTTATCCCCCCCCCCCCCTTGTTCTCTCTCTCTCTCTTCCTATTCATCGGATACTTCTTACTACGAGGCTCTGTCACACACTTCTCTATACCCCTCCCCCCTCTCTCTCTCTCTCTCACACACATGCATACACATAGAGTCATTCGTATATACTGAAGCAGCTCTGTAACAGCCTGATACTTCTGTTCTGTACCTATGTAATAAGCCTATTTATATATAAAAACCTTTTCCAAGCCACACCAGTTTGGTTGTCTTGTTGTGCTACAAACCCTACTGCCTCTGCGATGTGGACCCAGGACCAACAGGAGAGTAACCGAACGTAGGAGCGGCGAAAGGTTACATTTTATGGGGGCTCATCTTACATTTTATGGGAGCTCATCTCGGTTTCACAGCGGATCTCCAGCTGGGTAAGTAGCAATTTTGTTTTAAACATTAAAGTGGATTTCAGACAGGGTGCGACAGGAAAATCAAAAGCCCTTGTGACCATTTACAATTTACAATTTTGGGTTACAAGCTGGATGACACGGTAGCGAAAAGACTCTGTAGACAGGCAGAGTGACACTATTTTGTGAAATGTTCCAGTGATACCTTTGGTTTGTGGTTTTAGACAAGGTGAGATTTTCATTGTCAAAAGGCTCTGTAATAATCCAGGATTTTAATATTACCTACACCTGGTGACATTACATAGGGTGCCTTGCAATTTTCTTATTATTATGTATAGACGTGTTACGGTTTGTTACAAGGCACAGATTTTTCTCTAGTATTTGAGCTGCTAAGAAAAGACAGAGAGATAGTCCAGCTTTGGTTTGGAAGTGGTACACAGTTAAACAGTCCCTCATTGAATACAATATACATCTTTCCTGGTAACACTACTTTACCTCCTGTCCCTCTGCCTTTTATTTCTCAGTCTCCTGCCAGTATGTATCTTGGTGAGGGCGAGCTTAAAGTTTGCTGCAACTGATACAGTAATCTCCTAACAACCTTCTTACTATAATTTCACCCTAAACTTCCACCCTGTTAAAAGGTGGTAAGCACTTTTTATTCAGGTATAATTTTAAAGTGTGGTCTTTATGCCAGTACTCTCTACTGAACACCCATAAAATTTATGCCATTTCAACTATAATTCTAAGTCTCACTTCTTCATAAAAATGAGCATTCCTCCTTCCAAGGTTGCACATTGAGATAGTTGCATTAAACCAAATAAAAACATAATAAGCATAGGCCCCTGTACCAACTACAGTCTTTCTGCAGTCTCAGATATGGAGGCCTTTGATTTTAAGGAACTGAAAGAAATTGTAATGACATACTGTAAGAGAAAAGGTGGTCCCTTTGAAGGGGAATTCCCCGAGGCATCATGGTATAATATTCAAAGACAAATGTTAAACCATTATCAAGAATTCAAAAAGAAAACAAATAAAAGAAAATGCCTTTTTATTTTATTAATTAATTAATTAATTAATTTATTTATTTAATGCTTTTTATATACCGCACTATTTCTCATCAGCGTAGTTTACATCAAACAATAAACACTTGGACTTACATTTTTGTCCTACGTTTACATAAAACAGGGATATAACATGGAGTTAACTGGGGAAGCTATATACATATGAGAATTTAGCTTAAAATAACGATTTGAATCATAACAGGTTTTACAATCAGAGTTAGATTGCATCATTTTTGTGCTCTGCTGGTGAAGAATCGTTGAGGTGCAGTAGTATTATACTGGTGTACAGACTGATTGCAGTTCTGGTATGCCTTTGTTCTCAGGTGACATAGCTGGGTGAGTGTCGGGGGGGGGGGGAATCATCTGTCTGTGTAAAGTGTAAGAGGAACAGGTGATATTTAAGGGCCTTTCTAAACTGCATGAGGTCTCTGATTGCCCTTATGCTAGATGGGAGTTTGTTCCAACACCTGGGGGCATGGCTTGTAAATGCTCTGTTGATGGTTGATTGGTTAAGTTTTATGGATTCGCTTGGTATCACTAGAGTATTTTCCATGAGTGCTCTTCTAGATCTGTTGTTGGGGGTGTGAATGAGCAGATCGACAATTGAGGATGGTGATATTTTATTGAATGCCTTGAAGTTAATGAGGAGAGTCTTATATAGGATCCTGGATCTTATTGGGAGCCAGTGAAGCTCTTTTAGTATAGGTGAAATGTGATCCCTCCTGGATGCTCCACACAGGACACGCGCCGCTGCGTTCATGGCCATCTGTAGCGGGTTTAGGGTGTTTTTTGGGAGGCCTTGTAGTATTATATTCGCATAATCAAAGTGAGGTGTCACTAGGGCTTGGAAAACAGTTTGGAAGTCGTCAGTTTCCATCATGGGTCTGAGGTGGCGGAGGGTTTTGATTTTGAAGTAAATAGATTTTATTGTGCGTTTGATGTGATCTCTGAAGTCAAAGTGTTGGTCTAATATCACCCCTAGATAGCGTATGTTGGATTTGACCGGAAGTTCTGCATCTCTGACTTTTAATGTTGATGGTGGAGAGAAATCTTTGTTTCGTGTAATAATTAACACTTCTGTTTTTTTAGAATTTATACGTAGATTCTGGTTGAGAAGCCAATCTGTTATTGCGTCGAAGCATTTGATTAGTATTGTGAAATCTGGGCATGCGACTGTTATAGGTGTGAATAGCAGCAAATCATCAGCATACATGACGCATGATATGCCGAAGGAGCGTGTTATGTCGGAGATTGGCTGCTGTGGTGAACAGCGCCCTCCTGAGCCTATGGAAACGGATGAAAATCCTGAGGTTCAGCAGGATTTATGCCTATTTGAGAAACCAAGGAAGAAAGAGAGACTCTATTCCACAGAGCTGAGCATGGAGACCAGCCCAGGGGAGGAGTCCTGCAGTCCTGATTGGGCACACCCTGCCCTTGGAAGGGGCGTGTCCAGGAGAGAACGTGGTTTTAAACCAGAGCATGGCTTTGCTAGTCAGATGGAGAATGAGAATGGGATTAAGATAGAGAAGAGAAAGAAGGAGAGGAGGAAGGATGATTGGAAGTCCAGAAGACAGTATGCTGATACTTGGGAACCTGGCATTGGAAGGAGACCTGCAAAGTTCTATTCAGAGGCAGTGAGTAGAAGTCCCAAGGAGAGAGGACCTAGCCCTGAATTAGACAATCTTTGGAAGGCACAGCCCTGGGAAAGGAAGCCTTCAAGGCAGGCACAAGAAAGAAAACAATCATTACTCTGACACAATTAATCTAAGAGAGGAGAAAATAAACAGCCTTAAGCCAGAGGGAAGTTGTATAGCTGATAGCAATTCCCTATCTCCCAAACAGCAGGCTGAATTGCTCCTACAGAGTTTTAAGCAGTTTTTAGAGTTGCAAGCTAGAAGACAGCCAGTGTTACCAGAAGCCAGTAATTCCATACAGCTTGAAGAGTTAACATAAGATAATACAGACTTGGAGTCACGTGATGCGGTGAGGACAGCAGACGTGTTCTGTGTGTGCTCTGGTCTCCGCTGCCCAAACCGGGTTATTAGTGCCGTTTGCTGAACACTAAATTTCTTAAAGAATAGGTCTACTTGGCCGAGACGTTGCTGCGGAGATCCGTGTGTGTGGTGGGTGGCAGAAGCGGAATGGCAGCTGCAGTTAAGACCGCTCGCAAGGAGAAGGAGAGGGGGGCAGCCGCGGCTAAGATGGCTGACAGCCATGTGCAGCCTCACTCGCCAGAAGCCCCGGCCTTCTTGGAGGAAGTTTCCGGTGCGGTGGCTGCAGCGCTGGCTACCCAATTTACCGCCCTGCACGAAAAGATGGATAGCATACAGAGTGCGGTGAGTGCGCTGGGGTGCCGGCTTCAAGAAGCAGAAGATCGCCTTGGGAAAGCGGAGGACGGCATGCTCGCTTTAACCCAGGAGGTGGCGGCCCTAAAATCTACAGTGCACTTGCAAACCGCCAAGCTCGACGACCTCGAGAATAGATCGCGGCGGAACAACTTGAGGCTGATGGGCATTCTGGACTCCATTGCCGACAAGGATCTGAAACAGCACCTGGAAGCTATCCTTCCGCAGTTGGTTGAGGGGCTCGATGGAGGCGTTAAGCTGCTGATTGAACGGGCGCATCGCGTGGGGAGTAAGCAGGCGCATGATCAACGGCCCCGAGTTGTGCTCGCCAAATTTCTTTATTTTCCGCATAAAGAAGCCATACTCAGAACGGCTCGTCAGAAGGGCGGCCTGCTGCATGACAACCTGAAAATTCGTGTGGCCCTGGATTACTCGGTAGCACTGAGCCAACAACGTAAAGCCTACGCTCCTCTCTGTCAGAAATTGATTGAGGCCAATATAAAGTTCTCCGTGCAGTACCCGGCGAGGCTGCACGTGCTCTATGGAGGAGACCATCGGACATTTGCTTCGGCAGAGGAGGCAAGATCCTACATTGAGGCGCTTGTGCAGAAAGGAAGCACTTCCCAGTCTAGCCCGTGAAGCCCAGCAGGAACTTGTCCTAGAGGCCCTTACCCTACTCTGGTTCCTGTTGACGCGAACTCTTTTTCTTTGTCCCGGCGCCCGGGTGAGGAGTTTTGAGTTGGACTGGTCACTGAGCAGTTGGACGGAGGCTTGTTGGGGACCTTCTGCGGTGCATGTTTGCCCTAACAGATCTGCACGAAGACTGTGGAGTGTGCAGGTGTTCATTGGGACTGGAGCGGGGCCCGAACACGGCCTACAATGTAGCTCAGTGGGGGAGTAGGGGCGAGGTGGGCCTTCTTCCTCCTTTCTCCTCTTACTTAGAGCTGTGAGGTGTGGGGGTAGGCAAAAAAAAAAAAAAAGGAGGGGGGCGCGTTTACAGGGTTAAACACTTGTTCAGCAAATAATGTTTCTTACTCCGAGTTTGGTGCCTTGCGCTATCCCTTGTGCTCTATCTACCTGGGGGGAGGGAGGGCTCTAGTTAGAGTGGGTGGCCTTTCTCTTCTTTTCGTCGCTTTACTGACGCCTCTCCCTCTTCACTCTTTGTGGGGTTGAGGGGTGTTATAATGTTGCGAGGGGTGTTACTGTAACCACTTGGGGAGTGCTGGGAGGATTTAGTCTGAGAAACCTTCTGATCTGCCAATTGTGTTTGTTACTTTGTATTGCCTTCCCCTGCTTCGCTACACTACCTTGAGCTCTGTTCCAGCTGAGTATTCTGTGTGCTGCAGCGTTCTCCCGGGCTGTGCGAGTGTGCGCGCCCACGCGCCTTGCTGAATGGGTGCGTGTGCCTTGCACCGGAGCACACAGAAAATGCGGTTCTGATCCCCATGGGAAAGATGGGGAGGAAGGAGGAGGGAAGGGAGGGTAGGGAAAGAAAGTAAGAGAAAGGAGGGGAAAAGAAATAAATAACTAACACCAATAAATGGGGGGGGGGGGGAAAAAAAAAAAAAAAGGACAAAAAAACATAAAAAATAATAATAATAAATGAATAATACCGCAGACATTCGTGGAACTGAGCAGTTGGTGTGTATTTATAACTTTCATAAGGTTCTGCAATATTTTCCAGTGCCATCAGTGTGGCCGGCATACTGTATTTTGAACTGTAGACCAATCTTAAAATATGTAATTCCCGATGTCTTTTTAGGGTGCACAAGGCGGTATCTTCTCCTCAAATACTGCACTGTTATTACTGTCTGCTCTAAGTTACAGGGAACCTTGGTGTATTGTTGGGGCGAGTTGTGTTCTGGGGGTGGTGGGGACCATGCGCATCTGAGCTGACTCTGTTTAGGGATCATTATGCTACCCAATAGAGGGAGGGTAGGACATCGTGAGAGAGTGGGGGGGAGAAATGGGGGGGGGAGGGGGGTTGGTTACACCCAAGACCGGGGGAAGAACTTTACAATGCGCTACTCGAGGGCTTACCGGGGGGAGCTCCGGGCTGGGAGGGCCCCCCCCTTGGTACCTGGTTACTGCCTTGTTGCACGGCTGTAATAGTGGTCACCTGACCTGAAGATACTCTCCTGGAATGTTTGTGGATTGGGGAGCCCTATTAAGAGGTCTAAACAACAGACAGGGCTTTCGCGTACTACGCACCCAGATGTTGGAACAACCTACCTCCCAACATTAGAGCTATTACTGACCTCAAACAATTTAGAAAAGCCATAAAGCATCACCTCTTCATTCTACATTTCCAAAGCACATCATCAACCCTCTAACACTTTCAGATAAAGTGTAACCGCCCTATTTAAGATGATGAAAAGAAACTCTATCCCGTGTATATAGGTCCTATACATGCTACAAATATGTACATAGTTTCCCTAAGTTATAATCCCAGTTGTATATTTCCTGTTATATGTAAGCTCACCACAGTCTGTTGATTGAAATGAGTATTCCTGTTTAATGTAAACCGCGCTGATGAAAAAGAGTGCGGTATAGAAGAAATACAAATAAATAAATAAATAAATAAAGTGCTGCAGGCCCTAGCCAGGCAAAAAGCGGATATTGCCTTCCTCCAGGAGACCCACCAGACTGCTGAGGAGCACCGTAAACTTTGCAGAGACTGGGTGGGGCAGGTATGGGGAGCCCCGGCCCAGGGACGGAAGGGTGGTGTCGCAGTTCTGATACATAAGCGTGTACGGTTTGAGGTTGGAAAGGATCTCGTTGATCCATCAGGCAGATTTGTATTTTTGCAGGGCACTCTTGAAGGGCAGGCTGTTATTCTGGGTAACTTATATGGTCCTAATGTGCTGGACCTGGACTTTTACTCACGAGTGGCTTCCAAAATCGAGTTATTGCCTGAATTCCCATTGATACTGGGGGGTGACTTTAATGGTGTTATGGATGTGGAGTTGGATACCTCTAGAGGGGGGGGGACCCAGGGAGCGCTTTCAGCTAGCGAGGGCCCTGACCAGATTGTGTAAGAGGTTGGGACTAGTAGACCCCTGGCGGTTATTACACCCATTTGAAAAGGACTATACCCACCAATCCAGGGCGCACGATTCCAGTGCGCGCCTTGATTATATGCTGACTTCTACTGGCCTGTTTCCAAGGGTGGCCGATGCACAGATCGGCCCAATGGAGATTTCCGATCATGCGATTATTTGGTTGGACCTCTATTGGAGTGGGACCAACCCTACGACTCGGATTTGGCGTTTTCCCCCTCGAGCTCTACAAAGATGCTCAGTTTCGTCAATTTCTTCGGAGACGGTGGCGTGAGTTCGAGGCTGATCACCAGGGCCACCAGAATGACCCGGAGTTGGTCTGGGAAACAGCCAAAGTTGTTCTAAGAGGGGATATCATAGGGTTCCTCGCAAGGAAGAGGCGGTTGATGGCGGAACACATACTCTGTCTGGAGAAGTTAGTCACGAAATTACGGCGCCAAAGGGCGCGGAACCCCAGCAGAGTGCTCAGGCAGCAAATGTGGGAAAGGCAAACGGAACTTAATGAGCTTCTGCACCAGCGGGCTAAGAAATCCGTGCTTTATTATCGGTATCAATTGTATCGATACGGGGATAAACCCGGGAAGCTGTTGGCGCGGTGTTTACGCGGTCCCAGAGGTTCAAGACTGGTACCAGCTCTCCGCGACTCCCAGGGGGTTTTGCATAAAGAGAACCCGGAGATAGCTCGACTATTTCGGGCCTTTTTTCAGAAGCTCTATAGTGCCGAGCCGGCTTCTCCTCTATGTATGACGGATTATTTGAGGGACCTAGATTTGCCCCGTTTAACTGAGCAGCAAAAGACGCAACTAGATCAGCCGATAACTGTTGACGAGCTGCACGCAGCCATAGCCAAGGCGAGCTGTTATAAAACTCCCGGCTCCGATGGGCTGGGCGCAGAATTTTATAAGATTCTTAGCGAATTGCTTTCCCCCGCCTTAGTTGCCGTTCATAATAGGAGAGCAGAGCAGGGCTATTATCGTTGGGGTAATAATCATGCTCATATCGTTCTCATTCCCAAACCAAACAAGGACCCCTTGCGGGCGGAATCCTATCGACCTATCTCCCTGCTCAACTTTGACCTCAAATTACTGGCTAAAATTCTGGCGGAGCGTTTGGCGGGTTTTTTGGGTCGATTGGTTCATGAGTCCCAGGTGGGCTTTGTTCGGAATCGGTATGCTGTCCGTAACCTGCGCAAAATTTTAACATCACTGGAATGGGTCCAGCATAGGCATCAGCCGTCCTTGTTAGTCAGCTTTGATGCTGAGAAGGCCTTTGATAGGGTCGACTGGCACTATCTGCGCTATTTACTCCCTTGTTATGGTCTGGGGGACTCTTTCTGCAAGATGGTCGGTAGTCTGTATGTGGCGCCGACTGCCGCGATTTCCTGCAATGGGGTGCTGTCTGAGACCTTTTCCCTACAAAGGGGCACCAGGCAAGGGTGTCCCCTATCACCGCTCCTCTTTGTTTTGGCATTAGATCCCCTTATACGTAAAGTTGAGTTGTCCCGGGAGATAAAGGGGGTAGGTATTGGGCCCTATGAGTTCAAACTGGCTGCCTTTGCCGATGATCTTCTCGTGCATTTGCTTTCGCCCCCAGAATCCTTATCCAGGTTACTGCAGGAGTTTCAGCTCTTTGGGACCTTTGCGGGCCTTAAGATTAACAGGGATAAATCGGAGGCTTTGGATGTGTCGGGCCAGCTGCGGGGGAGTTGGCAGGGTGAATTTCCCCTTAAATGGGCAGAGACCCAGTTTATATATCTGGGGATTGTGCTCCCGAGTCAGACCTCCCAGCTTTATGGGTGTAATTTGCGCCGGGTGCTGCTCAGGGTGCGGACCCAATTACAGGCCTGGCGGCATCTCCCCTTATCGCTCTCGGGGAGAATTGCAGCGATTAAAATGGTCATCCTGCCGAGGATTTTGTATTGGCTGCAGCTGCTCCCAGTGTGGTTGTTGCGCCGGGATATTCGACGGTTCGAAGGGGAGTTTCGTGATTTCCTGTGGAGGGGGGGGAGAGCCCGTATCCCATATCGTCGGTTGGTGGGGAAAGGGAGATATGGCGGTTGGGGGCTTCCGGATTTGAGTGGCTACGTTTTGGCCTGTCAGGCACGACACCTGGGGGACTGGTTGGGTGACACCGAGATATATACCCCTAGAGCCTTGGAAGAGGCTTATGTTGCCCCACATACTCTATTAGCGCTGTTACATTATGAGAGCAGGCTGGTACCCCGACATCTGTCAGAAGGGGTCCTGCTGTCCCCGCTGAGACGGACCTGGCAGCAGCTCAATGTCTATTGGCGGCAGAATTGGAGAGTCTCCAGCTGGCTGTCGGTTCGGGGCAATATTTGTTTTACGCCGGGTACTGAGACGGAGGTCTTCCGGGTTTGGGCTGATAGAGGTATCCGTAATTTGGGTCATGTGGTCGATTCTGGTGGGAAAATTAAGTCGTTTGACTCTTTGTGTCGGGAATATGATTTGGGGCCTAAACATTTTTTTGCCTATATGCAGATTTCCCACTATGTGGCCTCCCTCTCGGAGGGGGAGTTGCATAGTGCTCGTTCTTTGCAGATTCTGGAATTCTTTAGCCTGGGCGCCGAGGAGGCACCATCCATTAGTGTATTGAAAAATCGGCTTGATCCTATTAGGCCTGGACCAGACTTTAGCGATGTGGAGAGGGCCTGGGCCGTAGAGCTGGGGCGAGAGATCTCCCCAGGTTCTGTTTCCTTGGCTCTCCGAAGGATTGGGAATCTCGTGGAGAGTGCACGCTGGCGGGAAACACAGTTTAAAGCTATAACTCGGGTATATTTTTCGCCTAGGCGGGCCCTCCGTTGCCACCTGACTGTGGATGGGAGCTGCCCACGGTGTTCCACGCCGATGGCAACTTTATTGCATATGTGGTGGGACTGTAGGATTATCCGACCATACTGGATGAGAATCTGTGCATTTATGATGCGACTCTTGGGGCAACGGGTGGCTTGGGATGCTCCCTTTGTTACATTGGACCAGTTGAAGCCTAATCTTCCCAAGGGTAAATGGGAAAGGTGGTTAGTGTGGAAGGCATGCCTGGTGGGCAAGGGGCCCATATTACGGGGGTGGCGGGAGAGTAGCCCCCCTTCATTTTGGGAGTGGCGGAACTCCTTTCATCAACTCATGCTTATGGAGGGTAGAGGCGCCCGGGGTAATGTTAAACAATGGGCTGCCTTTCAGATGCTTTGGGAACCTTACATCCAGGTGTTGAGCCCCCGGTGCCGCAATGCCATTCTGCAGCAGGGAAGTTAGTGGGAAGCTCTCCCGGTGGGTAGTGTGGGTGGTGGTGACCCATATGGTGGATTTGCTCTGGTCTTGGGGTTGAATGGGGGGTGGATGGGAGGTTGGGGAGGGGGAGGGAATGTATAAAACTGGAAAAAACACCTGTTACCATGTGTGTCCTCCGCTTGGGGATAAGAACAAACCCCGGCGGGAGACTATTGACTGTTGTATTTGTTTTTGTTTCCTGGTGGTTTCTAAATAAAGATTTATAAAAAAAGATAATACAGACTTACCAGATTGTGAGAGCATGGATTGCACGGTCTGCTGTGTAGAGATGCCAAGCTGAAGGAAACTGCTTTTTACCGTATGTGAATTGAATGCTACGGAGCTGTTGTATTGCCTTGCTGAGAAAGCTCTAATTATGTGCACCTGATTTTCCCCAGCACTGTGAAGGTAACAGTGGCTGAAAGAGGCTGCAGTGAATCTAACTGACCTCTTGGGGCAAAGTGAGTAATTTGCTGAGAAGTGAAAAGAAGCAGTTATACTTTAAGTTGCCTTTATCCTAAGTTTTCCTGTTAGCATTTGAAGCACCTACTTTGTTTGCATTTATTTGCCATGTGATGGAACAATAGCCTTTACTATAATAAAAATACTGGAAACCCCATAACTACAACTCTTTATTTCGGAGCGAGAGGAGCAGGAACTACAATACCCAGCATTCCCTGGATACAGGTTACTCTCCTTCCTCACGAAGCATCAGACCGCCGCTCCTGTCTTTAGCCCCAAGGCCGGGCAGGAGCGCCGCAAGTGGCTACGTGGCAGGATTTTCCACGCATGCGCAAGGTGCCGCGCAGAAAACTACAGAAAAGCAACTGCAAGAAAGACCCCGAGTGCAGACCATCCTGAAAGGAAGGAAAGAGTCCCAGCATCGGAGTGTCAGCTGCAACGAGGTTGTGAAAGCGTGAGGCAACACCTGAGCCAGGTAATAAGTGTCCACCTGGGAAAGGATAAGGATACAGGGCTGAGAGTGTTTGCCAGCTAGTTAAAAAAAAAAAAAAAAAAGGGAAAAGTTTTTTTTTTTTTTAAAGTGTGAGGTACCGCACTTGGTTTTTTTTTCTGTCTGTTTGTATTCACAGGTACTAAAGATGTCTCTGGATCCAGCAGAGGTATTTAAATGGATGGCCACTCAACTCGAGAGACAGCGAGACTTGAGTCTAGAGTTCCAGGAAAAGAGTGCTGCTGCCCTGCAGGCTCAGCAGCGACCCCTACTGGACATGCTACAAGCATGGGTAGCTGAGCAGAAGACGACACAGGAGAAACCGTCCGTTCCCCCAGGTTTTTCTGCTACAGCTGTGCATAGTCTAAATGCAGGGACTATGTTTAATTTTGGCCAGTTAAAGGACAATGAGGATGTTGACAATTTTATTGAGTGTTTTGAAAGAGTGGCACAGTTAAGTGCATGGCCAAAAGAGTGTTGGGCCATCAGATTTGCAGCTTCCCTTACTGGAGAAGCAATGGCTGCCTATAGGAGCATACCACCAGACCTTGCCGGAAATTATGAGGAGGTGAAAAGAGCGGTCCGGGAAAGGCTAGGCCTTACACCGCTAGCCTACCATAATCTCCTGTGAGCGGTTAAATTAAAACAGTGTGAGACACTGAAAGCCTTAGTATACAGGATAAGCATGTTGTTAAATAAATGGCTTAATCCAGAGAATAGGACTAAAGAGTCTATATTGGAAAGCTTAATTGTAGAGCAATACATGAATGCTGTACCCAATGAAATAAAAACCTTCCTGATTCTGCAAAGCTGCAAAACCCCACAGGAGGCAGTAGACCTCACAGAACGCTTCTTGCAGGCCAAGGTAATGGCTCATGAAAGCAGTAGTGATTTAAAGGGGGCAGCAATACCTGAGTCAGAAAGGAAGTGGAAATTTCAGAATGAAGCAAACAAAATGTGTATGCCAACTGTGAAGGATAGGTTACCGCCTAGGAAATGTTTTAAATGTGGGCAGGAAGGGCATATACAGAAGAATTGTTTTAAAACTGCCTTAGTAGCAGAAAATGCACAAAAAACCCGAGAAGGATTTCTCATTGAGGTAGAGGTGCAGGGAATTGCTACTACCGCGTTATTGGATTCTGGCGCGGAGCAGACAATGCTCTCCAAGGCACTGTGGCAGCAAATCCAAGCATCAGGGGTAGCAATTCAGCCTGTTCGTAACGTGAAGATCCGCTGTGTACATGGAGGTACATCACTATACCCTGTATACAACCTTCAGGTGAAAGCGCTAGGTGTGCTTAAGAAAATTCCCATCGCAGTGGTCCCCAAGCTACCTCATAATATAGTTTTGGGTAAAGACTGGCCACATTTCCATAAAGGGGTGGAACAAGGCTTATTCTTAAAAGAGCAAGAAGCTACCAGAGAGTCCCCGGTAGAAGCTCTAACCCAAGCCAACAAGAAAAGTATAGTGCCTAGTCCTTTGTTTGCCCACCTGAAAAAGCAAAAAGGGAAAACACCGCCTTCAAGAGAGGAAATAGTGAAGAAACCAGTGTTTGTACTAAGATTCTGCAAGATGAACCCTAATGCTCAACCCCCTAAGAGAGCTTCAAGTAACTCAGCAGGTTATGACCTCTGTAGTGCTGAGGAGGTCATAGTTCCTAAGCAAGGGAAAGCATTAATAGATACCGCTCTACAGATGGAAATGCCACTAGGCTGTTACGGCCGGATAGTCCCACGATTGGGCCTTGCTGTAAAGCATTTTCTAGACATAGGAGCCGGAGTGATAGACCCGGATTATAGAGGTTCTATTAAAATTCTTATGTTTAACTTTGGCAAGGAGGACTTTAAAGTCAAGGTTGGAGATCGAGTAGCTCAACTAATCTGCGAGCGTGTGGGTCTGCCTCTGCTGGAAGAAGTATCCATCCTATCAACAACGGCTCGTGGAGCAGGTGGATTCGGGTCAACAGGGGGTACCAGTTTCCAAGCTCTAGCCGCAGTAGTAGAATAAAAGGAAGAGGAAGACCTGGGGCCACAAATCGCAGTATGTAAAAGCCACCCAGAGCCTAGAGTAGATGAAGGTTTGTCTTGGGCACAAAAACAGGAGTTGGTTCAGCTACTAACAAGATACCAGGATGTCCTCACACCAGTGCCAGGCAAGACGGACTTGATCGCCCATGGGATCATAACGCCACCTGGCGAAATAGTACGCCAATGTCCATATAGGCTGCCAGAAGCCAAGAAGGAGGAGGTCGTACGGCAGGTACAGGAAATGTTGCAGATGGGCGTTATAGAAGAGTCGCGGAGCCCGTGGAACAGCCCAATTGTTCTAGTTCCCAAGCCCGACGGCTCCATAAGGTTCTGTATCGACTTCCGGAAAGTTAATTTAATATCTCGTTTCGATACATATCCGATGCCCAGAATAGAAGAACTTCTGGATCGCCTAGGCCGTGCCAAATACCTCACCACATTGGACATGTCGAAAGGATACTGGCAGGTCCCACTAACCAGGGATGCCAGACAGAAGACTGCGTTCAGCACCCCGGTAGGCCTGTACCAGTTTAAAAGAATGCCTTTCGGCCTACACGGAGCTGCTGCTACGTGTCAGTGATTAATGGATTTGGTTCTGCGACCGCATCAAAAATACGCTGTGGCTTATATGGATGATGTGGTCATTCACAGTGACAATTGGACACAACATCTCCCACAAGTTGAAGCCGTTCTTAGGGCACTTAGGGATGCTGGCCTTACGTTAAACCCGGCTAAGTGTTTATTTGGAGGCCGGGAAGTTAAATATTTGGGTCACCTGGTGTGTAATGGGGTGGTGAAGCCCCTTACTGATAAGATAGCCGCTGTTCAAGCATTCCCCAAACCACTTAACAAGAAGCAGTTAAGGAGCTTCCTAGGGTTAGTGGGGTATTACAGACGGTTTGTTACAGGATTTGCAGAGAAGAGTGCCCCTCTAACTGAAATGTTAAAGAAGAAAGCGCCTAACCAACTGAGATGGCGGGAAGAGGCGGAAGAAGCATTCCACCTGTTAAAGAACAAGTTGTGTGCAGCCCCGGTTCTCAGAGGAGTGGATTTTTCCCAACCATTTTTGGTTCAGACTGACGCGTCGGAGACGGGCCTCGGCGCAGTACTGTCCCAGCATCATGATGGTACGGAACACCCCGTTTTATACCTCAGCAGGAAGCTAGCCCCTGCGGAACAGCGCTATTCAACAATTGAACGTGAGTGTCTGGCTATTAAGTGGGCCATAGACGCGCTGCACTTTTATCTCACGGGGAGACGTTTCACCTTGATTACCGACCACGCACCACTCAAATGGCTAAACCAGATGTATAACCATAATGCGAGGTTAACTCGTTGGTTTATGGCCCTCCAAGCGTTCGACTTTCAAGTGGAACATAGAGCCGGACGGCTCCACCAGAACGCAGATGCCCTGAGTAGAATCACGTGCTGTGCCTCTGGTCAGAAGCCAGCCCGTGATATCTTAAGGGGGGGGATCTGTGGTGAACAGCGCCTTCCTGAGCCTATGGAAACGGATGAAAATCCTGAGGTTCAGCAGGATTTATGCCTATTTGAGAAACCAAGGAAGAAAGAGAGACTCTATTCCACAGAGCTGAGCATGGAGACCAGCCCAGGGGAGGAGTCCTGCAGTCCTGATTGGGCACACCCTGCCCTTGGAAGGGGCGTGTCCAGGAGAGAACGTGGTTTTAAACCAGAGCATGGCTTTGCTAGTCAGATGGAGAATGAGAATGGGATTAAGATAAAGAAGAGAAAGAAGGAGAGGAGGAAGAATGATTGGAAGTCCAGAAGACAGTTTGCTGATACTTGGGAACCTGGCATTGGAAGGAGACCTGCAAAGTTCTATTCAGAGGCAGTGAGTAGAAGTCCCAAGGAGAGAGGACCTAGCCCTGAATTAGACAACCGTTGGAAGGCACAGCCCTGGGAAAGGAAGCCTTCAAGGCAGGCACAAGAAAGAAAACAATCATTCTGTGAAGTACCGTTTGAGCCAGAGAGCAACAAACATTCTAACAGCTGGAGAACGTTGGAGACATCTGAAGTCAGAACGGCATGGCAACAAGTAAGTGAATTGCCACAAAGTTTCCAGGCTGAACGTAAAGCTAACTCTCCTGTGTGTGAAACATTAGCAAAAGAGACTAGCAGTTACTCTGACACAATTAATCTAAGAGAGGAGAAAATAAACAGCCTTAAGCCAGAGGGAAGTTGTATAGCTGATAGCAATTCCCTATCTCACAAACAGCAGGCTGAATTGCTCCTACAGAGTTTTAAGCAGTTTTTAGAGTTGCAAGCTAGAAGACAGCCAGTGTTACCAGAAGCCAGTAATTCCATACAGCTTGAAGAGTTAACACAAGATAATACAGACTTACCAGATTGTGAGAGCATGGATTGCACGGTCTGCTGTGTAGAGATGCCAAGCTGAAGGAAACTGCTTTTTATCGTATGTGAATTGAATGCTACGGAGCTGTTGTATTGCCTTGCTGAGAAAGCTCTAATTACACAGGTACACTAAAAAAATTTTTTTTAAACTGCCTCTAATGTTTCGATTGATTTTTACGTTTTTTGGTGCGCTGAATCCAAATCTGGTAACCAATTTGCTCCATCACGTACAGATTTTTTGCTACATTGGGTTAGCAGTTTGAGGTGAACGTTTCAGATTGAGTGCGATTGAGATAAAAGTTTCTTGGATGAATTCTTTATACTAATTGTTTAGTGGTTATTCAAATAAGAATAAAGAAATTGTAACAAGGCAGCACATAAGAATAGAGTAATGTCAACAAAACACACTGTGATGGTAGCAAAATTGTCTGCACTTAAAACAGCCACATACATGTGCACAAACATTGAGCATATAAGAGCGAGGTTAGACACAAAGCAAAGCAAAGAAATGTGCAAAAAATGTTGTACAGGTATGTATGTAAAAATAGAAAACGCAAACCGCACCATTGCAATACATGAAGACAAACACCCGATGGTGTGAAAATAAAATTCTAATAAATGAGATCCGACACTGTGGTAATAACTAGCAAATTTTTATTTCAAAGTTTAGTAAAAACACGATATTTGTCAACACAGTTTAGATTTTAAAGTCATTCTTGGGTCAATCAATCTCCTGGTGGGCCCGTTTCTTCTTCCCCCGAATGCTTCTCTTGGTGCGCTGCTTGGCGTATTTTTCATCTGGGGTTTCCCGCAGCAGCAACCAGCAGAAATCAGCCATCATAGTGGTGTTCCATCTTCCTTGGTACCTTCTCTCTGCGTCCTTGATGTCCTGGTGAAACCTTTCACCTTGTTCTTCACTGTACGCCCCCACGTTTTCGGGAAAGTAGTTACATGGGAGTGCAAGAAATGGACTTTCAGGCTCATGTTACAGCCTTGTTCTTTGAAGGCATTGAGCATCCTGGCAACAATATCCTTATAGTTCTCATCCCGCCTGTTCCCCAAGAATTTGAGAACAACATCCTTGAAGGAATCCCAGGCTTCTTTTTCCTTCTCAGAGATCGTTTCAGCGAATGCTCCATCTGAAATGAGTTTCCTTATATCAGGGCCAACAAACACTCCTTCCTTTAGCTTTGCTTCAGAAAGTCGGGGGAACTTTGAGCAAAGGTACCGAAAGCACTCACCATCTTTTGGAAGGGACTTGATGAATTGCTTAATGAGACCCAACTTAATGTGGAGAGGTGGTAATAGAATTTTATCACGAGGTACCAAGCTCTCATGAAGAACATTTTTCTCACCGGGTCTCAAATACTCCCGAATTGGCCAGTCTTTTTTCCGCCAGTGTAGGTCGCGGGGCCCGGCTATCCCACAAGCAAAGGAAGCAGGGATATTTGGTGAAACCGGATTGCTGCCCTAATAGCATGGATAGAATTTTAAAGTCTCCACAAATCATCCACTTATGCTCATCATAACGAATCTTCTGAAGAATCAGGGCCAAATTCTCGTATTTTTCTTGGAGAATAACAGAGTGAGCAATAGGAACTGAAGCGAATGTGTTGCCATTATGAAGAAGAACACCTTTTATGCTGTCTTTTGACGAATCAATGAACAGTCGCCATTCAGCAGGATCATACTTGATTTTAAACTTTTCCATCACTCCGTATATATCGTTGCAAAATACCAAATCTTCCTCTTTGCTGAAATACTTCAAAAATTGTGTCTCGCGGTTGCGGTACCAATAAAAAGTTGTTCCTGGTGACAACAGATTTTTCTGTTTAAGCCGAGAACCTAGCAGTTGGGCAGCATCTTTTGGGAGTCCTAAATCCCGGACTAAATCATTCAATTCAGCTTGAGAGAAAAGTTCAGGTTTCGGATCTGGTTCAGTTTCAAACTCGGAAGTACTGGACTCATCGGGAAAAGCCATCTGATGAGTCTCATCATGATCAGAACCGTCCACACAAATATGATCCAAAGATTTTGGTGGTTCAGGCACAGGTACTTCGTTGCTATGAAGCATAGGCCTAATTGCTGAGGGAAGGTTGGGGTAACTTATTACGTTCTTATTTTTTAAGTTGTATCCCTTCACAATGCAAGAGCAAAAATAGCAGTCACTGCTGTGGTCTCTTTGTTCACGCCACATCATAGGTATTCCGAAACAAAATGCTTGTTTTTTACCTTTCATCCATAAGCGTAGATCTTCCTCACATGTCTTGCACACTTTGTGAGGAGCCCACGGTTTGTCTTGATCGCCTAACTTCAAACCGAAATAGGCAAAATATACTTTTTTAATAAATGCAGAAATGTTCCTCTGCCGCTTTTTCACGGTATATTCCCCACAAATAAAACAAAAACTGTCCGGAGAGTTGACGCAACCTCTGGCTCTGTGAGCCATCACAAATACACAGCACTGCAAACTACAACTGTAGTGAACCACTTCGGAATAAAGCTGGATTACGACTGAACAAACAAAAGGTAATAATGAACTTGCAAGAAACTGAAATTTGACAGGAACGTTCATGTCGCAACCACCGTGTTTGAGCGAGCGAACGAGGCGAGGCGAACAGGAAAGAACATGCGCCAGCGCGAGTACTGGATTTAGCCCCCCGCCTCCCAATTGTCCTGTTAATGTATAAAAATGAATACAAAACACTCTAACATATCATGAGGGAGTGTTTCTAGTTAGTTAACCATTACAACCTCTATTTTGGGCCAAGAAATAAACTGCAGTCGGCTAAAAAGAAATTATGTGAACATTCCTTATATGGGTAAGAAATCTAATTTTGCAAGAAAACGTGACGTGATGGAACATTTTGGCTATTTTTCCTGGATTCAGCACCCCAAAATCTATAGGAATCAGTTGCAAAACTGGAGGCAGTTTTTTGGTAGTGTACCTGTGTTATGTGCACCTGATTTTCCCCAGCACTGTGAAGGTAACAGTGGCTGAAAGAGGCTGCAGTGAATCTAACTGACCTCTTGGGGCAAAGTGAGTAATTTGCTGAGAATTGAAAAGAAGCAGTTATACTTTAAGTTGCCTTTATCCTAAGTTTTCCTGTTAGCATTTGAAGCACCTACTTTGTTTGCATTTATTTGCCATGTGATGGAACAATAGCCTTTACTATAATAAAAATACTGGAAACCCCATAACTACAACTCTTTATTTCAGAGCGAGAGGAGCAGGAACTACAATACCCAGCATTCCCTGGATACAGGTTACTCTCCTTCCTCACGAAGCATCAGACCGCCGCTCCTGTCTTTAGCCCCAAGGCTGGGCAGGAGCGCCGCACTGCATATAGATGTTGAAAAGTAGCGCCGATAATGAAGATCCTTGTGGTACTTCCTGTTTTTGCTGGAAGGGTTCTGATGTCTTGTTGCCAATCCGAACTTGCTGCCATCTGCTTTGGAGGTAAGACTTACACCAATCCCATGCGCAGTCACAGATTCCCTTTGCGTGGAGTCTCATTAGGAGTTGTTTGTGATCTACTGAGTCAAACGCCGCGGCAATATCGAGAAAGATCAACGCAAAGCCTTTTTTGATATTGTCTATCCCATTGGTGATTGTGTTTGTTAATGAGGTTAGTAGGGTTTCTACGCCGTGCGCCTCTCTGAATCTGTGCTGACATGGGTCTAACGGGGAAGTTGTGTCTATATGCTATTGAATCTGTCTTTGGGTTGTCTTCTCGAGTATTTTCGCTAAGAAAGGAATACTGGATATTGGTCGGTAGGAGTCCTCCTTCTTCGGGTCGAGTTGGTGGTTTTTTAGTAATGGACAGATGGATGTTTTCTTGAGGGCATCTGGGAAGACTCCAGTTGTAAATGATTGTTTTGCGATATCAGCTATGAATGGACTTAGCTCTGAGCGCATTGTTCTGATCCAGTGCGCTGGACATGGGTCGTTTGGAGCCGTCGTGGTGTTGATGGTGGCAATTATTTCCTCTATGGTTTTGGCTGATGGGGGTGAGAGCTTAGTAAGTGGAGACTGAATGTGGGGGTTCTGAGAGGATCCTCGAGGTGCAGTAGTACTTATTTTTATTACCTTGGATTGGATGTAATCAGCGTATTCCTGAGGTTGTATACACTCCTGTTGTGGCTGAGGTGGTTGATTGGTCAGTGATTTTACTAACTCGAATAGGTCACGAGGCTTATTTAGTGAGCGGTTGAGGAGCTCGGTATGGAATTTTTTCTTTTCTGCCCATGTTGAATCCATATGATTTTTCAGATGTTCTAAATATATAATTTGGTTTGCTGTACTGCGGGTCCGTCGCCACTTTCTTTCAAGTTTTCTCAGGTGTAGTAAGGAGGATTGTAGTTTGGGGGAGAACCATGGGGCGTTTCGCTTTTTGGGAGAACGATTATTATTTGTAGGTTTTTTGTCAATGCTCGGATGTTGGGCATATCGAGAGAGGGTGTTATTCCAATTGGTGAGCATTTCATTAAGGTTGGATGATGGTTTAGACAGAATTGGGAGTACATGATGAGTGATCAATTCTCTGTCCAGTTTTTATCCAAGGCATGTGCAGGGGGCTAATTAGCATGAAACAGGACAACACTGAACTGACTACTCAGTGTACACAATTAACCAAAGACCTGGAGGAGGCACAAATTTGCATTTCCATGCAACGTGCTCAGGTGATACAAGCCACAAGGATGAATTGGCCTCTGAAAGACAAAAGAAATATAAGCCCTGGCCAACAACCATTTCTCCCTCAGCTCCCCCTGCCTATGACACACCCTATAAGCCATGCATCCAAGCCATTGAGAAACAAAAGAACACAGAAGTATATATAGCAGGACTTAGGAATGGGAAAAATAAAGATGAATCAGACAGTACAGAGGAAGAAAATCCTAATAGTTTATCTCAGCCCGAACAGAGCAATAACCAGGACCTGTGTCAGGAGGATAATTCCAACGACTCAGACTCAGCACCCAGTACCAAACTCAGAGCACCAGTTAAAGTCATGCTGCAGGACTCATTAAAAGATAGGGACATTGAAAGGATAGTTGAGAAAGCTGGCCCTATACCTTTTAATGTAAATGAGTGGTGCAAATGGGCCACTGATATTCTGATTCACTGGGGTCTAGGGAAATACAGAAGGAAACAATCAGACTTTGATAGACTTATGCATCTGGCTCTGGGGCCACAGAGGCACTTTTAGAAATTCCTCAGGTTACATTTCCTTTCAAGAGCTCAAAGCACAGAGCGATGGATTAGAAAAGGAGAAAATTAAATGGGAACAGGACAAACACATACTGCAGGTAGAAATAGGTAAATTAAAACAGGACTTACAAGCAACTCAGGACAAACGCAAGGCTAGTGCATAGTGGTGTCCTGACCTTCTGGGTTCAGATATCAAAATGTCTCAAGCCTTCATAGCCCAGCTTGCCTCTGTTCCCTCAGCAGAGGACTCGATTCCAGAGCCTCTGGATGAAGAAACGGATACAGGCCCAGAATACAGTTTAAGGCTTGTAACATTCTTGATACTGGACTCTTGTGGACGCCCCAGTGATATCAGCAGAATAGGGGGTCAGGATAAACTAGCTTTGATTGACACAGGGGCTGGAATTAGTTTTACAAACAGAGCTTCTCCCACTGCAGATCAGAAAAAATATGAAAATTTATTAAATTCAAGGAATTAACGACACAGCTTCCAAAGGTGTGGCTATCCCAGTTAAATGGGGTATCCCCGTGCACAGGGAACAAAACTATGAAATGTTGGAAACCACTGCCTCCATTATAGTGAACACACCAAAAGAAATAATTGGAATTGACGTTCTCAACCAGTTAAATCCGGTGGTTGATATGGCTAATCTTAAATTGTGGCAGTATACAGGAACTTCAAGTGCTTCTAAAACTATAGTGCATGAAGTCATTCCCATTCAGTTAGCAACTCAGTGCACCAAGGCAGCTCAGCAGTATGATCTCTGTGTAATTCCCTCAGAGGTGGCTGATATTCCAGTCTGGGCACAAGACAAGTTAGATTGTGGGAAAATGCACACAGAAATACTGTTGGAAGGTGAGGATCGTCCACCACAGAAACAATACCCAGTACCTCATCAGGCTATAGAACCAGTGACTAAAATTGTGAAGATACTGGAGGAGAGGGGTCTGATTAGACCTATTTCTTCCACATGTAATTCACCAGCCTGGCCGATAGTTAAACTGGGGGGTTCCTTCAGGCTCACTATGGACTTCCATGCCCTGAATCAAGTTTAAAAATCTGTAGTGCCCGTAGTAGCCTCATACCCGGAAATGATCTCTAAACTGAATCCCAAATGTAAATTTTTCTCTGTTTTAGACATATCCAATGGGTTTTGGAGTCTGCCCCTGGCCCTTGAATGCCAGTACAAAACAGCCTTTCAGTGGCTGAATAAACAATATGCATGGACCGTGCTGCCACAGGTTATAAAGATTCACTATCAATCTTTCATAAATACATGCAGGAAGCCCTGTCACTAGTATCTTGCAGAGATAATATAATTCAGTATGTAGATGACATTCTGATTCAGTCTGAGAATGAAGCTGTACACTGGAATCATGTAAGAGAAGTTTTAAATGCCCTCCTACAAGCTGGTCTTAAAGTTAATTCCGCCAAGGCTCAACTGTGCAAATCACAGGTTTCCTTTTTAGGGGTTACAATTGGCGAAGATGGTAAATCTGTAGATTCTCAGAGGATAGAGCTGATACGGAAACTTCCACTTCCTACAGACCAAAAATCACTCCAGTCCTTTCTAGGGTTCACTGGTTTCTGTCGTGACCTCCTGCACAATTATGCTGAAGTGGCAGCTCCACTTTACTCTCTGCTGAAAAGTAAAGGTTATGTTTGGGAGGAAGAACATACAGAGGCTGTAACTAAATTAAAACACGTTTTCACTTCTGCTCCGGTTCTGGCACACCCAGATCACACACATTTTTTCCTTACCCTGTAGTTGGAGAGAACAGTATAGGTGCAGCTCTAGCACAACGCCTAGGAGGAGTAGATCACCCTATTGCTTTCTGTTCCAGAGTTCTCACTTCTCCTGAACTCAAAATGGGAAACTCTGAAAAACATGTACTGGCTTCCTATGCTGCTATGCAGAAATTTACATACATCATTGGTGCTCAAACCACATACATATGCAGCCATCACACCCCACTCAAATTCATTGTAGAGGGAAAGTTAGCATGTAGCAAGATTAGGACTGAGAGAATAGTCCAGTGGACTCTCATGTTGCAGGCACAGAATGTAAAGTTTGAATTGTTGAAAGAACCTAACGTGCAAGTGGCTGGAATCTTGCTGGAGGGGCAACCTCATGACTGTCAGTCCTCACCCAGTGCCCCCAATCACATGATCTTTAGGGAACTAGGACTAGACAAAATTTCACCTTTTCTTCCTACCGTATATATTGATGGTAGTAGCCAATGTGAAGGAGGCAGGCGACTAGCAGGTTTTGCAATTGTACAATTGGACTCAAATAACCAAATAGTACTGCAGAGACAGTATTCCTGTGGGTCAGCATCAGCACAGTACTGTGAGCTGGCTGCTTTTGTGGCTTGTATGCAACAATATCAGGATTCACACCCAGAGATACAAATCATTTTAGATTCTGATTATGTCTTTAAAAGTGCCATTGCCCTGTTACCCTGGTGGCGGGCAAATAAATTTAAATCCACAGATGGGTCCACGGTGAAAAATTCATCACTGTGGACTATGGCACAAGAACTGAGTGAGAAGTTTCAGAGAGTACATTTAATTAAAGTGAAGGCACATAGGAAGAAAGGCCCTTTAGTGAAAGGAAACACATTAGCAGACTCACTAGCCAAAAAAGCATGCCATGTAGGCCTCATATGGCCCTGGTATGAGCAGACACGCATGGTTGCTATTGCTACACGTTCCACAGATTATGATCAGATAATATTTATTTATTTATTTGCAACATTTTTATATACCGCCATTTCCTAAGATCAGTGGCGGTTTACATTGAACATAAGTCAAAATACAGAGAACAATGTGAAATACAGAGAAACGATAAGCAATAAGTAACTATCAACAAATACATGTAACTATAATACCACCAGATTACTTCGTAGCACTGCAGACAAAGGACCCTGAACTTTCCAATTTGAGGAAGCTTGTGCAGGACGCCCCAGCTAACCTATGTCAGCACATACCCTTTCTCACACTCACCACCCAGTTGAAACCATATGGGTAATACGTGTTTTATCAGTCTTTGTTTTCAGCTGCTTTCTGAAGACAGCACAAACAGCTGCTTTCTGAACAAAAGTCGTTTGAGGATGGTAACTATTTACTTCGGCTGTATAGTTGATGTGTCCTATATACTGGACATGTGTCTAATAGTTATGTAAATAAATAGTAAACATTATTTCTGTGGTTGCATAGTATAAGTGGGGAGCACTAGTTTAGCCCCTAGTAGAGTGAAATGAGTTAGCTTTTATTATGTACCAGTTTCCTGTTGTTCTTGTATCTGCTCTCTTCTACCCAAGTCTCATTACAGGAACTATCATCCGAATATGCACGATTGGTTGGGCTAACTCCACAGATGGTGTATATCGCTATCAAGAAATACCCCCACCTTTTCTGGAAGGAAAGGATCTGGTCATCCTGAGTTTCTGTTCCGTACAAGACAAACCAGTGTCCTATTCATTAAACATCACTCAAGTACAGTGGGCGCCACCAGTTTCCACTTCTCTAGAAAGGACACAAGAATTGAGGGCACCTCCAGAACATTACTTTCTAGGTCCTCCTGCCTTGATTTTGTCCTTCCTAAGAACACTTTGCTGTACAGTTCAAACTATTTACTAAACAATACCTGGTGCAGTCATACACCACTTGTCTCCATCGCCATTAACAGAACAACTTATTCCACACCTCTGGTTACTAATGACTTTATTGACATTCCAGACTTTATCTCATATGCTGTGCATCCATTATCACCTGGCATGGGAGAAGAGACATTACATAAATTGCTCAACTTTACGGAACTCCATGCCTATATTGATCACCTTAAAACAACATCAACTGAAGTGAATCACACCATCACTTATGAGAATGGTCACATTCGACAAACTGCTGAACACTTGCTACAGGATGCTCATGTGTCTGTGTGGGAATTGTTATTTGGTTACTCACCTACTGCTGATCATGTCTTTAATGTTTTTATTCCCCCTATTATAAATTTAACTGCTGTACAAGTATTGCTATGCATTATCATAATTTTCCTGTGTTGTAAAATGAAACACATGTACATCTCTTTGCAGTGCATGTCCTACAAAATACCAATGACATTTTAAGGTAGTTACACTTAATTAATTTATTTATTTAACATTTCTTATATACTGCCTTTCATGATATCAAGGCGGTTTACATTGCACAAACTGAAATTACATTGAACAGGGCATTATAACTTGGAGATAACTATTTTACAGGGAACATGGGCTATGGAGGGTTAAGTGGCCTGCCCAAGACCACAAGGAGCACCTGTGAGACTAGAAACCCCAGTCCTTCTGGCCCAAGGTTGCTGTTCTCTAGTGGGATTTGAACCCCTGACCCTCTGGCCTGAAGTACCTTGCCCCAACCACTAAGCCACTCCTCCACTCCAGCATCTACCTCTACATCCAGGCTCATTTGGCCTGCTAATTTGGCATGTCCTACTACATTGAATACCAGAGTCAGCTGCAGTCTAGTATTGCTTCTTACCCTCACCCATAGCATCCTGGTACCTTTCAGCTTTAACCTCCTCAGAAATTCCTGCATCCCTTATGCACTGTTCATTCTCTCTAAGACGGGCACTGAGATGGCATATTGGGTTTCCCCACCCAGTAGTGGCTAGCCCTACCTAAGACACGAGGTTTAGACTCCTAATGGGACTTGCTCATCTCTAGAACACTAGAGACAGTACTGTGCAGGACAGGGGACCTGCTGGACATAGCAAGGTATTTAAACAGGAGGTATTAGACAAGCTGCCTACTATCATGTATATAGTAATTGCAGTTGAGACAGGTACCACAGGTTTGCTTCCACCATTTCCCAGAGAAAATAAAAAAAGGTGTGGGAGATGTCAGCATACATCAGCATGACATTATGCCTAGCATAGGTGTCATGGCTTTTCCCAGACCTTGGCCTGCAGCTCTGACCCCCTGGTGATGTCAGATAGGATGTCTCAAGACTTGATGGGCTTGGTATGCCTGATGAGATTAGTCTGCAGGACAACAGCCCCTCCTTGGCTTGGTATGCCTGATGAGATTAGTCTGCAAGACAACAGCCCCTCCTTGCTAATCAAGTGATAACAGACCTCAAACAGACCAAAGTATGACAAAGGGAGGTGCTGGAGAAATTCACTATAAATACAGAGAAGGACACACACTTCTCTCTCTCCCTATTCATCGGACACTTCTTACTATGAGGCTCTGACACTTCTCTTTACCCCCCCCCCCCCCGTTCTCTCTCTCTCTCCCTATTCATCATACACTTCTTACTATGGGGCTCTGACACCCACTTCTCTTCACCCCTCCCCCCTCTCTCTCTCTCTCACACACACACACACATGCACACACATAGAGTCATTCATATACACTGAAGCAGCTCTGTAACAGCCTTATACTTCTGTTCTGTACCTATGTAATAAGCCTATTTCTATATAATAACCTTTTTCCAAGCCCCACCAGTTTGGTTGTCTTGTTGTGCTACAAACCCTATTGCCTCTGCGAAGTGGACCCAGGACCAACAGGAGAGAAACCGAAAGTAGGAAGCGTCTCATCTTACATTTTATGGAGGCTCATCTTACATTAAATAAGTTCATACTGTTCAGTGTATCAATGTTGTTTAATAGACACCACCACTGTATAGGAAAACTGTTAAAGAAATAACTAAATAAGGCAGAGAATATACTAAGCTGCAGTCTATAACATCTTGTCAACAAGATGTGTCAACCTCTTCCATTTCCTCCATATGATCAAATCAGCTTTTTGGTTTGGTTCAGTCCCTGATTGGAGTTTTGAGAAAGCCGGGGCATGCCATCTCTTCCCTCTCCTTAGGCAGCAGATTGCCTTGAGCCACCCCTGCTACTGACTCACCAATACCTTCCGGTTCTGGTCATAGTTAGTCAATAAGAGCAGCTGTGTAACATCATAGTTGCATCAGACCTTTTCTTCCTTTGCAACCATCACATTCTCTCCTATGGCAGGACTAATGCACAGGTGGCTAATTATTACTATTAAAACATTCTCTCACTCACCCAAACAAACCTTCTTTTTACACTTTACACACTTTTCCCTTGCCAAGGCTGTAGCAGCTCTAAAAACAGGTCTGCATTCATTAACAACCTCTAGTTATCTCCCCTAACATTCACCTGTTTCCTGGGTGATCTGTAGGATTCCGCTATGCTCCTATTGGTGTTTCCGTGGCGTTGCCATGGATTAGCCAATGGGGCATCAAATAAAGGAGTCTCTTCTACCTTGTCACTCTGCAACTGTCCATCATGGAATGTTTGGTATTTTCAGCTGTTGCCAGGGAAACGTCCATAGACTTTAATGTGCTCCATTACTTTCCATGGGAACATGACCATCTTTTCTAAGTTCAAATACGGGACACTCAATCAAGCCAAGGGGGTTCAAAGTTAAAGGAAATAAAAAATATCTTTATAATAACATGTTTAATTTTAGCCCAACATTATTATCCGTAGGCTAGATTTATAATTTTACTTACAAATGTGCCAATTAGGCCTACTTGTACTTCTCTAGAGAGTGAATTTTCTTCAAACTAGCAACATTTCCACTAAGATAACTGAAAAATTCTGGGCAACTCAACTCAAAATTGTACTTTACAATCATTAGACATTTCAGAGACTCTACATGCAGTTGGGCTTTTTCTGTAGCCCACACTTTGTTCATGATTGAAAAGCACTTTTCAGTTCGAGCATTGGAACTTGGCAAATATATAAAAATAATTCAACCAGTATGCATAAATTTTTATATGGTACCTCATTATTTTTGAGGTGTCCAAACACCTCCTTCCATTTGTCGGCAAACATGGTGTCTGTTTTTTTTTCCATTCTTGAATTTTTTCTTCAGAAACAAATGACTTAAGACAAGAGAACTCAAACAGTTTTGTATCTTTATATTACTGACTCTAGGCCGGGTCTTGTAGACAAAACATATTCTAAAGACGACTCCAGCTCACACCACTCAGGTTGTTTTGGAAGGAGAGTCCACCGTTGTTTCCCAATCTTCTGGAAGTGGGTGGTCCACTGATCCAAGTAATCAATGCAAGTGGTGTAGAAAGATGATACAGTTTGCTTGAAATCTGCTTCATCAATGCTGCCCCCTTCTTCAATATCTTTTAACTTCTTTCTGATTGTCAGAGGCACAAACACTTCATTCTTCCTAGTTACTAACTTGTTTCTAAGATCACGGATTAACCAGCCACCTCTATCTTTGAGATTTTTTGAGACTCAATTTTTAAAGTCGCATTTTGGAAAATCACTGCTTGATTGTGCAGAAAGTACAGTCAAACGTCTGCTGATTCATTCTCAAAAACGTTTTTGATGATAACTGGGCATTTTTCCTAGCTTAGAAAATATGATTTCACTAGTTGGAACATTGTAATTAACCTCTCTATGGCTGGAAGTAAAGCCAGCCACCTAGTATTACTGTATCCAAGGAGCTTTGATACTCACTCTCAACAAAGCATTCCTAACAGGGGCTGTACATTTCAAGCAAAGGTAAGAGTTTGTGGCTTTTTAAATTACTAGTTCTCTGCCTAGGAGCACTTAAAAGGGTTTTGATACATTTTTAAAACAAAGTTACATTCTTTTTGGTGCTTTAGTTTAGAAGGAGATATATTTTCTTTAGTGGGGTAGGTTTAAAACTCTGCTTTAGTAACTTTCTCAGCTCTTTGAAGCTACTGACACCTAATCAGGAGTTAGTTCCCTTCCTACCCACCCCAACTCCCACCCACCCACCCCTAGTGAGCAGTCTTGCTTTTTAGGGCACCTCCCAAATTAACAAAACACAGGAACTTGGAACAACACATTTTGAATATAATTAAATTGATTTAACGGCTTTTTCTCTAAAAAGACTGCTGGGAAACTGGCTGGTACTTTAGTAGATCTCTCTTTTTTGCTTTAACAGATACCTAAGCTCAGCGAACTGAACAATGGCTGGGAAAAATCATATCGCTAAAGCTGTTGCCCCCATTACAAGACCTGATATATTTTGGAGACCACAAGATTAACATGGGGGGGGGGGGGCACTGGGCATGCAGGCAGGATTGGCTCAACCACCAGGCAGTTGGCAGTTGCCTAAGGTAGAAACTTCCAGAGGGCAGCGAAAGCAGGTATTCAAAGCTAAATAATAGATTTTGATAGTGATAGGGGAGTAAAGTTTGAGGTTCAGCTAGGGCAACAACACTTTAAACCAACCCTAGGGCTGGCCCTGCATACAAGAGATTTTTTTTGTCAGGCCCGGCCTGCGTGCCACGGGGGTGCCTGGGACTGTGATTGAGGGAAGCCACGGTGTTCAAGGATCTCCCTGAGTGCAGTGGGAGGCTGTTTGGAGACATGGGGGGGAGGGGGGGTGGGGGGGGGGGGAGTGAGGCATGAGGACCAAGCCTCTGTCCCCGATTTTAGAGGCAAATTAGAGAAGCCTTCCAGAAGGAGGCAGGACGGCCTTAAAGGGGCAGTAGCCACATAGCAAAATGCCGAAAGTCGGCAAAATTAAAAATTAAATTTAAAGGTTTTAAATTATGGGGATCAGGTGCAGGAGGTCTGCCCACCTCAAAAATGTGTTTTCTATATAACATAAAAATGTTAAATGTGGCTGCAGAATGCTCTGTTTTTCCTAAGGGGGACGTTGAACTCCTGGGGGTTAGAATTCAACTGGAGCCTTACTTTCATTTAAAAAGGATAAATCAAATGTTTCTTGGTTTTAAAAAGTTTGTTTTAATGCTTTAAAACGATGTTTTATTGAAAAACAAGTCCTAGCTCCATAGACTAACATTACAGTTAATGAGAGGGGTGCAGGGATCTATTTTAAGGGCTGCAATTCAGGTGGGAATGTCACTGTTTCTGATGCAGTGAGGTGATTTTAATTTCAATTGCAGTCCAAATTGAAAGAAATAGTACAGAAAAATTGGAACTGGTCCAGCCTTGAGGGGAAAATGTTTTGACGTTGGAATTTAGAGTTTTGGGGGTGGCTGTAGAAGGTGTTGGGGAGCTATTTGAGGTTTGGTGAGTGGACGAGCACTAATCTGAAACCTACGAATGTGGGTGATAAGATCTTGAATCTGGCAGTTGGGGCTGAACAATGTAAGATGCAAGAGGTGTGCTGGTAGTGTAGCATGTGGGAGGAATAAGTTTGAGGGTTAAAGGCAGTTATCCGAAGAGAAATTACTTATAGAGAAACTCATTGTGACAAAAGCGAAGGCAAAAAAATGAAATAGTGGTGAAAAACCATTTGCAGAGGTTTGAGGGAGCAGCACTTTAATTTGGGGTAAAAGGCTGGGCTTGCGAGTGTCGGAGGTGGACTCTGAAAAAGTTTAAAGGAATATTTTTACTGGATTGTGGCTTGGATTCCAAAGCTTAAATAAAAGCAGACGCTGTGGAAAAGGTTAGTGAACCCTGATAAAGAAAAAGGGGTTGATGGTTAATAGCCTTTAATGACAAAGGAACAGGTTTGAAAAACCAAAACCCAGGTTTCTTAAACTAAAAAAAAAAATCTCAGTAATTCTCTTGACTGAGAGATTTCACTGAGCTCTGAAGACATTGTGTTGGGAAAGAAATTTAAAATAAGGCTGAAGACCATTTCTTTTTGGGGAAAAAAGGTTTTAAATGCTGTCAACCCACGTCTGTGCTGAGCTATGCGGCAAATGCAATGCTGAAGGCCGACTGCCTATAAGTGCGTCACAGACCAAGGAACTCTGGGTTTCAAGCTAACATCTTTCTTTGATTTCTCCTAATAGAGGCCGATCTCCTGAAAAGAAAATATGAATTGAAGGAATTCTATGTAGAAGATAAGAATTGTATGAAAGATTTGGCCCATATGTGAATGGGTTTGAGTGAAAGTTTTAGACAGGGATTGTTAATTATTCTTTATTTTAGTAAGGATGGGACAGTGAACAAAGGAATTCAATTCAGTCTGAATTTCTGTTACTCCAGGACTCAAACAGCCTCAGCCTTAGATCAGGGTTTTCCCTTTCTGAGTTGTAAAGATAGGGAGCAGGTTGTAAGCTCTGATGAGAAGGGACCGTCTGTTATACAGTATGTGCCTGTACAGTGCTGTGTACGTCTTATAGTGCTATGCAAATGATCAGGAGTAGTCAGCAGTAGTAGAATGTATTGGACACTGAAGAACTTCACTTGACCTATGAAACCGGATCATCAGGAGCAAATGGATCTGAATTGGGCCCCAGCGCAGGAGAGTGGGAAGGATGAGTAACTTACCATTGTGCAGCAACCCTGCAGAGACACTTAAAAATGAATGAGCTTGTGACTTTTAATCTGAAAAATGTATAACATAGAGTGGAAACTTGCCTGTTCAAGGGTAGTTAGTTCCTGAGGAAAAAGAACAGTGTTATTGCTAACTGCCGTCGAGTCGGTGTCGACTCCTGGCGACCCTCTGGATGGTTATATCCTGTGTTCGGTCTTCAGTCAGGTGGCTCATTGATGACAGACTGGCGCCCGTAGCTGCTGTTATGGTATCGGTCCATCTCATTGCCGGTCTTCCCCTTCTGCGTTGACCTTCTACCTTGCCAAGCATGATGTCTTTCTGTAATAATTTCTCTCTTCGCATGACGTGTCCAAAGTATGAAGTGGAAAAAAAAATCACTTACCTGAATTGTGATGAAAATATCTTACACTAGAAAGAAACTGTAACTTGAGAATATCTTTATTGAGAAGAATATTGTATTTTTAAACAGGATGACTATTTATTGGAAGTTTTTATAGGGCAATAGTGCAATAGTTTTAATTAGCTATAAAACTTTGGATCCTTTTAAGAAATTTTTAATGACCTATTTAGCTTTAATAAATTTAACTCATAAAATTCATTTAAGAAAGTGAATATGATCATTTAATTCCATTCTGTTAAACACTAACAATCCTGAATCTTTGTACCATGACATTGGTAGGGCTGAATCCTATTTAGTTAATTTTCCTCTCATCCCTTGTTCTCCTGCTGGGGAAACAGGTTGAGCCGCAGTCGCTGATATTCATTACGCCTCTGCCGGGAAAGACATTACAACCAGAGGTAACCACTTCGCTCAGACTCCACTAAAACATTGCCGGGTCTCTAGTAAGAGTCTGATTGCTTCTGCCTGGGCAGGGGGTTACACTAGTTATATTCTTCACTACAAATAATGCCTTTGCGTGCACCAAAAATGGATTTCTGAGTAAATAGTCTGCATCAGCTGTCAGACATCTTGTGTAATGTTTTCTGTGTTATGAACTCAGTTTTTCCCAAGCACTTCTGGAAGCTAAACTTGGAGATGACTCAAGAGGCAGTGTCCCATAATTTAATTTAATTTTAACCTGACCATCCACAAGCATGCTGTAAATAAATAAATGCACATGCGCAGAAAGCAAAGAGTGCATTCTAGAAACATCCAGAACGACCTCATCAGGTACCAAATATCACTGTATTGTTTTATAAGCGACATCACTACAATAAAATAACACAATTAAGAACATAAGAGGTCCAGCATCCCCTCCCCCCTTCACTCCTCTGCTAATCCAGCATCTCCCCTCTGTCTCTTAACCTTCTCTCCTAGTCCAGCACCTTTCTAGGTCCTCTGCCTTTCACTCCACCCCAAAGATACAGCATTTCCCTGTTGCCTGCCCCCTCCCGAGGGCTGGTGCAAGGGATGTGAGGCAGCAATGGGCCACTGTTGAAATGTTGGTGCTCTAGGCAATTGCCTAGTTCACCTAATGGTAGCACCAGCCCTGCAGCTTCCCTCTCCTATTGTCCAGCATCTTCCTGTCCATCCTGCCACTGGTCCTGTACCTCCCCCCTCTCTCCTATCCTTATCTCCTTTTGCCATCTTCTGTTGCTGTGGCTTCAGTGCTGGGGCAGGTAAAATACTCAGTTTAGCAGGTAAGCCTGCAGCTAAAAGAAAAATGAAGCACAGGGCCTTAGACCAGCGGCACGGGAAGTTTGCTTATCCCCACCCAGGCTGTCATAAGAAGTCTGCAACTCAATGGACAGGGACGGGACAAGCAGTCAGCGTATGGTGGAGATGAAGCCCTGTGCTTCCTATCTATTCTAGCTGTCAGGCTGCTGCTGGACTGCAGGTGAACAATCTCCATCCACCCCAGTACTGAAGCTGCAGTGAAGTAACTGAATGGTCTCTGTGGCTGGGAGAGACTGAGCAAACGTGGAGGGGACCAGGCGCCTCTGTTCCTACCTTTGCAACACCCCTATTGAAGTATTCTCTCTTCACCCCTCCCCCTCCACCTTCCTCCCTCTCCCTCCTCTTGGTACATACTCTCTCCTCCTTACCTCTCCTAGGTGTGTTCTCTCTTGCCTGGTAGACCCGTCTCTCCTTTATCTACCCTCCCTGCTGCAGCCCCTTCTTCTTGGCAGCCAAAGTAAGAGGAGCACTTCCCAGACCCCCCCCCCCTCCACTTCCCCAGTACTGCAAACATTTCTCCTTCCCTATGCCTCCCAAACCCCCATCTGTTGCTGCCACACTTGCCGTGCCCGGGATCACAACCCCTCTTGCCTCCCTACCTCAGTCGTCCTCCCAAGCCACTGATGCAAGTAAATTCTATGGCTTAAAATACTATCCCCCCACCCCCTCCACCCCAACTACACACTGGCAAGCCAAAACCTTAAAAGGTCATAAGTGAAACACCCCCTAAGAACAATTCCCACTGTCAAAGAGAAGAACCGTCAGAACGGGGCTGGGGACCTCGCTCACTAACAATAATCATTTATGAGCAAAAATGTCGCCCAAAACTACCTGCTAAATCAATCACTGGCGCAATCCTCTTAGTTATATATTCATCCTAAATAATACTTAATACACCAATATTACCAATCAATATATCGTATAAAACAAGCCAGCGCTGATTATATCACAACTAGTCATCCACCACATACGATACATGACAGGCTCCCGAAGTATCAACAATATGGCAACAGATTAACAATGACATTCAAACAATAGAAAACATATCACAATGTTACAAATGTTGCAAATACAAACATTGTTACCACAAAGCCTTATTGTGCAACTAACTAAGGTACGTCCACCCTGCACACAGTATAAAGACTCTTCTCATAGCAGGGCAGCGTCTCTCTTGTGCATTCACTGCTGAAACACAGATTTTGCAAGTACGTCAATACTGGCTGTAGCAGCCAGGATAAAGTACTTAGCTGTAGGTCAGTCAGCCCGATTCCACTGTAAAACAGGTGCACAGTGTTTCAAAGCAGCTCACACTCCTTCATAGACAAGGGCTGGACGCAGTCCTTCTCCCGACTTGCCCACAGGTTTCGAGATATTGCTTCAGCATTAACTATGCTGTTAATGGTAATTAATAATATTAGTGTTAAGAGAGCATCAGTATGGAAGAGAAATTAAACCAGGGATGGGAAAGAGCACTTCGAAATTCCTGCTTGGGAGGTCACGCGAGGGCATGTGCAAGTACTTTTATCAGCATTTTTTCTCCATAAAATTGGTTGGTCTTGTGACTGAGGAACATCTGAAGGCTTGGCACAACTGGCTCTGATATCGGTGGGTTCTGAGCAATGTGTCCCAAACACAGATAGTCTGGACTCAGCCCCCTAAGAACTGGCTAGAGAGGTAACAAAAATATTGGAGCCAAAGTTCAACCAAGTGCTACAAAAGCTGGAAAACATGGGAGAGGGCAGAGATTGGGTGGAAGATTGAGGAAGTGAGGCACACCAGTTTTAAAATGCCTGCAGTAACAAAATGCCCTCAAGATGGTGCTATTACTCCTGAGGTGAGAGATTCGTGTGTCTGATAAGATGTTTCAGTGTAAGGAAAAGTCAAAGGGAAACCCAGGAGCCCTTCAGAAACTTCTACATTACTACACCTTTCACTACTTTACCCATGATTCTGCCAACAGGAGAATGACACACAGACCTTCTTCTCCCCTTGCTGTAGAATCAGAAAATTCTCTAGCTCCTAAAATTTAGATAGTTTTTCCATCCCTGCACCGGAAGAACACACCTCTTATATAGAACATTGGGGCATTTTCAGTCACAGCGGCCGGCACTGCCAAAATCATCATCATCACTTTAAATTAAACCCGGTTATCCAATGGCAGTGCAGATCTAGTGATCGACCCTGAATATCCAGTTTCATTAGATTGATATTTTGCAATCCAGTCAGGAGCAATATTCAGACACCATCCAAACTGCAAACCTACCTAACGTTAGGACACCCTTTCACCTGCAGTTTAGCTTTTGGTTAGCAGCTGAATACTGCCTCTTACTGGCCACCCCTGGAACATGACGGTGTTAACCTAGTGTGCAGCAGAAGCCAATAGAATACTAGGAATCATAAGGAAAGACATGGAAAATAAAACAAAGGATATTATAATGCCTCTGTATCATTCTATGGTGCAACTTCACCTTGAATATTGTGTGCAATTCTGGTCACCGTATCTTCAAAAGGATATAGTAGAATTAGAAAAGGTACAGAGAAGAGCCACCAAAATGGTATAGGGGATGAAAGGATACCCCTATGAGGAGATGCTTAAAAGGTTAAGGCTCATCAACCTGGAAAAGAGATGGCCTAAGGGAGAACTTCCCCAGTACTTTTTTTGAGACTTTACATTTTCTTTTTTTCAATTTTAAATTTTTATTGAAAACCAAAAGAGGACACAATATCTGCAAAACAAGTGTACCGCATTCTGCATTACTCAATCTGCAGTCAGGTATTATAGTTATTGTTAAGTGCCGTCAAGTCGGTGTCAACTCATGGCCATCCTCTGGATAGTTGTCCTAAATTGTCTTCGGTCTTCGGTCAGGCAACTCATTGTTAACAGACTGGCACCCACAGCTGATTTTATTGTATTGATCCATCTCATTGCTGGCCTTCCTCTTTTGCGTTGACCTTCTACCTTGCCAAGCATGATGTTTTTCTCTAATGAATCAAATACAAATCCACCCTACTTACACACAAAGCTCTCTACCAAACGCAGACTTCCCAGCTCCACACACTACTGCACCGTCCAGCCCACAACAGAACAACCAGACAAACCACCAACAACTCCCTCACCATACCCCATAAACGAACCAAATGCAATCAACGAACCTGCAACAGAGCCTTCGAACTGTACGCACCATACCTCTGGAACTCTCTACCAAGCCACATCAGAAGTAACAGAGACCCCTTATCATTCAGGAAACAACTAAAAACCGTCCTATTCCAGGAACACCTTGGAACTGAAACAACCACCCGCCACTGACTACCTTCCCCCCCCCCCAATTCACCCCCCTGAACATATGTTCTAAAGAGCCTGTAATACAATGTCTATGTCCCAATTATTTGTTGAAATCATCAATGTTGACCTCCTGGTGATGGTCCCAACCCCAGAGTTTGATTATTTGACTGTCATCCAACCCCCCCTTTTTAATGTTACACCGCTTTGACCCAGTGAAAAGTGGGATATAAATACAGCTAAATAAATAAATAAAATGATCTCTCTCTTTGCATGATATGTCGAGTATGAAAGTTGGGCAGTCTATGGTATACACTCGTAATATTCATCACCAGCACCATAATTCAAAGGCATCAGTTTTCTCCTGTCTATGGACTGCTCAAAGAGCAAACCAGTCAGTATTAAAGGAGATCAAACCTAAGCTTTCTTTAGAAGTTCCGATGACAAGACAAGACTTTGACTTTGTCATCAAGGAGGAGCCAGGTTTCAGTAAGAGCTAGAAGATGTTGCAAGTTAGAAATGAAGAGGTCATGAGTAAAGGGGAGTTCTAGATATGGAATGAGCACTCCGCAAGGCACCAGAGAAAGGGAGAGCGAAGTGGGAGTGAGAGAATAGTCTGGGGGGGGGGGCAGGTTTCAGATTAATGTCACCAAAGGAAACAAGGAGAAGAAGGAGGAGGAGAGTGAGAGGCAGCGAGGAGTCAGAATGGTGGAAACAAGGAGGAATTTTTTAAAAGAGAGGGGAGAGGGATGGATGAGAGGAATTAAAAGTTGAAGTTCTACAGCTAAGGGAGAGGAAATGGGAAAGGTAGAGGGAGGGTGATAAGGAGGGGTGGTAGGAGGATGTTGGAGGTTAAGGAGTGTCAAAAGGAAGAAAAAATGATGTGGAGTCATAAGAAGAGAAGTAACAGAAAGGAAGAGTAGGAAGAAGAAGAGGGGGCAAACAAAACTATAAAGGTATATTTTGGGTAATTCTGGTTCATTGTCTGCTTGAAAGGCATCTCCCAGGGAGGGGCTACTTTAGATCATCAGACACTTGGCTTCTCATACCGGTCACAGCCAGCCAGTCTGAAAGGCCGGAGCTGCCCAAGACACAGATAAGACAAAGCTTTCTACCTCTGCTGGTTTTTTTTTTATTGCAAATATAGAATATTAGCTGTGGATGAAACCTTAGGTATTTGGAAAATTGCTAATTTCTGGTCCTACATTATATTTGGGGATAGTCAAACTGCTTGATTTCCTTGTGTAGCCTTAACAGTGTGCCCTCAGTTCAGGCATAAGCCTACTGGGGCAGGGACACTTGGGTTCCCGCCCACCCTACCCCTCACCCCACCCACCCCTGCGGCTGCATTGCCTATATAGTGGCCAAAGGCTTGGGATACGCCCACATTCTCTTAACCAGCATGTCTTGTATTCAGTGCAATACCTGCGGTACTTTCATTCCAAGAAGAATCATTTGGAGCCTAAGAGCATGTCCTATCTGCCGAAGGTCTTCGGCCATGCATAACGAATTGACTCTACTAAGACCTAGCTGCCATGCATAAAGAATTGTCTCTACTGAGGGAAGAACTGGCTGCAATGAAGCACACTTCTTCTAGGATACAGACTAAACAAAGTCCACCACTACTCCCACAAAGAGTCAAGCACACCAGGAACAAATGGATCACAGTGGGTTTGGGTAGACTGTGATCTGTGACACAGAGGCATCTTATACACCAAGAAATATCCCTGCATAATGCACTCTCTGCCTTGGTTAATAAGGATGCCCAATCCAAAGAAACTGAACGGCCCTTAGAGGAGTCAGTCAATTCCCAATCTCCTCCTAAAGCACCAAATATGAAGAAAAACTCACCAAACAGACAACTACTACTACTTGGAGATTCCATCATCAAAGACACCAATTTCAGAACACAGTTCAAAGGAGAGAAGATAGTAAAATGCCTCTCAGGCTCCTCAGCCGGCAGGAATACAAACCAAATTATTGATGTACTTAGCGCGGAAAGCAAACACTCCAAACTTGATGTTGTCATCCACTTGGGTATAAATGACTTGGCTAGAAATAGTGCCTCTACAGTCCAAAAGGACTTCCAATCTCCGGGAGAGAAACTCAAGCCCATTGTTAACATTGTAGCATTCTCAGAAGTTCTACCTGTTCTAGGTAAGGGGGCAAAAAGGCTAAATCGCATTAGCAACTTTAATACATGGCTCCAGACCTGGTGCAAACGAGAAGGATTCAGATTTATTGGCGACTGGGAAAACACATGGACCAACAAGAAACTATACTGTGCTGATGGATTACACCTCTCTGTCGCAGGGAAAAGAATCCTACATGAAAAATTCAGGCAGTATGTTGATTTGCATTTAAACTAGAAGAAGGGGGCGACGGACGGGGAAGGAAAGTTCTGGACGTCACCCCCTGAAAAAGCAGAATAACAGAAAAAAACACTTTTAAACAACACATCAAAAGCAACTGGGAATAACTGGGTAGAATAAAATCAATGCAAAATACACACAAGCCAGATAAAAGCTGGAAAGCAATGAGCACAAATGCTCATAGCTTAGCCAACAAACTTCCAGACCTGGAAGCCCTAATGGTGGAAAAGGACTTGGACATTGTGGCCATTACAGAAACATGGTTTAATGAATCGCATGATTGGGATGTAGCTATACCTGGCTATAATCTATTCAGAAGAGACAGAGAAAATGGAAAAGGGGGAGGAGTAGCCTTGTTGTCATGAGGTAGACAGCACAAAACCTGGAATATTAAAGGGTAGTGCAGAGGAAGAGCTTACTTGTCAGGAGCTAGACAGCACTAGGCCTGAAACATTAAAGAACAATGCAAAGGAAGAGCTTACTTGTCAGGAGCCAGACAGCACTAAGCCTGAAACATTAAAGGACAATGTGGAGGAAGGGCTTACCTGTCAGGAGTTAGAAAACACAGACCCTGAAATATTAAGAAATGAAAAGGAAGAAGAGCTTACCTTGCAGCCTCAGGGGCAGTTGCAGCATTCACAGTGCAGAGAGACAGGGAAAAGGAAAACAAACTTTCCACAGGGTTGTAGTGACGCAGTAAGAATTGAGAGTGCCAATCAGGCTCACCTGGACTCAGACTCACGTTCCACGTTAGAGGAGCTGAGAGATAAAAGCAGGTGGGAAATCTCACAGAGGGAGAACAAGGAGGAGAACAAGGAGGAGGAAGAGAGTTGGAAGCAGCAGAATGAGCATTGGCAGTGGAAGCTGGAGCCGGGATTAGGGCTGGAGCCAGAGCTTGAATGCCAGGAGGAAGGCAGAGACCAAAGGAACTCTGACTGCTGTTTCAGGCAGGCTTGGAGAGAAGGTGAGAGTAGAAATCCCAAGCAATTGCAGGAAGACACGTTACCTTGGAGAACCAGGGCTGGAGAAAGGCAGGCTGGCAAACCCAGGTGGGATAAGCAAAACTGCAGCAAGGTCTTCCCAGCCAGAGGGGTCCTCCCACCAAGGCAAACTGTCCAGTTAACAGAAGGCAGAGGTCACGACCAATGAAGCACATGGGAAGCAGGAAGTGAGTTTCCCTCAGCCAGACATCGTAACCAGGGTTCCCACAGAAGAGCAGGCTGCAGGGCAGAAAGAAAACCTTGGCTGGAAGCAGAGGGGTTTGAGCTCATCTTCTCCAAAAGAAAAGATAAGTACCCTGTTTTTACTAAGGGGAGAAAAGGGAGTCTCCGGGATAGAAGCCAGGCTGATAACCAGCAAGGGAACTCTTATTGGCCCAAGCCGTGGGAAGAAATCCCCAGCACAGCTCCTGATATCTGGGACATACAAAAGCCGCTCCCACTGGTGGCAACTGAGGTTTTCCCAGAGCAAGACACAGAGAGCAGCTTCATAGGGGCTCAGTGTCCTTATATAGGGACAGGTCTTAGCCCTATGCAATGGGAGAGCAATAGCTCAGAAAATATCCTTGAACCCATGGAAGGTGCTGTATGCGTGACTGATGATATAGAGAGCCTTTGTTAAACGGAAAGAGCAAGAAAGAAACTGTATTTTGCACATTGAAAAGTGTTGGACTTTATTGCTGGAAAGAAGCATTATTATTGGTTAAACATCCTTTACCCTGGTGAAAACAACCGTTCTTTATGTTGTCCCTTATTCTACGACATCCTCAAGGGAAGGGGAATAAAACCCAACTTTAATTTCATTTGGATCACGACTACAGTGTCCTTTATTTACCACAACTCCAGGCTATCCCGGGTCTAGGCAACCGCCTAGGACCGGCATGGTCTCACAAATGGCGTAGTTCTTGGATGCCAGAAAAGAGGACACCGTGCAAGAGGGACGGAGTCACCAGCGCCAGAGGACGCAACCAGGAAGGAGGTGGAACCACGCCCAGACAACTCCAGGAACCGGGAGCAGTCAAAGACCTTCTCAAGGCCAGAATCACCACCTGACTCAGGTAATAGTATCTGGGACAGTCAGGGTGGTATTCTGAGGAGGTATCTGAGGGATTGAAAATCCCAGTGGGGGAGCAGTGGGAAAAAAAAAAAAAGAGAGGTTCCGCACTTGGTTTTTTTTTTCTCTTCTCTGATTATTGCAGGTTGCCAACATGGAGTCACCGGCGGATATCCTGAAGTGGATGGGGCTCCAGTTTGAGAAGCAACGCGAACTTGCCCAGCAGTGCCAAGAACAAGCCCTAGCCGCCATGCAGATACAGCAAAAGCCGCTGACGGACTTGTTGCAGGCGGTACTGCAGGAACGGCAAGCTGAGAGGAAAACCGAAGGACACTTTGGTGGGATAGGCCCACAGACATGTGGCATTTTGTCTTTTGGACAGTGGTCAGGAAAAGACAATATAGACGATTTTCTGGAAGCCTTTGAGCGTGTAGCTCGTGGTGCAGGCTGGCCCGAGCAACAATGGGCGGTTCGCCTAGCTACCTCCCTGACGGGAGAAGCCCTGGTGGCGTACAATACTATGCCGGCCGCCCAGGCTAATGAGTATGCCAATGTGAAAGCAGCCATACGGGATAGGCTAGGCCTGTCACCTATGGTATACCGGAGAATGTTGAGAGCTACAAAGATCCAACAGGGTGAAACTCCGAAGGCACTAGGCCAGCGGATTCGTAGCCTTGTATGGAAGTGGCTCATGCCAGAAGGGAAGACAATGGAAAATGTTTTAGATATGCTTGTGTTAGAGAAATTCTGTGAAGCTGTGCCTGTAGAGGTAAGGTCATTCCTCACTCTACAGAACTGCCAGACGACGGACGAGGCTACTCTCCTAACAGAGAGATTCATGGAGGCTCAGGTAGCCCATGGATCCCAAGGAGGGGCTAGCGGCTCGCGTGGCATGGCAAACTCTGGTAGAGTTATGAAAGACCCAGGATTGAGCATACCAACTACAGAAAAATGTAGAAGTAAAGGTATAGCACATGACTCTTGCATAATATGTTTTAAATGTGGGAGGAGGGGTCACAAGAGGTATGAATGCAGAGAGCGCACAGCACTAATGGGTGAAAAAGCACAATACAAGCAAGAAGGCTTTCGCCTAGAGGTGGAAGTGCAGGGGGTGTTGGCCAAGGCTTTATTGGATTCAGGAGCTGAACAAACAATGGTGTCAGAAAAATTTTGGGGTTTTCTACAGGACAGTGAGGCAGTTCCCCTGAATCAGCCAGAAGGCAATAGCAAGATCCGTTGTATACACGGGTCATCCCCCTCTTATCCTCAATATAGGGTGTTAGTAAAAGCACTAGGCACACATAGGAAGCTCCTAGTAGCAGTAATTCCCCGTTTACCCTATGACATAGTTTTAGGTCCAGATTGGCCACATTTTTATAGGTTATTCCACAAAAAACTTGGTCAATTCCCGAACGATTAAGTGTACAAAAAGGAAAAAGATCTCGTTCACTATAAACTCCAAAATGGCATATCAAAATCTATTTCTATGTAAATGATCCATATGATCTTCAAACTTCAAAATTCTTCAACTTATGAACTCTGTTATGTAACTAGGTCTCAGACTTATATGGTACTGCTTCCTGACTCACGTCTATGAAAGCATAATACCTTTTAGCATCAATGACCTAGTGTGAACACATAACGAGTGAGCCAGTCCTATATGAAGATATTAATAGGTATGATGATACTTATATGTGTATTCTTAAAACCAATATCCTTAGAACAGGCCCCTCCGTCATGGTGAAGAAATATTTTCTGACCCCGACGCTTGCCACAGGTACCAATTACGTGTTTCACAGATATGGTTCCTCAGGGGTTCTTAAGACTAAACTCATAACAGTGCTGTATAAAGACAAAAACGAAACACAAAAAACCAATACATAAAATCATACTAACTGCCATGCTACCCTCCATTTCTCTATCCCTAAAATCAAACAAAAATCAAACACTCACCACCGATGCTGCCAACGTTTAATTAACAACCTCGACCAACTTTACTAACTTGTAGTGAATTTCTCTCCAAGGTCGAGAAAAACGCCGCGCATGCGCTACTACTTCAATCACCTCCCTATTTAAACTCCATCCCTCCCACATCAGACCAAGGAATTCCCTTACTCTCCTCCTACCGGAAACTTACCACTCTCATATTATTCTTTCCAGCCAGCAGCTTGAACCCGAATATCACAAATGATCTTACCTACTATGGTGATACATTAACATTACTATTTAAACCTACCAAATTGATATTAGCGCACTGAATCAGAATGTCACAAACATGCCGTCCAATCTATCCCCATGTTCAAACCATGGGGTTCTACTGTATTTAATCTGAATATCCAACGTTGTTCCGGGGTAACTAGCTCAGTATCCAAAGTCCGCATTCCTCGCCCTTTAAACACCTGATCTATGCATAAACCTCAAAGATCACTAAATTGATGTCCCATCCTTACGCAATGGCATACAATCGAAGCTTCTAATACTTTCTGTTTCAATCTACTTTTATGTTCCCTGAGCCTTATCCTATACGGACGTGTAGTCTTACCTATATAAGCCAACCCACATGGGCAGAAAAGCATGTAGACAACATTCCGAGACCCACACGTGGTAGCACAGAGTATAGAAAAAGACTGGCCTGCATATTGAAACTCCGTGGTTATTAAAGCTATAGCGCACATCTCACATTCGCCACAACTACGGTGCCCTCTCTCCAGCGGAGAAGGAAAACAGTTAAGGAACCTATCTCAGCAGGACTTAACCTATCCTTTAAATTGCGATCCCTCTGCCATACGCACCTTATTGTTTTATTGGCTAACCCTGGAATAGTCGTCAAAACATTCACATGTCTCTTGATCACTTTCTGAATCGCACTGCTAAGAGGTGAATATTTAGTAATTAAGTTCACAATGCTAGAATCTAGATCAGCTCTTATAGGTACTTTATCTAATAGTAGACTTCTACGATTGTACAATGCTCTATGATAAGCCCGGTGTATAATCTCTTTGGGATAACCACGTTCAAGGAAATTCATGCTTAATCGTTTGGATTTGTGCTTATAATCTCCTCTATCCGAGCAATTCCTTCTAAACCGTAAATACTGCGAAAAAGGAAGGCTCTCCTTAAGCCGTTGGGGGTGCAGACTACTAAAATGTAGAAAGGTATTCCTATCCGTCAACTTTCTATAGACTGAGGTGTCCCATCCCACTATACCGCGAGTAACCTGGACATCAAGATATGCTAGTGTATCCCTATGATATGTGTGGGTGAATGAAATATTAAGATCCCGCTCATTGAGCCATTCAAAGAATGCTGAGAGTATGTTCTCAGATCCCTTCCTCAAGAGGAAGACGTCATCTATATAACGCCTCCATTCTACGATGTTTTGGGAATATGGGGAAGAAGAAAGCCATAGATGTTCAAAATGCCCCATATAAAAATTGGCCACTGATGGTGCGCACGTCGCACCCATGGCCACCCCAGAAATCTGTTGGTAAAGAGTGCCCTAAAAAATGAAATAATTATTCATAATAGCTAAACAAGCTAAATGCATAAAAAACCTAAGCTTCTCTTCAGACACGTCCTCTCTGTGCATTAATTCCCTTTGGATCACCTCTAATGCAGCCCCTTGTGGTATACTCGTATAAAGGGACACCACATCCAAAGATACCAATATCACATCCGCACTTCGAGCCAATTCATTCTTCTCTCTCAGTACTGTCAAAAAGTGGGTGGTGTCTCTTAAGTAGGATGGAATCTTAACCAGTCTAGGTCTAAGGAATGAATCAAGAAATACTGACAACGGTTCAAGAATCGACCCTCTGGTGGACACAATCGGTCTACCAGGGGGTTGACTCAAGTTCTTGTGGATCTTAGGAACCGTATAGAATTTAGCGGTAGTCGGGTCTGATGCATTTAAATATCTAAATTCTTTACGGGTGATTAGCTTCGTTTGTAAAGCTGCTAAAGTGATGTTCTTAATTTCTTGTTGCAGTGTCATTTTAGGATCTAACTCCAAAATCTTATAAACTTTTAAATCTTGTAACTGAGACTGAGCCTCAGATAAGTAGTACTCTCTAGACAGTATCACTATAGCACCGCCCTTGTCAGCACGGCGTATAACAATATCACGCCATTTTTGCAAAGAGACTAGCGCCTTATGTTCTTCTTTAGATAATGCTGTTCTATAGAGAAATCGAGATTGCTCTAATTTACATACGTCTCTTAACACTAATTGTTTAAACACCTCAATAGCAGGGGGCACCGGACCTGGAGGACTCCATGAGGACTTTATAGGCAACCGTCCTCTGACTTCTGACTCCTCTCCCGGGCATGAGAGCCCACTAGCTTCCGTCTCAGAAAAATAACTTTTAATGTGGAGTTTTCGTACTAGACCTTCAAGGTCCACTCTGAATTGAAAAGGATCAAAACTCGTGCTGGGAACAAATGAAAGTCCTTTGCTCAAGACTGCTATAGATACATCAGAGAGCTGCTTGCCAGAAATATTAACTACCAAATTGTCCATATCTGATCTCACTTCCTCTTGCCGGTCGTACGATCGCGTTGTTTGCTTTTGTCCGGTTCTGTTTTCTTCTTGCTCTTGTCTTCCCTGTTGCTGTCTAAAAAACCTTTATCTGTCCTCGATGAAGAACTAGAATCCGAGGACAGTGAATCTTCGGAAGTATCCTCAAAACTAACACGCTTCTTAGATCTTTTAGTAGTCCGTTTGGTGTTCATCCACGGGTAGACGTACCCGACCGTGTAGTCCATATGATCGCGTTGTAACTTTTTTGATTTTTTCGTCATAACTTCTTGCTGCAAAGCTGAAACTTGCTTCTGTCCTTCTAACATTTTAGTTGAATACACCTCCTCTGGTACCGCTGCTTTTAAAGCATCTTGTATAGCTGTTATCTGCCCGTTGATGCTGTCTAATTCTTTTTTTGCACTATCAACTATCAGGACCATAAGGTCAAGAGAGCATTTGTTAAGAATTTTGTTCCATTGTTCTATAAAGTCAGGTTCAATTGCTGGTATTCTCGGTTCCTTATAAAGCCGGAGACCCCTTGGGATCTGCTGGCGAGTGATATACTCAATTAGTGAAAGGCGGTGAAGATCTATCCGCACTTTCTTCTTCTGTAGTTGTAACAAGGATTCCCAGGTGGTTTCATTTTGATGATCAGTGTGGAGGTCCAACTGTGAAAATGGAGTTTTCTCTTTGAGGAGACTTGCGATATGATCTTGAGAAAAACTAAACACATCTTTCCATAATGCAAGACCTTCCATCATGGTTATTCCACAAAAAACTTGGTCAATTCCCAAACGATTAAGTGTACAAAAAGGAAAAAGATCTCGTTCACTATAAACTCCAAAATGGCATATCAAAAATCTATTTCTATGTAAATGATCCATATGATCTTCAAACTTCAAAATTCTTCAACTTATGAACTCTGTTATGTAACTAGGTCTCAGACTTATATGGTACTGCTTCCTGACTCACGTCTATGAAAGCATAATACCTTTTAGCATCAATGACCTAGTGTGAACACATAACGAGTGAGCCAGTCCTATATGAAGATATTAATAGGTATGATGATACTTATATGTGTATTCTTAAAACCAATATCCTTAGAACAGGCCCCTCCGTCATGGTGAAGAAATATTTTCTGACCCCGACGCTTGCCACAGGTACCAATTACGCGTTTCACAGATATGGTTCCTCAGGGGATCTTAAGACTAAACTCATAACAGTGCTGTATAAAGACAAAAACGAAACACAAAAAACCAATACATAAAATCATACTAACTGCCATGCTACCCTCCATTTCTCTATCCCTAAAATCAAACAAAAATCAAACACTCACCACCGATTCTGCCAACGTTTAATTAACAACCTCGACCAACTTTACTAACTTGTAGTGAATTTCTCTCCAAGGTCGAGAAAAACGCCGCACATGCGCTACTACTTCAATCACCTCCCTATTTAAACTCCATCCCTCCCACGTCAGACCAAGGAATTCCCTTACTCTCCTCTTACCGGAAACTTACCACTCTCATATTATTCTTTCCAGCCAGCAGCTTGAACCCGAATATCACAAATGATCTTACCTACTATTGTGATACATTAACATTACTATTTAAACCTACCAAATTGATATTAGCGCACTGAATCAGAATGTCACAAACACGCCGTCCAATCTATCCCCATGTTCAAACCATGGGGTTCTACTGTATTTAATCTGAATATCCAACGTTGTTCCGTGGTAACTAGCTCAGTATCCAAAGTCCGCATTCCTCGCCCTTTAAACACCTGATCTATGCATAAACCTCGAAGATCACTAAATTGATGTCCCATCCTTACGCAATGGCATACAATCGGAGCTTCTAATACTTTCTGTTTCAATCTACTTTTATGTTCCCTGAGCCTTATCCTAAACGGACGTGTAGTCTTACCTATATAAGCCAACCCACATGGGCAGAAAAGCATGTAGACAACATTCCGAGACCCACACGTGGTAGCACAGCGTATAGAAAAAGACTGGCCTGCATATTGAAACTCCGTGGTTATTAAAGCTATAGCGCACATCTCACATTCGCCACAACTACGGTGCCCCCTCTCCAGCGGAGAAGGAAAAACAGTTAAGGAACCTATCTCAGCAGGACTTGACATTTTAAGGGATCAGTGGGTAGAGCCAAAATGAGAGGAAGTAGGAATACCGCAGTTCCTACAGGAACTTAGGTCGCGGTTGCAGAGGGCCTCACAGGCGGCAGAACAACATTTACAGGGTAGTCAACGGCTGCAGAAGAAATATTACGACCGGGGGAAAAAGCCCCGTCAGCTCACAATTGGGGATAAGGTAGTTGTGATGGTAGCAGACCCTGGGCCGAAATTTGAAGCTCAGTGGAGGGGGCCCTACACGGTAATAGATCGCAAGGGACCAGTCTCCTATGTGGTGGAAACAGACAAGGGACGCCGTCAGGTGTATCACATCAACGTCCTGAAACCCTGGCAAGAGCGGACAGCAGCAGTTGGGAAGTTGCAGGTAGAGCGGCCGGTCAAGGCGACTGTCGTAACCTGTATTTCATGCTGTAAGGACATGTGTTCCCCAGCCCGAAATAGCTTAAGAGGGGGGATATGTCATGAGGTAGACAGAACAAAACCTGGAATATTAAAGGGTAGTGCAGAGGAAGAGCTTACTTGTCAGGAGCTAGACAGCACTAGGCCTGAAACATTAAAGAACAATGCAAAGGAAGAGCTTACTTGTCAGGAGCCAGACAGCACTAAGCCTGAAACATTAAAGGACAATGTGGAGGAAGGGCTTACCTGTCAGGAGTTAGAAAACACAGACCCTGAAATATTAAGAAATGAAAAGGAAGAAGAGCTTACCTTGCAGCCTCAGGGGCAGTTGCAGCATTAACAGTGCAGAGAGGCAGGGAAAAGGAAAACAAACTTTCCACAGGGTTGTAGTGACGCAGTAAGAATTGAGAGTGCCAGTCAGGCTCACCTGGACTCAGACTCACGTTCCACGTTAGAGGAGCTGAGAGATAAAAGCAGGTGGGAAATCTCACAGAGGGAGAACAAGGAGGAGAACAAGGAGGAGGAAGAGAGTTGGAAGCAGCAGAATGAGCATTGGCAGTGGAAGCTGGAGCCGGGATTAGGGCTGGAGCCAGAGCTTGAATGCCAGGAGGAAGGCAGAGACCAAAGGAACTCTGACTGCTGTTTCAGGCAGGCTTGGAGAGAAGGTGAGAGTAGAAATCCCAAGCAATTGCAAGAAGACACGTTACCTTGGAGAACCAGGGCTGGAGAAAGGCAGGCTGGCAAACCCAGGTGGGATAAGCAAAACTGCAGCAAGGTCTTCCCAGCCAGAGGGGTCCTCCCACCAAGGCAAACTGTCCAGTTAACAGAAGGCAGAGGTCACGACCAAAGAAGCACATGGGAAGCAGGAAGTGAGTTTTCCTCAGCCAGACATCGTAACCAGGGTTCGCACAGAAGAGCAGGCTGCAGGGCAGAAAGAAAACCTTGGCTGGAAGCAGAGGGGTTTGAGCTCATCTTCTCCAAAAGAAAAGATAAGTACCCTGTTTTTACTAAGGGGAGAAAAGGGAGTCTCCGGGATAGAAGCCAGGCTGATAACCAGCAAGGGAACTCTTATTGGCCCAAGCCGTGGGAAGAAATCCCCAGCACAGCTCCTGATATCTGGGACATACAAAAGCCACTCCCACTGGTGGCAACTGAGGTTTCCCTAGAGCAAGACACAGAGAGCAGCTTCATAGGGGCTCAGTGTCCTTATACAGGGACAGGTCTTAGCCCTATGCAATGGGAGAGCAATAGCTCAGAAAATATCCTTGAACCCATGGAAGGTGCCGTATGTGTGACTGATGATATAGAGAGCCTTTGTTAAATGGAAAGAGCAAGAAAGAAACTGTATTTTGCACATTGAAAAGTGTTGGACTTTATTGCTGGAAAGAAGCATGATTAAAAGTGTTGGACTTTATTGCTGGAAAGAAGCATGATTATTATTGGTTAAACATCCTTTACCCTGGTGAAAACAACCGTTCTTTATGTTGTCCCTTATTCTACGACATCCTCAAGGGAAGGGGAATAAAACCCAACTTTAATTTCATTTGGATCACGACTACAGTGTCCTTTATTTACCACTACTCCAGGCTATCCCGGGTCTAGGCAACCGCCTAGGACCGGCATGGTCTCACATTATATGTCAAAACCAATATTAACTCTTCATAAAACAAATATGCTCCACTTCAACTGGTGCGTTGCGATTTTAAGAACAAATGGTGTGGAATATTATAACAAAAAACTGAATACCATTCATACATGAATGAACCTATCTCTGGAGAGGTCTCAGACTCAATAGCGCTATATGAACTTCAGTACTTATAATACTGTCGAACGCGATGGCAGCATCAATGACCAATCCAGAGAATAGACGAATTGCAAAGATAATGTGAAATCCACAAAACTAAAGCATCGATTATATTTAAAACCACACCAAAGTTTCAACAAAAGTGCTTATCTTTAAACATATCGTGGTGTGAATTGCCCCTACGCCTTCTCTGGCGCCACTCCGAACGTTTCACTCTTAAAAAAGAGTTTCATCAGGGGGTCTTCAAAGCACAACCACTTTTAGTGCCGATGCTGCCCACGTTTCACTAGCAACAAGCTATCTTAGAGTAGTCCTCACAAAAACGCCGCGCAAAACCAATATTAAAGCTACTGAAATGCAGGGGGCATGGGGAAAAGAAGAAGCGCTCTGGATTGCGTTGGAAAGAGGAGATGGCGCTGTCATCCATACTGCTGTAATCTACAGACCTCCGACTCAAATTGAAGAGATAGATAACAAATTGATTATAGATATTGCCAAGATAGCAACAAAGGGGGAAATGATCATATTGAGTGACTTTAATCTACCCGATGTGGACTGGATTACTCCTTCTGCAAATCTAGAAAGAAGCAAAAATATTGTGGATGCTTTCCAAGATGCATTACTTAGACAAATGGTGATGGAACCAACCAGGGGAAAGCTCAGCGCTGGATTTGGTGCTCACCAACAGTGATAGTGTGTCAGATGTCTGGGTGGGTGCTCCTGTGAGCAACAGTGATCATCACACGGTGTGGTTTGAGATAAAAGCCAAGGTGCAGTCCAATCATAGCAAGCTCAAAGTCCTAAACTTCAAAAACACTGACTTCAATAAAATGGCTAAGTACTTAAAGGAGGAGATGACAGGGTGGAAGGGATAAGGGAAGTGGAATTGCAATGGGCTAAACTAAAAGAGGCAATAAAAGGGGCAACAGATAAATATGTAAGAAAAGTAAATAAAAACAAGAGGACAAGGAAACCTATTTAGTTTTCCAAAGAAGTGGCTGCTCAAATAAGGGCAACAAACAGAGCTTTTGCAAAATTCAAAAGCTTGCAAACAGAAGAACACAGAAATGATTACAGGACCAAACTCAAGGAGACAAAAAGAGAAATAAGGATAGCAAAATCAAAGGCAGAGCAAAAGATGGCTAAAGATGTTAAGTGCGGCGATAAAACTTTCTTCAGGTATATTTGGGAAAGGAAGAAGATCAGAGGTGGAATTGCAGAGCTCAGAAGTGCTGGGAACACTGGGGTTTCTAGTCCCACAGGTGCTCCTTTTGGTCTTGGGCAAGCCACTTAACCCTCCATAGCCCATGTTCCCTGTAAAATAGTTATTTCCAAGTTATAATGCCCTGTTCAATGTAATTTCAGTTTGTTCAATGTAAACCGCACTGATGCAGAATAGCGCGGTATATAAGAGAATGTAAATAAATACATAAATAAAACAGACTCGTGGAAAATGACATTGAAAAAGTGAAATTACTAAACAAATGCTTCTGCTCTGTTTTTACTAAAGAAAATCCTGGAGAAGGACCACCTGTGACTCCCAAATACAAAAATGGGAATGAGGTAGATACCATACCATTCGGAGAGGATGAGGTGTTAGAACAACTTGCAAAACTGAAAGTGGACAAGGCCATGGGACCGGATGGGATACATCCCAGGATACTGAAAGAGCTCAGTGAGGTTCTTGCAGGGCTGTTAAAGGATGTTTTCAACAGATCCTTGGAAACAGGAGTGGTTCCTCAGGACTGGAGAATGGATGGCGTCGTACCTCTACACAAAAGTGGTGACAGGGAAGAAGTGTCAAACTACAGGCCCGTGAACCTTACCTCGGTGACGGGAAAGGTAATGGAGAAGCTCCTGAAAGATCAAATAGTGAACTGTCTGAAAACCAGAAGGTTACAAGATCCGAGACATCATAGTTTTACCGAGGGACGATCTTGCCACACAAATCTGATTGAGTTCTTTGACTGGGTGACCAGAGAACTGGATCAAGGACACATGATGGATGTCATCTACCTGGATTTCAGCAAAGCCTTTGATACTGTTCCTCATAGGAGGCTTATCAATAAACTCAGTAGTTTGGGCATGGTTCCCAAGGTAGTAAACTGGATCAGAAATTGGTTGACTGACAGACGACATAAGGTGATATTAAATGGAGCTCACTCGGATGAAAGGAAGGCGACTAGCGGGGTGCTGCAGGGTTCGGTCCTGGACCCGGCACTGTTCAATGTATTTGTGAGTGATATTGCTGAAGGACTGAATGGAAAAGTCTGTCTTTTTGCAGATGACACAAAAATTTTCAACAGAGTGGACTCCCCCAAGGGAGTGGAGAACATGAGGAGGCATCTGCAAAAGCTGGAGGAATGGTCTGATGCGTGGCAATTGAGATTTAATGCGAAGAAGTGCAGTGTCATGCACTTGGGTAGCAGAAATCCAAGGGAAATGTACGCGATAGGGGGCGAGAGGCCGGTGTGCATGGATCAGGAGAAAGACCTCGGTGTGATTATTTCTGAAGATCTCAAGGTGACAAAACAGTGCGACAAGGCGGTGGCAAAAGCCAGGAGGTTGTTGGGCTGCATAAGAAGAGGAATTACCAGCAGAAAGGAAGAGGTACTTATGCCACTGTACAAGTCACTGGTGAGGCCTCACTTGGAATATTGTGTTCAGTTTTGGTGACCGTATCTTGCAACGGATGTAAAAAGACTGGAAGCAGTTCAGAGGAAGGCGACCAAAGTGATTTTGAGCGTGCATCAGAAGCCTTATGAGGAGAGACTTGAAGACCTAAATATGTACACTTTGGAGGAGAGGAGGGATAGGGAAGATATGATTCAGACCTTTAAATACTTAAAGAGAAATAATGAAGAAACAAACCTCTTCCAGAGATGGGGAAGCTGTAAAACTAGAGGGCATGACATGAAGCTGCAAGGTGGTAAATTGAAAGGCAATGTCAGGAAATACTTTTTTACTGAAAGGTGGTGGATGCTTGGAATGCCCTCCCGATGGAGGTGGTGGGGGCAAACACAGTGACGGAATTCAAAGTGGCCTGGGACAGACACAGTGGATCACTTTACAGCAACAAGATTAAATCAAAATAAACTGAACCATCCATTTCTCAACAAATAGGGGTGTCCTACATGGATCAATGGGGGAGGAGCAGTGGATTCACCCCTAAACAAAGAACAAAGATATGGGGAGGAGTGCACCTACTCCTGCCATATTGCTGGGCAGACTAGATGGACCACGCTGGTCTTTTTCTGCCATCATTTACTATGTTACTATGGGGGATGTTTACTAAAGTACAGTAAACGTGACTAATGCGCGTTATATGACGTTAACGACTGTAAGTGCCGTATAACGCGCATACCGACGCGCTAACGACCGTAAACATGTTACTACGCGCGTTAAGCACAGATAACGACCGTAAAGTCCCGCGGCGCGTTAAAACAGCGCAGAAGGCGGAGAGTGGGCGGAGAGAAGGGGTCAATGGGCGGAGAGTGGGCGTGGAGAGGCAAACGCACTGATTTTCAGAGCTGAATTCCAACGCGAATGAAAACCTGTCGTTAAAGACATTTAAAGGCAAGAGAAACCATTTCCGTCAGCAATGTACAGAAAAACCGGGGAAACCTACCAAACGTGAGCAGTGTGATACATGTGCACAGAACAGAATATCACATAAAACGTTAAAAATGGCCAGAAGAAACACGTTAAAAAGCATAATGCAGCTGTGCAACAGTGATAGCAATGGGCAAAAAGGAACAACAGTCCATGGCAAGCACCAAATAAAAACGAAATGATGTGTGGAAGTGTCTATGCTCCGCAGACCCTTTCAAAGACCATCTCATTGTAATGGAGCTGTCCTGGGAGTGTTGTGTAATGTTGCCCAATGATATCATTGTTGCCCAGCTTGGTTAGGGGTGTGTGCCCCTCTTATGAGTTCCTTTCAGAGGTTTATGTGCACCTTTGTCTGCATACAAAGTAAATGAGGCCACAGTAAACCTGTTGCAGAGCAGGGTTTCAGAGTTGTCAGGCCGGTTTAACTAACTCAAGGGACTGCACTGTCTCTGTGGCCACAGTGTGGTGCAACAGACACAGCCAGTGCCTGTAAGACCAGAGGGTCACAGGTTCAAATCCCAGCTGGGGCTCCTGCCAACCCAGTCCCCATAGTTTACCCCCCAATAAACAGTGATAGTAAAGACACCCCTTTATTGCAGAGAACATACGCATGGCCTATATTTTACCACACCAGAAACAGGCACATTACCTAAAGCTGAGTCCCGCAAATGCAGTCCTGGAGGGCCCCACACCAGTCCGGCTTCATGCTGCCCCTAAGAAAGATGCCTGTGCTGCATATCTATGCACCGCCCCCATGGTATGCAGATGTAGCTCATGCATATTTATGAGGGACAGCATGAAAACCAGAACAGTGTTTGGAACAGCAGGACTGGGGTCGGGGAACTCTGCTGTAGAGCAGCAGCCAACAGGGCCACACACCCACCCATAGGCCCCATTGGCCAATGCCTCCTGGAGAGGCAAGACATTGGGCCCTGCCTGTAACCCCCAATACTAGCAGTTGCATAAGAACATAAGAACATAAGATATGCCATACTGGGTCAGACCAAGGTCCATCAAGCCCAGTATTCTGTTTCCAACAGTGGCCAATCTAGGTCATACGTACCTAGCAGTTTCCCCAAGGGACACAGGTTCCACAATGCTTGTATTGGTTCAAGCATTGATATCCTGGGTCCCTTCTTAATAATGGTTTATGGACCTTTCCTCCAGGAACTTGTCCAAACCTTTTTTAAACCCAGCTACACTAACAGCCTTTACTACATCCTCCGGTAACAAATTCCAGAGTTTGATTACACGTTGAGTGAAAAAATATTTTCTTTTATTAGTCTTAAATAGTTTACCCTGTAGCTTCATTGCATGTCCCCTAGTCTTTCTATATTCTGATAAGGTAAACAATCGATCTACGTTTACCCGTTCCACTCCGTTCATTAATTTATAGACTTCTATCATATCTCCCCTCAGCCGTCTCTTTTCCAGGTTAAAGAGCCCCAACCTTTTTAGCCTTTCTTCATAGGAGTAGCCTTCCATCCCCTTTACCATTTTGGTGGCTCTTCTCTGAACCTTTTCTAAAATTGCTATATCCTTTTTAAGATATGGCGACCAGAATTGCACACAATATTCAAGGTGCGGTCTCACCATGGAACGATATAGAGGCATTATAATATCTTTTGTTTTATTTTCCATTCCTTTCCTTATCATACCTAGCATTCTATTTGCTCTCTTGGCCGCCGCTGCACACTGGGCCGAGGGTTTTAACATGGTATCCACAAGGACGCCTAAATCTTTTTCTTGGGTGGTGGTTCCTAATGTGGAACCTTGCATCGTGTAACCATAGTTTGGGTTGTTCTTCCCTAGGTGCATAACCTTGCACTTCTCCACATTAAATTTCATCTGCCATTTTGATGCCCAGTCTTCCAATTTATCAAGATCCTCTTGCAATTTTCCACAATCCTCCTGAGTTTTAACAACTTTAAATAGTTTTGTGTCATCAGCAAATTTGATAACCTCACTCGTTATTCCACTTTCCAGGTCATTTATGAATATGTCAAAAAGCAGCGGACCCAGCACAGATCCCTGGGGTACACCACTATTCACCTTTCTCCATTGGGAAAATTGGCCATTTAGCCCTACCCTCTGCTTTCTATCTTTTAACCAGTTCCTGATCCACAGTAGTACACTGCCTCCTATCCCATGACTCTTTAGTTTTGCCAAAAGTCTCTCATGAGGGACCTTGTCAAAGGCTTTCTGAAAGTCCAGATACACAATATCAACCGACTCACCTTTGTCCACCTGTTTATTCACTCCAAAAATTAAAGTGCCCCCTAAGGCAATATTACCCATAACAGTTAATGCCTCAGCCAGCCTTGTTCATTGGGCACTGTGGGGGATTGAACCCATGATCCCTGCACCATTGGTCAGTGTCTGAACCATTGTGCTGTGGATCTGTTCCTGTAGCATACTGGTGGCATTGCTCATACTGTAGCAATGCCACCCTACACCTGTGTATATGGTACAGAGCTATCAAACGTTCCCTATGATAACTGGCAGATATCAATTCCTACGTTAAGCACAGTTCACTCATTGAGCTCCACCATAACAATCATTCTGATGTCTGCGGTTTTTGCTGCAGGTCTGGACTCTGACAGTGTTCACCACCCTTGGGAGTGACCCCCCAACAGCCCTGTGTACCATATCCATGCCTGTACTATGCCCATCACTGGTGTGGTGGCTATGGCTGCTGCCCACCTCTATAGTAGCACAATGCTGGCATAGGTGTGGGGGTGGCTGTCTGTCTATCCAGTGTGTGGTGACTGCAAACACCTTCCACAGTCCACGCTGCCAGCAATGTTGTCGGTATTGGGCTGCCAATGTGCATAATGAGGAGCAAGGTACCATGGGTATAGGCCGGACAGGGTGGCCTGGCCAGGGTGCATCTGCACAGGGTATAGGGCAGTGACAGGCACATTGTAGTGGCCGGCCACCACCTACCCAGACAGGGTGACCTCAGTATATCCTGCTGAGAGCTCACTCTCACCCTGACTGTGCAGTGACCACAGCATGGCTAGGCACTCCCATGGTGCTGTCTAGTATTTCTCTCATGTGATGAATATGGGTTTCCTTTTGGGGCCTAGTCACGGATGTATCTGCTTGCTGTGTATGCTGGCATCCCAGTTCTGGGTGCAGGCAGCTCCACTGGGCACTAGCAGCCTGTTTGCAGCTGGTAGGTGATGTGATGGAGTGGCTTGCACCGGGGGCATATCAGACAGTGGTGGGGAGCAGCATACCATATCCAGGCCTAATGTCTGTTTGCGATTGTGTTATGGCTGTGTACAGAGCTGCATTGACTACCCTGTGGGGTGTCTGCTCCTCAGCAGGACTAGGGTCAATGTTCCCCTCTACTGCCACCTTTGCAGGGAGGTAGAATGTGGATCTTTTGATAGGTGACCCTGTTTGCTGCCCTGGGGGAGGGGGGTGGTGGTGCATGGGGCTACACCTGCCTGAAACAGACAGAGATGTCCAAGGTGGTCCTACAGAAAGTACCTATCCCACACAGTAACACTGCTTTGGACCTGCGCCATGGACGGTGCTGTGGGACTCAAACCCATGCTGCCTGTAACAGCGGTCAATACCGTAACCATTGTGCTACAGCTCTGTGTTAGTGCTTTGTGTCTGTACATCTTCTTACGATTAACGGCCGCAGCAACGCACGTGGCTACTCCCCCAGCAACGCACGTGGCTACGCCCCCAGCAATGCACGTGGCTACGCAGCACAGACACAGTCTGAACAAATGGCAGCTATGTCGAGGAAGCCTGCATTCAGCCAGAGGGATCTCTATCTCTTAACCGAGCTGTTCTGCCTCCGCCAGCAGAGGCTCTTCCCTGGCTCCTCCAGGAGGCAGAACCTGGGAAAGGTCAGGAGGGCCTGGGAGCGCCTGGCCCACAGGTACAACCGGAGCTCAGACTACCCACGTGAGGTAAGTGCATGTGGACAGGTACCCCAAATGATGAGGCTAAACATAACACAACCAGCAACCACAGCACAAAGACACAATGCACTGACAGGCAATAGCAGGTGCTGACACATCCTGCGGCTAGCAACGTCTGCCACACACCCCAGAAAAAGACACCCCTGCCCCAAGGGGGTTGATGCAACCATGGCAGAGGTGCACCACAAATCACCGAGGTATGGTATAGGGCGCCTTTGCAGGCCAGGGATGTCCCCCATCCACAAGACACCCCAGTCCCATCTCTCAGGCCAACAGGAAAGGAAGGGGTCTGCACCATGTCTCTTTTAACCATCACAATCACAAAAAACATCCGCCGATGCTGCAGGCCCCAAATGAGGGCACCCCTCCCCATCCCTGCCCACTGTCAGCTGGAGCCTTGTGTGAGCACCAAAAGACAAACCCCAGTCCCTGGGATGCAGGCCCCAAATGAGGGCACCCCTCCCCATCCCTGCCCACTGTCAGCTGGAGCCCTGTGTGATCACCAAAAGACAAGCCACAGCTCAGAGCTGCTGCAAGCCCCATATGAGGGCACCCCTCCCCATCCCTGCCCACTGTCAGCTGGAGCCTTGTGTGAGCACCAAAAGACAAACCCCAGTCCCTGGGATGCAGGCCCCAAATGAGGGCACCCCTCCCCATCCCTGCCCACTGTCAGCTGGAGCCTTGTGTGAGCACCAAAAGACAAACCCCAGCCCCTGGGATGCAGGCCCCAAATGAGGGCACCCCTCCCCATCCCTGCCCACTGTCAGCTGGAGCCTTGTGTGAGCACCAAAAGACAAACCCCAGTCCCTGGGATGCAGGCCCCAAATGAGGGCACTCCTCCCCATCCCTGCCCACTGTCAGCTGGAGCCTTGTGTGAGCACCAAAAGACAAACCCCAGTCCCTGGGATGCAGGCCCCAAATGAGGGCACCCCTCCCCATCCCTGCCCACTGTCAGCTGGAGCCTTGTGTGATCACCAAAAGACAAACCCCAGCCCCTGGGATACAGGCCCCAAATGAGGGCACCCCTCCCCATCCCTGCCCACTGTCAGCTGGAGCCCTGTGTGATCACCAAAAGACAAGTCACAGCTCAGAGCTGCTGCAAGCCCCATATGAGGGCACCCCTCCCCATCCCTGCCCACTGTCAGCTGGAGCCTTGTGTGAGCACCAAAAGACAAACCCCAGTCCCTGGGATGCAGGCCCCAAATGAGGGCACCCCTCCCCATCCCTGCCCACTGTCAGCTGGAGCCTTGTGTGATCACCAAAAGACAAACCCCAGCCCCTGGGATGCAGGCCCCAAATGAGGGCACCCCTCCCCATCCCTGCCCACTGTCAGCTGGAGCCCTGTGTGATCACCAAAAGACAAGCCACAGCTCAGAGCTGCTGCAAGCCCCATATGAGGGCACCCCTCCCCATCCCTGCCCACTGTCAGTTGGAGCCTTGTGTGAGCTCCAAAAGACAAACCCCAGCTCCTGGGATGATGCAGGCCCCAAGAGGGGTTCCCTGCACCAACCCGGTGCCCTTGGAAACAGGCCCTGAATGGGTCACAAATGACAAACCACAGGCCAAGGGGTTCCCAGGGAGCACTGCAGGTGACAACCTCCCACCCCAGCAGTGGCTGATTGGCACTGGCAGATGTGTGTAGGTGGCACACAAAGCTGTGATGTGTCATGTATGTGGGGTGCACATACAGGGCACATGGGGCACCGACCTGAGAGGCGTGTGTGTGGGCCACACATGGGGCTGTCTCCCGTGAACGCAAGGGGGCATGAGTGCCTCACCCAATAGGGGCAGGCGCTTGTGGTATGAAGTGAGAGGGGTAGATGCAGAGGCAGGGAACCCCCACGTGTCCCCACAGTAGCTAAGGGCAATGTTCGGTGTCACCCCTACAGGTGGAGGACCTGCGCAAGAAGGCAAGAGAGATAAAGGCCCGGTACCCCAGATTCGTGGCCAGGGTTCAGCGTGAGAGGATGGCCCAGCAGAACGGTGAGTACCGGGACATGGCCTTGTCGGGGAACGAGTGGTGGAACCACAAGTCCACAGTGACTGCGGAATAGGATGTTCTCCCAGGGGATGACATGTGTTATCTCTCCCACAGCTGATGCACGTGCAGCCATCGAGGCAGAGAGGCCGGGAGAGCCTGAAGACGGTGTGGGCCTGGAGGGGGTCCACGAGCAAGCCGAGCATCAGGTCGGCGGACCAGAGGTGGACCCAGAAGATGCTGACGATGGGCATGTGCTTGCATCCCCACGCCCCAACGAGGGAGAGGAGGGGGATGAGGATGTGGGCCATATGGGAGGGAATGGGGGGGATGAGACTGACATGGGGAGTGATGGTGTGGAGCCTGGGGAGCGGGGAAATGAGGGGGGGGGATGTGAGTGAAAGGGGAGGGGAGAGGGAGGAGGTGGGTGGCAGGGAGAGGGAGGGGGAGTTGGGGGGGGAGGGGGATGGGGATGTGGGGAGGATGTTGGAGGCAGGGGGGAGGGAGGGGGTGTACAGCGGAGGGGATGGGGGGGGCAGGTCCCCAATGGCACGCTCCGCCACAGGGCACTGGGGGCACCAGCCACCTGCCCCATGAGCATGGCGAGGCACGCCCTCTGGACGTGTGCCTGCCACACATGGCCACAGGCAGGTCTGCCGTGCATGCAGCCACACAGACACAGGGGGATGTGTGTCTGTGCGGCTGCATGTGCGGTCTGCGTCTGGCTGCGGCTGTGCGTGCCCAGGCACAAGCCCAGAGGCAGTTTGCCCTGATCCAGGGGCAGGTGCTGGCGACCCTGTCCATGGTGGCTGACCGTCTGCGGGAGCGGGATGAGCACCCTGCCCGTGCCGCACCCGGTCAGCCACCATCCGACAGGGGTCCCCAGGGTGTGTGATGTGTGGGGACACATGGCACACCTGCCCTGTGACGGACCGTGCCATTTGTAGCACCGCCGCCCCAGTGGTCAAAGGTGGTTAAGGCAGGTCGGGTGGACATGAGTTATGTTATCCAGTTTGAGTTTGGTTCTTGTGAGCGGGGTCTGGGTATCTGTTCCCAGTGGCCTTCCGTGTACCAAAGCCGCAAGTAAACACAAAGTCCAAGGGTAGGGAAGGAAAGGCATTCTATTTCCCTTAATGCACAATGGTTCAGGTAGTGGAATCTACGTCAACATAAAGAAACCTTACTTCAGGTAGAAAAGAAACATAACCAGATTGTGTTATCCACTGTTGTCTTCACAGGAATGTATACAATAAAACATACAGTCCTTGCTTGCTGAGCCCTGCTTTACACACTAGGCAGGGATTCTAGGCTTCCTGCCTGACAGTAGCTACAATCCATGGACACCTCAGAAGGGTCCTCAATAAATTCCACCTGCATGGGCTGTGGGTCTGAGAGCTATGACTCTGTTGCAGTCTGGTGAAATACGCTGAGGCTTTTCATATACTGCTTGTACCAGCCTCCAATGTTCTGGGCCTAGGTTTGGGCCTCGGTCATACGAATGCTTGCTATGTGAATACCTTCCTTTGTCTTGGTGCCTTGTATTAAACAGTCTTTTATCTGGTAAAAGCTTGTTTCTTGTCTTACAAACAGCTTGATAAGGCGAGCACACCCTTGCTCCTTGTGCTCCCTGTGTCACCAGGTTATAATGATTAGAAGTATAAATATGTGGATTACCTTGTTCTCCAGGTCTATCCCAGTGAGCTGAGGTTTGAGGCCTAGTCCTGCTGCAATTCAGCCTTACTCGAGTAGCAGGCCTCCCACTGTCCAGCTGGCCTTCAGGTGGAGTTATCTCTCTCTCACACCCATACCTCTTTCTCCGTGACTAAGAAGTGTTACCTCCTATGGCAATGACTTCACCACCCTTCTGGTAACTTCCACAGGGTCCTGGGTCTGCTGGTATCGGTTCATCAGATTAACCTCTGACCTCGGCTTCTCTCCTGGTACCTTTCCTCCCAGTGTCTCTTTGCCAAGAACTCCTGGTATCTTGCTGCACCGGACTCCCTGTGTCGCCTTGCCAGGAACTCCTTCCCCTTCTCCTCTCCAACTCTCCTCCAACTTCCCAGCCTTTCTTAGAAGGAACCTCCCCTTTCCAGGATTGGCTGTTGTCCGGCATCACATCACAAGCTCTGGGGTGCGGTTCTCTAGGCCCTGGAAGGTCTCTCTTGCACCCCCTATCTGGCTCCTCGTAATGTCGCATCTGGTGTTGGAATCCTTTTTCTGAATGTAAGACCTTTTTGTCTGTTTGCATAGGCTCTGCAGTACCACACATTGCATGTACACCACAATGGATACAGGGATGGGGGCGGCCAATGCATTTTGCACTAGCAGGCGTGGTTGGCCATGCTGGTCGTCAACTGCCAGCATGTACTATGTTAGCCGGATGTCACATGTGTGTCCTACTGTACATGGGGTAGATATGTTTACTACACAACAGTTATAGATGTTCGACGTTAAACATATGTATATGGTCAGATGTCCCTCATTGCCTGTTGACAGTGGTGTGCGAGTGATGGGTGTGGCAGTGTTCACTATTAGAGCCAAGGGAGGATGTGGAACAGGTAAGGTCTGTGGCGCGAGCACCCCCCACAGACATGTCACAGCTACGTTGCTGTGTGGGTGGCCCACCAAGAAGGGTGGAGAGTGGCGTGCATGAGTGACGTGCAACAGCATGTGTGTTGGTAGGTACGGGGCATACAGCACAGAGTGACAAAGGGACATATGGCGGGGGGTAGTGGATGGCCTGTGTATCCTATCGAGCCTGGCCCCATATTGTGTGCCTGTGGTGGCAAGTGCAGGACGTCTGAGGTATATGCGTAGCGGTGTGGTTAGGGGGGAAACACAGAGGGTGCACCACAGGGGTTCCCGCAGCTGGCACCTGAGGGGGGAGGGGGAGGTGAGCGGTTTTGCGAGGTGTGACTGTGTAGTGCTCGGCAACAGCTGTCTATATGGCAAGCACGTGTACCAGCATGCAGGGTGGAAACGGGGGACGGTACAGGATGGGTCAATGATCCGCTGTGGGACGTATGACCACCCTGCCGTATGTTGGTATGGGTGTACTGGCTGGTCACAGGGGGTGCAAGAGCATATCGTCAGTGGAGTGCATTGGTCCTTCGGTGGTGACACTCACAGGGGTGTAGTGGTCGGGGCGTGGCCACAGTAGAGGGTAGGGACAGGGCCCTAGCGGGATAATGCCCAGAAGGGTGGCACAGTGTGGCGTGACTGTGGCTGGTGTGGAGCGCAGTGTGGATGGTGCGACCGATGACAGTTGCTGGATATAGCTCCTGGAGGCCAATGTGCCAGTAGGATGTGCCATGATGGGGGCCAGGGGGTGTAGGTGTATATTGCAGCCACTGGTGCACAGGGGACGTGTAGCCATTACAGGGGGGTGACCCTAAGGTGGTGACAGATGCATGGCTGTGCTCAGGGGGCCACAGTGGACATGCGTGACAGTTGTGACAAGGTGGATGTCTGCGGGAGCATGTAAACCGGAGTACATGACATGTACAGTGTACATACTGTGCTTGATGAGCATGCTGTGAGCGGCAAATGTGGCTCCCCATGCAGGACATACAGTGCACCCACAACAGCACAGAGGCCAATGGTGGCTGAGGGCTCCACAGGGTATTGGGCCATGGGGTCCCTGGGCACCCACGACACAATGCACGCCACCACGACATGGGAGTGATGGACCAGCACTGCAGCCTCTGGGATTGGCTGCATACCCATGGTGGACATGGCTGTAGGGGGTGGGGACAGTGGTGAAAGACATCTGGGGGTTTGTGACGTGCCCTGCCCACGGGGCAGGGGGTGGGGTGGGGTGGGGTGGGGTGAGGGTGTGATTGTCATGCCACAAATGAGACAGGAAGCACATGTCACCATCAGTGGCCACCTGTGTGGCCCTTTATTTAGCCATCCCCCTGCCACCCCTTAGGCGTCCCCGCCCAACCCTTGGTGGTTGCCACCCCCCTGCTGCTGTTGCTGTTGTTGCTGCTGCTGTATGTGGTGGTGTCGCCTGTGGCCGCTGTACATGGGGACTTCCTGGCCCCCTCCCTGCTGCCATACGCTCCTGTGCGGCAGCCATTCTTTCGCATGCCGCGGCCATGCGGTCCGCATGTCCCAGGAGGCCCGACATGGTACGCTGGAGGCGCCTTTGCAGTCTCAGTTGGCGTCGCTGTGTCCGGGCCACCGCGCGCAGTGCATGACGTATACCTGTGGGGAGAGGACATAGTACACTGTGAGATGGGGGAAACAGCAACACCTGCTTGTGTCCATATCTACCATTGCAGGATAAGACACTCACCCTCTGCATCTCTGTGGGCTGCGTCAGAGTGGGCCTGCATCTCTGCAATTACATCGACAACAGCAGCCTTCTGTGCCTTCTGTGGTGAGTGTTGCGTCCACATCAGATATTTCTGGGACTTCCATGTCCCCATCACCAAGGGGTGCATCCTGGCCCTCGCCACACACATTGTCGACCTCCGCAGCAGTGTCCACGGGGCTTGGTTGTGCCACGGCTGACACCGCTTGTGGCTCCTCCACTGTTTCGATGGCGCGGGGATCACCTGGGTGCCACAGGGATACATACGTCAGAGGGTGCGTTTCGCTGCCTGCCCACCCCATCACATACCCCCTCAGACATCTGTGGGTTAATGATCCACGTGTGTCTGTAGCAAGGCTGTGGTGGCAGCCCACTACGTTTGTGCACTCCCCATGCAAGTGTCACCTGTGGTACGCCCTCTCAGGCCCCACCCCCACCCCTGGGTGCTGACGCACACCACAGCCACAGCCATCATCACTCTCAACCTGACCCCACCCAGCATGTCCTAAGAGGGTGCAGTGTGTCATCGGGTAGGCCATCCCCTTACACGTGTGGCCCTAGTGCTCCTGCCAGCCCAGCCATGTGAGGCATGCAACATGTCGACACCCTCTGCTGTCACTGTGGGGCGGACCCCCATGCCCAGTCTCCCATTCTCTGCATATTGCCACCCACTGCCACCCATAGACATGCCCCCACCCCCCATCGTGGCTCCTGAATGGGTGTTCCCACTGTGTCTCATTTGTCCCCCTTGTCCAGGACAGCCACTTACTGCCCCCCCTCTTTTTAGTCTCACACCATGTGACTGTGCGACATTCCACCTTTGGTCTGCATTCCCCCCTTACCTGCTTGTGGGTGGGCTGTGTCTAATGCAGCAGGTAGTCCGTGGACATACATTGTCCCGAGCCTATCGGCCAGGCGTCTCTCCAGCTCGCTCAGGTTAGCCACATAAGCTGGGCCCCCTCCAGTGCCTTGGGCCCCACGATGCTCACGCACCAGCTCAGCCCTCACATGCCGCTTGATGTTGCAATAGCGCTTGCGGAGATTTTCAACGTCGCGGCATGGGCCCTCTGCTGCCGCCACCGCTGCCTGTACCTCACACCACGCCCTTGTCCGCATGGCTATTGTGAGGGAGGAACTCTGCCGGCCAAATAGAAGGTCATAGCGCTCCAGGACGTTGGCCAGCAAGAGGTCATTCTCCTGCTGGCTGAAACGTATGGCCCTGCGACGTATCTCTGCCGGGAGTGGAATCCTGGGCTGGCGTGGTCTCCCAGCTCTATGCCCACCTGGAGCCTGCTGCACCCCAGATGGTCCTGCAACTTCATCCTGTGAAGCTGTGGCTGGTGCTGCTGTGTGTGAGAGCTGGTCCTGAGGATGGTTGTTGTCCTGTGTCTGTTGCTGCTCCATACTGTTGAGTATGTTCCTGCATGGGGGTTAGCCATACAGTGCCAATCCTAGATATAGGTTATCATGTGGTGTGGCTCGCGGGGCGTGGGGTACACGCTGAGCCACGTGTGCCGTGAGGTACGTTCCGTCGCGCATTGCTACGCGCCTTGCTATGCACCGGAAGTGACATCATATGTGTGCGTGTAGGCAGTAGTAGACAATGCACGGATCCCTCCTACACATCCCTTCTAGGGTGGTTTCGTTCTGTGTAATGCTGGTGCACATGTACCCACCTTTGGTAGGGTTATGTTTATCTGCGCCGTAGTGGTAGCGCTGGCTGATGCAGCACTACGTGAAACGTACGCGACCTCACTCTGACGTTGCACGCCTTGTTACGCGCGTCGCAATGCGTCTTCCGTTGCCTGGCCATGGGCACATGCATTCTACATCACTCCTGTATTGGCATCTGGGTGTGGCTTCAAGTGTGATACGCAGTTTATATTCACCCTGCGACATCGCTCGGACTCACCTACATAAGTGTGACACGTGGATGATTGTCCTCGGCTGCATTATGTGAACGCGCGAAGCAGCGCACGCTGCACTTTCATACAGGTACATCTTCTATTTATTGGACTCTGGAACTTTCTGTTTCCCCAGGTGAGTGGCAATCATGTGGTGTCCATCCCCACCCACAACACTATTTCTAGCCCTGCTATCCTCCAAACTGTGTCTATCATGGCTCATACTGCGCATGCAGGTGGTGCAGTGGTTGCATTGGTCGAGCTGGCAGACCTGCTTTTCCAGGAGGAGGGAGATGTTGTTCCAGGGGCTGGGGCCCTGGGCATAGGTGCACTGCCACTGCAACTCAGGCCTGCAGCTGTGGGACCTGCACAGGTGGGTTTGGTTTACCAACGCGCCGTAGGTGTGCTGAGGTACACCAACGCCTGCGGCGTCTCTACAGGCCCAGGGTCTTGCTCCAGGACCTGCGAGAGGGCCAGGTATTCTCCCTCTACCGGCTGGACACAGGGGCCATTAGGGAGCTCTATCAGGAACTCAGACCTGACCTTGAGCCCCTGACTGCCCGGTCACATGCTATACCAGGTATGACCAAGCTCCTGGCTGCCCTACATTTCTTTGCCTCTGGCTGTTTCCAATCCTCGGTGGCAGCAGTGGGTGGGATGAGTAGGCCCACCTTCTCCCGCTGTCTCCACCAGGTACTGCGTGCCATGGTCAGCCGGGTTGGGAATTACATAGCAATTCCCAATGGTAGGCAACAGTGGGCGGCCCTGGCACAGGCATTCCATAGGATTGCTGGGATACCACACGTGATGGGGGCTATAGATTGCACACATGTTGCCCTTGTCCCGCCATGCGACAGGGAGGTTGTGTACCGCAACCGCAAACACTTCCATTCCCTCAATGTGCAGGTTGTCTGTGATGCAAGTTTGCGTATCCTGAATGTGGTTCCACGGTTCCCATGGTCTGCCCATGACTCCTATATCCTGCAGAACTCGGCAGTGTTTGGCCAGTTTGAGACTGGTCAATTTGGTGACTACGTCCTACTGGGTGGGTATTCAGCGTATATGACATGCACCCACTGTAGGTGGGTGTGTCTACTGCATTGTCACCATTCTTCACTGGTTGCCTGTCATTGCTGCGCTATTTCTGGGGGAACACTCTTGGGTGTGGTTCACTACCTCATGCCGTGTCACTGGTGTCTTGATCACAGACATATGTTTCGTGACACCCATCTCTCTGTCTAAGATGTGTGTTGGTTTGCTCCCACATGTGTGTCCCAGCAGGCCATGTGGTGTCTGTTTCTCCGTGGCCTTGCCCTTCTTTATTCGGATAAACTGTGTCCAGGGGCGACCGCGCTGCATATGCTGTGTCCCCTCCATGCCTGTGAGCTATACATGCATCCTGGCCATGGCCTCCATATCCGGGCACGGTGCATACTGCACTGGCAGTTGTACCCATGTCTCCCAGTGGGGTCAGTCACTTGGCCAGCCCATCATTTGCATGGCTGTCTGTGAGGCACCGTGGGGGGGCATAGACCCACCCTCATGGGGGTCAGTCTGTATACTCGGCCTACTCTTTCTGGGCATGCTGTGTGCTCGACAAGAGATGTGCTGTGGCCCATTCAGCTAATACACATGTCTGCTGCATGGCTGGGCACCGTCTTCGGGGTCCACTGTCACCACCGCCTTTTGCTTCCCCCACACCACCCACACAATGTATCCCAGTGGCTTGTGCTGTGTATGCGCCAGATCGGGCCAGCCACCTACTTGCACACCTATGCCTCCCTGCACCCCCAGGTGCTATTTGACAATGTCCGGCATCTTGCCTCACAGCTCCCGCCACTGCATTTGGTGCAACAGGTCTTGCACATGTCATGTGTCACGGTTACATGGGTGTTGTCGTGAGGTACAAGGTTTAGAGCCGATGGAAACAGAAAATTCACTGCAAAGTGAAACCAGGGTTGACAGCTCTGAAGCAAGCATGGAGGGTTGGCATAGAAACCCCAAACAAATAACATCACAGTATGCTAGGGAACGCCCGTCCCACAAGCTAATTCCTGTTTCATCAGGGAAGGGGAAACAGCTGGTGGGGGGTGGAGCCCAGCCCAACGGAAAAAGAAACACAGATAAAAATCCCTTAGTGGAGGATAGAAGAGAGACTACTAAGAGACATGAGGAGAGACCTGACGAGAGGCAGGAAGGAAGTCCTAGGTATAATCCTAGACACAGAGAGAGACCTGGAAGAAGCCAAATAGAGAAAGACAGATACCCTGAATTCAGCCAAGGCTTGAGGCTGGGAGAAGAGAGAAGGGAAGGGAGTCCCAATCTCACTCAGGAAAGCTTCTCGGAGGAGGGGAACTGTGAGAGATATACAGTCCCAGGTCGCAGAGAGCAGTGCACAGCTGGCAAAAGCACTGGGGATTTCTGCCACTCCAAAAGCAAGGAGGTTTACTCTAAAAGCCAGAAAAGACAGCCACAGTCTTATAACTACAGATATCCTGAAGGTAACGCTCATTTTCCTGTTACAAAGGTTTTATCTGAAGGAAAGAAAAAGTTTTACCTGACACCAGATTGCAGCCAAGAGAGGTTCCTGGGAAAAAGCTGTTTAGAAGACAGGCACGTCACTCATAATAGCCAAGCAGAAGAGGACAGTTTGTATCCTTGCACTTACCAGGAGCTGTGTGCTCGAGAATCCAATACTTATGGTAAACACCCAGACTCCTCTAGCTGGTTGGGGGAAGGGAATACACTGACTGAAGCTGAGAGGTTTTCCCAGCAGGCAGAAGAGTTCTCTCCACGGGACACTGAAGGAGAAAGTGACCCTATGCAATGGGATTCCTATCAACCCCCTGAGCCTGAGGTATACATGGACTGCTCATATATGATATCTGATAATGTACAGTCTCTTTGTTAACATTGTTGGAGTATTTGAAAAGAAGAAAACAGTCCAAAAGAGCATTTGGGAGCTAAACTGTTTTCTGTTCTTTTGTGCCTTAAAGCTGAAGACAAGCATTGTTTGAGTTTACTTATTTTTGTTATACCAGAAGCTTGGTTTTTCTGTTACTGTAACCTTTTGTTCAATGGTCAACGATATCCAACCCCGGGAGGGGAATAAATTCCTATTTAACCTGAAAATCACTCGTGCACAACTATAATTTCTTCAAGTGCTGTAGAACTACATTACCCAAGAGGCTGTTCCAAACCTCACCTAGTGGTTCCCAGACACACGAAGCACAACTGCCCACTCACCTAGCTCAAGCTGCATGCCTCTGGGAAGGTGAGTGGTGACACATCTGGCGTAGCTTTTAGGATGGTTGACCTTGGATAAAGGACATTATACACGAAACTACGGTACCAGGACTCCTGCACAAGCAAGTGGGCTACCGGAAGGCTGCAAGAAAAGTAAAGCACAAGAACACAGCTTCTTTTCCTGAATGCTGACCTCTACACGAAGCCTCAGGTAATAGCACCTGGGCATAAGTGAGGGAGGATATCGCAGGAAAAGGGGACGCTGTGGGGCTGAAAAAAAAAAAATCTAAAAAAAGGGAGCCGCACTTGGGTTTTTTTTTCTGTCTCTTTTATTGCAGGACTGACGGCAGAAGATGGAGGTAATGGATGTGATGGCCTGGATGCGGCAGCAGTGGGATACGCAAATGGAGCTCGCGAAGCGCATCCAGGAAGAAAATGCTACCCTTATGAGAGAACAGCAGAAGCCGTTGCTGGAGGCTGTGACAGCTCTGCTGAAGGAACCACGAGAACCATGGATTGAGAATCCTATGGTTGTACCAGGGACCACATTGAACGCAAGTCATGCCTTCTCTTTAGGACAATTGAGTCCAACTGATAACATAGACGATTTTATTGATGCATTCGAGCGTATTGGGCAGGCATTAAAATGGCCTGATAATCAATGGGCCACCCGCTTTGCAGTTTCGCTGACAGGCGAAGCCCTGTCAGCCTACAAAGCCATGCCAGCCACCCTTGCGGGGGATTATAATGAGATAAAGAAAGCGGTAAAGGACAGGTTGGGGCTCACTACCTCACATTATAGGAGGCTATTTAGGGAAGCCCGCCTGAAGCCGCAAGAAACCCCAAAGGCATTGCAGCAACGTCTGAAAAATCTGGCTTGGAAGTGGTTAAGTCCAGAAACAAAATCAGTAGAAAGCATGCTAGACACAATAATCTTAGAGCAATTTGTACAAGCGGTGCCTAAAGAGATGAGAATATATCTCACCTTGCAGGACTGCCGGACCACCGAGGAAGCAGCTAATTTGGCTGACCGTTTTCTGGAGGCCCAGATTGCTGATCCCTCGGAGCGTAGTGTACTGCAAGCCGCAGGTTTGTTTGGTAGTAAAAAGGGAAAGATTCCCTATAGAGAAAAATACACTATGGCAAGTATGGATGTTAAGAATGATAATGATGATGATATTTTTGTGCCCAGAGGGAATGTTTCTGTACCCAAAGGAAAATGCTATCTGTGTGGGAAAACAGGGCATTTTAAAAGGGAGTGTACAAAACGAACTGTCCTGATGTCTGGGGTGGATGAGCCAGTCCAGGATGGGTTTCTGCTACCCGTTCAGGTAGAAGGCATGGACGCGCTGGCACTGCTTGACTCGGGGGCCGACCAGAGCATGATTTCCCGTAGGCTCTGGGAGGCCATCGAGAGGCGTCGTTCGTCGCCCCCGAGCCAAGCAGAGGGCCAAGTACGCGTGAGGTGTGTACACGGTGCGTCATCGCCTTACCCCTTACATGTGATAACTGTGAAGGGGTGGGGAACCACACGCTCTCTACTGTTCACGGTAGTGCCCAAATTACCACATGAGATGGTGTTGGGGCGTGACTGGCCACCTTTTTATAAGGAAATAGGTGAGGGCCTTAGCCGATTAGGCTATAAATGTACACTACCCTCAACAGAGATAAAGGGAACAGGTTTAGAGGCTTTAACAGCCAAAATTCCTGCGCCCCTGTTTGGAAATCCCAAAAAGGCTCCTAGCCCAACCCAGGCCCGAGTTAGGGGGGTACCCCCGGGGAAGACAAAATTTGTGTTACAGTTTTGCCGGACGACACCAAAGGCCAAAAGCCCCCAAAGGGCTTCCATTGGGTCCACTGGGTATGATCTCTTCAGTGCTGAAAATACGGTGGTGGAGAAGGGAGGAAAAGCCCTAGTGCAGTGATGGCTAACCTTTTTGAGCCTGAGTGCCCAAACTGCCGCACAAAACCAAAGAATTTCCTCAAAGTGCCAGCACGTCAATTAAACCTTAACAACAAGATTTTAGTATCTAAAAACTCTTTATAAAGTTGCCTGAACTATGTAACATCATTTGTAAAGTTTGGAATCTTTGTATTGTCAGAGAATCGATTTGATTCACAATCCTTTGGTTTTCATTTCAATTTATTGGCAATTTATAATGTTTTAATGATTTCATTCAATTTAGAAACAGGAAGGCAATAATTAAACTGGGAACCCCAAAAGCCAAACTTGGAATGTACAACAACACTGTAGAAATAAAACTATAAATTAATTTCCTCTTGTACTAAACAAAGCACAGACACTAATGATGCACATTTCCCAGAGCTGACATATTCCAGTTAATAAATTCAAAATAAAGAGATATCTTTGTACCTTTTGTGCATTTTTTTCAGTTGCAATTGTTCCAGCCACTTTCTTCTGGTTTATTTGTGTCTTCTGCTATCTCTCCATCGTCTGCTGTCCATTTCTCCTTTCTTCTCTTCTAGTTTTTTTCCATTCTCTCTCTTCATCTGCTTTAACATAATAATCTTTCTCCTTTTTAGTCTCCCAATACCCGGCCAATTGTACATTTTTCTTCCCTCCCACACAAAATATTTTTCCCCTCTCCATTTCACTCTCCCAGCCCCATCCCCTTCTAATCTCCCCCAACATCAGCTCCCGTTTAATTCCAGCCCCACCCAGTATCCGCTCCCTTCTAGTCCCCACATCAGCCCATTTCCAGTCCATTCCCCCCATCAGTCCATTTCCAATCCTATCCGAGTCCCTTCATCAGCTCATTTCCAATACCAGCCTCCCATCAGCCCATTTCTAGTCCTTTCCTAGCCCCACCATCACTCAGCCCATTTCTAATCCAAGCCCCCATGAGCCTACTTCCAGTTCTAGCCCCTCCATGAGTCCATTTCAATCCAAGCCCCCACCACAGCCCATTTCCAAACTTAGCTCCCCCAACACCCAATTCCCAGTCCTATCCTAGCCCCTCCATCAGCCCATTTCCTGTCCTAGCTCCCTCCCCTAAGAGCCCATTCCAAGCCCCCCTTCCCATCAGCTATTTGCAGTTCAAGCCCCCTTCCACTCAGCCCATTTCCATTTCCATTCCAAGTCCCCCTCCCCATTAGCTATTTGCAGTTCAAGCCCCCCACTTCCCCTCAGCCCATTTCCATTCCAAGCCCCGTCCCCATCAGCTATTTGCAGTTCAAGCCCCCCACTTCCCCTCAGCCCATTGCCATTCCACGCCCCGTCCCCCATCAGCTATTTGCAATTCAAGCCCCCTTCCACTCAGCCCATTTCCAGTCCTAGCAACCCCCCCAACCCATTACCAGTCCTAGCCCCCCATAGCCCACTCCCAGTCCTAATCCCACCAGCCCATTTCCAGTCCTAATCCCCATCACCCCATTTTCAGTTTAAGCCCCCTCATAGCCCATTACCAGTCCTAACCTCCCCATCAGCCCACTCCCAGTCCTAATCCCACCAGCCCATTTCCAGTCCTAATCCCCATCACCCAATTTTTAGTTTAAGCCCCCCATAGCCCATTATCAGTCCTAACCCCCATCAACCCACTTCCAGTCCTAATCCCACCAGCCCATTTCCAGTCCTAATCCATCACCCAATTTTTAGTTTAAGCCCCCCCCATAGCCCATCACCACTCCTAAACCCCCCCAGCACCCATCACCACTCCTACCCCCCCCAGTGCCCATCACCACTCCTAACCCCCCAGCGCCCATCACCACTCCTAACCCCCCCAGCCCAGCCCAGCCCAGCCCAGCCAAAATTTAAAATAAAAAAAAGCTGCCTTCTGCCGCTTCCGGGGCCGCCGCGGCAGAATCGAGTGTGCCGTGGGGCCCCCCCTGTGCCTGGCAGAGCCTGCCCTCCAGATCCTGCCTTCCCCGGTATCAGCTCCCTGTTTCCAGCTTGTCACACGCGCCGGCTTTCAGAGCGCGAAGGGAACTAGTTTCCCTTTCGCGGCTCTGTTAAGCCCGCGAGGGCTGATGGGAACTTCCCATCAGCCCCCGCGGGCTTAACAGAGCAGCGAGGGAGAAACTCTCCCCTCGCGCTCTGAAAGCCGGCGCGTGTGACAAGCTGGAAACAGGGAGCTGATACCGGGGAAGGCAGGATCTGGAGGGCAGGCTCTGCCAGGCACAGGAGGGGCCCCGTGGCACACTCGATTCTGCCGCGGCGGCCCCGGAAGCGGCAGAAGACAGCTTTTTTTTATTTTTTTAAATGCGGACCTTCCCGCGTGCCAGCTGCAAGGCCTTCGCGTGCCACAGCTGGCACGCATGCCATAGGTTCGCCATCACTGCCCTAGTGAATACAGGGATCCAGATTAAACTACCCGAGGGATGTTATGGGAGAATAGCTCCTAGATCGGGTCTTGCAGTTAAAAACTCCCTAGACATTGGGGCAGGAGTAATAGACCACGATTATCGGGGCCTTGTAAAAATTCTCATTTTTAACTTCGGGGAGAAGGATTTTCAAATCCGGGAGGGAGACCGAGTTGCACAATTAGTGTGTGAACGGGTAGGATTCCCGGTAGTGGAAGAGGTCCCAGCACTAACACCCACGGACAGGGGGGAGGGTGGTTTTGGTTCCACGGGTCAAAGGGAAATAAAAGGGATGACAGCCCTAGCTGAGGAAAAACGGGAGGAAGACCTTGGGCCACAAACCTCGGATTGGAGGGAACAGCCGGAGCCAAGGTTAGGCACGGACCTATCTCAATCTCAGCGGCAGGAGCTGACCCAACTGTTGGGGAACTTCAAGGATGTCCTCACAACCAAGCCGGGCGAAACCCACCTAGTCGCCCATGAGGTAGTCACAACACCAGGCCGCACGATTAGACAGCGGCCCTACCGTATGCCTGAGGCAAAAAAGGCGGAAGTGATCAAGCAGGTTAGAGAAATGGTAACAATGGGGATAATTGAAGAGTCCCACAGCCCATGGTCAAGCCCCATTGTATTAGTCCCGTAGCCCGATGGAACACTCAGGTTTTGCATCGATTTCCGGCAAGTAAACGATATTTCGCAATTCGATGCATACCCCATGCCACGCATCGATGACTTGCTGGATCGATTAGGCCAAGCCCGATACCTGACCACTTTAGACCTAACCAAAGGGTATTGGCAAATACCCCTTACGCGTGGGTCAAAGCCAAAAATGGCATTTAGCACACCTATTGGCCTATACCAATTTAGGCGAATGCCGTTTGGACCTCATGGGGCGGCAGCCACTTGCCAGTGGTTAGTTGACCAGGTGTTGAGGCCCCACCATGACTACGCCCTAGCGTACATGGATGATATCGTCATTTATAGTACTACGTGGGCCCAACACCTGGCTAGGGTGGAGGCAGTGCTCCGGGCATTGCGGAAAGCGGGCTTAACCCTAAACCCCGCAAAATGCGTGTTTGCCACAGAGGAGGCGAAATACTTAGGCCACTTAGTGGGGAGGGGGATAGTGAAACCATTAGCCAATAAGGTCCAGAGCGTCCAGGATTTTCCCCGTCCTGTCACCAAGAAACAGGTGCGCAGTTTCTTGGGGCTCATCGGTTATTATAGAAGGCTTATACCTCGGTTCGCAGACGAAAGCCTTCTGTTCACCGAGATGCTAAAAAAGAACGCCCCTAATAGGGTCCGATGGACCCCAGAGGCTGAAACAGCTTTTACCTCCCTCAAGGGGAAACTCTGCACAGCCCTGATATTAAGAGGGATAGACTTCAGTCTACCATTTGTGGTACAGACTGATGCGTCAGAAAGTGGGTTAGGCGTGGTACTTTCCCAGGAGTTCGAGGGAATAGAGCACCCGGTCACCTATATCAGTCGGAAGCTCTCCAAGGCCGAGAAAAACTACTCGACCGTCGAGAAAGAATGCCTGGCCATCAAATGGGCAATCGAGGCATTCCGGTTTTATCTATCGGGCAGGAAGTTCCTCCTTATAACGGACCATGCCCCGTTGAAATGGTTGCACCAAATGCGGAATTCCAACGCCCGACTCACAAGATGGCATTTAGCCCTACAGGCTTTTAATTTCGTAGTCCAGCATAGGGCAGGTAAGCTACATGGCAATGCGGACGCACTCTCCCGAATTAAGTACTGTCCGACGGAAAGTTCGGCAGTACGTAATATTTTAAGGCGGGGGATCTGTCATGAGGTACAAGGTTCAGAGCCGATGGAAACAGAAAATTCACTGCAAAGTGAAACCAGGGTTGACAGCTCTGAAGCAAGCATGGAGGGTTGGCATAGAAACCCCAAACAAATAACGTCACAGTATGCTAGGGAACGCCCGTCCCACAAGCTAATTCCTGTTTCATCAGGGAAGGGGAAACAGCTGGTGGGGGGTGGAGCCCAGCCCAATGGAAAAAGAAACACAGATAAAAATCCCTTAGTGGAGGATAGAAGAGAGACTACTAAGAGACATGAGGAGAGACCTGACGAGAGGCAGGAAGGAAGTCCTAAGTATAATCCTAGACACAGAGAGAGACCTGGAAGAAGCCAAATAGAGAAAGACAGATACCCTGAATTCAGCCAAGGCTTGAGGCTGGGAGAAGAGAGAAGGGAAGGGAGTCCCAATCTCACTCAGGGAAGCTTCTCGGAGGAGGGGAACTGTGAGAGATATACAGTCCCAGGTCGCAGAGAGCAGTGCACAGCTGGCAAAAGCACTGGGGATTTCTGCCACTCCAAAAGCAAGGAGGTTTACTCTAAAAGCCAGAAAAAGCCAGCCACAGTCTTATAACTACAGATATCCTGAAGGTAACGCTCATTTTCCTGTTACAAAAGGTTTTATCTGAAGGAAAGAAAAAGTTTTACCTGACACCAGATTGCAGCCAAGAGAGGTTCCTGGGAAAAAGCTGTTTAGAAGACAGGCACGTCACTCATAATAGCCAAGCAGAAGAGGACAGTTTGTATCCTTGCACTTACCAGGAGCTGTGTGCTCGAGAATCCAATACTTATGGTAAACACCCAGACTCCTCTAGCTGGTTGGGGGAAGGGAATACACTGACTGAAGCTGAGAGGTTTTCCCAGCAGGCAGAAGAGTTCTCTCCACGGGACACTGAAGGAGGAAAGTGACCCTATGCAATGGGATTCCTATCAACCCCCTGAGCCTGAGGTATACATGGACTGCTCATATATGATATCTGATAATGTACAGTCTCTTTGTTAACATTGTTGGAGTATTTGAAAAGAAGAAAACAGTCCAAAAGAGCATTTGGGAGCTAAACTGTTTTCTGTTCTTTTGTGCCTTAAAGCTGAAGACAAGCATTGTTTGAGTTTACTTATTTTGTTATACCAGAAGCTTGGTTTTTCTGTTACTGTAACCTTTTGTTCAATGGTCAACGATATCCAACCCCGGGAGGGGAATAAATTCCTATTTAACCTGAAAATCACTCGTGCACAACTATAATTTCTTCAAGTGCTGTAGAACTACATTACCCAAGAGGCCGTTCCAAACCTCACCTAGTGGTTCCCAGACACACGAAGCACAACTGCCCACTCACCTAGCTCAAGCTGCATGCCTCTGGGAAGGTGAGTGGTGACAGTGTGCACTGCCACTATCAGCATGTCATGGTCATTTGCCACTGGCCTCGCAAGCCTCGTCTGCACTACCACTGTGTCCACTTCGTTTGCCTCATATCTGTGTGCACGGCCTCTCGGCTGTCCAGTCCTGAATTGCTACGTCTGTCATTCCATTATTGGCTCAGCACGCATGTGACTTTGCACCATTATTTTCTGCAGGTGATGCAGGATATGGGTGTCGCACCTGGCTGCTCACCCCTGTGCGTCTCCCTCGGACAGGTGCAGAGATACGGTACAATGAGTCCCATGCCTCCAGTCGCTCAGTGACTGAGCGCACCTTTGGTGTTCTCAAAAGTCGCTTCAGGTGTCTGGATAGGACTGGCGGGGCCTTACAGTACGAACCGCTGACTGTGGCAAGGATCATCATAGCCTGTTGCATCCTCCACAACATTGTTCTCAGGCACAATGTTCCAGTCAAAATTAATGAGGATCTCGGGGCGGATCCTATGTGCCCTCCTGCACCTGGCCATGGTGACACACGTGCGGGGATGGCAGCCAGGCAACATCTAATCGAGGAGATCTTTACCTGTAAGTTATGGGTGTGCTGGGGACGTGTCTCTGGGTTAGCTATGTGTTAGGTGGTGTGAGGATTCTGCAGCACTGCCATCTGATGTCTCCATATCTCTGTCCTGTTCTTGGCTCCACAGGATGAGCTTCTGTGTTCCAGACCCACCCGGATTGCCTTATAATGCTGCCTGAGGCTGTGCGGCATATGGGGGGGGGGGGGTGTTCATATATGCAGCCTTCCTGTTGGCTCAGGTGAGTTGCCAGGCAGTGGGGATTGCATGGCAATCGTCACGTCTGGACACATATATGTTGTTTTCTCTCCACTGCTCCTATGGTGCTGCACATGTATTTGGACCACTGCTCCTTCACCCTTCGCTTCCATCGGTCACAGATGTGGCCTTTACCTGTTCACATCTTGGGGGTCTGCATGGTGTATCTTGCACACATCTTGTGCGGCTGTGTGTGTACTCTGGCACAGGACAGTGTATAGTCAGAGGCTAGGTTGATCAGCCACTGCCATTGGGTCATTTGACAGATATGTGCCACTCATGCATGTGATGTGCTGTGTGTCTCCATTTGTCGTTCAGTGTTGGGGGCAGTACATCTGGGCTTCGTGCATGCGTACTTTCTCACACTGTGTATATTACTGATTATTAGTGACCTGTCTACATGACCATTCCGTATGCGCCACCCTGCCTCTCTGTGTTGTAGGGATGTGTTTGGCCCCCTCTCCAATTATGTTCCTACATCCATATGTTACCTTCCGCTGATGGGCGAATGTACATTGTGCACATGTGTCATATATGTTCCTCAGATGGCTCACAGTTTTGATGGTGATCCACTGTACATCAACATTGTGTTTCCGCAGTACACACTGCACCGTGGACATGTTCCTCTCACAGCTACCCATGCAGATGTCGTGCTGTCCGCCGTCCATTGGATCTGCTATTGGGGCTCTGTGTGCATTTGCCTGACACGGACATTCCCAGTCAGGGCACTGGTGTACCTTTCAGGTGGCCTTCGCCTTCCATCCTCTGGGACGTACACCACGTGCTTATTCTGCATTTTGCCTATTGCTCTCAGGCTGTCGTTAGTTGTTTTCTAGGTATGCCACCGCTGCTGCACATGCTCTTGGCCCCTGGGGTGTATGCGTGTCATGTGCATGTACATGATCATATAGGGATGGTGCCGTGGTCTTCACGGACATCTACTTCAGTGGTCCATGTGCAACGTGCTCAGTGTTGTGGCCATGTAATGTGGTGCTATCTATGCATTAGGTGTGTGGCTGTTTTTATGTGTGTGTCTCCTTTCTGTCCTCCAGGTGTCGTGGGTGGGTGTGTCAGTCCCTTACCTGATATCCGCATCATTTCACACAGGACACAGGCACCAATGTTGACACATGTGTTCCACTGCATCGTGTGATCACGTCATCCATATGTGCTTGGCCATGGCACCCATGTGGGCGTGTGTCCTGATGTTGGTGACACAGTGAGATAGTTCTCTGCACGTTGGACAAAGGCCTTTTTCTCAGACTCATTGCTGGCCTATTGTTACTGTTCCTGCGGTGCCTGGCCTGCCATTGCTGCCCAGACCTGTTTGGGTGTTTCCTCCTTTGCAGTAGGGGGGTGTTGAGCTGTACATGGGTTGGTGATTTCTGATCTGTCACTGTTGGCATGGCATGTGGCCTTGTCACTCTGCATGCTTTTTCCAGAGTCGTATGTTTGATGGGGATGGTGTCTTTTGTGCATACAGTGCGTGTATACACTGTGCGGACATGTCGTGTTGCGACCCTTCACCTCACATATTGCTGGCTGCTTCCAACGTCTGCTACTTTTGCACTTTTGGTTTTGTGGGGTGGCAGCAGGGTGTGGTCAGGGTGTGTAGGCTCCACTGGCATAAACAGGTGGGTGGCGTTGTAGGTTGGGGTGGGTGTGTCCTTGCGACGTTGGCTGCCACACAGGCCCCATGTAGTTCTTCACGTCATATGGTGCACCGCATTGACGAATATCCTTTCTGCTTGGGTCTGCTGATTGGCTGTTGGAGACAGATGTTTGCACATTCGTGGTTTGGGATATTTGGTGGTTGGGTCACCGCATTTCATTGACACTCGGGGGCTTGACGTTTTCGGTGACACCTGCACGTTGTCTGTTTCTTCCTTGTTTGCTGCTTACTTGGCCATATCATGTGTGCAGGCCCGTCACATCTCTGCCCACCCATACATGTTTGAGCTGTTCCTGTCCGTGTGGCATGTTTGCTGTCCCTGTGCCACATTGTCTGGACTAATAGTAGTGCTCCTTCTGGAGTGGTGCATGTGATGAGCTACCTGTGCACTGGTTCTGCTGATGTGGGTTAGCCTGGGCCTCATCCCTGATCTGGTTGGTGATTGACATGCTCCGCTTTTAGTCCAGTGCCCCTTTCCACAGCCCATCCAAATGGGCCTCCATTGGCCTATCCAATTCCACCCCTCATGTGTCACTCCCCTGATCAATTGCATGTTGTTTACAGTACATTATATCTGCTGCTGTGTGTGTGTGTGTGTGTGGACCTGTTCATTTGTGTCTTCCATCCCACCTGTGGACTGTGTTGTTGTCTGTGGACCCCTCCTCCACATGTGTACTGCATTTTGCCTATGCTCTGTGGTTCTGTCTCCTGCCACGCAGCTGTGGTCTTTGATGTTGGCATGATGTGGTCCTGTCTGCATCCATTTCTGTGTGCCTCAGTGTTTTTTTTCGGTCATCTCTTTTCTCCAGTGCTTTCCATCCGAGTGGTCATAGCTTTGCACTCTCTCTGTTCCTCTTTTCCTCTGCCTTTCCCGCACTGATACCTGTTGTCGCTGTAACACTGGTTTCTTGGCTTCTGCTACCTGTCTGGTCATATTATCGTGATCACATTTGCTGTCCATCCTTTGCTCCATGTATTTGCATCATTGTGGGGTGAGGTGTCATGTATGCTGCTGTGGACTGTTGCCCCGTATCCTACCCTGCTACCGTTGTCTACATAGCATCTCTTTTTGCTTGTTGGTCCTGTGCCTGCTCTGCATTTTCTGCTCACTTCTCTGGCCACTTCACCCTCCACTGGGGGACACATATTCTCCTCACCTGCCACACACTGTTTTTCCGGTACACCAGGGTGCCCACACCCTTTGCTGTGATGCTGTTGCTGCCAGCATGTTTTTCTGCGCTGATGCCATACACGTGTGATGCTGTCATGTTTGGGGGTCCGTTAACTCCCTGCTCGCCCTCCAACTGTCGCCTGTTCATTGTCTTTACTGTGGGCTCTAGGTGGTGTTTGTGCTACATCTGTCTCTGTTCCACCCAGGTCCTGCAGGCCCGCCAGGCACACCTTGTAGCCTCTAGGGCACACTGACCTTTGCAAACATACCATTTTTGATGCACCGTGCCATATTGTTCTATGGGCCACAGTTCTATCAGCACTCTCCTATCACGATTTACCGCATATTGCAGTTAACGTTGGACACCTGTCTTGACACTGTACTGGTACACCTTTTCAGGCTTGTTCTTGCCCACACTGGTGGCCTACTGTCGTTTGATGCTCTATGACAGTGGCGCACATATTCCTATCTCCCTTCCGGCCCAGGCGCTGTGGGGGTGCCTACCCCCTCCTATGGTCATCTCTGGACTGCTGCTGTGCATCTGCAGTGCACCATGGGTACTGTTGCATACTCCCATATCCTTAGCACCCCAGCAGGCACCTTGGGTGACGACATGGCGCCCCTCGATGCACAGTCAGGGGGTTTGGTTTCAGCTGTTACGGACATCTGCATGTTTTTGCGCACACTAACCATAGTATGTTTGTTCTTGCTTTTGCTTTTTCCAGTGACATTCCGTTTTGCAAAGCGGTCTGTGATGTTATTGGGCCTTCTATATTTGGTAATGATCATGACCTTGGTCTTGATTGTGTTTGCCATATGCCCTTGTTTGCTGAGACCTTGCTTTGTTTCTTTGTCAGGCAGCCCTTGCATGTACATAGTGCGACTTCTGTGCTTTTGGTTTGGGTGATTGGGTCATTTGGCAGTTTTGCTCCAGGAGCTGGCCACCTCATTATTGTGACTGTGTTATGTGCACTGGCAGGATGAGCATATAGTTGCTTCCATGCTTGGGGGTGGGGCCCTAGGTCATGGCTTTTAACACACAGTGGGTCATTTTGGGCACCTTGGGGGGCTTTTTTTTATCTTGCTTTACATTGGTGCTAACAACAGCAACGCCCTCAGACTACAGACTCCTCACAGTGACTCATCATGGACCCTGTAACATGCCCTATGGGGCGCTTTGTGGAGAGCCCTATGGGGTGCTGTGGCAGACAGTGAACATTAGCCTTTGCCCTCTGGTGTGGCTTTCATAGGTTACCCTATATGACACCTTCAAGTTACATCCCTGTGGGTGGGTGTTTGCCAGCAGAACTTGTTGGACATACAAACCAGACTACCTATGACATTACTAATCTAGTGTAGGGGCCATGTCGCACACCCATCCACAGATACGCCCACCTTGCAGGGACACATCCACTTAGTACAGGGCCCATAGTTGTGGCACACAAAGCATGTCCTGGTGCTGTTTGATGCTGGATTCCAATGGCAGGGCAATTGGGTTGTCCCCTGCATTGTTTCTGGTACAGTTTGACGTGGTCTTTCCTTTATTACCTGATTTGTGTATATATTTGACTTTGTACATTTCACACACCCGGTTCTGGCTGCAGATTCACAGTGTTTTCTACCTTTGGGGGCTGCGCCTCTCTGGATTACACGGACACTCCCAACGAGGGGTGGTGGGCATATTTTCATACCTCTCATGTTCTTTGTGTCCGACAACAAAATGGGGTTATCTATGGTTCAGGCTGAGGGGTGACTGGTTCAACATATGTGTGACTACTGTTTGCAGAGGGTACTGTTGCAGGCAGCCTTGGTCTTTGGGCACACAGGTGGAATTGAACTCACAGACTCTGCAGCACCAGGCAGCTTCTTACCCATTGTGCTAATGGTCAGTCTGCCTTCACTGACACATTTTCTAGCTTCTTCTGGGGCACCCTGTTGAGATACTGTCTGTTGCTACTGTGTGCAGTGACGCACACAGTCATTTCACCGTACCATACCAGGGAGCTATGTGGGTACGTACCCCTTCTTGTGTTCATCTGTGGACTGCTGGTCTGCATGTGCAGTGCACCATGGGAATGCCTGCATTGGTACAGATCCTGGCCAAAACAGCAAACAGTTGGGTGGTGTCCTGCTGCCCTTCAGTAGACAGCCAGGGGGTGGTTAGCAGCTATGGGGTTGCAGGCCAGTGGGTCATTCATTGCCTGTGGAGCCAGTAGTCATGGGTTCAGACCCACAATGGACTCCTTTTATAGGGCTGTCTGCTGCATTATATGTTTTACATACACAGGACTGCTACCGGCGACAGCCGCTCCGCGTAATATTACCTTCTGAGCCTCATGGGCCCACCATGTGTCACCTTATCTGGCTCCCTTTATGTTCCCTTATGGACTGCTCTATGGGGGACATTTTGATGTGCCTCACTGGACACTCCACTTTATAATGTGGCCTATGTTGTGCGTTCAGGGGCGCCTTTTGCAGCAACTTTGGGTACGCCACTGTGTGGGTGTGTTTGCTAGCACCCCTACAACACATACAAGACATATACATGCCCCCACACTCACTATATAATGTGTGGGTGTGTTTGCTTGCACTCCTACAAAAAATAGACCATATACATGCCCCCTCACTCACTGTATCATGTACAGGATGCTGCATCAGCCAGCCTTCTGCATCTGGCACCCTGGAGACTCGAACCCATTATGCCTGTATCAGCAGTCACTGCAGTAACCATTGTGCTACAGCTCTGTATCAGTCATGTATGTATGCTAGCAACCCTACAACTCATACAAGACATATACATGCCCCCACACTCACTATATAATGTGTGGGTGTGTTTGCTTGCACCCCAATGGGAAATAGAACATATACATGCCCCCTCACTCACTATATGATGTGTGGGTGTGTTTGCTTGCACCCCTGCAAAACAGACACATCATATACATGCCCCCTCACTCACTATATAATGTGTGGGTGTGTTTGCTTGCACCCCTACAAAATATAGACCATATACATGCCCCCTCACTCACTGTATCATGTACAGGATGCTGCATCAGCCAGCCTTTTGCATCTGGCACCCTGGGGACTCGAACCCATTATGCCTGTATCAGCAGTCACTGCAGTAACCATTGTGCTACAGCTCTGTATCGGTCATGTATGTATGCTAGCAACCCTACAACACATACAAGACATATACATGCCCCCACTCTCACTATATAATGTGTGGGTGTGTTTGCTTGCACCCCAAAGGGAAATAGAACATATACATGCCCCCTCACTCACTATAAAATGTGTGGGTGTGTTTGCTTTCACCCCTACAAAACAGACGCAACATATACATGCCCCCTCACTCACTATATGATGTGTGGGTGTGTTTGCTTGCACCCCTGCAAAACAGACACATCATATACATGCCCCCTCACTCACTATATAATGTGTGGGTGTGTTTGCTTGCACCCTACAAAAAATAGACCATATACATGCCCCCTCACTCACTGCATCATGTACAGGATGCTGCATCAGCCAGCCTTCTGCATCTAGCACCCTGGGGACTCGAACCCATTATGCCTGTATCAGCAGTCACTGCAGTAACCATTGTGCTACAGCTCTGTATCAGACATGTATGTCTGGGTGGTTTCTTATGCTTAACGCGCAGTGACCTGCTAACGCGCCCTGTATCGCTCGTTAGTTTTGTAACGCGCGGTAGGTGTTCCGCTGTCCCGCCCATCTCCTTATTTGGGGGTTTGTCTTTTTAACGCGGATCCTAACGCGAACTGCACTAACGCGATTTAGTAAACATACCCCTATGTCCCCGTTTAATGTACATTACCAAGTTTAAGTTTCAATGTAATTTCAATGTAATTCCACTACACACTCACACACGATGCACGATTATCTTATAAACCACTGTATAGAATCACTTGTAAATAACGTATGTAAATAGTTTGGACAGCTTATTACACCTGTCCCCACTTTAAAAAGTTTCTCTGTTTCAATGCAATGTATACTGTAATACACTTAATTTGTTAAGTTATTCCATGTAAAAAGTTAGAAAGTTTCCTGTTCCATGTAAAGTATACAATTAGTATACATAATTTGTTCCATGTAAACCGCCCTTGATCACTGGAAGGGGCGGTATAGAAGAAATAAGTAAATAAATAAATAAATAAATAAATGTAAACTGCTTTGATTTAAATGATAAAGTGGTAGAAAAAAACCTGTTAAATAAATATGATGCAATCAGACTAAGTAGCACTACAGAAATACATGCTCACAAAAATTAAACAGGTGTAGGTGGTAATCATATATAAACTGAAACAGCCACTGATATTGAAGGAGTCTAAGTCATGAGGTGCTCTGTCCTGCACTAAGGTCTGACCCAGCAGTCTCTTTCCTTGGAGAGAACCATTGCCGTTGAGGCCAGTAGTATGTGACTCATTACTGGATTGTGTGACTATGATAGCAATTTACATTGAGTAAGCTGCTATCAATATTCCAGGCCTCCAGTTCCCGAGGCAGCAAAACAGCCCCACAACATTATGCAACCTCCACCATATTGAACTGTAGGAAGGGTGTGTTTTTTTTCCTTATAAGCTTCATTTCTTCACCTGTAAATGTATCGCTGGTCTGCATTGCCAAAGAGCTCAAGTTTGGTTTCATCTCTCCATGGAACATTTTACCAGAAGGACTGTGGTTTCTCAAGGTGGGTTGGAGCAAAGATCAGGTGTGACTTTTTATTTATTTATTTATTTACCAGGGTTAATATACTGCTTTCTCTATCAGTCAAAATGGTTTATATGGGGGGTGGAGCCAAGAGCGGTACAGAATGGCCACATAGTTTTCACCTCCCAAGAATCCTAAGGCTAATTCTGCCTCTCTCTCTCCCTTAGAACGAGAACTGTACCCCCAAGAGGTAAATATCCTCTTCTGGAGCATGTCTGGTAGCAAACCCACCTGTCTTGAGTATTCAGTGGGGCAGAATGCCGGGGTAAAAAGAGCAAAGTCCGACCCTCCATCTCCTCACTAGATGAGGAATCAGCGTGAAACTGCGGCAGGCAAGCAAGAATTACTAGCGGAAATCCGAGCAGTTCATGCAATGGTAGCAGCGAATGGTGAATCTCTCAATGGAGCTCAATCTGATATAAAGGACTTAAAGGAGCAGATGAGTATATTTACTGGTAGAATGCATAAAATGGCTACAAGACTCGCTGCTCAGGAGGAGCACACGAAGCAAGTGTCAAAGAACGTGAAATAAATTGTGCAATTGGAATGTAGTTTAGAAGAGCTCAACAACAGATTGCGCAGGAATAATATTCTCATCCTAGGAAACCCAGAAGGGGCGGAGGGCACTAACGCTGCGGCATATCTGGAGAATCTGATACTGAAGATACTGCGATTAGAATTCTCACGCTCTTTTGAAATTGAAAGAGCCCATTGGGTACCAGCACAAGCGGGACTTCATACTATGCAGCCGCGGCCTGGGATCATCTGTGTGCTCTGATAATGACTTCAGCTAAAGCCCAGGCACCGATACTGTTTGAGGGCAGTAAGATTGCCTTTTCCCTGACCTTAATAAAGCAACCGTTGAGAGGCACAAGCACCTCCTTGCTTTCAGACCGCGCCTCCAACAGTTCCAGGCATGATATGGGCTATTTTTTCCTGTGAGGCTCAGGGTAAAGCTACATAACCAGACAAGGACTTTTGAGGACCAGGGCACTTTACAGGCTATTGGGAACAACAGGAAGCAATCCTGATGCAATAGTAATGACTAAGACACCTACAGAACATACTGTCAGGGATAGAAATGCCTGTAGGATCCCTTGATTTGACTGTTTAATAAGAACATAAGATATGCCATACTGGGTCAGACTAAGGTCCATCGAGCCCAGTATCCTGTTTCCAACAGTGGCCAATCTAGGTCATACGTACCTAGCGGTTTCCCCAAAAGTCACAGGTTCTACAATGCTTGTATTGGGTTAAGCATTAATATCCTGGGTCCCTTTTTAATAATGGTTTATGGACTTTTCCTCCAGGAACTTGTCCAAACCTTTTTTAAACCCAGCTACACTAACAGCCTTTACTATATCCTCCGGTAACGAATTCCAGAGTTTGATTACATGTTGAGTGAAAAAATATTTTCTCTTATTAGTCTTAAATAGTTTACCCTGTAGCTTCATTGCATGTCCCCTAGTCTTTCTATATTCTGATAACGTAAACAATTGATCTACGTTTACCCGTTCCACTCTGTTCATTAATTTATAGACTTCTATCATATCTCCCCTCAGCCGTCTCTTTTCCAGGTTAAAGAGCCCTAACCTTTTTAGCCTTTCTTCATTGGAGTATCCTTCCATCCCCTTTACCATTTTGGTGGCTCTTCTCTGAACCTTTTCTAATATCTCTATATCCTTTTTAAGATACGGCGACCAGAATTGCACACAATATTCAAGGTGCGGTCTCACCATGGAACGATATAGAGGCATTATAATATCTTTTGTTCTATTTTCCATTCCTTTCCTTATGATACCTAGCATTCTATTTGCTCTCTTGGCTGCCGCTGCACACTGGGCGGAGGGTTTTAACATGTTATCCACAATGATGCCTAAATCTTTTTCCTGGGTGGTGGTTTCTAATGTGGAACCTTGCATTGTGTAACCATAGTTTAGGTTGTTCTTTCCTAGGTGTAGGCAAATCACCATCGACGGAGGCTGTATAGGGAGGACACTACAGATTGAGATGGAATCAAAAGGTTGGGACTACAATGGAACATGGAAGGGTGGGAATAGAGGGTAGAGTTTGGATGATGCTTTGACAAAAGACACTAATGACTATTAATGGGGCAAAAGGCCTTGCAGTTAATAAAGGTCAAAAAAATTGGAAGAGGGAGGGGGAGGGAATGTGTCCAATTTGGGTTGATGGAATCTAGTGTGGTAGTTTTGTGATAGCACTGGCTCACTCAAGCAGTTCTTTCCTTTGTAAGATGGGTTTGTCTCTTTGCTGGTCTTGTCTTTCATTGTGAATGCTATGGAACTGGATGCAAGTGTGCATAAGGCAACATATGTGGTATCCTGCTTCGCTGAAAGTGGTATATAAATGCAGTTAAATAAAAATAAATAAATAAATAAATAAATTTGTCCTGTGAGTGCTATTAAGTTCTTATCTCTGAATGTTAAGGGTATTAAAAACTCAATAGAGAGGAAAAAATTCTTAGTATACTGTCAAAAAGAGTGGACAGATGTGATTCTGTTGCAGGAAACTCATTTTTCCACTGACAAAACAAAAAAGTTGGTGAATGGTCATTTTATTTTGGTTAGGCACTCGGCAGCATGTCATAAAAAGAATGAGGCTGCAATTTTAGTCCTCAAGGTGTTAGCCCCGGTAACTGAACAAACAAGGGCTGACTTGGAAAGGAGATGGGCTAACATCCTTTCCAAGTTGAATGGTCAGTGCCTGGCAGTAGTTAACATTTATACTCACAGCTGTGATAGCCCAAAGTTCTTTCAAACAATTGCCACAGAGATACATGATTCAGCCCCGCGTGAAATTATTTTGACGAGAGATTTTAACTTAGTTCTTGAACCCCTAATTGATCACCAACCTTATAAGCTGAGTGATCAAACTAAAGCTTCAGTAGTAGTGACTTCCTTTATGCAATCAGCTGGTCTTGCTGATATTTGGCAGCTACGAAATCCCACAGAATGGATTATACATTTTTTTCATTTCCCCATAAATCTCACTCGCGTATAGACTTTTTTCTTGTGTCTAAATCCCTAATTCCCAGAGTCACGGCAGCAGAGATACGTATCTCACATATATATGATCATGCGGCAATCACGCTCTCCCCCCATCCCTATAGCAACACTTCTCCCTCCTCATCATGGTCTTTTCGAAGGACTTTCCTCTAGGATGAGGGGTTTTGTGACACCATCCGTCAGGCCATAAAAGAATATTTTGAAGTCAGTCTGGCAGAGCCTACTCCTGGATGGGCATGGTGGGAGGCGTTTATATCCTCTATTTACTCAACAATCACCAGGAGAAACTGCACCTACATGCTTTGGATGAACAAATTTAAGTGGGGAAAAAAGGCTCTTAATTCAGAGATCAGACCCTTATATTTTGCTCCGTCTACAGCAGTTGAGATATCAATACAACATTATTCTCAGTGCAGAAGTGGAGTAAGTTATGCAACATAACAAGCACGATGCTATGCAGAACAAAATAAAGCAGGTAGGCTCCTTGCTAATACCCTTAAGGTTAGATCAGTCAAATCTAAAATTGAAGTCATTATGGATGAACATCAACAACCTCATACTAAGAGCGAGGAAAGTTTGTGCATACTATTTCCGCTTATATTCCTCTGAGGCAGCATCTGATCCGCAGGCCTTCCAAGAGCTTTTAGGGCATTTATCCCATCTAAGTATTTTGGTAGAGCGAGCCGCTATCCTTGACTGGCAGATTCAGGGGCATGAGCTACGGGATGCAATGAATGCCATGAGCCGGGGTAAGGCTGTGGCCCCGGATGGCCTACCTATTGAATTTTATCAAACTTTTGCGGCAGAACTTTCTCCTCATTTGTTGTCATATTTTCATCTTCTTTCGACACAGCAATCAAATGTAGGATCATTTGTGGCGGCAACTATTGTGGTGTTAGGAAAAGCTGGTAGGAATCCCCAAAGGGTTGAAAATTATCGACCAATCTCTTTATTGAACTCGGATTATAAACTGTTTTCAACAATACTGTCCCAGAGGTTAGCAAAGGTAATTCCTTTAATAATCCATCCAGACTAGTGTGGGTTCATTGCCGGCCGCTCGCCTGTTATTGAACATTCTGTTGGTCGCTCAACACAAGAACATCCCAGGGGCAGGGCTTTCCTTAGACGCTGAGGAGGCCTTTGATCAGCTTGAATGGTCCTTCTTATTTTAAGCCCTTCATTGGTTTGGGTTTGGCAACTGCTTCATAAATATGGTCAAAGTGCTTTACAAAAACTCAACAGCCTACATCTTAGCAAATGGGGGGCTTTCAGGATCCTTCTCCCTCCATCGTGACATCCGTCAGGGTTGCCCCCTCTCCCCCCCTCCTATTTAACATTGCCTTTGAACCTCTAGTTTTGTTGTTGCACCAATCACCTGAAGTGCAAGGTATCACATTAGCTGAATGACAAATTAAACATTCAGCACGTGCAGATGATCTTCTTATATTCGTGCAGCCTTCTTCTATTGCCGCAGTGCTTCAGGTAATTGAGGACTACTCTAACCTTTCTGGATATAAAATCAACAGGACAAAGTCAGTAGCTTTTCCACTTAATAAGCTAACCCCTTCCTCAGTCATAGCCTCCTTTCCATTTGTATGGGAATCTCATGCAGTTAAATACTTGGGGGAAAAATATTGTCCTACACTTGAGGAAACCCTGCAACTTAGGGGTATGTTTACTAAACCGTCCTAATGTGCGCCCGGCACTAGTGTGCAGGATGCCATATAAGGAGTGGGCGTTTCAGTCTTAACATAGCAAACCGGGATTATCGCGCGCTAATGTGCGCCGCGCACAGTAGCGCACAAGAAACGCGCACGGGAAGCATAAGCAGGCGCGCTGATGTGCAAACAGAGGAACAGAGCTGCAGTACAATGGTGAAGACACTGACTGATGGTGCAGGGGTTATGGGTTCAATCCCCCACTGTGATCAATGAATAAGGCTGGCTGAAGCACTACCTGTTATGTGTAGTATTGCATTATGAGGCATTTTAATTACTGCTGCTAGCAAACGCACTCTCAATGCACTGTAACATAAGGTGCTCCATAAGGTACCCCAGAGGGCACATTTTAAAGTGCACTGTCCGCCAAGGCACCCTACAATGTTGCTTAAAGGGTGGCCTATAGGGCGCCATATAGGGTGCCCTATGAGGCACGGCAAGGTCATAGCACTGTTTTTGATGGCAGCACTGTGCATTTAAATGCATGAAAATCTTAAGTAGGTGCACTGACATGCAAGTAGGAACAGCAGTGTAGCACAATGGTTAAGGCACTGACTGATGATACAGGGGTCATGGGTTTGAACCCCAGTGTGCCTAATACTTAAGGCTGGCTGAGGCATCAGCTTTGACATGTACATATTTTTTCCTGCAGCACTTTATTTGTATTTTATTAATTGCTGCCAGCAAACACACCCTCACGTGCCGTAACCTAAGGTGCCGCATAAGGCACCCTATAAGGCACTCCATAGGGCACATTATAAAGTGCACTTTCCACCACGGCACCCTATAATGTCCCCTATAGGGCACCCTATAAGTCGCTCCATAGGATACCGTATAGTGCACCTTATATGGACGGTAACCATAAGGTGCCCTATAGGGTGCCCTATAGAGCACCCTCTGAGGCACCTTATGGGTACAGTACGCTGAGGGTGTTTTTGCTGGCAGCACTAATGTACATTAAAAATAGATAATACTTTGGACAGCCCTATCAAATAACCCCACTGTGGGTTTGAACCCATGACCTCTGGCTCTACAGGCAGTGAAGTAACCAGTGGGCTACAGCTCTATAGTTGCTAACAAGCCCCTGGCTGGCTGCAGAAGGACTGCATGTCACCACACAGTCTGCTGTGGTCACAGGATAGGGTTAGCCCACCCGTACCCATGATGCACTGCACATGCAAATCAGCCGTCTACAGATGAACACAAGATGGGGTATGCACCCCCACAGCTCATCGGCCTGGTAGGGGGAACTGACCATGTGTGTTACTGGCACAGAGTAGCTACACACCGTCACATTGTGCGGGTACTGTGCTCACCCTGAGGGTGCGGTGGGGCGCCCAGCACCAGGTCCACAGCACCGTCCATGACAGAAATAGGCTATGCTGTAGGTCCCCAGCAGTGCTAGTGTGTGAGATAGGTAGTTTCTGCAGACACACTTTGGATACATCTGTATTTCTCAGTCAGGTTTGACCCTTATGGACCCATAGGCAGATTATGTACCACCACCCAACCCACCCTCTGGGGCTGAGGGTGGGAAACAGGGTCTCCCACCGACAGAGCCACATTTTACGTCCCTGCAATGGCAGCAGTAGAGGGGACCACCAACCGCAGTCCTGCTGGGGAACAGACACCCTACAGGGCAGTCAATGCAGCTCTGTACACATCTATAAAGCAATAGCAGAAAGACATTAGGCCTGGAAATACTCAGCTGCACCACACCACAATCTGATATTCTCCTGCAGCAAGCCTGCAGCCACTGCACGGTGTTCCAGCAAGACACATACTAGCTGCAGACGGTCTGATAGCTAGTCCATAGGGCATGTTGCTGGAGGAGATGCATGCACCCAGAACTGGGATGTCAGCATACACACCAAGCAGATAAGTCAGTGATTGGACCCCAAAAGAAAACCCACAAATATCACATGAGAGAAATGCTATACAGCACTATGGGGGAACCTAGCCATGCCATGGTCACTGCTCAGTCAGGGTGAGAGTGACCTCCCAGCAGGACATGTTATGGCCACCCTGTCCGTACAGGTGGTGGCCAGGCACTACAATGTCCGAGCCATTGCCCTATGCTGTGTGCAGATGCATCCAGGCCAGGCCACCCTATCCAGGCTATTCCCATGGTACCTTGCTCCTCATTATGCACATTGGCAGGCCAATACTAGCAACAGTGCTAGCAGTGAGGGCTGTGGAGGGTGTTGGCCGCCACCACACACTGGATAGACAGACACACACTCCCCACACCTATGCCAGCATTGTGCAACTATAGAGGTGTTGGGCAGCCCAGGCCACCACACCAGTCTTGGGCACAGTGCAGGCATGGCTATGGTACGCAATACTGTAGGAGTCACCCCCCAGATTGGTAAACACTGTCAGACACACGACCTGTAGCACACTCCATAGACATCAGAAAGGTTGCTATGAGGCAGCGCATTCAGAAAATTGTGCTTAACTTAAGAATTGCTATCTGCCAGTAATCATAGCAACCTTTTGATATATGTGTACCGTATTCCCAGGTTTAGGGTGGCATTACTAAGGTATGCAAGTGCTAGTATTGGGAGATGCACGCAGAGCCCAAAGTCCTGCTTCTCCAGGAGGCTTTGGATAATGGGGCCTGTGGGTGCGGGTGTGGGTGTGTCTGCCCCTGTTGGCTGCTGCGGTACGGCAGAGGTTCCCAACTCCAGTCCTGCGGTGCCAAACACTGTTCGGGTTTTCATGCTGTCCCTCATGAATATGCATGAGATACATCTGCATACCATGGGGGTGGCGCATAGAAATGCAGCACAGGCATCTTTATCAGAGGCAGCATGGAACTGGAATGGTGTTTGGCCCTCCAGGACTGCATTTGGGAGACTCTGCTCTAGGTAATGTGCATGTTTATGGTGTCTGTGCTCTGTAGGGTAAAATGTAGGTGTCTTGGGCATGTTTACATCATCTGCAATAAAGGTGCTATCTGTATTAGCAAGTTGTAGTAGTGGGTAAAATATGGGGACTGGGTTGGCAGGAACCACAGCTGGGACTTGAACCTGTGACCTTCTGCTTCTGAATACACTGGTTTTGTGCACTGCACCACCTTGTTGTCACAGAGTCAGTACATTCCTTGGTGATACCATGAATGTTCGTCAGACAGAGCCCATCTTTTGCAGTACACGGCACCCACTTACACAGGGCTTGGCCACCGTCTGCTCTGGGCAGCTGCCACTGCCCCCTCCACCACCAGTATCCCTCAGCCACAATGCTGACATGCCCTTCTGCTGGTGGTGCTGGTGGTGCGCAGTCTCAGGCCATCCAGTGTGCAGGTAGGCGGCTGCCTATGGTGCGGGTTCTGGGGTAGGGGTGCTTGCATAGACATCCATGCTCCCCCCAGCCCCACCTGCCAATGTTCCATGCCCTTGGGGGTAGCTGTTGGGTACTATCCCCTGTGACACTGTGGGAAACACACTCGTGCCCATGTTGGGCCTTCAGCAGTTGCTGTCTGGCTGCTCTGCTGTTTCAGCATTCGTATGGGCCACCTAGGCATCACCCTAGTCCGCACTGTGGCCCAGCTCCACCACAGCATGCCTGCGGCCCTCTGTATCCCCTTTTCCGGAATCTGTCCAATTGCCATTCTGACATGCCTACCCTGATGTTGCGGGACATGTGCATGCCATAGGAACCCTGTCCGATGGTGGGGAAAACCCTGAGCAGCGCTATTTCACAGTGGGCTCATTCACCTTGTATGGGAACGGAGTATAGACCCTTCCACGATTTATATCTTTTCTATGGAGCTTACTCGGGGGGAGGGGTTGATGTTTCTCATTGATACCACTATAGGCCAGCTTGGTTATGGTTTTTTTCCAGTTTGTTGAGGTCATTTTCAGTGTTTATGTGCCCTTTTGTTCTGTGCACATGTATCACACTTATCACTTTGTTTAGGTTTCCCTTCCTGGGCTGTACATTGCTGACACTGAAATGGTTTCTCTCCCCTGTAATGTGCATTTAACAGCAGGTTTTCAATCGCGTTTGGATTCAGCTCTTCAGATCAGTGCGTTAGTGTGAAGGGAGCCTCTCCCAGCTCACTCTCCGCCCACTGACCCCTTCTCTCCGCCCTCTCTCCACCTTCTGCGGTGTTTTACCGCGCCGCGGAGCTTTACAATCGTTAATGTTGGTTAACGCGCGTTATGTAATGTTAACGATTGCTAGCGCATCATAACACGCATTATGATGCGCTAACGATCATTAACGTTACATAACGTGCGTTATGTAACGTTACTGCAGTTTAGTAAACATCCCCCTTAATGTCAAAATTTTAACTGAAATGGTGCATGCCTTTACCCTGAAGTGGTCCCCCGTTTGCTTATCTTGGTCGGGCCGACTTGAGTCAATAAAGATGGTCCTTACACCTAAAATTAACTATGTCCTAGAGATGCTCCCTTATCCTTGCCCCCTTCAATATATAGAGAATTAGAACGTATGCCGGTTGCCTTTCTGTGGAATGGCAAAATGCGTAGGATTGTGACAAAAAAAAATTAAAGGCAGCTAAATTCAGAGGTGGTGTATACTTCCCTGATTTTCAACGGTATCACCTTGCATTTCTTCTTAAACAGGGAACCAGGTAGACCTTTGGGGGAGAAGAGGTACAAAAACCGGTATAGTTAGAGATGGAGGAATAGTTAGTGGCACCGATACTGATGGCGTTAATGGTAGGCATGCACCATGCTGATTCCTCAAGGGTAGGACGAGTTGTAACTGCCATGCAGGATGCCTTTCTGGCACTAATTGACACTCTAGAAGAGGAGATCCTCCTTCAACCAGACGGCCAATATGGTACAACCCAAAAATTAAAATAAGATGGAAAGTGGTCTCTTGGAAACTGTGGCAAGAGTGTGGCATATGGTCTATAGGGCAGATAGTCAATATGAAGACACGGAAGTCGTTTGCAGAACTCCAAGATGAGTTTGGGTTACCTCACACCTGACACTATCAATGGCTGCAATTGCATCATTGTATAGGGAAATATAATCTAAAGATTCGGAACCTTTCTGAGGGAGAGGGCCTATTCAAACTATTTAACCTGGTCAAGAATTCAAAAGGATCTGTTTCAACTCTCTATGCGTTGATCAGAGATAAAGCACCCTCAAGCCTCCTAGGGTTAGAGAAAATATGGGAAAGAGACTTGGAGACCCCTACCCCTTCGGAGGTTTGGCCTCTGTTATGGGGCCCTTCGACAAGGGTGTCAAAAGCTGCTGCCCTTACACACACTCTCTAATTTTTGACCATCGTGCCTACATCACCCCTGCTTGGATGTTTAGATGGGATTCAAGTAGAGGCAACAAATGTTGGTCCTGCGATAAGGCCATAGGTACTTTAGTGCATGTGGTATTTTCCTGCCCTAACGTTCAGTTCTTTTGGTCACAAGTATGGGATAAGATACAAAGAATATTGTGATTTAAAACCCCATTATCCTGGCAGATAACAGTGCTACGCTCCTTAGCAGGAATTCCTGCCTTGGAAAAGGAGAAATTTTCCTTTTTAACTGTATGATGACAGTTGCGCTAAAGTTGATAGTTTCAAATCGGAAGGATCCTTCTAAGCTGGATGGTCGTCTGTGGTGGAGCCTAGTGTGTCTTTACTGCAAATACAATAAAACTTATGAAAGGGTTATATATACAAAGGACCATAAGATAAATAGATGGCACTGCCTGGATGAATCTGCTGCTACTGCTAACATAGGACAGAAGTACGATCATTGATACCACAACTTTATAAGTATGTGGACACATTGGTTGGTTGTTTAGGTAAACCACATTATGTTCCAGCAAAGAGATGGATGGGGAGGGGGGTGTTGAGGAATTTCCTAGCTTCTGTTTTTCATGTTCATGTTGACTTGTTCTGTAAAATGTTAAAAATATGAATTAAAAAAAAGAAAAAAAAGTGGTTTACATGGAACATTATCAGCACTAGGTTGCAAAGCACTAGAATTGGAGTGACATTAACTTGGGTAGTAACAGCATCAATGAAAGCATTAGTTTACATAGGATCGGGGTGGGGTCATAAACTTGGCTTAAGACGGGGCTTGAGGTAGCAGGTAACGTAGTAGTGAGCATGTGGGGGATGAGGTTATCCTTTTTCATTGGATCCAAAGAATTTGGTGAAAAGGTGAGGTTAGAGTTTGTTTCACAGATTCAGTATACTTTCGGCAGTTCTTAGATGTTCTGGGAGAGCATTCCAGATTGTGGGTGCAACAGGGTGAAAACTCGGTTGCATGATTGTTAAGTGCTTTTTCTTTTGAGGGTTGGGATGGTGAGATGATTCTGCTGATTGCCTCACCTTAACTTTGAGTTTGGGGCTTTGCTTAGTGTTTGGAGGCTGTATGTTGATTCATTTTGCTGTAGCCTAAAGATGGTGACGACTGTTTCATTCATGATTCTTTGTGCTATTGGTAGACAGTGGAGATTTTTTAGTTTGGGTGTGATGGGATCCTGTCTGGATCTGCTGGTTATTATCCTGGCAACAGTGTTCTGGACCATTTGTACTGGGCATAGTGTTTGTTTTGGTAGGCCTTGGTATAGGATATTACTATAATCTAGACTTGGGGTGATGATGACTTGACATACCGTTTTAAAGTCGATTGTGTCTAGAAGTGGGTGTAGGTTCTTTAGTATCCTCAGTTTGTGGTATCCAGAGTTGCTGGTCTTTTTGATATGTGAGCACATATTCAGGTTCTAGTTGACACTGTCTTTGAGCTGTGGGCTCCTCCTTGGCCTTCACCCATTCAATCCTTCTTTTTTTAGTGTATGGCATATGGTGAGGGTTGAAACCACCACTCCATATTGCTCTAGGCCAGCCTTAAGCACCTTGGATGTTGCATGTGTTGTTTTTCCAAAGGGTCACACTAACCTTTTAAGACTTCATGGATTAATTTTCCTCTTCCCACCACATCCTGGGAGGTACTTGACAGTTCCATGAGTAGAAAACTTCTGAATAACATTGTGAACTGTAGATACAGGAATCCAAATGTCTTTGGAGATGGCCTTGTACCCCTTTGAAGTTTGATGATAATGGCTTTTCTGACAGTCTCAGGCAGCTCTCTTGTCTTTACTATTGTGGAAATGGAACAGGGAGTGAATGTGGCTATTTAAAAGATTAGAGCCATCATTCATTGGTTGATTCAAGTCATGGAGTACTGACAATTGATCACGGGTGCTTCTAATTTTACTGCAATGGGAATGTGGTTCTTCTGTTCAAACTGATTTGAATGGTTTATAAGGGTGCCAATAATCATACCAATAATCATGGGCAAGACGCTTCAACTTTGGGTCATTATCCTTGCATGCACTGCTCTTTTTGTGCTACCACACCGAGTGGCAAAAAAACGGACTGATCTTTCTACCGGACTTACCCATTCTACACACTGGCATACTACCTGTTCGTCGTCCTTTGTTGTTTATCTTCTTATTTGCCCTTGTCTTTTTAAATATATTGGCAGGATGATTAGACCAATTGCATCTCATCTTAAGGAACATCGCTCACAACTCAACACAAAAGTTATGTCTGCTTCAATTGTATCACATTGTTTAGATAAGGGTCACTCCTTTGAAGATCTGAAATGGAGAGTGATTGATTCTGTTCCTTCATCTCCTTGTGGGGCAGGGGGAGGGACCATGAACCCTGCTTACAATTGCTTGAACATTTTTGGATTTACAGACTTCGATCAGTCAGTCCTTTTGGCTTAAACCTGGAACTGAATTGGTGGAGTCTTCTTTAATTGCCATCTTAGCTCTTTGTTTGCTGATTGGATGTATCCCCAGTGGAATCCCTGTCACTTTTTACTGACGTCATCTCGACACCATTACAAAAGTTCCGCCCTTCGGGCAGCTCTTTTCAAAGCATTTATAAAATGGAATCTTGAAGAGCAGGAATCGTGGATTATTGCGCTTGAGGCAGAGCTCGGTCACTTTGTGCTATGAGCTCAAAACAGTTCTGTGTCCACTTCCTGGACTACCTTTGTCCATCTTCAGGATTATCTGTTTTTAACACTGTCCACCTTGATTTCTGGAACATAAACTTTGCATTCAGCTGGATCGTTGGGCTATTGGCATTTGTCATTCAAAGGTAAGTCTAATGTTTTATTCTTATTGTGTGTTTCACTTATATGTAGATTTAACGCATTTCTGGTGACTTGTTCACTTCCAAACAATAAAAAACAGAGAGGTCTGGTTCAAGAGAGGTGCTTTCCCTTTCAAGACAAATACTCCAACACAAATTAATTTTGTTTTAACTAGTTGTTGTGTGGTTGAATATCTTTTGTTTAATTTTGTAGTTTGACCTCAATTTAGTGCAATGATCATGTACTGGCAATGTCCCAGTTTTTATACTATTTCCATTTTTAATTGGCCTTCTTTTGTTTGGTTGGTTTATGTGTCAAATATGTGTGCATCTATAGTCCAAAGCCATTTCACTAGCCACTTTCCTTTCAGAGATATTGGACATTAAGGGTAAGGATGTCAGTAATGTTGACCACAACTGTAATCACTTGCTGAACCTTGCTATTGGCTGAACCCGTGTTGCAATAAAAATTTGAAGTCTCAAAAACAAAGTACTGGGGAAGTGGTGATTTTCTGCTCTTTATCTAATAAACATCTATTCTAATTTAATTTTGCATCGGGATGTTTTATCAGTGTTTATTAGTTAAAACCAGCCTTCTCCAACCTATAAATGACCCCTGCATCCCCCCTACTACTTGTATGCAGCCCCAGTTCATAGTTCACAATGTATATAGCTCCCTGCTACCTATATATAACCCCTGTCCATAGTTCACAATGTATATAGCCCCTGTTCATAATTCACAATGTATATAGCTCACCAGTTAATCAATCACACTGCTCACCCACACCACACAAGTCAACGTATCCACTGCATGTATTCACCCTCCCACTCTTGAGTGTTTGATGTGCTAACCACTTTGATTTAAACATAAAGCGGTATATTAAATCCTTTTAAATAAAAATAAATTTTAAAAAACTACAATCAGAAGCCCTAGTTATTTTGTTCCTTGTATTAGTTTTTACCATTTGCCCAGCACTGATGTCAGACTCACTGGTCTGTAGTTTCCCAGCTCACCCCGGGAATGTTGGTTGCTCCCCAATCGTGTGGTGCTGTAGACGCCCTCTCCTTCCTCTCCCCTCACTCTCCTCGGCTTCATTATTCCCCGCTGTCTCTGCTTCTCTCTCCCTGCTGTCTATGGTTCCTTCTCACCTGCAAATGTTTCTCTGACTGGGAGGCTCTGAGCTGAAGTTTGCAGACTCCAGAATTGTTTATTGTTTAATATGTTAATTTATTTATTTATTGCAGGCTCTTATATACCGCTCTATTCAGTATCAGCACGGTTCACAATATAACAACAGACCAGAACAACAACTGTTTGGTTTTACAGAGAACAGTTTAGAGAACTTGGAAACAAATATATTCCATGTAAAGCACATTGATTGTAAGATTAAGCAGTATATAAACCATTTAAATAAATAAAAAGTGCTGCACCCTAGTAAAAGATTGTGAGGCCCCTGAGACAGAGGAATATCTACTGTACCTGAATGTAACTCAACTTGAACTACTACTGGAAAGACGTGAACTAAAAAACAAAAGATGCTTTGCAAGACAAGATGTTACAGTTGCATATTATTTGCTCATTGTAAAGTACAAAGTTCTACAGTGTTCCTTGTCTATTAAGGTTTGTTACATGTAAACTGCATTGACCTTTGGAAAAGTGATATATGAGTATAAAAAATGTGAAATAAATAAATAAGATGTACAGAGGCAGACAAAAATAATGCACCAAATACACTGCAATGTACAATAGGACCACATGGTGGCAGCATTACTCCATGAAGACACTGCACTGTTATAAACAATGGGACGGGGCATATTCAAAGGGATTTATGCTGAGCGGGAGATTCAGGGGCAGTAACCTGGTAAGCGCTGCTGAATATCTGCCCCTAAGTGAGTTAACGCCGGCATGTTCCAGGGGTAGCCAGTAAGAGGCAGTATTCAGCCGCTAAGCAAAAGCTAAATCGCAGGTGAAAGGACGTCCTAACTTTATGTGATTCTGCAGTTCGGGCGGTGGCTGAATATTGTGGCTAACTGGATTGTAAAACAACAATCCAATGAAACCGGATATTCAGGGTCGGTCGCTAGATATGCCCTGACATTTAATTTTTTTAAAGTGCCGTCAAGTCAGTGCTGACTCCTGGTAACCCAGCAGCCTCGGGGGTTTCTTGGCAATGTATGACCAGAAGAAGATTGCCAGGCCTTTTCTTCTGAGGCCATGGAGGGTTAAGTGACTTGCTCAAGGTCACAAGGAATGCTAGTGGGAATATCAACCCTAGATCTTTTGTGTACCACTAGGCCACTTCTCCACTATGATATTGAATATCCGGGTTTAATTTAAAGTGACGATGGCTTTGGTAGTGGGTGCCACTGTCTCTGAAAATGCCCCCCAGTATTCTATGTAAGAGGTGTGTTCTTCCTGTTGTGGGAGGAGAGGAAATGCAGGGATGGGAAATCTACCTAAATTTTAGGAAGTCGAGAATTATCAGATTCTACAGCAAGGGGAGTAGAAGTTCTGTGTGTCGTTCTCCTGTTGGCAGAATCATGAGAAAAGTATTTATTTAGCTTGCGCCTTTCCAGGGGGAGATTAAGGCAAGCTACATTCAGGTACAGTATGTAATTCCTGGTCCCCAAAGGGCTAACTATCTAAGTTTCTACCTGATGCAATGGAAGGTTAAATGGCTTGCCCAAGGTCACAAGGAGTGCCAGGGAGATTTAAACCTTGGGTTTTCTGGCTCTGGGCTGCTGCCCTAACCACTAGGCCACTCCTCCACTCCAAGTAGCAACTAGTAAAAGATAAAGTAATGCAGACGTTTCTGAAGGATTCCTGGGTTTCCCTTTATCTTTTCCTTGCACTGAAACATCTTCTTGGACAGATGAATCTCTCACCTCAGGAGGAAAGCGCAGTTACTCACCTATAGCAGGTGTTTTCCATGGACAGCAGGAATAAGTTCTCACATATGGGTGACATCCCCGATGGAGTCCTGCACTAGTAACGCTCCCCAGCTTCCATTGAAAGCTTCTGGGAGGCTCCACAGGGCATGCGTGCCAGTCTTCCCGCCTGCCACAGTGCCATCTTCTCCAGTATAATAATGTAGTGGTAGCCAAAAAGCAACTCCTGGGGGAGGTGGGAGAGTTGTGAGATCTTCTTCCTGACGTCCACGAAGAACACATGCTACAGGCGCGTAACTATGCTTTCTCTGTGGACAAGCACCACTGCAAGGGGCTTGAGCAGAGGCTTAGAGTGGAGCAAGCCCCACATGAAGCAAACCACCATGCGCTGAGCAGAGATTGCCTTCGCCTCTGAGCTGCAATGGTAGGCCCCAGTCATGCTCAGATGGATACTGACAGAATTGGACTTGAGACCCAAGTCCGAAAGATGCAGGAGGTACTCCAGCAACTTGTTGATGGCACAGGAGAAGGGATCCAGAGCCCTGTCAGTGCACCAGGAGGAGAACCTCCACTACTTAAACGTAGAGGATCTGTGCATGAAATCCTTCAAGAGCCCAGCAGGACTTCTATGACATTCTTGGGCAAATTGAGCTCCGAGAGAACTACCCGCTCAACATCCATACCATGAGATCCAGGGACTGGATGTTGGGGTGCAGCAAGGCCCTGCACTCCTTAGAGATGATGTCTGGTGCATAGCCCAGTTGCAGAGGCTCCCACCAAGAGAGTTGAAGCAGCAGGGGAAATCATGGCTGCCTGGGCCAGTACTGAGCGAAGAGGGTCATCGTACCAACAACGGAATCAGAGGATAGTCGTAAATCAGGTCCACTCCCCAGTGGAGGAGGAAGGCATATGGCACCAACCATCTCCTGGAAGCCACCCTGGAGCAGAATTGTTCACCTGGGTATTGCACGGATGGCAAACAGATCTATCATGGGGGTACCGCACTCCTGAAAAATCTTTCGGGATACATGCACCTTGGCGTCCAAGTACAGGATTGCAGTCTTTCCTTTAAAAAGAACTACCAACACCTAAATAAATAGATAAATAACATTTTAAAAAAAACCTTAAGCACCCATGCTAGTGTTTCCAACACCCCTCCCACCATGCAGGCATGGTCCGCATAGGGTTCCTGCTTCTCTTTATGCTCATCTTCTTTTGCTACAGATCACTAATGCGCACAAGCAGTGCAGTCTTATGATGGACATAGGATCATACGAAATGTCCATATTAGCTCAGACCAGAGGTCATCAAGCCCCCTATCCTGTTTGCAACAGTGGTCTGCGCTGGTCACAAGTACCTGTCAGGTTCCCAAAAGATTGATATGTCCCATGCTGTCTTTCCCCAGTGGCCCCTTTTAATCTAGTGGTCTTCTCTGTTGCCAGGTCTCAACCTCCCTTCACCTTGCAGGGAATCAAGGGTTCCTACGCCCTTCTTCCATGGCCAGAATCTAGCACTGATCTTCCTGTTCCCTCCACTTTCTCTATCCCATCACTTGCCCGTTCTAACCCCAAGATATGGGCCTAACGGGCCTCCTGATCAACTCCCTTCTAGCAACAGGATCCCTCCTGCAGCATCATATTGCACAAAATGGGGTAAGAGAAGAAAAAAAAGGGGAAAGAACAGAAGACAGAGCTGCATATTGACACCTTGTCTCTGCTACAGGCTGCAGGATAGGGCTGTGTTACAGGGTCTCGCAGCCATGGGTAGAGTCATATTGTTCAGTCGAATCATCGCCTTATCCTCCCACTTCAACCTTCTAGAAATTTAATCATCTCTATGTTCGCATGGGGCTGAGGAAACTTGCAACCAGCTAGCCTTTTACACAACAACAAAAATAATAAAAATACATAAGTAAAATAAATAATAAGGACTGGATGTAAGCTGCCCCCTCCTCCACCCTATAAATCCATTCCAGATTCTCTTTCCTTGTCATGTCTTGGCACACTGCCAATTCCCCCCACAGACAACGGGCAATGGGTGGTTCACCCAACTCTCCCCTTCTTATTTATTTATCTATCTCGTTTCTTGTGCCGTTTTATCATTTCACTCAAAGCATTAACATTGTAACTTAAACTTGGTAATGTACATTAACCAGGGACATTGATAAATTGCATTTTCTGAGGCAATGGAGGGTTAAGTAATTTGCTGAAGGTCACGTGGAGTGCTAGTGGGAATCAAACCTTGGTCTCTTTGTTCTGAGGCTAGTGCTGTAGCCATTAGGCTACTCCTCCACTTGACCCTGCACTCACTGCCTTCCTGGCAGAACAGAGTTTGAGCTGGAGCGTACTCCATAACTGGAACGAGCTTCATCCTACCTCAGCTGAACTCCCCAGTGCAAGGGCGGACTCTCCCTAATCCAAATACACGACCCTTACACCCTCAGCTTGGGACTCACCCATCTGTGTGGCTGATTTATCCTGCTGTCCATGGAGAACCATTGTTACAGGTAAGCAGCCTCTCTTTCTCGTTTATGCTCCTTCAAGTTTGGAACTGCCTCCATGCAGCACTGAGGGTCAAACACCTGAGATTTTGTTAGCTGGGTACCCAATTGAGATGTACCCAAGGGTGGAGCTAGATGGCCTCCTTAGTCTATTAAAGCTCCACTTTTAGAAGAAAAAGATATTTTGTCACTTTTCTGTGAGTCTTCACCAAGCTGACTGGGGCTTGTAAGGCAGGGCCCTGAGCACCGTCCAGGTCTCAGGATAAAGGAAAAGGGAACAGCTGAAGAGGGGGATTAGGAAGCATAGCAGTGATGTCATTGAAACCTGGGCTTTTCATTGTTTTTTGTCTCCGCCGGTCTGCTGCTGGGGGAACACAATCCACTTGTCTCAACTGTTCTAGAGGGATTCAAGGAAAGGACATTATCTGGTAAGTAAAATGTCACTTTGTACAGCACAGGAACTTCCCCCAGCTCCCTTCCTCACTTCCTGTGACTAGAACAGCATTCCAGTGCTTTGCCCCCACAGCATCCCAATCGGCTGAACCCTACCCACAGTCTCCGTTGTATGTTACATTCGAAGCAGTCAAGACAGATTCGTTCATACAGAGGGGGAGGATTACAGGCTTGCATTTAGAGATTTTAATCTCATAAAAATTTCCATTCATGTTAGTCAACCTTCTAGCTTCTAGACATAAATTTAAAAATCAGTAAAATCTTGAAAAAAGTTAAGTAGTTGTCAATCGTAACGTCACACGTTCTGAGCACATCTGACTGCCATGGAGGAAAGAGGTCACCTTAAAGAAAAACATCACTTTTGCTGTGACAGGAAATGATCTTGTTCTGCCCATGCCACATCCTGTGAGGTGTATTGTACCTCATTCCTGACTATTTTCCACTACTTTCTGTCATCGTTCCCCACACCCTTGCAGACTTTCTACATTTCAAAGTCATGCTTCTCTCTTTCCAGTCAACCATTGCACTCACCAAACAAGGTTATTATATCCATCTGACTAACTCTCTTGCCTCTGACCCTCATCATCTCTTCACAACTCTCAACTCTCTCCTCAAGGTATCTCCACCTCCAATCCTTCCCTCCCTTCCTGCCTAGACTCTGGCTGACTACTTCCATGATAAAATCCACAAGATCATACTCCAATTCCCCATGAGTCAGCTACTTCTCCTCCTCCCCCTCTTCACTCCCATCCTTCCCTCCCAACCTGCTACCCTTTCATCCTTTTCTATGATCTCTGAAGAGGAAACCATTCACCGTCTTCCCTCATCCAAACTCACTACCTGCTCCTCTGATCCTATTCCCACCTATCTCCTAAGCCCAATCTCCTCCACTGCAGTCCCTTCCATCTCTCATATTCTCAACCTATCACTCTCCACTGCAACTGTCCCTGCAGCCTTCAAAGCATGCTGTGAAACCCTCACTAGACCCTACCTGTCCTCACTACTGACCCATCTCCCTTCTCCCTTTCATTTCTAAACTACTTTAATGTGTGGTTCACCTCCGTTGCCTTGACTTTCTCTACCCTCAAGCCCTCCTGGATCCTTACAATCTGGCTTTCGTCCTTTACATTCTACCGCAATGGTTCTATGTTGTTGTACCCCCAAAGGATCTGTCTTGAGTCCACTCCTTTTCTCTCTGTATACCCAGTCCCTTGTGCACTCATCTCTTCCCATGGATTTCAGTACCATCTTTATGCTGATGACTCCAAGTTCTATTTCTCTACACCTGAAATCTCTCTGGCAATCCAAGCCCGGATCTCTGTCTGCCTTTCTGATATTGCTGCTTGGATGTCTCATCACCGCTTGAAACTGAATAAGGCCAAAACTGATCTTCTTATTTTTCCCCCTAAATCCTCCCACTTTTCTCACTCTCTGGTTCATTCAGTCTCTCCGCTATTGCCTTGTCGCCTCTTAGTGCCCCTTTAATCCCTCCAACATCTAATGGACCAACTGACTCTCACAGGTTTTTTGCTACGAATGTACTTGAAAAGGTCTTTATTTCACGTTTTTGCTTCTGCAGCAAGCTTCTTCTCAAATTCTCCCTTTGCCTGCCTTATCAATGCCTTGCATTTGAATTGCCAGTGCTTGTGCTGTTTCCAGGTTTCGTCGTTTGGCTCTTTTTTCCATTTCCTGAAAGATGCTTTTTTGGCAACAACAGCCTCTCTCACCTCACCTTTAAACCATGATGGCAGTTTTTTGGACATCCTGCCACTTTTTCTTAAAGCATGGAATATAGCCGGTCTGGGCTTCCAAGATAGTATTTTTCAACACCACCCAAGCTTGATGTAAGTCTTTAACCTTAGCAACTGCTCTTTTTAGTTTTTTCTTGATTATTTTCCTCATTTTATTATAGTCTCCCTTTTGAAAGTTAAAAGGTAGTGCTGTGGATTTCCTTACTCCACTAATTAAATGAAGCGCGATCATGCTATGATCACTATTGCCAAGTGGCCCCAACACCCTTATCTCTTTCACTAGATCTGGTGTTCCTCTAAGGACTAGGTCCAATATGGCTGGTTGGTTCATGAACCAGCTGCTCCAAGAAGCAGTCATTTATTTCATCTAGGAACTTTATATCCCTAGCATGTCCTGCCATGACACTGACCCAGTCGATACCGGGGTAATTGAAATCACCCATTATTATTACTGTGCTGTAACGTTTGTTAGCTTCCTTGATTTCTTTGAGGATTTCATCATCCATTTCTTCATTCTGGCCAGGCGGTCGATAGTACATCCCCACTGCCATCGCCTTCCCCTTTTTACATGGAATTTCAATCCATAGAGATTCTACAGCAAATTTTGTTTCCTGCAAAACTTTAATCCTTTCTGACTCAATGCCCTAACATAGAGGGCAACCCGTCCACAAATTTGATCAGCTCTATCATTACGATATAGTTTGTACCCAGGTATCACAGTGTCCCACTGGTTGTCCTTCTTCCACCATGTCTCTGAGATTCCAATCATATCTAATCTCTCATTTAGTGCTATATATTCTAACTCTCCCATCTTATTTTTTGGACTTCTAGCATTTGCATACAAGCATTTTAGAGACTGTATTTTATTCATATTAATCTGGCTATTGGTAGGCATGGGTAATTTGGGATCTTTAAGCTCTGTCTGCTCCATACTCGAGGGCATTTGGGCTACTTTTTTGGAACCTCTCTGCTTTTGGTAGTATCCTTCAAGGATACATTCTTCTGAATCATGCGCTTTTGGGCGACTGTCGACTTTCCCATTTTATCTAGTTTAAAAGCTGCTCTATCTCCTTTTTAAAGGTTAATGCCAGCAGCTTCTCCCTATCTCCTCAGCTCGCAACATTGTGGTTGTCTTTGACTCCTCTCTCTCCACACATATCCAAATAATAGCTAAAATTTGCCATTTCTTTCTCTACAACAACTACAAAATTTGCCCATTCTTTTTTGAACACACTACTAAGACACTTATCCACTCCTTAGTCACCTCGGGCCTGATATTGAACTGCCCGGATCTTTGAAGGGCTATATGTCAACAGGTATACAGCCCTCACGGTAGACCTCCAAACTGGATTTTAAATACCGTGGCTCCGGAAGCTGCCGAAGCTAACCATGCAGCAGCGATATTGGTTGCTGCCTGGTTAGCAATTGGCACCTTAAAGACAGGTGAGGGTTTGCCTAGCCCAGGGGTGGGCAATTCCGGTCCTGGAGAGCCGCAGACCAGTCAGGTTTTCATGATGTCCCTAATGAATATTCATGAGATCTATTTGCAGCCACTACCTTCCATTGTATGGAAAAAGGTCCATGAATATTCATTAGGGACATCATGAAAACCTGACTGGTCTGTGGCTCTCCAGGACAGGAATTACCCAACCCTGGCCTAGCCTATCTTTAAAGCACCGATCGCAAACCGGGCAGCAGTCAATATCGCTGCTGCACGGTTAGTTCCATTCCCCACCTCCACTCATTGCCTGCCGCCCCCTACATGCCTAGATGCTAACCGGATAGCACCAGGGCACTTAAGGGACTTAGAAGGGAATTTTCAATGGCACTAACTGTGAAGGTGCTGTTGAATATTTCCAGCTAAGTCATTTATTCAGTTTACTGGGCTGTAAAGCATGTAAATGCCTTTTGAATATTGGGCCTCTCCCATCTGGACTATTGTAACCTGCTCCTTGCTGGTCTCCCTCTGAATCATCTCTCTCCCCTTCAATCTGTTCAACACTCTGCTGCTCAGCTAATCTTCCTGGAGAGGGTTTCTAGGACTGGAAATGGGCTGTGGGGGGTTGCTAATACTGAAAATGGGCTGGGGGTTACTAGGACTGGATATGGGCTGTGGGGGGTTGCTAGGACTGAAAATGGGCTGGGGGGTTACAATGAATAGAAATGGGATGTGGGGGATTGCTAGGACTGAAAATGGGCTTGGGGTTACTAGGACTGAAAATGGGCTGGGTGGGTTGCTAGGACTGAAAATTGGCTGGGGGGGGGTTACTAGGACTGGAATGGGCTGGGGTGGTTGCTAGGACTGGAAATGGGCTGAGTGGACTGGATATGGGCTGTGGGGGGTTACTAGGACTAGAAATGGGCTTTGGGGGGTTGCTAGGACTGAAGATGGGCTGGGGAGGTTACTAGGACTGAAAATGGGCTGAGTGGGTTGCTAGGATTGAAAATGGGCTGTGGGGAGAGGGTTGCTAGGACTGAAAATGGGCTGTGGGGAGAGGGTTACTAGGACTGAAAATGGGCTGTGGGGGGAGGGTTGCTAGGACTGAAAATGGGCTGGGGTGGTTGCTAGGACTGGAAATGGGCTGAGTGGAGGGGGTGTTTGAACTGCAAATAGCTGATGGGGAGGGGGGCTTAGAATGCAAATGGACTGAGTAGAGGGGAGCTAGGTTTGGAAATAGGCTGATGGTGAGGCTAGGAAAGACTAGAAATGGACTGATGGGGGGCTGGGATTGGAAATGATCTGATGGAGAGACTCGGATAGGACTGGAAATGGTTCGGGGAGCTAGGACTGGAAATGGGCTGATAGGGGGCTAGGACTGGAAATGGGCTGATGCGGGGACTAGAAGGGAGCGGATGCTGGGTGGGGCTGGAACTAGAAGGGAGCTGATGTTGAGGGAGGATTAGAATGGGATGGGGCAGGGAGAGTGAAATGGAGAGGGGAAAATATTTTGTGTGGGAGGGAAGAAAAATCTACAATTGGCCAGGTATTGGGAGAGTAAGTGGGGATTGAGGATGGAGGGGTAAAATTTGAGTGGATGAAAAAGGAATAAAGAAAGAGACGGAGGAAAGAGCAAAAGGAGAAAGATCAGTTTGTTAAAGCAGATGTAGAGAGAGAATGGAAAAAAACTAGAAGAGAGAGGAAAGGACAAATGGACAGCAGACGATGGAGAGTTAGCAGAAGACACGAAGAAACCAGAAGAAAGTTGCTGGCGCAATTGCAACTGAAAAAAAGAATGCACAAAAGGTAGAAAGATATCTCTTTATTTTGAATTTATAAACTGGAATATGTCAGCTCTGGGAAATGTGCATCATTAACATCTGTGCTTTGTTTAGTACAAGAGGAAATTAATTTATAGTTTTATTTCTACAGTGTTGTTGTATATTCCAAGTTTGGCTTTTGGGGCTCCCAGTTTAATTATTGTCTTCCTGTTTCTAAATTGTGATTCCTTGTTTGGTGATGATCTATGTTCTGCATGTGTAACTGAGCTGAGGTATTCTGTTTATGTAATTCCTATTTGACATTGCCACTTGTTCTCTTTCCTCAGTAGGTCATGTATTGTTGTTCTCTGAAATGTATTGGTTTAATATTTGCAGTGTTGCCTTTTGATAGGTAGGGTCTGGTGCTTTGTGAGTCCTGGTAGTACTGTTAGGATACGGCGGGTTTGCTATGGGTTCTAAATGGGCAGCGTTTGTAGTTGTTCCTAATGTGCCTGGTGGTGGGCACTGGATTATAGTAATGTAGAAATCTTTTAGTCTTTCTTTATCCATACATTAACTTTTAGTAAACATGCCTCTTAATGAATATGTTAACATTATGCAAATATTTATGCAAAGGAGGTCCCGTACCGAGACTCCGCACATGGCCCTGCACCCCCCTTGGGCCACCCCAGCACACACACACAGGTGCCCACGCTCTACACTGCCTCAACCTCCCACCCTAAAAACACAGAGGCACCTCTGCCGTACACTGCACCACACACCCAGGCACCGCACCTGTGTACCATACACACAAACACACTCAGAGACACCCCAGTGTTACACTTCATCACACATCCCAGTTCCTATGACACCCAGAAAGACACAAACACACATAGACCTACTGACACACACGTGTACACACCCCGACACACATAGAAGCCCCTGAATGTCTGATCCTATAAGTGAGGGAAACCTGCCATTGTGTCACAGTTTTGAACTTGTTCCAGCTTCTCTGCAGGACACTGAACACACCGGAACTGCCTCCTCCCCTCTCCTGGTGCGCAACCCAAAATTAATAGTAATGAGGGAGGGGGATCTATAGGCTGCAGGGGGCGCTAGAGAGCCCAGCACCAGCCCTGCTCATTCCTCACACTCACAGGCTCAGTCTAATCCCATCTCCGGACCTCTTACTGGGCCTCTGAAACTTCATCCATTGTTTGATTCTCTGAAATAATCACTGGGAACATCCTTTACGTCTTTATTGCATTACAATTTCTTTACACGGTGAGTCCAAATCTGGAACATCAGATCACAGATTGCATATAACGTATTAAACACACTTATATCCTGCACAGTTCAACAGCTCCCGAATAGCACTCTCTGATCCCTCTTATCCCGATGGGAAACATCAGCTCCCGGGTTATATATCACACCCTAGAGCCTGGCTCCCTCATTCCCAGTCTGGCACTGGCCGGATTCTCAGAGGTTTATAATCATCAGGACTGCAGAGAGGTCGGAGTTTCCCAGTGAAGGTGTTGGTGAAGGTGTAGAGATTATATATCACCCCCCGAGCCCGGCTCCCTCATTCCCAGTCTGGCACTGGCCGGATTCTCAGAGGTTTATCAGTATAAGTACTGAAGAGAGGTTAGAGTTCCCCAGTGAAGGTGTCAGTGAAGGTGTAGAGATTATATATCACCCCCCGAGTCCGGCTCCCTCATTCCCAGTCTGGCACTGGCCGGATTCTCAGAGGTTTATCAGTATAAGTACTGAAGAGAGGTTAGAGTTCCCCAGTGAAGGTGTCAGTGAAGGTGTAGAGATTATATATCACCCCCCGAGTCCGGCTCCCTCATTCCCAGTCTGGCACTGGCCGGATTCTCAGAGGTTTATCAGTATAAGTACAGAAGAGAGGTCGGAGTTCCCCAGTGAAGGTGTCGGTGAAGGTGTAGAGATTATATATCACCCCCCGAGCCCGGCTCCCTCATTCCCAGTCTGGCACTGGCCGGATTCTCAGAGGTTTATCAGTATAAGTACAGAAGAGTGGTCGGAGTTCCCCAGTGAAGGTGTCGGTGAAGGTGTAGAGATTATATAACCCCCCACCCCCCCCCCCCGAGCCCGGCTCCCTCATTCCCAGTCGGGCACTGGCCGGATTCTCAGATGTTTATCAGTATACGTATAGAAGAGAGGTCGGAGTTCCCCAGTGAAGGTGTCGGTGAAGGTGTAGAGATTCTATATCAACCCCCCCCCCCCGAGCCCAGCTTCCTCATTCCCAGTCTGGCACTGGTTTGATTCTCAGAGGTTTATCATAAGGACAGAAGAGAGGTCGGAGTTTCCCAGTGCAGGTGTTGGTGATGGTGTAGAGATTATGTATCACCCCCTCCCCGAGCCTGACTCCCTCATTCCCAGTCTGGCACTGGTCGGATTCTCAGAGGTGTATCATAAGTATAGAAGAGAGGTTAGAGTTTCCTGGTGAAGATGTCGGTGAAGGTGTAGAGATTATATATCACCCCCGAGCCCGGCTCCCTCATTCCCAGTCTGGCACTGGTTGGATTCTCAGAGGTTTATCATAAGGATGGAAGAGAGGTCGGAGTTTCCCAGTGAAGGTGTCGGTGAAGGTGTAGAGATTATATATCACCCCCCCGAGCCCGACTCCCTCATTCCCAGTCTGGCACTGGTCGGATTCTCAGAGGTGTATCATAAGGACAGAAGAGAGGTCAGAGCTTCCCAGTGAAGGTGTTGGTGCTGGTGTAGAGATTATATATCACCCCCCCCCCCCCCCGAGCCCGGCTCCCTCATTCCCAGTCTGGCACTGGTTGGATTCTCAGAGGTTTATCATAAGGACAGAAGAGAGTTCGGAGTTTCCCAGTGAAGGTGTCGGTGAAGGTGTAGAGATTATATATCACCCCCCCCTCCCCCGACTCCCTCATTCCCAGTCTGGCACTGGCCGGATTCTCAGAGGTGTATCATAAGTATGGAAGAAAAGTCGGAGTTCCCCAGTGAAGGTGTCAAGATTATATATCACCCCCCCCGAGCCCGGCTCCCTCATTCCCAGTCTGGCACTGGCCGGATTCTCAGAGGTTTATCATAAGGACAGAAGAGAGTTCGGAGTTTCCCAGTGAAGGTGTCGGTGAAGGTGTAGAGATTATATATCACCCCCCCCTCCCCCGACTCCCTCATTCCCAGTCTGGCACTGGCCGGATTCTCAGAGGTGTATCATAAGTATGGAAGAAAAGTCGGAGTTCCCCAGTGAAGGTGTCAAGATTATATATCACCCCCCCCCGAGCCCGGCTCCCTCATTCCCAGTCTGGCACTGGCCGGATTCTCAGAGGTTTATCATAAGGACAGAAGAGAGGTTGGAGTTTCCCAGTGAAGGTGTCGGTGAAGGTGTAGAGATTATATATCACCCTCTGAGCCTGGCTCCCTCATTCCCAGTCCAGCACTGGTTGGATTCTCAGAGGTTTATAATCATCAGGACAGAAGAAAGGTCGGAGTTTCCCAGTGAAGGTGCCGGTAAAGGTGTAGAGATTATATATCACCCCCCGAGCCCGGCTCCCTCATTCCCAGTCTGGCACTGGTCGGATTCTCAGAGGTTTATCACCATAAGTATAGAAGAGAGGACGGAGTTTCCCAGTGAAGGTGTCGGTGATGGTGTAGAGATTATATATCACCCCCTCCCGCCCGAGCCCGGCTCCCTCATTCCCAGTCCGGCACTGGCCGGATTCTCAGAGGTTTAACAGTATAAGGATAGAAGAGAGGTCGGAGTTTCCCAGTGAAGGTGTCGGTGATGGTGTAGAGATTATATATCACCCCCCCGAGCCCGGCTCCCTCATTCCCAGTCCGCCACTGGCCGGATTCTCAGAGGTTTATCAGTATAAGTACAGAAGAAAGGTCGGAGTTTCCCGGTGAAGGTGTCGGTGAAGGTGTAGAGATGGGATTTATCATCTGCATTGTAAAATGAGACTTTTCCTGCCTCGTAGTCCAGGAGAATCCCCACTGCCCGGGGTCTCATGCTCAGAGGGAGCCGGGTCTCAGGGGAGGTGCAGGCACAGTATTCACCTGTATACCACAGTCTCACTGCCCAGTATCCATCCTCAGGTGTCAGTGTGATCCACTCCTTCCTGCTCACAGAGTCTCTACAGACCCCCAATACCCAGTAAAGCCCATCCCCCACCTCCACCTCCCAGTAACGTCTCCCCGAGGTGAAGCTCTCACACCCCAGCACATAGGGAGAGTCACTGAATCTCTGGGGAGTGTCCGGCAGCTTCTGTCCTGTCTTACTCCATCTGACGCCTCTCATCGGCTACCAGTGAAGGTGTCGGTGAAGGTGTAGAGATTATATATCACCCCCCCCCCCCCCGCCCGAGCCCGGCTCCCTCATTCCCAGTCTGGCACTGGTTGGATTCTCAGGGGTTTATCATTATAAGTACAGAAGAGAGGTCGGAGTTCCCCAGTGAAGGTGTCGGTGATGGTGTAGAGATTATATATCATAACCCCCCCCCCCCCCGAGCCCGGCTCCCTCATTCCCAGTCTGGCACTGGCCGGATTCTCAGAGGTGTATCATAAGTATAGAAGAGAGGTCGGAGTTTCCCAGTGAAGGTGTCGGTGAAGGTGTAGAGATTATATATCACCCCCGAGCCCGGCTCCCTCATTCCCAGTCCGGCACTTGCCGGATGCTCAGAGGTTTATCATAAGTATAGAAGAGAGGTCGGAGTTTCCCAGTGAAGGTGTCAGTGAAGGTGTAGAGATTATATATCACCCCCGAGTCCGGCTCCCTCATTCCCAGTCCGGCACTGGCCGGATGCTCAGAGGTTTATCATAAGTATAGAAGAGAGGTCGGAGTTCCCCAGTGAAGGTGTCAGTGAAGGTGTAGAGATTATATATCAACCCCCCACCCCACCCCCGAGCCCAACTCCCTCATTCCCAGTCTGGCACTGGCCGGATTCTCAGAGGTTTATCAGTATAAGTATAGAAGAGAGGTCAGAGTTCCCCAGTGAAGGTGTCGGTGAAGGTGTAGAGATTATATATCAGCCCCCCTGAGCCGGCTCCCTCATTCCCAGTCCGGCACTGGCCGGATTCTCAGAGGTTTATCAGTATAAGTATAGAAGAGAGGTCGGAGTTCCCCAGTGAAGGTGTCGGTAAAGGTGTAGAGATTATATATCACCCCCCCCTCCCCCGACTCCCTCATTCCCAGTCTGGCACTGGCCGGATTCTCAGAGGTGTATCATAAGTATGGAAGAAAAGTCGGAGTTCCCCAGTGAAGGTGTCAAGATTATATATCACCCCCCAGAGCCCGGCTCCCTCATTCCCAGTCTGGCACTGGCCGGATTCTCAGAGGTTTATCATAAGGACAGAAGAGAGGTTGGAGTTTCCCAGTGAAGGTGTCGGTGAAGGTGTAGAGATTATATATCACCCTCTGAGCCTGGCTCCCTCATTCCCAGTCCAGCACTGGTTGGATTCTCAGAGGTTTATAATCATCAGGACAGAAGAAAGGTCGGAGTTTCCCAGTGAAGGTGACGGTGAAGGTGTAGAGATTATATATCACCCCCCGAGCCCGGCTCCCTCATTCCCAGTCTGGCACTGGTCGGATTCTCAGAGGTTTATCACCATAAGTATAGAAGAGAGGATGGAGTTTCCCAGTGAAGGTGTCGGTGATGGTGTAGAGATTATATATCACCCCCTCCCCCCCGAGTCCGGCTCCCTCATTCCCAGTCCAGCACTGGCCGGATTCTCAGAGGTTTAACAGTATAAGGATAGAAGAGAGGTCAGAGTTTCCCAGTGAAGGTGTCGGTGATGGTGTAGAGATTATATATCACCCCCCCGAGCCCGGCTCCCTCATTCCCAGTCCGCCACTGGCCGGATTCTCAGAGGTTTATCAGTATAAGTACAGAAGAAAGGTCGGAGTTTCCCGGTGAAGGTGTCGGTGAAGGTGTAGAGATGGGATTTATCATCTGCATTGTAAAATGAGATTTTTCCTGCCTCGTAGTCCAGGAGAATCCCCACTGCCCGGGGTCTCATGCTCAGAGGGAGCCGGGTCTCAGGGGAGGTGCCGCACAGTATTCACCTGTATACCACAGTCTCACTGCCCAGTATCCATCCTCAGGTGTCAGTGTGATCCACTCCTTCCTGCTCACAGAGTCTCTACAGACCCCCAATACCCAGTAAAGCCCATCCCCCACCTCCACCTCCCAGTAACGTCTCCCCGAGGTGAAGCTCTCACACCCCAGCACATAGGGAGAGTCACTGAATCTCTGGGGAGTGTCCGGCAGCTTCTGTCCTGTCTTACTCCATCTGACGCCTCTCATCGGCTCCCAGTGAAGGTGTCGGTGAAGGTGTAGAGATTATATATCACAACCCCCCCCCCCGCCCGAGCCCGGCTCCCTCATTCCCAGTCTGGCACTGGTTGGATTCTCAGGGGTTTATCATTATAAGTACAGAAGAGAGGTCGGAGTTCCCCAGTGAAGGTGTCGGTGATGGTGTAGAGATTATATATCATAACACCCCCCCCCCTGAGCCCGGCTCCCTCATTCCCAGTCTGGCACTGGCCGGATTCTCAGAGGTTTATCATAAGTATAGAAGAGAGGTCGGAGTTTCCCAGTGAAGGTGTCGGTGAAGGTGTAGAGATTATATATCACCCCCGAGTCCGGCTCCCTCATTCCCAGTCCGGCACTGGCCGGATGCTCAGAGGTTTATCATAAGTATAGAAGAGAGGTCGGAGTTCGCCAGTGAAGGTGTCAGTGAAGGTGTAGAGATTATTTATCACCCCCCCACCCCACCCCCGAGCCCAACTCCCTCATTCCCAGTCTGGCACTGGCCGGATTCTCAGAGGTTTATCAGTATAAGTATAGAAGAGAGGTCGGAGTTTCCCAGTGAAGGTGTCGGTGATGGTGTAGAGATTATATATCACCCTCCGAGCCCCACTCCCTCATTCCCAGTCCGGCACTGGCTGGATTCTCAGAGGTTCATCAGTATAAGTATAGAAGAGAGGTCTTAGTTTCCCAGTGAAGGTGTCGGTGATGGTGTAGAGATTATATATCACCCCCCGAGCCTAGCTCCCTCATTCCCAGTCTGGCACTGGCCGGATTACTAGAGGTTGGAAACAGAGGTAAGGATAGAAGAGAGGTCGGAGTTTCCCAGTGAAGGTGTCGGTGAAGGTGTAGAGAAGGGATTTATCATCTGCATTGTAAAATGAGACTTTTCCTGCCTCGTAGTCCAGGAGAATCCCCACTGCCCGGAGGCTCACACTCAGAGGGAGCCGGGTCCAGGGGGAGGTGCAGGCGCAATATTCACCTGTATACGACAGTGCCACTGCCCAGTATCCATTCACAGGTGACAGTGTGATCTCCCCCTTCCTGCTCACAGAATCTCTACAGACCCCCAATACCCAGTCAGTCCCATCCCCCACCTCCACCTCCCAGTAGCGTCTCCCCGCGGTGAAGCTCTCACACCCCAGCACACAGGGATCATCACTGAATCTCTGGGGAGTGTCCGGCAGCTTCTGTTCTGTGTTTCCCCATCTGACACTTTTCCGATCCTCAGACAGGATGAGCTCAGGATGAGCAGTTTCCGGATCCAGAGTCACATCCACTGCAGGGAGGAGACACATTAATAAACATGAGCAGATGCCTCTCATTGGCTCCTCACACTCCCACCTCTAACCCTCATTGGCAAGTTCAATAGTCAATCAGCTGTTTAATGAGAGAAGCTCTGCTATTGGCTATAACACACTGACAGGCCTGCAGAAGATCAATCCTATTGGCTAATGGATCTTTAATTCACCCTATGGGTTTGCTGTACTGAACAAATGCAATGAAGTTTCCGATTGGCTCCCTCACTGACAGGCTGCATAAAACAAGCCTCCTCATTGGCCCCTGTTATGTCCCCATAGCACAGAGCAGTAAGCTCAGCTCCCCCAGCTCATACTGATTTATTTATTTTATTTACATTCTCTTATATACCGCGCTATTCTGCATCAGTGCAGTTTACATTGAACAAACTGAACTTACATTGAACAGGGCATTATAACTTGGAGATAACTATTTTACAGGGAACATGGGCTATGGAGGGTTAAGTGGCTTGCCCAAGACCACAAGGAGCACCTGTGGGACTAGAAACCCCAGTCCTTCCAGCCCAGGGTTGCTGTCCTCTAGTGGGATTTGAACCTCTGACCTTCTGGCCTGAAGTACCTTGCCCCAACCACTAGGCCACTCCTCCACTCCACTCCACTCCTCTGATCCTTTAGGGCTCCAGTGTCGGGTTTTTCCAACTTTAGGATCATATAAACTATTACACAAACACATCCTTAACTTTGTAGGCCATTTTCTCTACTCATTCTAGAAAAAAGAATTTAGCTCAATAATTAAGACTATTTCACCTGCAAATAAAACCACAACCATATCACTGAAAGGACAGGACAGTACTACTGTGCTCTGGGGTCCTACAATGAAGGAAACATGTCTTCTTACAAATGACGTTATCAGACCACTAAACTCATTGAACAGTGCTGCATTCACCTTGTAGCACTATACAAATGATTATCAGTAGCAGTAGTGGTGATTCTCCCATTATGTGATAACATCAGCTTGCTGGGGAACACATCCTTAGCTTTGTACGACTCTTTCCCTTGACCAGGTCTAACTTCCTCCCTTTCTCCCTATCAAGCAGCATTGCCACCTCCCCCAGGCACAATAGTGAAGTTGCCCTATTGAGTGGAGGAGTGGCCTAGTGGTTGGGGCAAGGTACTTTGGGCCGGAAGGTCGGGGGTTCAAATCCCACTAGAGAACAGAAACCTTGGGTTGGAAGGACTGGGGTTTCTAGTCCCACAGGTGCTCCTTGTGGCCTTGGCAAGCCACTTAACCCTCCATATCCCATGTACCCTGTAAAATAGTTCTCTGTGTGCTGTGCTTTCCTGTCTAATCAATGTGTTTATACCTCAAAAATTTCCTGTCATGATTTGGCAATTTCCAATCTGTAATCAAACCGCTGCTGATCGCTGGAAGTAGCAGTATACAAATGTATACTAAATAAATAAATTTCAGGAAGAAGACATGTTGGCAATGCTGTTTCTGAAATAACTTTCTGGGGCTATGAGGTATTTGTAATTCCACCTTGCATGAGAGCCGTGTGCTAAAGCTCAGCGCACGATTTCCCAAAGTTCACCTAATGCAAAGGCTTTGCTCTCTGATGCTGTAACTAAACAGCAAGCAAATGACTTCTGAGCAAAAAATCTGCACTAAACCAGGAGAGCAAGCCAGACACGTGCACACAGGTCTGCATTAGCAGCATCTATATGTTCACACAGAAAACCCCTGTTTGGTCCTTGTGCTGGAACGCTATCTGGCGCATAAACATCGCAGGTGCTGTACGCTCAAGATATAAGAGAAGAAACAGGCATAAATTCCACCACGGCGCTGACAGGAGATCTCTGAGCTACAATAACCTTTTAGCCTCCCCAGACTTTCCATTAAACTCTCAGCCATGAAATCAGCCTTCTGGTCTTCTGCATTTGTGCTGAATGGCTAATCACTTCCTTTCCGTGGATTTAAGTGTTCTCTGCGCTGTTGTGTAATCAAAGCTTTATGCACAGTTAGCTAGTGTGCAAAACTCATTTCCACACTGATAGTGCATAAAATTGTACTTAAAATCCAAGCTAACCTGTGTGCAAAGCCGACTGCACCTTACTGCATTGACCCATGAAGTGGGGAAAGCATGCACAGCAGGGCTCATGGAATTCTTTCCAACCCCTTCCATGTCTGTGTGTCCATCTGCAAAGCTGTCTGCAGCCTTCTTTATAGAAAAGTACAAGTGGGGAGTGGAGGAGTCGCCTAGTGATTACAGCAGCAGCCTAGGAGCCAGGGCTTCAATCCCACTGATACTTCATGAGGCCTTGAGCAAGTCACTCAATCCTCATTAACTCAGTTCCAAGCCTACGGGCTGATGCAGAGAAACGCTTAGAGGACTTTGCAACCAGCCATAGCACCAATATCTCTACGCCTGGTCTTGAGGTGGCTTAAACATCTAGTGTGTGCCCTCCCGACAGTATTTTGATGACATCAGGAGCTCACCCTGATGCCTGGACCATCTGATGAGAAATGTCAAAGACAATCCAGAATATTGGGGAAAGCCCCCGATGCCATCAAAATACTGTTGAGGGCTGATGCCACCTACAGAAAGCAAATCCCTGGTAGCCCAGTGGCCCCGATCCCCCCACCCCCATCCAACTAAAAATAAACCTGGCAGCCCAGCAGCCCTGAACCCCCCACCAACTAAAAATAACCCCACACTTTAAGGTAGAATATACCTTACATCACATTCTGAACCTGTCTTGAAGGACTACAAAAGGGGACTGCTACTTCTGGAGACAGATCTGCATTTGTAAGTATTTAATTCTAGGAATTTTTCAAACACTTGGGGAAAAGGGAATTCTTTAGATTAAAGCTGATTAATCAGTGAACCCAGTCTATTTGTTAAATCAGTTCAGGGCCTAGTAGCCTGTAGCTTCATTGCATGTCCCCTATTCTTTTTATATTCTGATGACGCAAGCAATAGATCTTCGTTTACCCGTTCCACTCCATTCATTAATTTATAGACCTCTCTCATATCTCCCTCAGTCACCTCTTTTCCAGGTTGAAGACCCTAACCTTTTTAGCCTTTCTTCATAGGAGTACCCTTCCATCCCTTTACATTTTGGTGGCTCTTCTCTGTACCTTTTCTAATAACTCTATATCCAGGATTATTTTTAGTTTAATGGGGGGTTCGGGGCTGCTGGGCCACTAGGGATTTGCTTTCTGTCAGGTGCACTGGCTCCCGACAATGGTATCGAGGACTTTCACATTGCCTGGATCACCTGGGGGAAGTTTGACTCTTCACACCAGATGATCCAGACATAGGAGAAAGCCCCAGATGCCATCAAAATATTGTTGCAGCTCATTAACAAATTAGCTATGTGGTGCTCCTGTTTTTCTGGGAGAGGGTGTCAAACTAGCACCGATTTCTTCGCGCATGTGTTCAGCTTGCTCTACTAACTTAACGCTGCCATTTTGAGCACAGCTGATTGCTTGGCTAATTTGCATATTTTATTTATTTTTATTTATTTATTTATTTAACATCTTTTATATACCGCACTATTTATAATCAGCGCGGTTTACATAGAACAATAAAACATCAGATAAGATACATATTATCTGTTTTTTACATGGAACAGGGACAAAAACTTGGGTAACCGGGGTAATTATTTACAATGAATAATAGTAATTGAACTATTTACATATGGACGGCTTATTGTATGAAGAGAACTTTGTTAGGATGAGAGAGGGGTGAGAGGTGTTACTGGGTTGGCAGAGGTTACGTGTTAAGAACGGGATTGTTGCTATTTGAGTGAGCTTGTGTTTCGGTATTCTCTGGGAAGTATTTGATGAAAAGGTGATGCTTCAAGGCCTTTTTAAATTGGGAGAGATCAGCGATGGCCCTAATGTGTGGTGGGAGGGTGTTCCAAAGTTTTGGAGCGCATAAACTGAAGGATCGGTTTACAGTTGCGGAGCTGTATTTTTAGGACTCATATGGAACCTTTAGCATGTTTAATTCCGTGGTTCTTCTAAGCCTGTTGGAAGGGATTGGTTGGATCAACTCTGATAGTGATGAGGGAGCAAGTCCTTTGTGAGCTTTAAAGGCTAGTAGCAGGGTCTTGAAGGTGATTCTTGCTTGGATGGGGAGCCAGTGTAATTGTTTGAGGAGAGGTGTTACATGTTCTCTTTTAGGTACACCGAAAAGGACTCTTGCTGCGCTGTTTAATGCTAGTTGAAGCGGGTTAAGGGTAGATTGGGGGAGCCCCTGTAATTATACAGTTTGCGAAGTCGAAGTGCGGGATAATTAGAGCCTGGTAGACCGTACGGAAATCATCTGGATCAATCAGTTGGCGGAGGTGTCTGAGGGAGCGAATCTTGAAATAAACTGCTCTAACAGTGTTGGCTATGTGGGTCTTCATATCTAGATTCTGATCCAGCGTCACTCCAAGGTATCGGATGTGGGATTTTACTTGCAGCTTGGCATCTTGAACCTCTAGAAAAGTGGGTGGTGTGAACTTAGAGTTCCTTGAGATAAAAAGAACCTCAGTTTTTTTGTTCTGGATTCTGAGATTTTGAGTCAGTAGCCAATTTGAGATGGTGTTAAAACAGTTGGTTATGGGGGTGAGGTTCATCTTCTCTATGCAGAACGGCATATATAGTAACACGTCATCAGCATAGATCATATAGTTGACGTTGAAGGACCTGATAATGTTGCATATAGGTTGCATGTAGATGTTGAATAATAGTGATGACAAAGAGGAACCTTGTGGGACTCCTTGTCCTTGGTGAAACGGATCTGATGTTTCACCATTTGATCGAACCTGTTGCCATCTCTCTGAGAGGTATGAGTTGCACCATTCGAGAGCATTTCCACAAAGGCCCTTCTCTCTTAGGCGGAAAATAAGAAGATCGTGACAGACCGAGTCAAAAGCAGCCGCAATATCCAAAAAGATGAGAACAAAGCCCTGTTTGATGTTATCGATACCAGAGTTTAGGCTGTTGAGAAGTGAGGTGAGGAGCGTTTCGACCCCGTGGGATTCCCTGAATCCATGTTGACAGGTGTCCAAAGGCGCTTCAGTGTCGATATGGTCTTGCAGTTGTCTGTAGGCTATTTTTCAATTATTTTATAATGTGTGGGTTTGCTGTAGATGGGTCGGTAAGAGTCTGTTTTTTGTGGATCTAACTTGAGGTTTTTTAGTAGAGGTCTGATAGAAGTCTGTTTGAGGGCAGCAGGGAATGAACCGGTGTCAAATGATAGCCTTATGATCTTGGAGATTATTGGAGCAAGCTCTTTGCGAAGGTCCTTTATCCAAAAGGCTGGACACGGATCAGTATGTGCTGTGGATAGGTTGAGAGATGAGATTATATCTTCAATTAGCTTCAAAGACGGGGTGGAGAATGAAGCTAAAGGAGCTGGGAGCCCATGAATATTCGGGGTAGGGGGTATTGTGATTTTATTTGTACAGCACATCTTGGATTGAATGTAAAGAGCATATTCTTGTGGGTTGATTTCACACTGGTGTTCCGGAGAAAGCTCCTTGGCTAATTTCTTGACAAGAGTAAATAGGTCATGGGGTTTATTTATAGCACGTTTCAGGGTGTCTGTATGATATAGTCTCATTTTTTCTGAGATGGCCTTGCGGTGGGCGTCAAGATGTTGCATGTATGCGGTCTGAGTGGTATTGGTGCGTGACCTCCTCCATTTTTTCTCGAGCTTTCGCAAAAGTTTTAGGGATTCTTTCAGATCTGATGTATACCAAGGTGCCATTGCTTTTGTTCTTGAGGGCTTGTTTCTGGGTGGACGGGAAGAAATGCGGTTGAGTCTGTTGTTCCAAGAAGTGATAATCTCTTCCAGGTTTAGGGTAGAGTCTTTAGAGAGTGCGTCAGTTTCATCGAGGATCTGTTCCCTGTTAAAAGGTTGGAAGCTTCTGGATGTGGTATTTGCATATTTGTTTAGGTCCTTGTTATCAGAATATTGTTTCTTTTGAATGGGAATCTGGAATATAATGAGATTATGATCTGACCATGGGACATCTGTAATTGCTAGTATAATATTTTGAAGTTGATTGAGAGTGGATAATGGGGCAAATATGAGATCAAGGATGTTACCTTTAGTATGTGTGGATTGTTGTACAACTTGCTTGTAACCTAGAGTTTCTAGAGCATCTATGAAGGCGTCAGATTGGTTGTCTTGAAGGGACGGTAGGTTAATGTCTCCTAAGATCCAGTTGGGTCTATTTGGATTCTGTGAGTTGGAGGCAAGGTTTATAATGGTTGACAGATCATCTGGGGAGGATGATGGCGCTCTGTATACTAAGTTTATAGAGCAAAGGTTGTTAGAGATAGAGACGGTTTCGAGGTGGTTGTTGCTAGAAGAGTCGACCATTTTAAGTTGGAGTTCAGTCTTGGCGAGGATAAGAACCCCTCCACCTCTTTTGCCTTGTCTGCTGCTGGTGAAGACTACGAAGTTGTTGGGGAGGAGCTGGTTGAGAATTATATTATCTTCAGGAGATAGCCATGTTTCGGTGACCATAAGTATATCCAGGTTGTGAGATGTTATTATGTCTGTGACAGCTGGCCATTTTTTACGAAGAGAGCGAGCATTAATGAGGGCACATTTGAGAGGGCATGGTTGATTGTAATTTTCTGTATTTAACTTTGTAGTGTGCTGAAGAGGTATGTATAATAGATAATGGTGATGAGAACGGTGTTCCCAGTTTACATTGTGGTAATTAGTGCCTGCCCATTTTCGCCAGTTGTTATGCAAGATAGGTATGGAATTGCCAGGAGAAATTAGAGCTAGGATATCTGGTATCAAACCTATGAAGAGGAGGTATAGGCCTAACGTTATCTTGATGTGGAGGGCCATTGTGTGGATGTGAGGAATATTGCTTAGGAGGGAGATTTTAAGATAGGGTTTGAATTTTTCTGTAGTGAGGTGTTTAAAATCTGGCAAGGCAGTTCACTGGAAATTAGTTAGGTACAGATATGTGTTGCAGAAGCTTACATAGTGAGAGGTAAAATCTAGGTAGGCAAAGATATTTCACTGGAATTTAGTTAGGTACAGATAACAGCTTACCAAATGTGAGGGGTACTGGGAACAGTGTATACAGATTAGTAATATTGGCAACAGTGTATACAGATTAATAATATTGGCAACAGTGTATACAGATTAATAACAGTGTGAATATATGTGAGAGGTACTGGTGATAGGGGAGACAAAATGTTGCTTGAGAGGATGCTAGCAGCAATGAATGGCAACGTATTAGCAAACACAATAATATGACAGTAATATTTGCAATATTAGAAACATTATGCACACAGATGTGAATACTAGCAATGATCTTAGCCGTAAGTATTTGCGCGTTTATGATGATATTTGAGAAACAGACATCAAGGTATATTTATTATCTAGATCATATAGTGAATAAGGCAAGTGTATGACAATTTTACGAGCTTACATTCATTATTTCATATGAACGTTTCGTACGCTATCTATTGATAATGTAACTAACAGTCCATTTAGTAACGAGATGGTCTTGTCAATAGCTGCTGATTTTTCATTGGGTTACAGTTTTTCTCCAAGGACTGTGCTCAGCCCCAACGGGAGCTTGTAATGGTGGCTGTAATTGTGGAAAAGGGCTGTCTCCTACCGGCGGCGTTTCTTTTATGTGAGCCTCTGTGACCTCCCACAAAACTTGCTTCTTGCCCTGTGCTCAGCAACGACAGTGCCCCACCTAAGGGCCACGCCAAAGGGCCCTCTGGCGAGGCCCTCCGGCGCGGGCCCGACAGGCGCGGGCCTGCCTGTGAGCGGGTTGCTTTTGATGAGCTGCTGCTCCTCCTCCCACAACCCCGATTGGGTTGGAGCACCTGGAGCAGAGCAGCTGGCAGGATCCTCTTTCTGATGCCGCCGCTAAAGTCTTGCGCTATCAGTGTGTTGTAGATAGATGTAAAACGTTAAGGAGTGCCACTTCAGCACCGGCTTTCTGCATCGGCCTGTTAGATTGTGAGTTTTCTGGAGACAGGGAAATACCCGCTATTGTAGGGATTATAATGTTCTTGGTTCATAATCACTCAATGGCCTCTGTTCTACTCTAATAAAAATATGTCAACCAAACTACAATACAGTGGGCAAGAAGAAACAGGCCAGCATAAAGAACCATATAAGGAAATATCATATAAGCCTTAGCAAAGTGTATACTTGGATTGAAGAATCCATGCAGATACTTTTTGCAGAAGGCACATACACAGGAAACCATGCAAACAGCATAAGATGGGCCGTTAGCCCTGAAGACAGTAGACAGTTGACAGGTGGTGAGTATAACCAAGACAGAGGCCTTAGAGGTGTTGAAACAGGAACAGAGGGGTCAGAGAGGTCAGCAGCAGGAAACAAAGAGAGGGGGGAGAAAAGACACAGAGAGGGCTCACAGAAGGATGAATGTGGAGACTGCATACACGGAAGCAAAAAACGTATATATGTAACACGACTATTGTACTCAGTGGGAGGAGGGATTCTGAGGTCTGATGACTGACAGAAATTCTCCTCTCCCTTGCCTGTATTTGTCCATCAGTTATCTAATAAACAGAGATTCTGATTGCAACTGTACTGACTTTTTGGATCTGGACTATACAGGAAATTAGTCTTTAATTAGTAATCGGTCTCTTGTAAGTAACAGGGCCTTACAATTTGTGCCGAAACCCGGGATTGGGTACGGGTGGGTCTTTATGACCAAGATACAAATTTAAAGATTTGGATTCCCCTCAAGAAAAAAGAGGGAGGTAAGTAAAGATTTGTACGTTCCCGGTGCGTAGTATAGACCAGAGAAGAAGTGAGTGACGGATTCCCTAGGATGACGGCGGCCTGTAATGACGGCGTCGTGAGTATTTTTAACCAAGCTTGGTACGTGTTGTTTAATTTTTGTTGTTGTTATATGAATAAAGTGTAAGAATAATTTGCTGTTTTAAACTGGGACTGAATGAATCATGTCTCTGTTTAGGAGAGAGAAAGATGGCAATCAGGACATAATGGTAAATCAAGTTTCCCCAGTGACTCCGGTCGAACGGATGATGAGAGATAATCCCTTAATTAGGAAAGGAAATAGAGAAAGTTTTGTCTATTTTCACCCCCACATAGTGAAAACACCAGGTTTACTGATTATAGGCTGAGGGACAGTGAAGGAGAATAAAAGATTGTTTTCTTTTTTTTTGTTTTAGAACAATGGAAGAAATCTCCTTATCTGGGATGCTCACAGACCAGAGAGGGCGACAATTAGATCAATTGAAAAGAATCAGTCTAGTTACATAACAATGCAAACAAGATACACATCAATTGTAATTATGGAGTTCTGAACTTTGAGGTTTGTTCTTTGAACATTGCCAGAAACCTGGCCAGTGCCTGGCTGTGTTTAATGAATAACTGCTCCTATATGTCGCCTGATGAAAGATAGCTAATTGTCTGCAGCAGGGTAAGATGTTGCCTGTTTTCAGCTAGAAAGAGGGAGGGGGACTGCTGGGGGATTTTCTTCTGGTAATGGACGCATTACCTAGAGGAAACTCTCGATTGAGCAGTCTTTCTTGTTTGTTTAAATAAAGGATTTATTCAGTGTGACAGGAGATGAAGTTCAGAACTCTTTCGGTGAAGTATTTTTTCCTCTGTAATTAGCTTGCTAGCTTTCTAGGTACGGAAATGATGCTGAGAGAAAGAAAAAAAAAACTGTTTAGTCATTCTATGTGTGATGTATTTTTAGTTATAAATTGTTATAAATGAATGAATGGGAAGATCTTCCATGCTTTGATATATGATTATTGTTTTGTGGTAATAGATATTCTGGAAACAAAATTGGTAATAGAGGAACAATAACAGCTATGATATCTGCAGAGTGTGATTCAAAAAGTTACTTTGCTTTTGAAGCAAAAATTACCAGTACAGCCGTTTCCCTTCTCCATTACCCTTCTGGAAGTGCCTGATTTAGTATAACACTCACACAATCAACACTTTCTTAATTAGATTTTATGATCTCTGAAATTGTACTGCTTAGAATTCTTTGCTACTGGTGCAACAGAAGAAAAACTGTTTCATTTTTTTTATTTGACCTTCAAAGTAGAGGTTAAGATCCCTGCAGGATAATGTGGTATTCGGAGCAGATTGCAACTTGGGAATGATTTAAATCCTGAGTGAATAAGAAGTTAATCATGTTTGGATTTTGTTCTGATTGTTATGCTTTTAAGCAAAAATTAAAAGGTTAAACAGGGATTTTATATATTGTGGCAAGCACCTCATGGAGGTCGAGGTTAGCTGTAACTCTCAGTGATTTGCTCTGAAATAACTTAAAAAGGGAAGTGTTTGCATTCTAGATGTCCACCAGTCTTTTCATGAAAAAAAGTATCAGTTTTAAATGTCTGCTTCCCCGAACTGTAAGATTCAGGGTAAATTACTGTGTGTGTTGTTACAGGCCAGTGCCACCATGGGCGTTCCCTCATCTTCCCAGTTTTTTATTTGCTACGATATTGGATTTTAGGATAAATTCACCTGTTTTTAGAGTTATGTGTTAGTGTCCAGAGCAAAAGTGTACTTTGTACTTTTTGGAAGTCTTTTAAATTTCAGTTCCAGGCGTTCTATCTTTAGTTGCTGTTTAGAATGAGCACATATATCCATTCAAAAACTCAGTATTGTGTGTTCTCTCCTTCTGCTCTCTCTGGAGAGTGACAAGTGTCTGCTGCATTATGTTTTAAATGCTATCATGTATCCAGGAATATATGCCTGGAAGCTAGTGTATCAGGCTGTATTTCTGCTTTTTTCTAAGCCATGTTTTAGGCTTACCTCTTTAAGGCTACTTTTGAATAAGTGATCCAGCTCACCATTGTCACCGTTACTTCCCCCTTTGCTGCCCACTTGAATGATACTGACACTTGGACTCTTGAAGGTTTCTCCAACGGTCACCTCTGTTTGATCTACTTCCTTCCTGTATGAACTGTTGCTGACCAAGATAATTGCTGCCAAATCTGCTCTTTGGGACACCATCTGTTTCCTTCATCCTGACGGACAATTAGTTTTACTTCTGCGTGTTCACAATACAACCCACATCTCCAAAGAAGTTCTCAATCAAATGAACTGAATTCTTATTGGAACCCTTGTGTTTTCCATTGCTATTACACGTAGGTTAGATGCTGGACTTCCTTGATACTTTTCCAGAATCCTGCCATAGCTGCTGAACTTGGTATGGCTATACGCCGTCTGCAATGCTTACTGTATGTTCAAATGAAAGCTGTTATTGATTCTATTAGTAAGTTGTCAGAGTCCCTAGAACAAAATACACAAATGACTCTGCAAAAAATAGACAAGCCCTAGATTTGCTCCTTGATCTGAATGAGGCCTTTTGATCTTTTATTAATGCCACTATTTGTTGTATAGTCATAGCGAATCATTCAGTGTTTGTGCTTAATGTTATGGATAAAATATGTCACCTGTCAGATTTACATATTGATGACTTTAAGGGAAGACTGAATGTAGGTAATTGGTTAACATGCCATACACATGTGAATGCTTCCTATGCCACAGTCCCCACTTCAGAATTCTCTGACTTGGTCTTATCTCCTCCACAATAAAAAAAAATAAAAATGGGAGAATTGTAGGGATTATAATGTTCTTGGTTCATAATCACTCAATGGCCTCTGTTCTGCTCTAATAAAAATATGTCAACCAAACTACTATACAGTGGGCAAGAAGAAACAGGCCAGCATAAAGAACCATATAAGGAAATATCATATAAGCCTTAGCAAAGTGTATACTTGGATTGAAGAATCCATGCAGATACTTTTTGCAGAAGGCACATACACAGGAAACCATGCAAACAGCATAAGCTGGGCCGTTAGCCCTGAAGACAGTAGACAGTTGACAGGTGGTGAGTATAACCAAGACAGAGGCCTTAGAGGTGTTGAAACAGGAACAGAGGGGTCAGAGAGGTCAGCAGCAGGAAACGAAGGGAGGGGGGAGAAAAGACACAAAGAGGGCTCACAGAAGGATGAATGTGGAGACTGCATACACGGAAGCAAAAAACGTATATATGTAACACGACTATTGTACTCAGTGGGAGGAGGAATTCTGAGGTCTGATGACTGACAGAAATTCTCCTCTCCCTTGCCTGTATTTGTCCATCAGTTATCTAATAAACAGAGATTCTGATTGCACCTGTACTGACTTTTTGGATCTGGACTATACAGGAAATTAGTCTTTAATTAGTAATCGGTCTCTTGTAAGTAACAGGGACTTACACTATCCCTGAATGTAACTCACCTTCAACTACTACTGGAGAGGATGTGAGCTAAATAGCAATAAATACAAGAAACAGGTCTTCTATCCAAAGCAGGGATACACCTTAAATAGGATTTTTAAATGTTAAAGAGTAAGATGATAAAATCTTACCCAGCTCTGCAGAAATGTTTCCTAAAAGAAAATATAATGACATAAATGTAAGTTGTGAAATGAAAAAATAAACCATAAACCATTTATTTATCATCAGTACAGAGAGACAGAAAGTGGGATTTTAGAAAGGGGGTCTAGTTAAAATCTGTGGCGTCCAGAGCAGGACATCCAAAAACCAGGGGAGTGGCAGAAGGGACTTCTGAAAGCGTTCTGTCTCCACCCTGGAAAATGAAGGTCCCTGTAACCGGTTCTGGAGGGGGGTCCCGTGTAGGTTGCAAGGTTGGATACGTGCACGGGTGTAGGCCATTTCACAAAGGTGGATGTCCCCGACTTGCATGAGTACTGGACATGTCGGCAGGGATATTTCACAAGAGGGGTGACTATGATAAGAGACTTGCACGTCCTGGCCCTACCATTGCAGATACTCAGACGTGCAGCGGCAGGCCAGTAATAAGTTTGCAGTTTGGATTTACGCTCAGGTTTCTTTGGGCAGCGATTACTGTGGTGATGTAAGGGATTACGTGTTTTCCCCTGGAAGAGTGACATCCATGCAGCGAGCACTTTCTTCCACCTTATTCATGATCAGAAGCAGGTATAGGGCTGGTGCCTCCCCAGCTAGGGCCAGATGTTCTTGTGCCATTCTCAGAATCGTATTGTGACATGCATCTCTCGTGCTCCGCCCAGGCCACACCCCCACTATGTCCCCCATGCTACATGGACATTCTCGTGCTGGGGATATCTATATACCCCGCTTCTAAAATGGCTCCAGGGATGTCTCCATTCTTTGCATGTCCAAGTTCCTGTTTTCAGACATCCAATTCACAAATCGAGCTTCTAAAATACCCCCCTGTATGTGCATATTTTATTAATATCTCTGCTAATGAATTACAGCTTTTAAGAATGGAATAGTTTACCGTGGTATTGTATGAACTGATTCTTCAGAATAAAATATTTGTGAAGGAAGCTCAGGTGAGAATGTTTTCCCTCTTCAGCAGAAAGCGCCTCTGGTCTTGGAAACTTCGCTGTCTGACACCTGTGAGTAAGAGAGAAACTGAAAGTATTCTGGGAGATGTTCACCCCGAGCTTTCAGAGTCCCTGGAGATAGAGATGGGACAGGGAGAGGTAGGAAAGGGTGTGAGACCCCCAGCACAAGGAGTGTGAGAGTGAGTTATACTGGTAAGGTCTCTATCCCAACACCCCTCAGTCACTGGAGAGCTGTAAGCCCCATAGTGACATTAACGGGCTGCTATATCATACAGAAGGAAGGAAATGAGAACAGAGTTGTACCTGCTCAGGGTAGCCTCCGCATCCTAAAGGGGGAATGAGAAAGAGGTTATTACCATTTATATCCTACAGATTGTACAGTTCCAATAGTTCTAGAACATAGAAACATAGAAATATGACGACAGAAGAAGACCACATGGCCTATCTAGTCTGTCCTTCCATGTCCTTCTGATCTGTGATCTTTAGCTCTCTATAATACAGGTCTCCAGTTTCCTTCTCTGTCACTGGGAACACGTGATGAGTTCTGTTAGTGCTGGAGTCTCTATAATAAACGTCTTCAGTTTCCTACAGCAGATCAGGGAGAGATTATGAAGGAAAGATTAGACAACTCTGACACTGGGTTTCAGATTCTGCAGTGATTGGGTCACTTATTTGCACAAAGTAGCAAGTTTATCTCTGGAGACAAGCAGGGGGTGCAGGCACAGTGTAATGGTGACGTCTGCGATAGAGCCCTGAGTGCCAGACTTTTCCCTAGCCCAGAGAAGTCTTTTGGGTTTCTCTGAACATGTGTACCTTCTCCCACCTTGCCGTTCCTGCTCTGCACCTTTAGTTTTGTCTGACTGTGCCAGTGTGTTGCATGGTTCTCTCCTCACTCTGTACCTAAATGCCATCTGACCAATATTCTTAAGCTAAACCCACATCGGGCCCAGACATGGCACTGTCAGGAGCAGGTCACCAAGCCACATCACCGGAGGCAGACTCCCTCCTGGTACTCATACCAGCTCAATCAGGGGCAGCCCAGGGCCTCTCCTCTTGGACCCATAGATACACTCCCCATGGATCCACTCCCTCTTCACCGGCTCGTCCAGGGCCATTGAGGAAGGGAACCTCCAAAGAACATACAGAGGACTATTTCTACCCAAAATAACTCCAAAAAAATCTTCCAGGCACTGGCCCTCAGTGAACCCAGACCTCCACTAATAAGTGGAACTTCCTATCTATCCTCCACTCCTACAGCACCCCCAAGGAAATTTTGGCCCTCCCGGGGCACCAACTCCTCCAGAACCTCCAGTCCTCCATCTGGAAGAGTCACCAGCAACTGTTGCATCAGTCAATTGTTTTGGAGGCCATTCTGAAGAAATCTGAAAGTGCTAAATGAGTAGCACAAACACCCCATGATAAGGAACAGAGGATCCTAGATGCCATTGGTGGGAGGACCTACCAGAGCTTTCTTCTGGTTATGCAGGTCTTGGCACAACAGCTGCAGATTCTGCTTTATCACCACCATCTCCTGCTACAGCTGAGTGATCCTGGAAGCTCTGCAGTCGAAGATCATGGGAAGCTTCAAGATAACTTATACGAGTCCTTGTGTCACATCATCTGAGTGGCCTAGTGTGGAGTGGAGGAGTGGCCTAGTGGTTGGGGCAAGGTACTTCAGGCCGGAAGGTCAGGGGTTCAAATCCCACTAGAGGACAGCAACCTTGGGCCGGAAGGACTGGGGTTTCTAGTCCCACAGGTGCTCCTCATGGTCTTGGGCAAGCCACTTAACCCTCCATAGCCCATGTTCCCTGTAAAATAGTTATCTCCAAGTTATAATGCCCTGTTCAATGTAATTTCAGTTTGTTCAATGTAAACCACACTGATGCAGAATAGCACAGTATTTAAGGGAATATAAATAAATAAATCAACAGCACCTATGACTCAGTTGCCCAGGCCACAGCCACAGCCATCTTAGATAGACCCATTGCCTGGCTGCAGGTCTCTGGCCTCCAGGAGGAGCTCCATGTCTGATTAGCGGATGTGCCAGGGGGACAGCCTATTCGGCTCCAAATTGCAGGAAGTCATCTCTCTATCTTTCTGTTATGTTTTCTTGGTCTCTGCCTGTATTTCTTGTACCTGAAGGATTTTCTCTCTCTTAACACGATTCACAGAGTAGTTACTTGGGAATGAGGCCTCTATAATCAATGTCATTCTGGGGCACTTCTTCTTTACCACTATGTCTGTCTTCCTTGCATCCAGATTTTTATCGGTCAGAATGTGTAATGTCTCAGGTGAATCAGAATCTCTTCGTTCTCTGTAATTCCTTAGGGTCATGATTCCAGTGCTTTTCAGGGACAGTGATGTAGTGTTTACAGAGTTTCCAATGGAAAAGGTGCCCTACTTAATTGTGCCTTTCTGTTCAGAAATTTTCTGCCATCAGAACTTCGCAGTCAGCTATGAGGTAAGTCACCGTTTCCAGGTCTTTCTTACAGAATCTACATCGGTCTGTTTTGCCAGATTTTTTAATGCTCGCTGTAAACCATCTCATCCATAATCTGCTGTCCTGCGCTGCAAACTGAGTACCCTAGGGATGGACCCTAAAGTTTCCTCTTGGGTTAGAAATTGGTTGAGTGGGAGGCGACAAAGAGTACAGGTAAATGAAGCTCACTCTGAGGAGAAGGAAGTTACCAGTGGTGTGCCCCGGCGATCTGTCCTTGATCCGATTCTTTTTAACATCTTTGTTAGCGATATAGCGGAAGGGCTGTCGGGTAAGGTTTGCCTCTTTGCGGATGATACCAAAATCTACAATAGAGTAGACACCCAGGAAGGTGTAGATAACATGAGGAGAGATCTAGCTAAGCTTGAAGAATGGTCTAGAATTTGGCAGCTGGGATTTAATATTAAAAAATGCAAGGTCATGCATTTGGGCTGCAGCAATCCAAGGAAGCAATATAGTATAGGGAGTGAGGTACTTTTGTCCACTAAAGAAGAGCGGGACCTAGGCATGGTTGTGTCTGATGATCTTAAAGTAGCTAAACAGGTAGAAAAGGTGACAGCAAAAGCTAGAAGGATGCTTGGGTGCATAGGGAGAAGAATGGCCAGAAGAAAAAAGGAGGTGATAGTGCCCCTGTATAAGTCTTTGGTGTGATCTCATTTGGAGTATAGTGTGCAATTCTGGAGACCGCACCTTCAAAAGGATGTGAACAGGATGGAGTCGGTGCAGAGGGTGGCTACTAAAATGATTAGTGGTCTTCTTTATAAAGCATATGAGGACAGACTGAAGGATCTTAATATGTACACCTTAGAGGAAGGGCGGGGTAGAGGTGATATGATTGGGACATTTAAATACCTCCTTGGCATAAATGCACAGGGGGAGAACCTCTTTTGATTGAAAGCAAGCTCTGGTACGAGGGGACATGGGATAAGGGTGAAGGGGGATAGATTCAGGAGTGACATGCGGAAATATTTCTTTATGGAAAGAGTGGTGGATCCGTGGAATAGTCTCCCAGTGGAGGTGGTGGAGATGAGAACAGTAACTGAATTCAAAAAAGCATGGGACAAACACAGAGGATCTCTAAAGGAAAAAAGGGGACTGTTGTAGTGGTTGATATTGAAGGACAGACTAGATAAGAACATAAGAAAGCGTAGTTACTCACCTGTAACAGGTGTTCTCCAGGGACAGCAGGAATCAGTCCTCACTTATGGGTGACGTCGGCACCGACGGAGCCCACGCGGAGAAATTCCCCAGCTTTCAAAGAAAGCCTTTGGGATTGCTGCCAGGCATGCGTGTTCCTCTTCCCGCCCAAGCATGCCATCTTGCTCAGTCAGGTCCCATAGCTAGAGCTTTACTAATCAGATGGCAAGGCAAGCATAAAAATATGGCAACTCTTAGGGGAGGTGGGAGGGTAGTGAGGACTGATTCCTGCTGTTCCTGGAGAACACCTATTACAGGTGAGTAACTATGCTTTCTCCAGGAACAAGCAGGAAGTCAGTCCTCACTTATGGGATTCCCCAGCTACAGGCTACCGAACCTGTAGTCAAAAAGCGCCTCCTCGGAGCCGTAAACAGAAGCCAATGCCCGAAGGAGTCCAAGTCCTTGGGTCCTCGAGGGCAAGCTCTCGGTAGCCACAGAAGAAGAGATCAGAGAGTAGGAGTTGCCTATACCACGAACAGATTACGGAGTACAACCTGGCCGAAGGTGTTGTCTCGGAGGGACTCCCTCTCCAGGCAGTAGTGCGAGGCAAAGGTATTTTCCAAAGACTAGGTCACAGTCCATCAGATGTCTGTCAAAGGCACGTAGTGCAGTGAAGCCGCTGAGGCCGCCTTGGTGCAAACACCATGCGTGGTGACCCGCCGATGCAGCAGAGATCCGGCCTTTGCCTGGACGAAGACAATGCAATCCGCAACCCAGATGGAGAAGGTGCGCTTGTTGACTGCTAGCCCCAGACGATTGGGGTCATAAGAGATGAAGAGTCTTTCAGACTTGCGGTGAGCTTGGGTTTGCTGCAGGTTAAAAGGCAAGAGCCCTCTTGCAGTCGAGTGTATGCAGGATGGCCGATGCCCGGTCGGCGTGAGGCCTCAGGAAGAAAGCTGGCAGGACAATCTCCTGATTGAGGTGAAAATCCGAGACCACTTTCGTTAGGAACTTGGGGTGGGTACGGAGTGCTACCCTGTTCCCGTAGAACCTGTTGTAAGGAGCCTCGGCCATGAGGGCCTGAAGCTCGCTGAATCGCCAAGCCGACGTCAGGGCCACCAGGAAGACCATCTTCCAAGAGAGATGCCGGAGTGAACACATCATCATCGGCTCAATGGGCGGTTGTGTTAACTGCATGAGAACAATGTTCATGTCCCACTCTGCCGGTGGTGGCCGGACGGGGGGTTTGCAAAGCAAGAGACCCCGCATGAAGCAGGAGACCAGGGGCTGACCCGAGAGAGGCTTACCCTTGATAGGGAGGTGGTTTGCCGAGATGGCACTCAGGTGAACCCTCACTGAGTTGGACTTCAGCTCCACCCGTGAGAGGTGGAGGAGGTACTGGAGAACCCACCAGGTGGAGCAAGAGAATGGGTCGATCTGGAGCTTGGAGCACCAGACCGAGAAGCGCTGCCATTTGAAGGTGAAGGCCCACATATTTAGGTCTTCAAGTCTCTTCTCATAAGAAACCTTATGAGAAGAGACTTGAAGACTTAAATATGTAAACTTTGGAGGAGAGGAGGGATAGGGGAGATATGATTCAGACCTTTAAATGCTTAAAGAGGAACGATGGACAAACAAACCTCTTAAAAAGACGGGGTAGCTGCAAAACTAGAGGGCATAACATGAAGCTTCAAGTTGGAAAATTGAAAGGCAATGTCAGGAAATATTTTTTCACTGAAAGGGTGGTGGATGCTTGGAATGCTCTCCCGATGGAAGTGGTGGGGGCAAACACGGTGACGGAATTCAAAACAGCATGGGACAAGCACAGTGGATCCCTTTACAGCAACTGGATAAAAACAAAATAAACTTAACCATCTAACTTCTCAACAAATAGGGGTGTCCTACATGGAGTGGTAGGTCCACCCCTAAACAAAGACAGGGGAGGGGTGACCTGCACAGAGCGTCATGTGCACCTACTCTTGCCGTATTGCTGGGCAGACTGGATGGACCATGCTGGTCTTTATCTGCCATCATCAGACCGTGAGGGATAGAGAGGCCGGGTTTGGGTGAAGCACCTGCCCCTCCTCCTGCATCAGCAGGTCTATTGAGCAGCCCAGGGGAACCAGAGGCTCTGACGAGAGTCAGAGTAGGAGCGAGAACCAGGGTTGCCTATGCCACAAGGGGACCACGAGGATCACCGAGGCCTGGTCCCGCTGGACCTTGTGGAGGGTCCTCACGATGAGCAGGGTGGGAGGGAATGCATACAGAAGCCCGGAGGCCCAGTTCAGAAGGAACGCATCCGGTGCCACCCTGCAGATGTGCGAAATCGAACCGCAGAAGCAGAGAAGCTGTGTGTTCCCCCACCGGTGGAACATGAGGAGATCCACCTTCAGATCCAGGAGCCACTCATGTGGGCGAAGTGATCACAGCATGATCTCGTTTGACTTAATTAGTGGAGGAGGAATGGTAAGGAAATCCACAGTATTACCTTTTAACTTTCGAAAGGGAGACTATGATAAAATGAGGAAAACAGTTAAGAAAAAACTAAAAGGAGCAGTTGCAAAGGTTAAAGGCTTACATCAAGCTTGGCTGTTGTTGAAAAATACTATCTTGGAAGCCCAGAACAGCTGTATTCCACGCTTTAAGAAAAGTGGAAGGAAGTCCAAAAAACTGCCAGCATGGTTTAAAGGTGAGGTCAGAGAGGCTATTGTTGCCAAAAAAGCATCTTTCAGGAAATGGATAAAAGAGCCAAATGACAAAACCTGGAAACAGCACAAGCACTGGCAAGTTAAATGCAAGGCATTGATAAGGCAGGCAAAGGGAGAATTTGAGAAGAAGCTTGCTGCGGAAGTAAAAGCGCGAAATAAAAACTTTTTAAAGTACATTCATAGGAAAAAACCTGTGAGAGAGTCAGTTGGTCCATTAGATGATAGAGGAGTTAAAGGGACACTAAGAGGCGACAAGGCGATAGCGGAGAGACTGAATGAATTCTTTGCTTCGGTCTTTACTGAGGAAGATGTAGGGATGTTACCCATGACTGAAGTGGTATATAGAGGAGCGGAAGAACTGAAGGAAATATCGATACACCAAGAAGATGTATTACAACTATTTGATAAACTGAAGAGTAGCAAATCACCTGGGCCGGATGGTATACATCCAAGGGTGTTGTAAGAAATGAAATATGAGATTGCAGACCTGCTATTAGTAATCTGTGAACTATCATTAAAATCATCTGTAATACCTGAAGATTGGAGGATGGCGAACGTAACACCAATTTTTAAACAGGGATCCAGGGGTGATCCGGGAAACTACAGACCAGTGAGCCTGATGTCAGTACTGGGAAAAATGATAGAAACCATCATAAAGAACAAAATTGCTTTACATGTAGATAGTCATGGCTTAATGGGAGACAGCCAACATGGCTTTAGACAAGGAAGATAGAGCAGTTACTCACCTGTAACAGGTGTTCTCCAGGAGCAGAAGGAATCAGTCCTCACTTATGGGTGTCATCGACGCCGATGAAGCCCCAGCGGAGCATTTCCCCAGCTTTCCATGAAAGCCTTTGGGAATGCTGGCATGCATGCGCGGTTCCCTTCCCGCCTAAAGGTGCCATCTTACCTCAGTCAAATGAGATAGCTAAGAACAGCACACAAAATGTAAAAATTAAACTATGTACAACTGCAACTCCAAGGGGAGGAGGGAGGGTAGTGAGGACTGATTTCTGCTGCTCCTGGAGAACACCTGTTACAGGTGAGTAACTACTCTTTCTCCTGGACCAAGCAGGAATCAGTCCTCACTTATGGGTGACTCCCTAGCTCTGGGCTACCAGGAACCCAGGCTGAACAAGAGAACTCCCTCTAGTCCCAGCAACACAGAAAAGGCTTTTCAAGGACACACCCTCCACAGGTAGCCCAACCAGAGGGCAGGAGGGCAGGAGTTGCCTAGACCTCAAAGAGATTCCGGAGTACTGCTTGGCCAAAAGCACTGTCCCTATGGGACTCCCTCTCCAGACAGTAGTGGGCTGCAAACGTTTGGCTTGAAGACCAAGTTGCAGCCCTGCAGATGTCTTGCAATGGAACAGAGCGGAGGTGAGCCACTGATGCAGCCATTGCCCTCACATGGTGGGCCATGACCCTACACTGCAAAGGACGGTCAGCTGCCTTGTAAGCCCAGGTGATACCGTCAGCTACCCAGGTGGACAGGGTACGCTTGGACACAGCCACCCCCAAGTTATTGGGGTCAAAAGAAACAAAGAGCTGAGTAGCCCTCCTGTGACCTTGCGTACGTTCAAGGTAGAAGGATAAGGCCCTTCTACAGTCCAGGGTGTGCAGGACTGCTTCAGCCTGACTTGTATGAGGCCTAGGGAAGAATGTTGGAAGAACCACCTCCTGGTTGAGGTGGAAAGAGGAGACAACCTTAGGAAGAAACTTAGGGTGAGTCCTGAGGACTACCCTGTTCTTATAGATTCTTGTGTAAGGCCTATCACAGACCAAGGCCTGAAGCTCACTCACTCGCCTAGCCGAAGTAAGGGCTATGAGAAAGATAGTCTTCCAGGAAAGGAAGCGAAGAGGGCAAGTAGCCATCGGCTCAAAAGGTGGGTGAGTCAGCTGCTGCAAGACCACATTGAGCTCCCACTCAGGAGCAGGAGGACGTATGGGAGGCTTGAGCAGAAGCAAGCCCCTGAGAAACCTGGACACCAAAGGGTGCACAGATAAGGAATGTCCCTCCACTGATGAGTGGTGAGCTGCTAAGGCTGAGAGGTGGACACGAACAGAATTGGACTTCAGACCCTGATTAGATAAGTGTAGCAGGTACTGAAGCACTACTGGTACAGAACAGGAGAAAGGATCCTCTGTACGTAGGTGACACCACACAGAAAACCTCTTCCACTTGAGAGCATAGGTTTTCCTAGTGGACTGTTTCCTGGAGGCGAGGACAACCTCCTCAACTTCTGGAGGCAGGCCCCAGGGAGCCAAGACTACCCTTGGAGCCTCCATGCCATCAGATTGAGAGATTTGAGATTGGGGTGCAGCAGGGAGCCCTGATCCTGAGAGAGAAGGTCTGGTTGCAACCCCAGAGGCAGAGGTAGATCCACTGCAAGTTGGAGGAGGAGTGGGAACCAAGGCTGTCTCGGCCACCTGGGAGCTATCAGGAGGACAGAGGCTCTGTCCCTGACAATCTTGAATAGTGTTCGGGCCACCAAAGGGGTGGGAGGAAACACATACAGGAGGCCCTGGGTCCAGGGAATCAGAAAAGCATCTGCTGCTATCCGTAGAGGATGTGGTTGCCTGGAGCAGAACCTGGGCAGCTGGTGGTTTAGTGGACTGGCGAACAGGTCTATGGAGGGAAGGCCCCATTTCAGGAAAACCTTCTGAACCACCAAGGGATGTAGTTGCCACTCGTGTGGCTGCAGAATCCTGCTCAATCTGTCGGCCAAGCAATTTTGCTGGCCTGGAAGATAAACTGCTTTGAGGAGCATGTTGTGTTGCAGGGCAAAGGAACAGAGGTCCTGAGCCTCCTGACAAAGGATCTGGGAACCAGTCCCGCCCTGTTTGTTCACATAGAACATGGCTACCTGGTTGTCTGTCTGGATCAAGATAGACTGCTGAGCCAGGGAAGAAGTAAAGGCCTTGAGGGCCAAGCGGATAGCTCTGAGTTCCAGGAGATTGATCTGCTGGGATGCCTCCCAAGGAGACCACAGGCCCTGGGTGCACTTGTCTAGACAGTGAGGTCCCCAGCCCTGCAGAGAGGCATCCGTGGTCAGTACCACTGTATAGGGTGGCATCTGAAAAGGCACCCCCACCAACAGATTGGGGGGATGCAACCACCAGTTGAGGGAAGTCAGAAAACGTTTGGACACTTTGATCCTGTCTCTGAGACTGCCTGAGGCCTGTGACCACTGAGTCCGCAGGCACCACTGGGCAGGTCTCATATGGAGCCTGGCATTGGGGGTCACCTGAACTGTCGACGCCATGTGACCCAGAAGTCTGAGACATAGCCTGGCGGAGACCAGGGACCTGTGCAGAAACCTGCTGGCAAGGTCCATGAGCCTTTGTGCTCTGTCCACTGGTAAGAAGGCTCTTGCTAACTGAGAATCCAACCTTGCTCCTATAAACTCCAAGTTCTGGGAGGGGAGCAAAGTGGACTTTGCGAAGTTGATGACAAAGCCCACCCTTTGGAGTAGAGATATTGTCCTGGTGGTGGCCTGGTGAGCCTCTAGGGAGGACTGGCCCCGGATGAGCCAGTCGTCCAGGTAAGGGAAGACAAAGATGCCCTGATTTCTCAGGTAGGCCGCCACCACTGCCAGGCACTTGGTAAAGACTCTGGGAGCAGAGGACAGGCCAAAAGGCAGAACTCTGTACTGATAATGGTTTCCTCCCACAATGAACCTGAGGTACTTTCTGTGGTCTGGATGGATAAGGATGTTAGTGTAAGCATCCTTTAGGTCTAAAGAGCATAGCCAATCTCCCTGTTGGAGGTAGGGCAGAAGTGTTCCAAGAGTAAGAATCTTGAACTTTTCTCTTACCAGAAACTTGTTTAGGTTTCTGAGATCCAAAATGGGTCGAAGACCACCGGTTCTTTTTGGTACCAGGAAATACCTGGAGTAAAAACCGTGACCTTGGAAGTGGGGAGGCACAGGCTCCACCGCCCTGTCCACCAACAGACCCTTCAGCTCTTGGAGGAGAAGGTCTGTATGCAGGGGAGGCCTTGAAGATTCCCCTGGAAAATATGGTGGAGGCAGTTGGTGAAAGTGGAGGGCATAGCCCTGACTGACTATATCCAGCACCCAACTGTCTTGAGTGATGAAGTGCCACAGGTGGGCGTACAGGGCTAGGCGGCCTCCTGTGCAGGGTTGGGCCAGCAAGGGAGGGATGGCTACACTCAGGGAGTCAAAAACCCCCACCCTGCCGAGTGGGAGCAGGGGCCGAAGGCTTGGAGGCTCTCTGCCTACGGGCTCCATTACCCTGGCCCTTGGCCTGCTGACCCTGTGGGGCAGCCTGGGCAGCCTGATATTGAGGGTACTGTTTGTAGGCAGTGCCCTTCCTCGGGTAAAAGGGCTTCTTACCCGAGCCCTTCTTTTTCTGAGAAGGGGCAGAGGTCTTCCTCGACAGCCTTGTCCTTGTGAGGTGCTCAGTTTCGAGCTGGGCGGCCTTCTCAGCCACAGGTTTGCTGAAAAGGTTTTAACCCCGGCAAGGGACATCGACCAACTTGTCCTGAACCCATGGCTCAAGGTCCGATGACTGCAGCCAAGCCTAGCGTCGAGCCACGATGCCGGCTGCCGCTACTCGGGCCGAAGCCTCGAAGCCATCGTAGGCGGCGCGGGAAATAAACTTAGAGCATTCCCGGATCCTCGAAGACAAGGACTTGAAACTCTGCAAAGGCTCCCCGGAGAGACCAGCAGAGAATCCGGCCAACTCCTTGGCCACAACTACATGCCCATGTACAGCTGGTAAGTCTGGACACGGCAAGCAAGCATCGAGCCCTGAAAGCACTTTCTACCGACGCCATCAAGGCTTCGGGCCTCCCGGCCGGGGGGCACCGCAGAGTGCATCTTCTGACTTTTCAGACGATGCATGGCTGATTCCACAACCATGGAATGGTGTGGTAGCTATGCCTTTTGAAAGCCGATAAATGGAGTCGACTCGCTTGCTCAATACCGGCACCGAGGCCGGGGGCCTACCACATCTGGAAGAGGAGCCGTTCCAGCATCGGAGGAATCGGGACAGTAAAGGCCTCCTTCGGAGGAGAGTCGTACTGTAGAGCATCGAGTTCCTCGGCTCGAGGCTCTTCCTCGGGGTCCGCCTGGATAGCCAGTGCAGCGGCCATATCCTGGACAAACTCCGAGAACCTGGTATCCTCCTGAGGGGATCTACTCTGGGGTTCAGACTCGGGTGAGTCCGACGGGACGCACCGAGTCTTAAAAGTGTCAGGAGACTCCTCGTCTTCGGTCTCCCATGCCGACTCGTCCGAAGTCGAGTCGGGGTCCGACACCGCGGGGCCTCGAGGCGCCCACCACGACACCAAAGGCACCGGCGTCGAGACTCTCGGTCCCAAACGGGAGGTCGAGGGAGACCTCGACCGAGGACGACCTCGAGCCGCAAGGGACTCGAGTATCGGCTCGGTCTCCGGGTTTGACTTAGAAGTCGATGTCCCGGTGGTCGGGGCAGATGCACCAGACAGGCTGGCCATCAGCGCCCGCTGCTGGTCCATGAAGGCAGACATTCTGCTCTCCAAGGCTGTCAACCTGAGGCTCAGCTCGGGTGACACAGCAGCTACCGACTTGGGCCCCAGCGGCGCCGGGCCCAACGTCGGGTCTCGAGGAGGCGAGTCCACGAGGACGTGTCCAGCAGACTCCGGATCAAGGCGAGGAACTTTGGTCGGCTTCTCCTGGTCCACGGGCCCGGGATGACGGTCGGGGGTCTTAGACCTGGCCCGGGAGGGCTCAGGGACCTCCTCCGACATCGCCCTCGTGAGCCTTTTCTTCCTCTTACGTTCCCGGCTTATCCAAGGAACTCCGACGCCTCTCGGGATCGGAATCCCGAGATGTCGAAGCCTCAGACGAGGTCCGGGCCCGGGCAGAGGCCGAGTCCGAGAAAAGCCGTTCACTCTGTTGCTGGCGACTTCGAAGTGCCTTGGAAGACATCTTCCCACATGGCCCACACGATTTAGGCTCGTGGTCCAGGCCGAGGCACCGAAGGCAGCAGTCGTGTGTGTCGGTGAGAGACATTATTTTCTTATACCTATCACACTTTTTGAAACCACTGGAGGACATCGGGGAAAAAAGGGACCCCGCAAGGTCAAAGGATCGGCCCTCCAGGGAAAAGAAAAAAGTTTGGGCGCGAACACCGAGCCACTAAGGGCAAAAACCGAAAAAGAGAAAAGGATTCGATACCGGTGCACCGAATCCAGCGGGAGGGGAACCGACGTTGAATCCGAGAAAAAAACACGAATCAACGCTAGAAAAAAATCACTTTTTTCCGGGAAAAACAGGATGGGCGTCCGAAGGGCTTCACGGAAAAAAAGAGACTGAGGTAAGATGGCACCTTTAGGCGGGAAGGGAACCGCGCATGCGTGCCAGCATTCCCAAAGGCTTTCATGGAAAGCTGGGGAAATGCTCCGCTGGGGCTTCAACGGCGTCGATGACACCCATAAGTGAGGACTGATTCCTGCTTGGTCCTGGAGAACTTGTCTTACTAATCTGATATGCTTTTTTGAAGGTGTGAATAAACAGGTGGACAAAGGTGAGTCGGTTGATATAATGTATCTGGACTTTCAGAAAGCCTTTGACAAAGTCCCTCATCAGAGACTTTTGGCAAAACTAAAGAGTCATGGGATTGGAGGCAGTGTACTACTGTGGATCAGGAACTGGTTAAAAGATAGAAAGCAGAGAGTAGGGCTAAATGGCCAATTTTCCCAATGGAGAAAGGTGAATAGTGGTGTACCCCAGGGATCTGTGCTGGGTCCGCTGCTTTTTGACATATTCATAAATGACCTGGAAAGTGAGGTTATCAAATTTGCAGATGACACAAAACTGTTCAGCAAAGTAGTCAGGAAAGCAAAAATTCAGAAAGAGGAGGAAAGAGCCAATGCAATAAAATGGTGTGATAAGATATTTTTCAGATATTTTAGTGAGAAGAGGAAGGGCAAAAGTGGTATTGTCAGCCTCAAGGGTGAAGGGGAGGAATATGTATAAGCTGATAAGGATAAAGCGGAATTGCTTAACAAATATTTCTGTTCTGTGTTCACAGATGAAGAACCAGGAGCAGGACCTCAGAAAACACCCACAAACAGGAACAGAAGCGAGGGACATCTTTGCTGTCCAGGACTCCTCTTTCTCCTCCTTTCCTTCCTTGTGTGGCTTCTTTTCCTTCCCTGCCACAAATCCAACTTTCTCTGCTGCCACGACTCCAACTGCCATCTGAACTGCAATTACCACTCCAGCCTGCACTCCAGCCTCCTCTCCAGCTTCCTTTCTCTCCGGCTTCTCCTCTTTCCATCCTGGGAGCTAATGACGAGGTTTTATAAGTCTGTTTCCCTGGGCTTGGCTCTGCTCTCAACCTGAACAGGTGTGATTGATCAAGCTCCAGACTTGCTGCTACGTCAGAGCTTGGGCGTGTCAGCTCAGCTCCTGTCTTACTCTATTTACCTTTTCTTTGTAAACAGTGATCCATGTGTTCTAGCTGCCTGTCAATTTTAAAGGTGGAATCTTCCTTTCTCTCTATTTTCATGGGCTCCGTAGGGGTCTCTCCATCACACTAGGTACATAACTTTGCACTTGTCCACATTAAATTTCATCTGCCATTTGAATGCCCAGTCTTCAAATTTATCAAGATCCTCTTGCAATTTTCCACAATTCTCTTGGGTTTTAACAACTTTAAATAGTTTTGTGTCATCTGTAAATTTGATAACCTCACTCGTTAGTCCCATTTCCAGGTCATTTATGAATATGTTAAAAAGCAGAGGACCCAGCACAGATCCCTGGAGTACTCCACTATTCACCTTCCTCCATTGGGAAAATTGGCCATTTAGCCCCACCCTCTGCTTTCTATCTTTTAACCAGTTCCTGATCCACAATAGTACACTGCCTTCTATCCCATGAACTTTTAGTTTTGAAAAAAAGTCTGATGAGGAACCTTGTCAAAGGCTTTCTGAAAGTTTAGATACACTATATTAACCGACTCACCTTTGTCTACCTGTTTATTCACACCTTCAAAAAAACATAACAGATTAGTAGGACAAGATCTTCCTTGTCTAAAGCCATGTTGGCTGCCTCCTATTAAGCCATGACTATATACATGGTTAGTAATTTTGTTCTTTCTGATGGTTTCTACCATTTTTCCCGGTACTGATGTCAGGCTCACCGGTCTGTATTTGCCAGATCACCCCTGGAACCCTTTTTAAAAATTGGCGTTACATTGGCCATCCTCCAATCTTCAGGTATTACAGATAATTTTAATGATAGTTCACAAATTACTAATAGCAGGTCTGCAATCTCATATTTCAGTACTTTCAACACCCTTGGATGTATGCCATCAGGTCCAGGTGATTTGCTACTCTTCAGTTTATCAAATAGTTGTAATTCATCTTCCCGGTGTATCGATATTTCTTTCAATTCTTCCGCAGTATCACTTTTAAATTCCACTTCAGTCATGAGTAACATCCCTAGATCTTCCTCAGTAAAGTCCAAAGCAAAGAATTCATTCAGTCTCTCCGCTATTGTCTTGTCCCCTCTTAGTGCCCTTTTTACCCCTCTATCATCGACTACTGCTACTACTAGTAGTACTACTGAGCATTTGTATAGTGCTACAAGTCATATGCAGTGCTGCACAGACATGTAAGAGACAGTCCCTGCTCATCAGAGCTTACAATCTAGTCAAGACAGACAACATGGAATCTGTAGACAGAGATAAAACAAGGGAGAAAGGTAAAGAAACAAGGAGATCAGGTGAGTCAAGATCCAAAAGCGGCAGCGAAGAGGTGAGTTTTCAGCCTGGAGCAAAGTCTGGAGTTAGTAGTGGAAGAGAAGGGCACAGACAGAAGCAATTTGCCAGAAGAGTGGAGTTCCCGAGCGGGGTAGAAGTAGAGATAAGAGAAGAAAGGTAGTGAGATGCTGCAGAGTGAATGCATCTAATGGTCCAACTGACTCTCTCACAGGTTTTTTGCTACGAATGTACTTGAAAAAGTCTTTATTATGCATTTTTGATTCCACAGCAAGCTTCTTCTCAAATTCTCTCTTTGTCTGCCTTATCAATGCCTTGCATTTAACTTACCAGTGCTTGTATTGTTTCCAGTTTTCGTCATTTGGCTCTTTTTTCCATTTCCTGAAAGATGCTTTTTTGGCAATAGCAGCCTCTCGGACCTCAACTTTAAACCATGCTGGCAGTTTTTTGGACTTCCTTCCACTTTTCTTAAAGTGTGGAATACAGCTGGTCTGGGCTTCCAAGATAGTATTTTTAAACAACACCCAAGCTTGATGTAAGTCTTCAACCTTTGTTTCCTCATTTTATCAAAGTCTCCCTTTTGAAAGTTAAACGGTAGTACTTTGGATTTCCGTTCCATCCCTCCTCCATTAATTAAATCATATGTGATCACGCTATGATTACTATTGCCAAGTGGCCCCAACACCCTTATCTCTTGCATCAGATCTGGTGTTCCACTAAGGACTAGGTCCAATATGGCTTCCCCTCTGGTCGGTTCATGAACCAACTGCTCCAAGAAGCAGTCATTTATTTCATCTAGGAAATTTATCTCCCTAGCAATGTTCCCTCTAATTTTCTGTAGGCTGTGTGCGCATAAAATATCAGCTGTGCGGCTTTTGAAGGAAGGTTAAATTTTTTGTGCACTACATAACGACACTTGGAGTTATATACTTTAAAATTTGACTACACATTAGAATACAGTATGTACACCACATTGATGTTAATCAAATTAAATGAAAATAGACAATTACTAAATGAAGCGGAAAATTTCTAGTAATTACAATCACAAATGTGGTATTATTTCAGTTAATTTTTATTGAAAGTCATTGTTATTCCATGTAAATAATTTATGTATGGAAGAAGAGTTCGGTGTCCTACATGGAGTGGTGGGTTCACCCCTAAACAAAGACATGGGGAGAGGTGGCCTGCACAGAGCAACAGGTGCACCTACTCTTGCCATCTTGCTGGGCAAACTAGATGGACCATGCTGGTCTTTATCTGCCGTCACTTACTATGTTCTCAAAATTTCTCTCTTCGATCTTTCAAATGTACCCAGTCTGAATAAATTTTATCAAGGTCTATTGATCCGCCATCTTGAAGATGACTCTTAACACGCATCAGCATTTCCAAATGTTCTAAATGTAAGCGATTCCTTATTTTGGTTTTTAAACTGTTCATCATAAGCTGAAACCACGCTCACAATCTGCACTAGAAGCCAAAAATGTTCCACCAATATCGATCAGTTTCGCTAAATCTGCAAACTGAGCATTCTGAAACACCAAAGTCACCATATCCGGAAAACTATTTATCAGTTTGCTTTTGATTTTTTCTGCGACTAAAAACTTGAAGTCATTGTACTGCTGAACAACAATATGTTCCTCCATAAGAAATTGTTTGTACTTTAAACAGAGTGATCGGACGTTTTCAATTCCAAATTCATAATCACACTGTGCTATTGCTGTCAAGTCAAAAGCAGACCATTCCTCAATTTCATTTTCAGGAAATCTTTCCCCTAAATGCAGACACAGCATATTAATGAAAGTAAGTGTGGAACCAGTATCCACTGAAATGTCTCCAGGTATCTTGTCGAGAAGATTTTTAACATTATCAGTCCATTTTACTGTGTCTCCCAAGTATTGCATTCGGATTTTGTTCAGCTTACCATGTGCAAGATGATATGCTTCCAGTGGTGTTAGCCCACGTTTCTGAAATGCCATTGTTAATGAAGCTAGTTCAGATTAAACATCATTCAAAATTTGCAGTGTTATATGGAATTGATGGCTGTTTAGCTTTTTATAACAGTACTTTGCAATGGGATCATTATCCTTCTCTTCTTCAAAGTATTTTAATAATGGATCATAATTTCGAATAATTGCTTGAAGAGCAAAATGTCTAGATAACCACCACACTTCGTTCAGAGGTCTAAAAGCAATTGACTCCCATTCAGAAGCATCTGCTAATTCTTTAAATTGTGACCTTTTAGTAGAAGATTGACAAAAGGTTGTGTAAACAGTTCTCATGAAAGTTTCAACTTGTTTCATCAACTTTACTTCTTTCCATAATTCAGAGATCCCCAAATCTTCACGATGGGCAACACAATGCTGCTGCACTAAATGCGAAATATTTTGTTTGAGCTGCGCAGCAACACCATTTATTCTGCCTGACATGACAGAGGCACCATCCGAAGTAAACATGACCATTTTGTTAAGGTCAAGATTGTATTTCCCATAGAATTCCCGGAGTGCACTGACTATTGATGCAGCATCGCATGCTTCCAACTGTAGCATCCCACCAAATGAAGTTTTATACAGACATGAATTTACTGGCCGATATTTGAAGCACAGTATTAAGTATTTGTTGACAGAAATGTCTGTGCTTTCATCAATAGTTAATGTATGATACGCTGCTGATGCAACATCTGCCATGAGCTTATCTTGGACATTCATGTTTATAATTTCAAGAAATTCAAACAAATAGTTTTTGCTTTTCCAGCTTTTAGGTATGGTTATGTACTTGGACATGTGTTCATTAATATCTTGAACAGAGAGCATGGAAATATTCATCCGAACAGCCAGCAAAACACTATCAATTAGAATTTTAATTTCTTCTGGTGTAGAACGCTTCCGTTCATTACTAATTTGCCTTTTCTCTTTTTCAGCGGTGCTCTCAAGCAACAAGTTAAATAATCCTCCTCTTAAATTTGGATTTTTAGCTCTAAGTTTCTTAACACTTTCGGTATGAGTCTTACTAAACAGATGTCGTTTCAAAAAGTCCAGTTTCCACACATCATCCCAAATTTTGCCATTCAAAAACTCTCCGATGGTTTTTGCATCTCGGCAGTATAAACAGACTACTTCGTCATCCTCTTCGTAAGTGAATATTTCACGCAGTTGAACGCACGTTTTATCCCGAGATTTCGGTGTCTCCGTTTCAATAATTTCTTCAAGCCATTCAGGCTTAAAAGCTCTGGCTGTTCTCTTACGTTTTGCACCTCTCATTGCTATTGGTTTTGACATTTTAAAAGTGGTGTGGTGGTCACAGCAGGTGCTTTATTATTCAAAAGAAATGCCCCAATGCATTTCATCCAAAGCCTGATGGGCTTGGAAGTTGGAACTGCAAGCAATATAACAATATTGTTATAGTGGTAACAAAGAGAAAAAGAATACATAGTAAAAAAAGAAGGCACAGTATTACTTACATGGATTAACAGTTTAACACAAATCCAGAAAAGTGACTTAATTTTAAAACTATGGATATAGCCAAGATTAACACATAAAAAACATCTATAAGGTATGTACATGTATAAAAACAACATACACCAAGATTTTATGTAAAGCAACTCAAAACAACATATGGCGTAGTGACTTACCAAAAGGTCAAAGCATTAAAATGACATTAAAATAGCTGAACACTAAAAATCGACGACCGAGGGATAACAAGCATCAATAACATGGGGGGGGGGGAGGAAGGGGGAAGGGAGATAGGAAAGGGGGGAAGGAAGGGGGAAAGGGAAGAAAAAGAAAAGAAAAAAGAAAAAGAAACTGACATTGTATTGTAAGAGCTCTATCTATTTAAAAGAAAAGGGGGGGGGGGGGAGGAGGGGGGAAACAAATGGGACTAAAAAGTACCACTAATAAAAAAGGTGATGGATGGCATATGTAGTAAAAATAATAAATACTTTTGGCATTAAAAGATATCTCTGAAAATAAGTATAAAAGTAATGGTAAGTACATTTGGGAAAAAGAAAGATCATCTCTGGTTGAAAGAAGAGAGAAAAGTGGGGGCAAGTCAAGGATATTTTCCCTCTTTCACAGGGTTCCTATGCCTGTACTCGCCAGCCCTATGGGGAAACCACCTGAAATAAAAAGAAAAGGGGGCAAGAACTTAGAAATCCCACTCCTCATTGCTTAAGTGCTTTCCTAGGTAACCCCTGCGACATTCTTCACCTTCTCATTAAAACACAGATGAATAGTACCATTTAGAGAAGAGAAAAACACACACTGAAATTCTAGGGGGCCTTACACAACAGGTAAGAATGGTGTCAGGGAATAAATGGCTTTAAACAAACTATCTGAAGAAAGTAGTCAGTGACAGTTGTGAGAAGAGCATCCTCAGTAGGAGCAGCAGTCCCACAGTGTTTTTAACATGCTCCTTCCTCAAGTCAGACGGGGTTTTTTTCCCGATACAAACCACTTTTTTAGCCACAGTTAAAATTTGAGGTATACTATTTTCCTTAAGTCCTACATCAATAATTCTACTGAACACAAGTACAAAGTTTAATCATGCAGAAACAAAGCGGCAGATGCGTGAAAATAACGAAGCCAGAGAAGATGGCATTAAAAGACAGAATCTACAGAACAAGGTCTCGTTAAGTCTAAAATTAACTAAATGCCACCCCAACAAAACAGCAGGGCCGAGATAACACCTTCAGGAAGCTAGAGAATACTGTGAAACTCCAGCTTTCCACTCTACTGAGAGAACTCCCCATTTCCCCCAGGGTGAAAAAAAGAAGACAAATAAAAACACAATCTGAAATACACACAAGAAACACACATCCCCACCCCCTTCCTAAAAATAATCGAGGCTGCTGCACGCAGGCCCAGACGGTTGTGCTGGGCTCGAGGCCTCGGCAGGGAAGACCCAGACCATCACTCACACCGAAAAAGGCATCGCGCCAGAAAGTCCCACACATTCCCTCTCCGCTCGTGCAAAGTCATATGTATATATTTCACCAGAGAAAGACACACATACAAGATGTATATACAAACCCCACCGCGACATCCTGGGCACCCGAAACATCCAAACATCCAAAACAACCACCCACGCCTCCCCCTCCCACCTGCGCACTGACACACATACACGCACACTTTCGTACAATTATAATTCGTGGGCCTGGGAGTACACGTGCTGTGAACCCCGACAGCACCAGGCGAGGGCGGCGCGTGGCACAAAGAACACCGTGGCCGGAGTGGGCGGGGGGCACGGAGAAGAGGCCACAGATGCCCAACATCTCCGTCTCCCTCACCACAAATGCCCACTTACCTGCATCCAGCGCAGCGGCGATGGGGTACTGCTGCTGGTGGCGGGGTGACGGTGTGGGAGGCGGAGGCGGCTGCGGCGGGGCTGGGAGCAGTACAGACATGCAGGCAGCCCGCAGATATGCACTCACCTGCTCCGCTGCCGATAGCCCGTCCCCAGGCAGCAGTCCCGGAGCACCGGTCTCCTCTTCTTCGCTGGTGCGGTGTGTTGCTCTCGCATCCAAGGCAGCACATGGCACTGAAGGCTGGCTGAGGGAGGGATCAAAGGAGGTGCGTGGCTGGCAGGCAGGCAAAAGAGCAGAAAGAGGCTGCTTTTATTTCCCTCTAGCCTGTCATGATTCGTCAATCGTCGGTCACATGTGAGAGGAGTGAGGTCAGGGGACTCAGTGCAGACAGAAGAGAGATTCGGAAGTGACGAAAATTACAGAATGGCAGTAGATCGGTGGTGCAGCCGCGGCCTTAAAAAACCCAAGGTTTGAAAACTTATGAAATCAGTAATTTTTGTGCGCTCCTTTAAAAGTTGTGTGCGCTCGCTTGGCGAGGTGTGTGCGCACGCACACGTGCACAGCTTAGAGGGAACAGTGCTCCCTAGCATGTCCTGCCGTGACACTGACCCAGTCGATACCGGGGTAATTGAAATCACCCATTATTATTACTGTGCTGTAACTTTTGTTAGCTTCCCTGATTTGAGCATTTCAACATCCATTTGTTCATTCTGGCCAGGCAGTCGATATAACACCCCCACTGCCATTGCCTTCCCCTTCCCCTTTTTACATGGAATTTCAATACATAGGGATTCTACAGTGTATTTTGTTTCCTGCAAGTTTAATCCTTTGTAACTCAAGCGCTCTCTAAGATAGGCCATGGGATCTTTTTCTGTCATCATGTTTCTATTTTTCTCTATCCTTTCCCCTCCCAGTTTTTGTCTTCTCTCTTCCGTTTAATTCCCCCCCCCCCCATGGTGTGTCTTCTCCTTTTTCCCTCCCTCATCACCTTACCCCATCTCTTCCATCATGTCTAAACTCTCCCCTCTCTCCACAGATGCCCGAGTCTTCCCTACACTGCTGCATCTGCAAATGGTCACTGCCCAGTGATCTCTAAAGCAGTGCGTTTCTCTTTACTAACTTGGAGCTGTGGACGCAGGATGAGGAGAGAGGGAGCAGGAGCAGCAGGTAGGACTTAGGGACTGTGCAGACTGGGGCACCGTGGATCTAGTGCAGAGGGAAGAATGTGGAGTAAAGACAGAGAAAGATACACCAGGAGGGATATGCGGAGGAGGAGAATCTATGGTTCAGTGAGATGGGAGAGAGCACAGTCTGCTGCAAGATGGAGAAAGGAGAAAATCTATACTCATGAGAGACTGGTAAGGGAGACAGCAGCAGCTCTGGAGAAAAGGCAAGAAAAAGAGGGCAGAACACAGAGGGAGAAGGGAGAGAGTCATGATGAAGTAGAGGAAATTGATAAATTGAGAACCCAGCCCATAGTGGCGTCTGTGATTTATAACCCAATCTCACCTTCAGTAGTTCAGTCGCTGACTGCTGACACTTCTTCTCTATCTCTGAGATCAGTTTCTGGAGGGAGGAGCTTCGATCTTCTAGTTGGGTCACATTATCTCTGATTTTCTTTAGAATCTCCTTCTCTTCCTCTTCCAGCCTTGAGAGAAGGATCCGCCGCTCCTCATTCAGGAACTGGTGCAGCTCCTCAAACTCAGACAGGATTTTCTCTTTCCAGATCCCAGTCTTACGCTACATTCAGCAGATCAAAGAGAAGAAATATCAGAGGCACTGTCAATATTTTTATTACCTGTAACAGTAGAGCTTCTACACCAGAACAGCGTCTGGACTGTTACTTTCATTATTCCGAGCTTTAGGACATGAGAAGTTGGAAATCATGATACAGGAAGCAAGTTTAGAAATGGTCGCATAAATGAATGCGGCTGGTATACGTGTACGAGAACAAAGCATTGCTTTTTAGAAAATTCACACATGCTTCCCCTTCTAAACATTGCTGCTTACATGTATAACTGGGGACGGCAGGCACGTGTGTATACTTACGTCACTCCAGAGTAGGCGTGCATGTCTGTCAGGTTATGCACATATTTTCTGCATTTTGCTAAGTATATGGGAGAAATTTGCTCCCATATACATGTGAATAAAGTGTTTGAAGGGAAGTTAAGGGAACATCCTACGGATACTTGTAGGGCAGGAGGTGCACAATCTTAGTCCTCAAGGGCTGCAACCCAGTCAAGATTTTAGGATTCCCAGAATGAGAGCTATTTCCTACAATGGAGGCAGTGCATACAAACAGATCTCATGAATATTCATTGTCAGAGAAAATCCAACTGGGCTACCGCTCTTGAGGATAGAGGTTGTGCACCATCTACCCTGCAATTATCCATAGGATGTTCCCTTAACTTTCCTACAAATACTTTATTCACATGTATATAGGAGCAAATTTTGCATAGCCCTCTTGCTATATATAAAACTCAGTTATTTAAACAGAAAGTCCTCCAGTAATTATCCTCCAGTGTGAAGTGGATCTCTCAGGACCCAGAGAAACATCAGAAATGATAAAAGAAGGTGAATTGGCTGTGGGCGTCTTAACCATCATGCCAGGAGTCGGCTGAGGCAGTACTGCAGGGAGTTGGGGCAAAAGGAAGTGGAAGGATCAACCCATCCAGCCAGAAGGAACAATGCCCCATGTAGGCTGGGGGGAGTCAGAATCACTTCTGAAATCGGTCAAGGATGAGTCTGCTCCTGCCCACCTCCGAGGGAAGACGTGTGACATAGTAATATAGTATATGACAGCAGATAGAGACCAGAATGGTCCATCTAGTCTGCCCAGCAAGATGGCAAAAGTAGGTGTACTTGCGTTCCGTGCAGGTCACCTCTCCCCTGTCTTTGTTTAGGGGTGTACCCACTGCTCCGTGTAGGTCACCCCCATTTGTTCAAATATAAGAGATAGTTATGTTTATTTTGATTTTATCCAGTTGCTATAAAGGGCTCCACTGTGTCTGTCCCATGCCATTTTGAATTCCGTCACTGTGTTTGCCCCCACCACTTCCATCGGGAAGGCATTACAAGCATCCACCACCCTTTCAGTGAAAAAGTATTTCCTGACATTGCCTTTCAGTTTACCCATTCCAGCTTTATGTTATGCCCTCTAGTTTTACAGCTTCCCCATCTTTGGAAGAGGTTTGTTCGTCCAATAATACTCTTTAAGTATTTAAAGGTCTGAATCATATCTCCCCTGTCCCTTCTCTCCTCCAGAGTGTCGATATTTAGGTCTTCAAGTCTCTTCTCATAAGTCTTCTGACGCAGGCTAACAAATCATTTTGGTCACCTTCCTCTGACCTGTTTCCAGTCTTTTTATATCCTTTGCGAGATACGATCTCCAAAACTGAACACAATATTCCAAGTGAGGCCTCATAAGCAACTGGTACAATGGCATTAGTACCTCTTCCTTTCTGCTGGTAATTCCTCTCTGTATGCAACCCAGCATCCTTCTGGCTTTTCCCACTGCCTTGTCACACTGTTTTGCCACTTTGAGATCATCAGAAACAATTTACTCCGAGGTCCTTCTCCTGGTCTGTGCACACCAATCTCTTGCCCCCCATCGCATACAATTCCTTTGGATTTCTGCTTCCCAAGTGCTTGACAGTGCACGTCTTCACATTAAATCTTAACTGCCAAGCATTAAACAATTCTTTCAGATTTTGTAGATCTTTCCTCATGTTCTCCACTCCCTCAGGGGAGTCCACTCTGTTGCAAATTTTGGTGTCATCTGCAAAAAGACAGAGTTTTCCATTCAGCCCTTTCATTCACAAATATATTGAACAGTACAGGTCCCATGACCAAACTCTGGGGCACACCACTAATCACTTTCTTTTCATCCAAGTGAGTTCCGTTTACCATGACCTTCTGTCATCTGTCAGTCAATCAATTTCTGATCCAGTTCACCATCCCCAAGCTATTGAGTTTATTGATAAGCCTCCTATGAGGAACAGTATCAAAGGCTTTGCTGAAATCTAGGTAGATCACATCCATCGCATGCCCTTGATCTAGTTTTCTAGTAACCCTGTCAAAGAACTTGATCAGTTTTGTTTGGCAAGACCGTCCTTTTGTAAAACCATGTTGCCTCAGATCATGCAACCTGTTGGTTTTGAGGAAGTCCACTATTCTCTCTTTCAAGAGCACCTCCATTACCTTTCCTGCCACCGAGGTAAGGCTTACTGGCTTGTAGTTTGTCACTTCTTTCCTATTACCACTTTTGTGAAGAGGTATCACATCAGTCCTTCTCCAGTCCTGTGGAACTTCTGTCTCCAAGGATTTATTAAAAACATCCTTTAAAGGCCCTGCAAGACCCTCTCTGAGCTCTTTCAGTATCCTGGGATGTATCCCCTCCGGTCCTATGGCCTTGTCCACTTTCAGTTTTGCAAGCTGTTTGAACACATCATCTTCAGTAAATAGTGTGGTATCTACGCCATTCCCATTTGTATATTTGTCAATCACAGGTGGTCCTTCTCCAGGATTTTTTCTAGTGAAAACAAAGCAGAAGTATTTGTTTAGCATTTTCGCTTTTTCAATGTCACTTTCCACAAATCCATTTCCAGCACTTCTGAGTCCTGAAATTCCACCTCTGATTTTCCTCCTCTCTCGAATACACATGAAAAAAGTCTTATCGCCACACTTCACATCTGTAGCTCTCAAGTATCTGAGTCTATTTGGCCTGGCAAGGGAGTCCATCAGGAGGCTCCATACATCGGCAGGCCAAAGGCCCAAACTGTCGCTGGGATGAGGGTCTTGTCCACAGGGGCGGCTCAAGGCAGTCTGCTGCCTGAGGCGAAGAATGAGATGGCGCCCCCCCCCCCCCGTCCACCACCTTAGAGGGGGGCGGGGCTTTTTCAAAAATCCAATCAGAGACTGAACCAAATCAAAAAGCCGATTAGATTATATGGAGGAAATGCAAGATGTTTACACACAGGGCCGTATCAAACTGCAATCGCATCCTGTGCAACTTGCAACGGGTGCACGCCCCCCTCTCCCCCCATATCTCTATCCAGCGCTGCCTGCTCTTTCCCTGCTGCTGCCGCCCTCTGTTTTTTTCACAGCGGCGCCGGAAGCAGGGAAAGAGCAGGCAGCGCTGGACGGAGGTATGGGGAGGAGGAGGGGGGCATGCACCCAATCTGAAAGGAGCCAGCACTCTAAGCAGATCTGTCCCTCCCTGCTCTGACATCGTGTCGGAGGAGGGGGGGACCAGACCTGCTTAAAGTGCTGTGAAAAGGCTTTGGGGCACATTTTAACTGCCTGCTATTGTCCTGCCAGTGGCAGCAGGGCAACAGCAGACAGCTGAAATGCCCCCACCCCCAGCCTTTGCGCCCTGTGCGGCTGCACTGCTTTCACAGGGCTAGGTACGGTCCTGTTTGCACACCAAGGAACTGAAAGACAGCAAGAATCAATAGCACAGTTTATAAAACTAAATTATAACCCATTTTTATTTTGTTATAAACTGCGTTATGGTTCTCCCTTTTTCATTTTCAACATATATTTTGCATCCACAGTAGGTGCAGAGCAGAACCAGGACATTCACCCACAGAACTCAATATTTCAAAAAAAAAAAAATTGATTCTGATCATCTCACTAACAACAACAACAACCACTATTCTCCAGTACCAGGCATATTGTGAACTAATAAAAAACCCTACAACAAAAAGCAAACCTACCATACCATACCATATCAGCACAAACTTCCAAAAGTCACATAAGGAGCCCATCCAAAAAAAGCGTCACTGTAAATACTACAGTGGGCCCTGGAACATCCATACACCTATTTGAAAAGCTGAACAAGTCAAATTACTACAGTATAGTATAGATCTTTATATACAAACTGCATGTTAACAGAACACCTGACCTCAGTCACACATGCACAACATCGACCCTCACCAAGTACAGAATAAGTAACCACAATCTAAAGTAAAAATAAAAATATATAGACAAAATTTAAACTGAAACCCCAAGAAGCCAGAGTCCACATGCAGTGCAACATCAGATAAATAAGAGATGCAGTTCCCCAATATTATGTAAAATATAAAAATAGCACAAAGTGCAATCACTAAAATTAAATAAAATTATTTTTTCTACCTTTGTTGTCTGACCATTTTATTCTCTGATCATGCTGGTCCCATCTGACGCTTCTGCTTTCCTGTCTTCTCTTAGCTCTCTTTCTGTGGTCTATGGTCCATGGTCCACCTGCCATTTCTTATCTCTTCTTTTGTTTTCTTCACTTCCTTCCATCAGCCCATTTCTAGTTTCAGTAACCCTCCCCAGTATCAGTCCCCTTTCCAGTCCTCCCCTCCCAGTACCTTCCAATATCAACCACCTTGCATTCCCATGACTGCCACTTGTGTCCATTCCCTTCCAGTCCCCCTCCTTTCCCACTGTCCAGCCCCTTCTAGTCCAAATACCATCCCAGGTATCAGCTCAGGTTCACTCTCAGTGCCACCCCCCAGTTAGCTCCCTTCCAGCCACCCTACCCTCTGTCCATCTCCCTTCCAGTGCCATTCACATGTCAGCTCCCTTCCAGCCTCCTCCCTATTACTCAGCTACCTACCACTCCCATCCCCAAGTGTCAGCTCCCTTCCAGTCCCCCTTCGGTACATTCTAGGTGTCAGCTCCTTTCCAGCCCCCTCCTTCACTTCCTGCCCCATCCTTCCCCTGGCAGACCCTCTCAGTATCCGTTCCCTTCCAGTCCAATTCTACCATCCCCCTGCATCAGCCCATTTGTAGTCCTAGCCTCTAGTTTTTTCTTCCAGGGCCGGTAGCACTCTCCTCCCCTCCCCCATTAGCCCATTTATTTTATTTATTTATTTTATTTAGAGAACATTTGTATACCGCTGCTTCCAGCGATCAGCAGCGGTTGATTATACATATCAGAAGGGCTAATCAACAGTTAATACAGAATGATTGCATGCCAAGATTCACACTGGGTTCACACTGCACAAAAATCTGATACAATATTTACAGGTGCAATTACATATATATATATTGTTACAATATTTACAACTTGCAGTTATATATATACAATCTGTTACGCTAATTACAACTTAACTGGGGGGATATGCATTAACCTAGATGCATTACATGGTGTTCAAAGCCCTTAAAGTCATATTGTAAAGTCACTCTAGTGTCATGGATACGGTTGACCCTTTGTGTTCCGGTTATTATTTACTGTCCCAGCCCATTTCCTGTCCCAGCCCATTTCTAGTACTTTCCCCTTTATCAGCCCACCCCAGTCCTAGCCCCCCAATCAGTCCATTACCAGTCGTAACCCTCCAATAAGTCCATTTTCAGTCCTAGAACCCCAATCAGCCCATTTTCTGTCCTAGTCTCCCCCATAGCCCATTACCAGTCCTAGTCCCCTCTGATCAGCCCATTTCCAGTTCTAACCCCCCCTGATAGCACATTACCAGTCCTAGCCCCCTCCTGATCAGTCCATTTCTAGTTCTCAACCCCCATCAGTTGATTTCCACTCCTAACCCCCCATCAGCCCATTTCCAATTCTACCCCCCCCATAGCCCATTGCCAGTCCTAACCCCCCATCAGCCCATTTCCAGTTCTAACCCCCCCCATCAGCCCAGTTCCAGTCCTAGACCCCTCCCCCCAACCCAGGGAAATTGAAACAAAAAAAAAATCTCCGGCGAAGGAAGCAGCTGCTGCTGCTGCTGCTCCAGCGGTGGCAGCGGCAGAATGAGGAGCCCCATGGCTGCCCGCCCGCCCCCCCCGGAGAGCCTGCTGGTTTCCCCGGCTCCGCTTTGCAGAGCCGCGGCGAAGGGACAGTGTTTCCCTTAACCACGGCTCTGTTAAAGCTGAGCCCGAGGTGATGATGGGAAACCGTTCCTCCCATCAGCCCATTTCTAGTCCTATTCCAGCTCCTCATCAGCCCATTTCCAGTACTAGCCCACCATAAGCTCTTTTCCAGTTCCTTTGCAATCCCCCATCAGCTCATTTCCACTCCATGCTCCCCCATCAGCCAATTTCCAATCCTAGCCCCCTCGTCAGCCCACTTCCAGTCCTATTCCAGCCCCCATCAACCCATTTCCAGTCCTAATCCATCTCCCATCAGCCCATTTCCAGTCCTAATCCAGCTCTTCATCAGCCCATTTCCAATTTTAGCACTCCCATCACAGCCCATTTCCAGTCCAATCACCCCCTCCCACCACCACAGCCCATTTGAAGTCCTAGCCCTCCACCATCACGACCCATTTGCATTCCTCCCCCCATCACAGCCCATTTCCAGTCCTATCCCCCCCACCATCACAGCACATTTCCAGTCCGTTTCCCCCCCCCCATCACAGCCCATCCAGTCCTAGCCCCCTCCGAAGAGCCCCACAACCTTCTAAGGGGCTGCAGAGGGAGCCGGGGAAGCCTGCGCAAGGCCCTGGCTCCCTCTGCACAGCCGCCAGTGTGAGGAGTCTTTTCCCTCATGCTGGCGGCTGTATCTGTGAAGCTGCGAATGCTGGGAAAGTTTAAAGGGCATTGCCTTTAACCTTTCCCAGGATGGAGTCGGTGCAGAGGGTGGCTACTAAAATGATTAGTGGTCTTCATTATAAAGCATATGAGGACAGACTGAAGGATCTTAATATGTACACCTTAGAGGAAAGGCGGGATAGAGGTGATATGATTGAGATGTTTAAATACCTCCGTGGCATAAATGTTCAGGGAGAGAGCCTCTTTCAATTGAAAGCAAGTTCTGCTACGAGGGGACATGGGATGAGGGTGAAGGGAGAAAGATTCAGGAGTGATATGCGGAAATATTTCTTTACGGAAAGAGTAGTGGATCAGTGGAATAGTCTTCCAGTGGAGGTGGTAGAGATGAGGACAGTAACTGAATTCAAAAAAGCATGGGACAAACACTGAGGATCTCTAAAGGTAAAAAGGGGACTGTTGTAGTTGTTATGGAAGGACAGACTAGATAGGCCATGTGGTCTTTTTCTGTCATCATATTTCTATGTTTCTATGTGACTCTATGGCTTGGTCAGTGGATGCATATTACACCAAACACAACTGCAGATCAGTACAATTGTTAACTGAGTCACTGTCTGGGTATTTCAGGTTATGTATTAATCTGAATTTACCTGATTCTTTGGCAGTATGCCCATTGGGGATACCACTAGATCGATGAATGGTGGCTTGCGATAAGGGCCAGATATTCTCCCCCCGGCATTCTTCCTTGTTGAGTTTATCCCTCTCCATTTTGATGTTCTGGAGAATGGATGGCAGGTCACGCCTCAGGGGTAGAGGAATGTGCTTGGGCTTAGCCAAGGGGATGTGAATGCCCTGTGCAAACCCATCCCCAATGCTACAGTAAGCCCACAGCCATGGACACATTTTCTCAAGGTTGATGGGCAATGGGGCTACTACTTTCTCTCACCTGGAGGCCAGCCTGGGATCTATGCAGCCTTCCATTTTTGTTGAATCTGCAGGTCATGACTGGGTGTCCTGCCCCACAACTGGAACAGATGTGCAGGTGCATTGCCCGGTATTGTATTGGCAATGGTATTTACTTAACCAGTTTTCTATTCTGCCTTATCCTTCAATCAAAGCAGTTTACATAATGTAATCACTACAAACAGGTACTGGATACATTCCGTTGTTCCCAAAGGGGCTCACTATGTATACTGTACCTGAGGCAATGCAGGGTTAAGTGGCTTGCCCAAGGCCACAAGGAGTGCCTATTGGATTAGAAACCCTAGTCCCTCCAGCCTGAGATTGCTGTCCCCAGGTGGGAATTGAACCCTTGGCCCTTCAGCCTGATGTACCATGTCTTAACCTCTAGGCTACTCCTCCCTACACTACCAGTGCCCTGCCGCCTGACCTGCCACCCGTGAGGGGTATGTCTGGGCACCCACATGTTGAATGCCAGAAAAGGCTGGTACCCCCCTCATGATGTAACAGCCTGTTCTTTGCCACCTTGTCGAGCCATAGGTCGATGACCCGATGCTGCTATTATTGTATCGATCCATCTTATTGTCAACCTTCCTCTTTTATGTTCACCTTCTACCTTGCCAAGCTTGATGTATTTCTCTAACGATCTCTCTCTTCGCATGATGAAGTCAAAGTCTTGTCCTCTGAGCTTCTAAAGAAAGCTTAGGTTTGATCTCCTCTAGTACCGACTGGTTTGTTCTTTGGACAGTCCATGGTATACGCAGTATTTGCAATCCATGGTATACGTAGTATTTGTCGCCAGCACCATAATTCAAAGACACAAATTTTCTTCCTGTCTGTCTTTTTCACTGTCTAACTTTTACATCCATATCACATTATTGAAAATGCCAAAATCTTTGTATGGAGAGAGACATCTCTACTCTTGAGAATCATGTCTAGGTCTTTCATAGCCATTCTGCCAAGAACAATGCGTCATCAGATTTCCTGATTTCTTGTTGCTTCTTTATTGATAGTTCATCCAAGTAGGTCAAAGTTGTCCACTTTTTTGATTTCTTCTTCATCAACAATGAACCTATTGATTTTGCCAGTAGTCAGAATGTTTGTCTTCTTTACATTAAAGTGCAGGCACATTTTAAGACTGTTCCTTGATCTTGAGAAGCAAATGTTTTAGATCATCTTCACTTTCAGCCAGTAATGTGGTAGAATGCTTATACAGTGCTTCATTGTCACTGAAGGTAGACAAAAAAAAGAAAAAAAAAAACCAGAAAGAAAGAGGGGGAGGGAAAGAATAAGGGAAAATATAGAAAAGGGGGGATGGTATGAGTAAATTATGCTGAGGCCAGTCCTCAGTCCTGGCATGGACAGGCAGAATAGGGTCACAATGAACTGGGCTGACAGTTCAATATTGAAGAGTGGATGACATTCTTCCCTCTCACCACCCCATAGCATTTTTCTTATATAGACATGTCTCACAAGAACAGCAGTGGACAGAGCGAGATGCAGGGACAATGATGAACCGCAGAGCACAAGAGATGACCAGCGAACCAGAACCCAGCCGACGCCAATTCAGCAAAGGCATCGGCCAGAAGGAAGAGGACAGAAGACATGACTGTGGCCTCTATATGGTGCAGAAAGTAGGCAGTGACAGTGAAGAAGGTTACAGAATCGAGGGTCATGAGCACCAAAATGAAGGAGCTGATGAGGGTCCTCAGAGAACAAGTCACCCAGCTTGGCCCTGGAGCAGTCTGATGGTGACTAGAGGCTCTCCCTTGCGTGATAGATGACCTTGGCGATCACAATGTGCCCACTGGACAGAGCAAACCGCGGCACACCCCTACACGACTGGTTCCCTCCAGAAAGTCAGTTACTGATTCAGGGACAATGTCCATCACAGCGTTGGAAGGCTCCTCGTTGGATAGCGATGGAGAGTTTGACTTTGTTAAATTTATTCAAAAGACTTTCAAGAAGTTTAAAGGAAGGAAGATGGGCAATAAGGTTTCTGAGGGTTGGGAGAGGTATTGGCCATGCAGTCGGGGCAGGCCCCACCAATGTGGCCATGGGAACAGCTGCGGCCATGGGAGCAACCATGTCCCAACCACCTGAGCTGACAGAAGTGATGGAAGGGGCAGACGTGTGATGCGGTGTGTCATCACTGGCGCATGCAGTATCAAAAAAGATGAAGAAGAAAATATGGGAGAGTGTATTGATATATTTGTGTTACTTGTCAGGGACTAGGAGGGAGAGGACAAGGAGGGAAAAGTAAAACAGAAAGGGGCAGGAGTGAAGGATTGGAAACCCAAAGTAGCTAAGTCTATCTATAACTGGGTTTCAGCTTTTCACATCTACAATATATGAATGTGGTGATGGAAAGGGAGCCAGAACTTGGCCATTTCTTGATGAAGCACCAGACACTATCACGAGTTTACATAGGCGTTTTGGGGGCTGGACATGGTTGAACTATGAGCCGCCTGACCGAAGACAGAACACAGTTTAGGACAACTATCCAGAGGGTCACTATGAGTCGACACCGACTCGATGGCCCTTAACAACAGCATAAGCATTCACCAAACATTCATGCAGTACCAGAAAACACCACTAGATGTCTCCCTTTACTCTAGATTACCACAAAGTATATTCTTAACAGCCTGTCTCCCCATTGTCCACTTAAAATCCCCTGTATCCACATCACTGAACCTAGGCTGTAGGTAGAAAAGGGGGGCATATGTCCCATTTAGGCTGTCTTCTCCTTCAGTCCATCTTGTGGTGACCTCTCTCCCTTTAGGAGAGATGCCTGACTCGATGCCTGCCTCCTGTTGTTTGCCACGTGGCCCAGTCTATTGCCAATCATAAGAATGTATGTGTGATGAGATGACCAATCCTGCACGCTTTCCTTTAAAGTGGATTTCTAGCCTCAGCTTGCTCTCTCTTTCCTCCCAGCAGTCCAGGTCCACACATGGGCAAAATTATTGTATTCTATAATCAAGTTGCATACTTGTGCACTCCATATACACTCCAATGAAACTCCATCCATATGCACACCCACAATGAAGTGCACATGATGCAAGCAACGCACATACTTTAATGCTAGTCGATGTATTATAAGAGACGACTTTTGTGCATAAATGATTAAAATACCAATATTTAGGTGCATTGGTGGCACCTAGAAAAAGTGGCTTCTTATGAAAATTACTCCCTATATGTTAAGGATGGAATACTCAAATATGATAAAAGTCCAGCAGGAAACAGAATGCAATGTGGAATACTTTTCTGGCTAGAAATTCCTTGTGCGATGAGCAAAAGTATAGCATTGGGGGTACACTACTGTCCACTCAACCAAGATGAAGAAACCTATAATAAAATGCTAACAGAAAAGTTTAAAAAAATGGCAACACAGTAATAATGAGAGAATTCAGCTATCCTGATATGGATTAGGTAAATGTCTCATTGTCATATGCTAATAGAGTAACGATTCTGGATGCCATAAAGGACTGCTTGATGGAGCATTTGGACGTAGAACAGATGTCAGCAGGAACTATTCAAGACTGATTCCTCATTGCAACTCACTATCTGATGCAAGAGGCAAGGGTGATATCACATTTATTTTCCTGGATAATGCTGGTTTCTTTCTTTCAGAAACACACCTCAGCATGTGTGAACAGCTATTGGAAGTGCTCTTGCCCAACAGCTACACAAACAAGTTGGCAGATGTACAAAGATTTATCTTCCATTTCATGTCCAGAGGATGAATGTTCAGTACCTATTTCTTGGGTCATAATGAATGTTATTAATTAGCAACCTTCAAAAAGTGCACCTATGGGTTAAGTTTGCAGCTATTGCAGACTTTATACCAGTTCTCAAGTGGTAAAGTTTCCCTTTGAAAATTTGACTTGAGGCATAAGCAACTGCATAATTTTTTAGAAGTTATTCATGTGGGTATTACCCCTGAAATCTTCCATGCATACTTTTGGAAATGTAAAAAGATATGAATAACTTGACTCTCTGCCCTTCTCTCAGACCCCAGGAACGGGACCCCGACACACTCACTCTTCCGTGCATATTGGATACAGGTGCATATTCTCATATGTGTTGGACAATCTTTTAAAGCCCCATTTCTGCACATAAAACCTTTGAAAACTGCCCAACACATAAGCTTCATCTTACTCAGGCCGTTTATAGCTTGACTGGAACAGGACCCTACAGAAAGCAGCTCAGGAGGGAGACGCAGACACCTACCACCAGCTCCTCGACTTTTTGCTCATCACTGGATTTCAGTTCCAGAATCTCTTTCAACTCTTTCCTCAAAGACTTCAGGTGAATTTCAAATCTTTCCTGTGAACATTAACATATCTAATTTAGAAAATGAATGTTACTATATTATTTTTTTTTCTTCAAATGCATTTATACTAGGGCTTGACAAATCACAACACCAATTTCTGGGATTTGTGATCTAGCGCCTGGGATTTTTTTGCCCCCCCCCCTTAAAAAAAGTGAGGCAGAAGACCCCTTCTGTCTGCTTGCGGGATCCGATTTCTTGCAGGCAGAACAGGAGAGAAAGGCGACTGCAGCTTCGAGGCAGCTGGCTGCCTGTGGGGATCCCATCGCCCATGGGAAGAAGACAAGAACAGAGTTAAGATTGCTGCTAAAGCCCCTTCTGTCTGTCCGTGGAGATCAGATCCCTGCAGGCAGGACAGGAGGAGAAGGCTGGACAGGAAGGTATTAGACTGTACCTGGGATTCCAACCCTAAGGAAAGAGCAGGCCCACAGGAAAAAAAATATAGATGGGGAGGTGGGTGAGACAGCAAATATTTAAAGGGAAAGTAGTCTAAAAAAAGGAGGAGGAGGATGGGTGGAATGCAGGATAGGGGGTGGGAGTGCTAGTGGATAGGGAGAAGGGGAAAGACTAGGGAGGGGTTGAAGGGGAGAGGGAAGAATGCAAGGGGTGGAGGTTAAAGGGGCAAATGCATAGGGACAAAATAACACAATCTGTGTATGCAAAAAGGTGCATCCCCCCAACCCAACCAAAACACATACAAGCACCCCACCCACACAAAGCCACAAACTAGCAGCTCACCTCTGTACAACAGACACACGGGTAGACACGCCACATGCATGCGCACACACCCCCCCCCCACACACACCCCACTTTTACCCCCCCCCCCACACACACACATGGAAACACAGGCACCCCCACCTCTGCACCACACACAAGCACACACACACACACACACACTCACACACACCACCTCTACCCCCCCCCCCCACACACACACATGGAAACACACAGACACCTCCACCTCTGCACCACACACAAACCCCCACCTCTGCACCACACACACATGTGCTCACACACAGACAGCCCCACCCCTGCACCACACATAGGTGTAGCTTAAAGGGTCAGTGAAGGTGGTGAGAGAGGGAGGAGGAGGGGGACACTGTCTTGTACTGGCCTGTTGGCACTGTGCAGTAGCCCATTAATAGCCTGAGATATTAAGTTTTTATCCCAACAGAACATGGAAAAACCATCTTAATAAATGAGGCCCCAAAACCTAAAACAGAAGTTGTGATACCTCTTTTTTGGGGGGGGGGGGGGGTAAGGGATGAGGGGGGGGGGCATGCATTCTGACCTAGGGTTTAGCAGCCAGCTCCTAAGATTCCAAGAACATTTCTCAAGGCCTGATCTATGCATTTTTGTGTAAAAATAAACCTTGTGTAAATTCTTGAGGGGTTGATGTGCGATTATTGATCTGTACGACAATCACTTTATACTCTGAGATAATTATGTGGCTTTTTACCACTATCATGAGCAAGAAAATGCTTTTAAGGCCATTCAGTTTTTCTGTTATTCATATTTTTGCAGCATCTTACAGTAACGCACTTGCTAACTTCTTATAAAGCATAATTTTTTACATTTAACTTTAACTGAGTAACACCACTAAAATTTATTTATTTATATTCTCTTATATACTGCACTATTCTGCATCAGTGTGGTTTACATTGAACAGGGCATTACAACTTGGAGATAACTATTTTACAGGGAACATGGGCTATAGAGGGTTAAGTGGCTTGCCCAAGACCACAAGGAGCATCTGTGGGACTAGAAACCCCAGTCCTTCTGGCCCAAGGTTGCTGTCCTCTAGTGGGATTTGAACCCCTGACCTTCTGGCCTGAAGTACCTTGCCCCAACCACTAGGCCACTCCTCCACTCCATCACACAAAACTACTTGAATGACTTCTACATCAGTCGGAGTCAGTTATAAAACCACCTCTAATAGGATAGACACAAGTACACGTGGCACATTTCATCATTTCTGTACAGCCGGTTAGTTCTCCATGTGGGGCTTGCTTTTTGTAAAGCCTCCCATCAAGCCACCCACAGTGTCATGGGAGCCCAACATTGTTATAACCCGATTAATGAACGCTCCGTCTGAGCTACATAATACTTGAATCTGAAATACTTCACCTGAAGTTCCTGTTTTTTGTGACAGTGACTTCAACGTGTAAAGTAAGTGAGATCCAGGCTCTAGTAACTGATCTACCTTATACTAAATTTTACAACAGGATGGTTCTGAACACTCATCCGGACCTTTCTCCTAAAGGTGTGTCAGATTTCCACCTTAATCAGATAATCGTTCTGTCAAGATTTTTCTGTAGACCTCATGCCCAAAAGGGTGACCCTGTCTTGCATACATTGGACAACAAGAGATTCTTAGCCTTTTATCTGAAGTGGACTGAAGTCCTTGGAAAACTTTCTGTTTCCTTGGACCCAAACAGGCCGGGGCTGCCATTAGCAAATGCACTCTATTGACATGGCTAGCAGACTGCTTTTCCTTCTCTTATGCCTGGGCTGATTTGACACTTGAGAGTCATGTCATAGCTCATGATGTGTGAGCTATGACTGCGTCGGTCGCCCACCTGAGATCAGCCTCTGTGGAGGAATGTTTGGAGTTCTGTCCTTACATTCAATCACACTACTGTCTAGAAAGAGACTCCCAACATGACCGTAGGATTGGCCAGTCCGTCATCCTGAATCTCTTTGTGGATTAGAACCCAACTCCATGCCCTTTTGGCCCATTTTTTTATTTTCCAGGCTGCCTTCCTAAAAAAAGCAAAAATTATAAACAGCTAATTGTCTTCAAAAAGATTGTTGGTGTTTGCATGTTGCAGTGTCTGTCAGGTTAATTATTTTCCTCTTTTTCTGTTTATGGCAGCCTGTAACACCTGTTACAGATGAGTATCTACGCTTTCTCTAGGAACAAGCAGGAAATCAGTCCTCACTTATGGGATTCCCCAGCTACAGGCTACTGAACCCATAGAAAAAGGCGCCTCCATGAAGCCATGAGTAGAAGCCGATGCCTGAAGGAACAGAGTCCTCAGGTCCTCAAGGGTGAGCTCTCGGTAGCCGCAGAAGAAGGGTCAGAGGGCAGTAGTTGCCTATACCCTGAACAGTTTATGGAGTACAGCCTGACCGAAGGCACTATCCCGGCGGGACTTCCTCTCCAGGCAGGTATTTGCCAAAGACCAGGTCGCAGCCCGGAAGATGTCTGTCAGAGGCACTGAGCACAGCGAAGCCACCAAGGCCACCTTAGTGCAGACGCCATGCGCGGTGACCTGCCGATCCACAGGGGACCCTGCCTTCGTCTGGGAAAAGGCGATGCAGTCCACCACCCAGATGGAGAGGGTGCATTTGGTGACTGCTAGCCTCAGGTGATTGGGGTCATAGGCGACAAAGAGCTGGTCAGACTTGCGGCGTCCTTGGGTCCACTGCAGGTAGATGGCGAGAGACCTCATGCAGTCAAGCGTATACAGGACTGCCAATGTCCTGTCGGCATGGGGTCTCAGGAAGAAAGATTGAGGTAAAAATCAGAGATGACATTCGGTAGGAACTTGGGTTGGGTATGGAGGACTACCCTGTTCCCGTAGAACCTGGTGTAAGGGGCTTTGGCCTTAAGGGCCTGAAGCTCGCTGACTCACTGAACTGAGGTCAGAGTCACCAGGAAGACAACCTTCCAGGACAGATGCCGAAGCGAGCACGTCACCATCAGCTCGAAGGGTGGCTGCATCAGCTGCATGAGCATGATATTCAGGTCCCACTCTGCCGGCAGGGGCTGGACAGGGGGCTTGGAGAGCAAGAGACCCCGCATGAAGCGGGAGACCAGAGGCTGGCCCAAGAGGGGTTTGCCCTCGAAGTGGAGGTGGTTGGCTGAGATGGCACTCAGTTGAACCCTCACCGAGTTGGACTTCAGCCTCACCCACGAGAGGTGGAGGAGGTACTGAAGGACCCACCGGGTGGAGCAAGAAAATGGGTCAATCTGGAGCTTGGAGCACCAGACCAAGAAGCACCACCACTTGAAAGTGTAGGCTTGTCTCGTCGAGTCCTTCCTCGATGCCAGGGGGATCTTCTCGACCTCCTCAGGAAAGTGTAGCAAAGCTAGCAAGATCCATTCAGCCGCCAGGCTGTGAGGGATAGAGATGTCAGGTTCGGGTGAAGCACCCACCCCTCCTCCTGCATTAGCAAGCCTGGGGAACAGCCCAGGGGAACTGGAGGCTCTAACAAGAGCAGGAACCGAGGCTGTTGAGGCCATGAGGGAGCCACGAGGATCACCGAGGCCCAGTCCCACTGGATTTTGAGGAGGGTCCTCTTGATGAGCGGGGTGGGAGGAAATGCATGCAGAAGCCTGGAGGCCCAGTTCAATAGGAACACATCTGGTGCCATCCTGCCGGGGTATGGAATCGGACTGCAGAAGCGGGGAAGCTGTGCGTTCGCTGGACTGGCGAACATGTCCAAGGACGGAGTTCCCCACTGCTGGACCACCTCTGGGTCCAGGTGCCACTTGTGTGGGCACAGCATCCTGATGAGTCTGTCCATGAGAACATTGTCCTGGCCCAGGAGATAGACCGCTTTGAGGGTCATGCCCTGCTGCAGCGCAAAAGAGCAGAGGAGGGCAGCCTCCCGGCAGGGGAGGCAGGAACCTGTCCCTCCCTCTTTGTTCAGATAGAACATCACGAATTTGTTGTTGATCTACACCAACATGGATTTCCCCTCGAGGTGGGGCTCAAAAACCTTCAGGGCACACCGGATTGCCTGGAGCTCGAGCAGGTTGATCTGCTGCCAGGACTCCTCAAGGGTCCACTGCCCCTGGGTGCATAGGTCGCCGCAGTGGGCTTCCCAGGACTAGGAGAACGTGTTCAGTAAACTCTCTCATAACCCCATCAACAGTAAGGACCTGTACCCAGTCAACCAAGAACCGCACTTTCTCCCTATTTTCACCAACACAATGGAATGCTCTTCCTTCAACGATACATGCTATCCTGGATATTGCAACTTTTAGGAAGGCACTGAAGACTCATCTCTTCCAACTGACGTACAACCACCCACCCTAGACCAGCCACACAAACGAAAACAGCAAATGGCACATGACCTTAAAAATGTGCCATTGTATAAGACTGGAAGCCCTTCTCACACTGCTCTACCCTGTCTCACTCCTGTGTTACCCATGTCTCACTCCTGTGTTACCCATATTTTACCCACTAGAGTTGTCATGATTAGACATGTTTGTACCCGCTAGGGTTGTATTGATTAGATTGTGAGCTCTGAAGAGCAGGGACTGTCTCTTGTTTGTTCTTATGTAAACCACGCTGATTTTAAATAGCGTGATATATAAAACCAAATAAATAAATAAATAAATAACAGTGCGGCGTCTGTTGTCAGCACGAGATCGTGCTGAGCCGCCTGGAACGGCATGCCCTGTAGGAGGTTGCGGGGGTCCTGTCACTAGTCTAGGGAGGTGTGCAGTTCTCGGGAGACCTGCACGGGGTCCTGGAGTTGGCCTGAGGCCTGAAACCACTATGACCAGAGGCACCACTGGGCTGTCCGCATGTGCAAGCGGGCATGGGGGATGACATGGATGGTCAAGGCCTGGTGCTCCAGGAGGTGCAGCATGGTCCACGCGGGTACCCTGGCTTTGCCCTGTACTTTGGCTGCCAGAGCATGGAGATGGTCAGTGCAGGCTCGAGGGAGGAAGGCGGTCACCTGATGGGTGTCGAGGAGGGCGCCGATGAACACCAGAACCTCACCGGCTCAAGGTGGTGTAGTACAAATGAAATAAAATTGAGTACTAATTATGTATCAGCAGTGAGTTAGGGGTTAATTGAACATCAGTTTTACAATTTTGTGAGAAAGCAAGGTTACTTACCTGTAACAGGGGTTCTCCGTGGACAGCAGGATAAGTCAGCCATACCAGGTGACGTCCTCTGGGCGGCTCCATGTACGGAAGTGCTCTCCAGAGCTCAGACTTCTGAGCATGTGTAGGTGGCCCCACCTCCCAGACCCGCCCCTAGCCTAGCCAGTGACTAACTAGCTCTGACTTCCAGGCTAGGGTGCGAGCCGGTCAGCCGACCTCAGCAAGGGAAGGTGGAAGGGAACGTGTGGCTGTCTTATCCTGCTGTCCACGGATAACCCCCCATTATAGGTAAGTAACCTCACTTTCTCCATGGACAAGCAGGAAGCATCAGCCACACCAGGTGACTCCCTAGCTACGCGAGAGTGTACTGAGGTGGATGAGGGAGGCAGACAGAACACATGCAGCTGGAAGCAAAGGTGTGCAAGGATGTATTTTATTATTTGCTACAACAAAAAGTAGAATGCAGTAACAGTGGCAGTGCAGTGGAACAGTGCAGCACAACAATTCATAATAGTGCAAACAGTGCATAACAGTGTGCATAATAGTGCAAACAGTGCATGTAAACAGTGCAAGGTTGTAAACATTGACTCTGTGTGTTACAGTGAGAGTGCAAAGTAGTAGTCATGCTGCTCAGCTGATAGTGTACCTCAAGGCCAGCCAAGGACGTAAGTCCACTCTGTCTACTGCCTACTGTGTGAGAGGCATTCTGACAGTTGCTGTGAGGACTGCATGACCAAAGGCACTGTCAGACTGTGCCTCGAGGTCTAGGCAGTAATGTTTCTGGAAGGTGAGGGCCAAGGACCAGGTGGCAGCTTTGCAGGGGACCGAGCACAGGTTGATGAAGGAATTCGCCAGTGCCCTCAGTTGATGCGCCCTTATCCGGTCCCCTGTGTGGGCCCCGGCCCGGTCCAGACAGAATGCGATGCAGGCCGATATCCAGAGGGACAAGGTCCTTTTGGTGACAGGCCTTCCATGTCTGTTGTGGTCGTAGAACCCAAACCAAAATGTGGATTGCAATGGAAGGAAAATATTTTAATCCATTGAATAAAATATTTTCCTTCCATTGCAATCCACGTTTTGGTTTGGGTTCTGGTATTGCACGTGGATCAGTGCTTTTTTGTTGGACTCTGTTGGGGTCGTAGGACATGAAGAGTTGAGTTCCTTGCCTTATGCTTGTTGTTCTATCCAGGTAGATGCGCAGGACTATGAGACAGTCCAGGGTATGGAGCCTATGTTCCTCCTCGGAGGAAGGAGGGAAGGTCAATGGTTTGGTTGATGTGGAAGAAGGAGGCCACCTTTGGCAGGAACTTCAGGTGGGTGTTGTGACATAGCGAGTCCTTTTAGTCAGGGAGAAACTCCCAAAGATCAGCAAAAAAGTGCAGGGCTGCAACGTAAACAACAGCACATGGCTGGTTGTCAGGGAAACCAAGCCCCAGAGAGAGAAACAGGCCCCTGCTATCAGTTCAGCAGAGAGTCACAAGGTAATTCTGAACACCTGATAGGGGGTGGAGCCAGGCTTTACCCGAGGAAGCTGACTCATAAAGAGGGCCCAGTTAATGGAGAAGGGGGCAGAGCTGAGAGCAGAACAGAGAAGGAAGAGAGAGACGGAGACGAGGAAAAGTCAGAGGCTCGGTGTGAGAGATACAGCAGGAGCAGACCTGGTCAGTGGAAGTCCTCTCCTGATTATGAACGAGAGAAAAGGCCGGGAGGGCAATTGAATTATACTCTGCACAAGTCAGGTTGGGAACCTACAACAATTTGCAAACCTCAGAGAAAACCTTATACAGCCAGAGTAAAAGGTAAGCCCAAGGGCTTGAAGTACAATAACCACTGTGGGTTTATTGACCAGGAAAGTTGGGGCTACGGTACAGGGGACTATAATGAGAATGGTTATTTAGAGCTGTACCAAACCCCAGAGTTTATCCCAAGGCCTAGCGTGGGAACGGGCGTGGCTCCAGGGAGAACGGAGCAAACAATTTCTGCCTCAGAGGAGGAGGGCATGGAAATTGAACCATCTTTTGTAAATAATTCGTCGGAAGCAATGGACTGTACGATTTCTATGGCGGAGGGAATAATATCTCTGTGTTAATGTTTGATGCTGAAGGAAGCTGCTTTATTTTGTCCTTTTGTCTGCCAGAAGTGCAAGAATTTATGTTACCTTTTTATCCTGGTGAAATCCACCCCGGGAGGGGAATAAATCCCTTTTTGCTTTACCAACTTGAGTCACACTACTCTTCATTGAGCTATCAAAGGAAATACATTTCCCTACATGCAGTTCTACAGGAAATAGTAAACCTCAGTTCAAGAAGAAAACTTAACCTCCTTAAGCCCTACCTACCTACGGGTACTGGCAAGGGGGAACATCACAAATGGCGTAGTAGTACGGATTTTTACCCGGATTGAAGGACACCTGGAGGGACAAGAGCCCAGCAGTAGCAACTGGCTGATATCCAGAGACAGGAGGTTCCAGCGCACAACTGACTACCGGTCAGGAAAGGAGCTACTTTTCTCAGTGCCTGATTCTGCACTGAGCTCAGGTAATTGTAGCTGGGCATAAGTGCAGAGGGATAACTGGAGAAAAGGTAGTGCACGGCAGCAGTGCACAGGGTTGCGAAAAAAAAAAAAAAAAAAGGAAGAATTTTTTTTTTTGTGTTTTGGGCCACACTTGGGTCTTGTTTGTGTGTGTTTTCCCAGGTACCTGAGAAGCTGAAATGGAGCCACAGGAAATGCTAAGATGGATGTCTTTGCAGTGGGACAAACAATTGGAGATGACTCGTCGAGTCCAGGACCAAGCCATGGCTGCCACTCAGGAACAGCAGAAGCCAATGAGGGAGCTCATGGAACTGTTAGTAAAGCAGCAGCAAGAGCCAGCAAGAGACTTACCTGAGTATACCCGTGGGGTAGGACTACCTGGTAGAGATTTCTTTATGCTGGTACAGCTGTCCCCTACAGATAATGTTGACGATTATGTGGACGCCTTTGAACGTCTTGCAGAGGCCATAAAACTGCCTAGGGAGCAGTGGGCCGTAAGGTTTGCCATGTCTCTATCCGGCCAAGCCTTGTCAGCCTATAAGTCGATGCCTGCTACCTTAGCAACTGACTATGAGGCAATTAAAAGTGTTGTGAGGGATAGGCTCGGGCTGACCCCTTCATTCTATAGGCGCCAATTTAGGGAGGCCAAGTTGAGGCCCGGAGAAACCCCTAAAGCCCTATACTATAGGATGAAAGGTTTAGCCTGGAAGTGGGTAAAACCAGAGCAGAGAACTGTTGAATCCATAATGGATGAGCTGATACTGGAACAGTTTTTAGAAGCCGTTCCAGCAGAAATAAAAACCTTCCTCATGTTACAAGATTGTAAGACCTCAGAGGAAGCGGCTAGCATGACGGAGCGATATTTTGAGGCTGAGTTTGCCAAAGCCCCAAAATTAAGCGTTCCGGGTGCAGCAAAGGTTGGTGATAGAGACAGAAATGTAAAGAGTAAACTGCCTTATGAAAATGTATGTGTTTCCAATATGAGGGGAAAATGTTTTAAATGCGGGAACTCTGGTCATTTTCAAAGGGACTGTGATTCTCGTAAAGCATTGATGGCTGGTATAGAGAAGAAAGCCCAGTCAGGGTTCTTACTCCCGGTGCAGGTGGAGGGTATAGAGGCCCAAGCCCTGCTTGACTCTGGTGCTGACCAGAGCATGGTCTTCCGACAGCTCTGGGAGGCCATACAATCTCAGTCAGCACCAGGTCAAGCCGTAGGGCGAGTAAAGATAAGATGTATACATGGGGCGTCGTACCATTACCCCCTATATGAAATGAGTATAAGAGGGTTGGGAACAGAGGGGAAGATATTGATGGCGGTGGTCCCCCGCCTTCCACAGAGCGTCGTCCTAGGCAGGGATTGGCCGCCCTTTAGCCAAGGGCTCGAGGAAGGTCTTGCTACAGACCCGAATATAACATCCGGCCCCTGTACAGCCACCCCTGTGGAAGTAGAAAAGAAGTCCCAGAATCTGCCTAGATTAGAGGCCATCGCGACCAAAGTCCCTAGTCCCCTATTAGGTAAACCAGGTAAAAGTAGCCCACAGCACTCGCTAAGGGAAAAGAATGTAACTATAGAGAAACCAAGATTCATACTCCAGTATTGCAAGGTTTTAGCTCAGGCCAGGGGTCCGCAGCGAGCTTCAGAAGCCGCTGCTGGGTACGACTTGTTTAGTGCTGAGGATAGGGTAATACCCAAGGGAGGGAAGGCCCTAATAAACACAGGGGTTAAGGTCCAAATCCCACCGGGATGCTATGGGAGGGTAGCACCCAGGTCAGGCCTAGCAGCCAAATATTTTATAGATATCGGAGCTGGGGTAATTGACCCCGATTATCGTGGAGAAGTGAAAGTATTAATGTTCAACTTCGGTCAAGAAGAGTTCCAGGTGAAGTCAGGTGACAGAGTTGCTCAAATGATATGTGAGCGTGTAGGCTTCCCCGAGGTGGTAGAAGTAGCCTCCTTAGCACCCACAGAGAGAGGTGACAAAGGATTCGGGTCTACCGGAGTGGGGGAGTTCAAGGGGTTGACCGCTGTCACCGAGGAACAAAAAGAGGATGATTTTGGTCCGCAGCCTGCGGATTGGAGAGAAACTCCAGGGCCGCGTATAGGGACAGAATTGTCGGTACAACAGCAGCAGGAACTTAGAAGGGTATTAGATAGGTTTTCGGACGTCTTGACGACGCTCCCAGGGGAAACTAGGATCGTTGCCCATGAAATTATTACGGTACCAGGAAGAATAATTAGGCAGCATCCCTATAGGCTACCGGAAGCAAGAAAAAAAGAAATGATAGAAAAGGTAAGGGACATGCTCAAAATGGGCATAATAGAAGAGTCCAGAAGCCCCTGGTCAAGCCCTATTGTATTGGTGCCCAAACCAGATGGAAGCCTTCGCTTCTGCATAGATTTTAGACAGATAAATAACATTTCTGAGTTCGATGCCTACCCCATGCCTCGAATCGAGGATTTATTGGATAAACTAGGCCAGGCCAAGTATTTGACCACGTTAGACCTAACAAAAGGTTACTGGCAAATACCGCTCACCCAGGCCTCCAAACCTAAGACAGCCTTTACTACCCCTATAGGGTTATTTCAATTTAGGGCATGCCTTTCGGACTCCACGGGGCAGCGGCCACATGTCAAAGGTTAGTAGAACAAATCTTGCGGCCCCACCATGAGTACGCCTGGGCGTATATGGACGACATTGTCATCCACAGTACCACGTGGGCTCAGCACTTGCCCAGAGTAGAGGCAGTCTTGAGTGCCCTGAGGAAAGCGGGTCTCACTATAAATCCCGGGAAGTGTCTTTTCGCCGGTACAAAAGTAAAATACTTAGGCCACATGGTGGGAGGAGGGGTGGTGGAACCCTTAGCCAGCAAGGTTGAAAGTGTGAAGAACTTTCCACGCCCTATGAATAAAAGGCAAATGTGGAGATTCTTAGGTCTGGTAGGGTACTACCGCCGATTCATTCCGCGATTTGCGGAGGAGAGTGCTCCGCTCACGGAAATGCTTCAGAAGAATGCCCCGAATAACCTTAGGTGGACACCAGAGGCTGAAAACGTGTTCATGACTTTGAAAGATAGGCTATGTACGGCTCCGGTCCTGAGAGGGGTTAACTTCAATTTACCATTCCTCGTGCAAACGGATGCCTCCGAGACGGGGTTAGGGGCAGTTATGTCCCAGATATTTGAAGGTGTTGAACACCCGGTAACATATTTAAGCAGGAAGTTGTCCAGAGCCGAACAAAGATATTCCACGGTGGAGCGCGAGTGTCTCGCGATCAAGTGGGCGATAGAGTCTTTGCGATTTTATCTTACAGGCCGTAAATTCTATCTCATTACAGACCACGCACCACTGAAGTGGCTACAGCAAATGAGAAACAGTAATGCCAGGCTCACCAGGTGGCATTTAGCCTTGCAGGCGTATGATTTCGTAGTACAGCACCGGGCGGGTAAGTTGCATAGTAATGCTGATGCTCTTTCCCGGATTACGTGCTGTCCATCACAGGTTCCGGCAGCCCGTAATATTTTAAGTGGGGGGATCTGTGACATAGCGAGTCCTTTTAGTCAGGGAGAAACTCCCAAAGATCAGCAAAAAAGTGCAGGGCTGCAACGTAAACAACAGCACATGGCTGGTTGTCAGGGAAACCAAGCCCCAGAGAGAGAAACAGGCCCCTGCTATCAGTTCAGCAGAGAGTCACAAGGTAATTCTGAACACCTTATAGGGGGTGGAGCCAGGCTTTACCCGAGGAAGCTGACTCATAAAGAGGGCCCAGTTAATGGAGAAGGGGGCAGAGCTGAGAGCAGAACAGAGAAGGAAGAGAGACGGAGACGAGGAAAGGTCAGAGGCTCGGTGTGAGAGATACAGCAGGAGCAGACCTGGTCAGTGGAAGTCCTCTCCTGATTATGAACGAGAGAAAAGGCCGGGAGGGCAATTGAATTATACTCTGCACAAGTCAGGTTGGGAACCTACAACAATTTGCAAACCTCAGAGAAAACCTTATACAGCCAGAGTAAAAGGTAAGCCCAAGGGCTTGAAGTACAATAACCACTGTGGGTTTATTGACCAGGAAAGTTGGGGCTACGGTACAGGGGACTATAATGAGAATGGTTATTTAGAGCTGTACCAAACCCCAGAGTTTATCCCAAGGCCTAGCGTGGGAACGGGCGTGGCTCCAGGGAGAACGGAGCAAACAATTTCTGCCTCAGAGGAGGAGGGCATGGAAATTGAACCATCTTTTGTAAATAATTTGTCGGAAGCAATGGACTGTACAATTTCTATGGCAGAGGGAATAATATCTCTGTGTTAATGTTTGATGAAGGAAGCTGCTTTATTTTGTCCTTTTGTCTGCCAGAAGTACAAGAATTTATGTTACCTTTTTATCCTGGTGAAATCCACCCCGGGAGGGGAATAAATCCCTTTTTGCTTTACCAACTTGAGTCGCACTACTCTTCATTGAGCTATCAAAGGAAATACATTTCCCTACATGCAGTTCTACAGGAAATAGTAAACCTCAGTTCAAGAAGAAAACCTAACCTTCTTAAGCCCTACCTACCTACGGGTACTGGCAAGGGGGAACATCACAGTGTGCAGGGATGCATGGTTGGGGTGAAGCTGCGTGTAGGGTGGATGGGACACGAGGGCCTGGAGCTTGCTGATCCTCTGGGTGGAGGTTATTGCAATGAGAATGTCTCCTGGAAGGCGCTCTAACTTCATGTCCACCGTTGGCAGCGGCTCGAAAGGCGTCTGTGTCAGTTGTTGGAGGATAGTGCCAAGATCCCAGGTTGGCACTGGCAGTTATAAGGGGGACCAGAGATTGGCTAGGCCCTTCATAAATCGAGCCACGATGGGAAGTGACGCAATGGAGGTGCTGTCCCCCGCTCTGCTAGCATTGAGAGATGCAATCGCAGAAAGGTATACTTTGATGGATTGTCTTCAGGCCGAGTTCAAAGAGGGACGTGAGGAATTTGAGGACCATCAGTATGGGGCAGGAGACTGGGTCAAGGCCCTGGGAGGTACATGAAATGATGAAACATTTCCACTTGAGGCTGTAGGACTTGCGTGTGGATGGGCGTTTGGCTGCCAGAGCCATGTGCTGCACCTCCCAAAGCAAATTCAAGGTTGACAAGTGTCTCTGCCCCATCTCCAGGCCATCAAGACGAGGGCTTGCAGGTTGGGGTGTAGTGTGCTCTCGCCATTCCGAGTGAGGAGATCTGGGCACAGGGGCAGCGTCGCCGGAGGTTCTAGTGAGAGGCGGAGAAGGAAAGGGAACCACATCTGGCGGGGCCAGTGGGGGCGCAATTAGAATGATATGCACCATATCCGAAATGATACGCTGCAGTGTCGTTGAGATCAGAGGGTTGGGAGGAAAGGAATATGCTAGAGACCAGTCCCCCCAGCACACGGAGAATGCATCCTGAGCTAGACACTTGTTGGATGGGTGCTTTGAGCAGAAGAGGAAACACTTCGCGTTGTTCTCTGTTGCAAAGAGGTCAAGGCATGGGGTCCCCCACAGCTGGAAGATGGATTCCGTAACTTCTGGATGTAGGGACCACTCATGGAGTTCCAGTTGCCTGCTTAGCTTGTCGGCTAGGGTGTTCTGCTTCCCAGGAAGGTACGAGGCTTGTAGGTGGGATCCGTTGGTCAGAACCAGGGACCAGATCGCGAGTGCTTCCTTGCATAGGTATCGGGAGCCTGTGTCCCCTTGTTTGTTGATGTAGAACATGGCTACTTGGTTGTCTGTTTGGACGAGGATGACTTTACCTCTCAGCTGTGTTTGGAATGCTTTCAAAGTGTACCTTATGGCTCTGAGTTCAAGCAGGTTGATGTGGAGACTCTGCTCCTTGACTATGTTCCTTGGGTGCTGAGGTGTAGAAAGTGTGCTCCCCAGCCTGTGGAGGACGTGTCTGTTGTGAGAACAATCTGGTACAGACGCTGTTAGAGGCTTTTGCCTCGTGTGAGGTTGGACTGGTGAATCCACCAGCTGAGGCCTTCCTTTGCCTGGCTGTCCATGGGAACCCGCATGTTCAGTGGTTGTGAAAGCTGATTCCAGTGGTTGCGTAGGTGCCATTGGAGACTCTGCATTTGCAGTCTCGCAAGGGGGAGGACCGAGGTGGTTGCAGCCATGTCTCCCAGAAGGTGTAGGATGGACCGTGCTGAGGTTAGTTTGGATGCCGACATCTTTGTGGCTAAGGATACAATGGCCATTGCACGTTGTTTGGGCAGGAAGACTTTCGAGGTACGGGTGTCGATGACCGCGCATATGAACTGCACACTCTGGCGAGGCTCCAGTTGAGACTTTTCCAAGTTCAGAAGGAACCCGAGGTCGGACAGTAACTTGGTAGTCCTCTGCACCGCGATACGTGCCTCCGGGGCAGATTGTGCCAAGAGAAGCCAGTCGTTGAGGTATGGGAAGATGCGCTGCTGCTACTGTGACACATTTTGTGAAGACATGAGGCGCTGGGGAGAGCTTGAAGGGAAGCACCTTGTACTGGTAGTGTTGATCCTGCACTTTGAAGTGGAGGAATTTCCTGTGTGTGGGGTGGATGGGGATGTGCGAGTATGCCTCCAGCAGATCCAAGGAGGCAAGCCAGTCTCCTGTTCAGATGAGAGGTAGGATGGAGTTGAGGGAATACATCCTGAAGCAGTCCTTCACGATGAACCTGTTGAGTTTGCAGAGGTCTAGGATCGTGCGAACTCCTCCTGACTTTTTAGGGATGAGGAAGTATCTGGAGTAGAAGCCAGAGCTGATCTCGCTGTTGGGAACGCTTTCGGTGGACTGAGATGCGACGAGGTGTTGTAGCAGATCGGACATGAGGACCCAGAGATGCATGGGTGGTTCGCATGGGTGGTTCGCTGGTTGGCTGGGAGCGCTAGGAGGGCAGGGAGGTAAAGCATAAGCAGTACCCCTTCTGTATGATCTGTAGCACCCAGTTGTCTGTGGTGACAGCCTGCCAGGCTGGGAGAAATGCAGATAGACGGCCCCCTATGGGGAGGGTGATAGTGATCCCGTCCATCGTGGTCGTTGGATGCCATCTGTCAAATAGAGGATTTAGCAGGCTGAGAGGATGTCTGCTTCTTAGTCTTGAGTTCTCTCTGGTTCTGCCTTTGGTTCTTAGAGGACTGATAAGGCTGTTTGTAGTTTCACGGAGCTTGCCACTTGCGAGTGGAGCTGTATCGCTTGTTGGGGTAGTAAGGTTTCTGGTAGTAGCTGTTTTTCTGCGTGGTGGAGTGGCGCTCCAATCCATCTGCCGCCAGAGTCTGAAGGGTGTTGCAATGTTCCTTGAGGTCATTGACAGCATCTGTGACTTTGTCACCGAAAAGGGATTCCCCTGCACATGGGGCGTCGGCGATCCTGTTGTGGGTGTCCTCTCTTAAGCCGGAGGCTTTTATCCAAGCCCACCTCCAGGCCGAGATAACAGTGCCGGCTGTCCTAATGGCAGTGTTGAAAGAGTCGAAGGTGGTGGCGACAAGGTGTCTGCTGCATTCAGTCAGATCCTGGGTGGATGAGGTGGCCTCTGCTTGCAGTTCCTTGGGAAGGGCTGAGAGTTGGCCTTTGAGGGTTGTCAGCAACCCATCCTGGAAGAGGATGTGCTGGAATTGGTGAGCTGCAATTCTGGCATTTAGCATGGCTCCCTGGTAGACCTTTTTTCCCATGTTGTCCAGGAGTTTAGGGTCCCTTCCAGGCGGATGGTTGGCATGGGTCCTGGAAGATTTCACCTTCTTAAGAGCCGAGGAGACGACGATAGACTGGTGTGGGAGTTGTTGTTTGTGGAAACCGGGAGTAGGGTGGACTTGGTATTTGGTGTCCAGCCATCTTGAGTAAGCTTGGCCTGAGGCAGGGGTCTGCCACAGTGAAATCTGGTTGTCTCATAGTTTTTGGTGGATGGGCAAGGCCATGGCGAGCTTGGGCCCGTGGAGATATTTAAGGACCTCCGGTTCCTGTTCCTCAGACTTGTCCATTGTAAGGTTTAGAGCTGGCATCACTTTTTTAAGAATTTTGGATAGGTGAGGTCCTCCGGATTGGATGAGTCCTCCCTGTCGTTAGAAGGCAGTTCCAAGTCGGAGAATTCCTTAGAAGCAGCGGATCCGACGGGGGCTGAATCGTTGATTTCCCCATCGCTCGCTTTGGATGGGAGATCCCAGGAGGGAGAGGGAGATCTGGATGGCGTCCCGAGGTAGTTGGTGGTTGCAGTAGCTGGAGATGAGCAGGCAGCTGCTGGAGATGTGCAGGTCACCACTGGTAGGGCTCTTTTTGTCTCTTGCAGAGCAGTTTGCTTAACCAGGCGTGAAAAAAGCTTGAGGATGGCTTCAGAATTGTCCATAGGAGATGATGCTTTGTTGTGCCTGTGGGGGAGCTGTTACTGGAGTTAGAGCTGCTGAGCCTTCTTCTTTCCCTGGAGTTAGCCCTGCTGTCCTCACTGGAGCTGGTACTTGATCTTCTGCAGCGATGGGACGTGCCCTGCTTTCCCTTGTGCCTGCTGGAGCGTTTTGGGCTGTGTCTGCTAGATCGTTTAGAGCTGCGATGTCTGCTGGATCATTTAGAGCTGCAATGCCTCTGGCCGTGGCTCCGATCATCCGGGCTGCTGCTCTCCTCATCACGCCACCAGGGATTTCCCTTTTCAGCGCAGTCATGCCGGCGGGGGGTTCCTCTTTCGGCACGGTTTTGCCGGGTGTTGGAGGGGCGGTCCCAGAGCTCAGGGTGAGCCTCTCTGCACCAGGAGACATCGGCGTGAGGGGAGTCCTCTGATAGGTCTGCAAGTTGTCCAATGGCAACCTGGTAGGTGAGACTTGCAAGCATGCTGCCGGCACCATCTTGAAGAGCCTGCCCATGCCTCCCCAGTGCGTGGGTGGAATTGGATGCCTGGCAGAAGGCAAAAAGCAGCCAGGCTGAAGGGCAGGTTGCTGGCTGGGGATGGAGGCCGAGGAAGGCGCATCCCGGACTGGAGAACTCAGTGGAGCGTGTTGATGGGGGCCCGGAGAGGAGCTGGAAACAGCAGGCACATCTGAAGAGGCAAGAAACTCATGGAGAGCGTGGCCTCTGTTCTTACGTGCTCTGGGAGACATGCGGGAGCATTTGAAGCAGCCTGAACTTGATGAACCAGCCCCAGACATCAGCTGCAGCAGTCATGGGTGTTAGTGGAGTTCATTTTTCTCCCACATCATGGGCACTTCTTGAATCCAGGTTTTGGCATCTTGAATCCAGGTTTTGGCATCTTGAGGTAAGATTCTGTGATTTTAAGTAAGTTTTGTGGTGATGTTAAGGAGAATGGAGAGAATCCGTCTTGATGGCAAGGCGGAAGAAATTAGACTGGCTGGGCTAGGGGTGGGCCTGGGAGGTGGGGCCACCTACACATGCTCAGAAGTCTGAGCTCTGAAGAGAACTTCCATATGTAGCTCCGCCCAGAGGATGTCACCTGGTGTGGCTGATGCTTCCTGCTTGTCCATGGAGAAACTGTTTACATAGCTACAGAGAGATACTGGTATGAACCTTTCACCTGGTGAATGTATACAAGATAAGAAGAACTCTTCACCTGGCAAATGAAAACACAATAAAGAGATTATCAATTGTAGAATTTTGAGCTTCTAAAACCATGGGATGGGGGATGTGTCCCTTGAGCATTCTCAAACGTCTGGCCAGCATATTGATTATGTTTAATGAATAACTGACCCTATACTATGTGTATGTCACCTGATGGAAAATAACTGGTTGCCTTTGCAACAGGATAAAATGGGTGCCTTTTTCAGCCGGGGGGGAAGAAGTAAAGGGATCCCATCCATGGATTGAATACTTGTATTGCCTGGAAAATCTCCTGATTGAGAAGTCTCTCCTGCCTGGCTGAATCTGGGATCCATTTAGTCAAAGTATGGCATGAGATGAAGTCATACCTCTGTCAGTGATATAGCAATCTCCTGTAATTCCTTGCTTTCTAGTTATCTTTTCTAACTAATTATAGGTAAATAAGTTAATTACTTGCTTTCAAGTTATCCTTTCTTTGTTTATAAATAAACTGCTTATCTTTATTACAAAGTGTGTTAGCCTTTATTTTCGTACCCCGTTCAATTCTCAAAACAGGTAGTACTTGGGGTAGTTGATCAGGAAGCCTAGGCGTTTGAGGAGGAGGACCTTGCGTGATGCTCTGGAATGGGCTTCCTCCACTGAGGCCCCCATGAAGAGCCAGTCATCTAGGTAGGGGAATACGGACACCCCCTGGCATCGGAGGTGGGCCGTGACCATGGAGAAGCACTTTGTGAAGACTCACAAGGCAGAGGCGAGCCTGAAAGGGAGCACCTTGTACTGGAAGTGCTCCCCACACACCTTGAAGCACAGGTATTGCCTGTGCTGGGGGATGGATTGCTATGTGAGTGTAGGCCTCTTTGAGCTCCAAGGAGCATAGCCAATCGCCCTGCTGGAGTAAGAGCAGCAAGATGCCAAGTGACAGCATCTTGAACTTTTCCCTCAACAGGAATTTGTTTAGGTTCCTGAGGTCAAGGATAGGCCGCATGCCTCCCATCCTTTTCGGGATGAAGCAGTACCAGGAGTAGAAACCTGAGCCCTGGAGGTGCTGTGGTACTCTTTTGACTGCTTGCTGATTGAGTAGTTTGTTCAGCTCCTGTTGCAAGCAAGCCTGGTGTGTGGGGAGCTGGGAGAGCTCCGCCGGGAAGAAAGGGGGAGGAAGCCTGTCCAAGCAAAGACGATAGCCATTCCGAACTACCTGGAGAATTCAGGAGTCCGAAGTGATTGATGCCCATTCAAATGTGAACCGGGACAAGTGACCTCCCACGTGTGGGGATGCCATCGGGGGGTGAGTGGCCATGCTCTTGGTGTCAAAATCCCTGGGCCAGCTGAGCCAGGGCCGGGGGTTGGGACTTGGGTCCTTCGGCTTGCGGTGGCTCAGGGTCCTCCCTTTTCCCTGTGAGCTGGAAGATGGCACCGAGGTCAGCAGATAAGGCACACACCCTCGGTAGGGGAGCCCCTTACTTGGGTAGAATGGTTTCTTCGCCTGCTGTTTCTTCCAAGGAAGGGAAGAGGTTTTCCACGAAAGACGCGTGCGTGTCACAAACTCGGTCTCAATTTCGACCACCTTGTCCTCCATGGACTTGCCAAACAACTGCTTGCTGAGACAGGGGACATCCAAGAGCTTTTCTTGGATCCACTGCTCCAAGTCTGAAGACTGGAGCCAAGCCTGAGGGCGGGCCCCAATGCCGGCGGCCACTATCCGGGCCGCAGATTCAAAGCCATCATAGGCAGCTGATCATTTTGAAGCCGGCGATTCGATGCCAGTCAATTTTGACGCCGGCGATTTAAGAAATTAGCATATGGAATACAATGTCAAAGATCTCACTAATTGTGCCTTGTTTCTTTTATAATAAATGTACGTAAAACTTAAATTATTTTTTTCGGAAATTCGGCTTACGCCCGCGACTCTTTTTCTCAATCTCAAATGAGCCCGCACCACAATGATGTTGGGAACCCCTGCACTAGAGTTTATATATATGTTACGGACAAGGTAATTAATAAGTGATTATTAATAATAACCACGTCGAAATGAATCAGTGTCGAACAGTCGGCGTTGAATCGCCAGCGTCTAAATGATCTGTTTCGGCACAGGAAATATATTTGGAGCATTCTGTGACCGACTTCAGGAGGGTCTGGAATCTGGCGAGATGATCACCTCCCAGGCCCAAAGAGAAGCCACAGAGCTCTTTGGCAAGGTCGCGAAGAAACATCCCATGTAGAGCTGGTAAGCCTGAATACAGCATGTCAGCATGGAATCTTGGTAGGCCTTGTGCCTGAGGCCATCAAGGGTGCAGGATTCCCTTCCAGGGGGGACAGAATAGTGAGACTTTGGTCTCTTCTTTTTCCACATAGCCGACTCGACCACCATGGAAGTGTGGGGAAGCTGAGCCTTCCGAAACCCAGGGGCATGTTGGACCCTGTACATGGCATTGAGTCGCTTGCTAACAATTGGGACTGAGGCTGGTGTTTTCCATATGCGGAGGGAAAAGCCCAAAGGAAAAAATCTCCAAGAGGAAAGAAAAAGACAGACCCCCTAGCTCACCGGGGTACCAGGGAGTAGGGGGGATGAAAAGAGGACCGGTGCAACCGGAAAACTTGTCAAAGACCACGAGAAAAAAACCCAAAACCTTTTTCCGAGGGACGAGGACGTATGTCCTAAGGGCTCTGCAGATAAAGGGAGGCTGAGCAAGATGGCACCCTTGGGCGGGAAGAGGACCACACATGCATGGCAGCAATCCCAAAGGTTTTCTTTGAAAGCTGGGGAATTGCTCTGCGCAGGCTCCGTCGGTGCCGATGTCACCCATAAGTGAGGACTGACTTCCTGCTTGTTCCTTGAGAAAGCTGTTTCCCCTGCTGGGCTCTGTCAGTGATGATATTCTCTGTGAAGACGTGTATCCTGCTGTCCACAGAGAACACCTACTACAGGTAAGTAAATTAGTTTACATACTATAGGTAAATAACATGATTGTAACTTATTTTACTGCAAAGTCTCCTCTATGAGGATCACGGGGTGAGATCTGTCTCCCCAGAACACCCTGTGATAATAAAGATACTGACACACACCTTATATTCCTACACGGCCTCCTTTATGGGGATCACGGGGTGAGATCTGTAATTCTGGGACATCTTGTGATAATAAAGATACTGACACACACCTTGTATTCCTGCGCGGCCTCCTCTATGGGGATCACGAGGTGAGATCTGTGAGCCTGGGACACCCTGTGATAATAAAGATACTGACACATACATTGTATTCCTGCACAGCCTCCTCTATGGGGATCACAGGGTGAGATCTGTGATCCCAGGACACCCTGTAATAATAAAGATACTGACACACACCTTGTATTCCTGTACAGTCTCCTCTATGGGGATCACATGGTGAGATTTGTAACATAGTAACATAGTAAATGACGGCAGATAAAGACCAGCATGGTCCATCTAGTCTGCCCAGCAAGATGGCAAGAGTAGGTGCACCTGTCACTCTGTGCAGGCCACCCCTCCCCATGTCTTTGTTTAGGGGTAAACCCACCACTACATATAGGACACCCCTATTTGTTGAGACGTTATACGGTTCAGAAGTTAGATGGTACCATTTATTTTGTTTGTTTTTATCCTATTGCTGTAACGGGATCCACTGTGTTTGTCCCATGCCTTTTTGAATTCCGTCACCCTGTTTGCCCCCCACCACTTCCTTCAGGAGGGCATTCCAAGCATCCACCACCCTTTCAGTGAAAAAATATTTCCTGATATTGCCTTTCAATTTACCACCTTGCAGCTCATGTCATGCCCTCTATTTTTACAGCTTCCCCATCTCCGGAAGAGGCCTGTTTGTTCATCATTTCTCTTTAAGTATTTAAAGGTCTGAATCATATCTTCCCTGTCCCTCCTCTCCTCCAAAGTGTACCTATTTAGGTCTTCAAGTCTCTTCTCATAAGGCTTCTGACGCAGGCTCCAAATCATTTTGGTCGCTTTCCTCTGAACAGTTTCCAGTCTTTTTACATCTTTTGCAAGATACGGTCTCCAAAACTGAACACAGTATTCCAAGTGAGGCCTCACCAGTGACTTATACAATGGCATAAGTACCTCTTCCTTTCTGCTGGTAATCCCTTTTTGTATGCAGCCCAACATCCTCCTGGCTTTTTCCACCACCTTGTCGCACTGTTTTGCCACCTTGAGATCATCAGAGATAATCACACCAAGGTCTTTCTCCTGAACCGTGCATACCAACCTCTCGTCCCCTATCGCGTACATTGCCCTTGGATTTCTGCTACCCAAGTGCATGACACTGTACTTTTTCGCATTAAATCGTAGTTGCCAAGCATTAGACCAGTCTTCCAGCTTTTGTAGATCTTTCCTCATGTTAACCACTCCCTCGGGGGAGTCCACTCTGTTGCAAATTTTTGTGTCGTCTGCAAAAAGACAGACTTTTCCATTCAGTCCTTCAGCAATATCACTCACAAATACATTGAACAGTGCCGGACCCAGGACCGAACCCTGGGGCACCCCGCTAATCACCTTCCTCTCATCCAAGTGAGCTCCATGTACAATCACCTTCTGTCGTCTGTCAGTCAACCAATTTCTAATCCAGTTTACCATCTTGAGACCTATCCCCAAGCTACTGAGTTTGTTGACAAGCCTCCTATGAGGAACAGTATCAAAGGCTTTGCTGAAATCCAGGTAGATGACATCCATCGCATGCCCCTGATCTAGTTCCTTGGTCACCCAGTCAAAGAACTCAATCAGATTTGTTTGGCAAGACCGTCCTTCGGTAAAACCATGTTGCCTCGGATCTTGCATCCTGTTGGTTTTGAGAAAGTTCACTGTTCGCTCTTTCAGGAGTGCCTCCATTACTTTTCCCGCCACCGAGGTAAGGCTCACGGGCCTGTAGTTTGACATTTCTTCCCTGTCACCACTTTTGTGTAGAGGTACGACATCAGCCATTCTCCAGTCCTGAGGAACCTCTCCTGTTTCCAAGGATCTGTTGAAGACATCCTTTAACGGTCCTGCAAGAACCTCTCTGAGCTCTTTCAGTATCCTGGGATGTATCCCATCTGGTCCCATGGGTTTGTCCACTTTCAGTTTAGCAAGTTGTTCTAACACCTCGTCTTCTGTGAATGGTGTGGTATCTACTTCATTCCCATTTTTATATTTGGGAATCACAGCTGGTCCATCTCCAGGATCTTCTTTAGTAAAAACAGAGCAGAAGTATTTGTTTAGCAATTTCGCTTTTTCAGTGTCACTTTCTACGAGTCCTTTCCCAGAACGTCTGAGTCCTGCAATTCCAACTCTGATCTTCTTCCTTTCCCGAATATACCTGAAGAAAGTATTGTTGCTACCCTTAACATCTTTAGCCATCCTTTCCTTTGCCTTTGATTTTGCTATCCTTATTACTCTTTTAGACTCTTTGAGTTGGATCCTGTATTCATTTCTGTGTTCTTCTGTTTGCAAGCTTTTGAATTTTGTGAAAGTTGTGTTTTTTGTCTTTATTTGAGCAGCCACCTCTTTGGAAAACCAAATAGGTTTCCTTCTCCTCTTGTTTTTATTTACTTTTCTTACATATTTAACTGTTGCCCCTTTTATTGCCTTCTTTAGTTTAGCCCATTGCAATTCCACTTCCTTTATCTCCTTCCACCCCATCATCTCCTCCTTTAAGTACTCTGCCATTTTATTGAAGTCTGTGTATTTGAAGTTTAGGACTTTGAGCTTGCTATGATTGGCCTGTACCATGGCTTTTATCTCAAACCACACCGTGTGATGGTTGCTGTTGCTCACAGGGGCACTCACGCAGACATTCGACACACTATCACCGTTGGTGAGCACTACATCCAGCGTTGAGCTTTCCCTGGTTGGTTCCATCACCATTTGTCTAAATAATGCATCTTGGAGAGCATCCACAATTTTTTTGCTTCTTTCCAGATGTGCAGAAGGAGTAATCCAATCCACATCAGGTAGATTAAAGTCACCCAATATGATCGCTTCCCCCTTTGTTGCTATCTTGGCAATATCTTTAATCAATTCGTTATCTCTCTCTTCAATTTGAGTCGGAGGTCTGTAGACTACAGCAATATGGATGACAGTGCCATCTCCTCTTTCCAACGCAATCCAGAGCGCTTCTTCTTTTCCCCATGTTCCCTGCATTTCAGTAGCTTTAATATTGCTTTTGACATACAAGGCTACTCCTCCTCCTTTTCCATTTTCTCTGTCTCTTCTTAATAGATTATAGCCAGCCATGGCTATATCCCAATCGTGCGATTCATTAAACCATGTTTCTGTAATGGCCACAATGTCCAAATTCGTTTCCACCATTAGGGCTTTCAGGTCTGGAATTTTGTTGGCTAAGCTTTCAGCATTTGTGCTCATTGCTTTCCAGCATTTTCCTGGCTTGTGTGTATTTTGCATTGATTTTGTTCTGCCTACTTCTTCCCACATGTTTTTGATGTGTGGTTTAAAAGTGTGGCTGTTTCTGATGGTGTTCTGCTTTTGCTGGGGGTGGCATGCAGATGTTGACCTTCCACATCCGTCACCCCCTTTTCCTAGTTTAAATGCATATCCACATACTGCCTGAATTTTTCACTTAGGATTCTTTTCCCTGCAAAAGAGAGATGTAGTCCATCAGCACAGTATAGTCTCTTATTGGTCCATCTGTTGTCCCAGTTGTCAATAAATCTGAATCCTTCTTGTTTGCACCAGCTCTGGAGCCATGTATTAAAGCTGTTAATGCGATGCAGCCTTTTTGTCCCCTTACCAAGAACAGGTAGAACTTCTGAGAATGCAACAGTGTTAACAAGGCGCTTTAGTTTCTCTCCCAGAGATTGGAAGTCCTTTTGGGCTTTGGAGGCACTGTTCCTAGCCAGGTCGTTTGTGCCTAAGTGGATAATAACATCAAGTTTGGAGTGTTCACTTTTTGCGCTAAGTAATTCAACAACTTGGTTTGTATTTAGGGTTGCCAACTGGCCGGTTTTCAGCCGGCCTGGCCGGTTTTTCCATGGCCAGGCCGGCTGCCGGCGCAGAGGCAAAACCGGCCCTTGAAAAGCCGGTTTTTTTGCTCTGGCCGCACGATCGGAAGCGGCCAGAGCAAAAAAAACGGCTTTTCTCCCAACCCGGAGGGCTTCAGCGGGAGCCGGGGAAGCCCGCGCGAGGCCCCGGCTCCCTCTGTACAGCCGCCAGCGTGAAGAGCCTTATCCTTCACGCTGGCGGCAGTTCCTGTGAAGCCGCGATTGGTGGGAAAGGTTAAAGGCAATGCCCTTTAACCTTTCCCAGCATTCGCGGCTTCACAGGAACAGCCGCCAGCGTGAAGGAAAAGGCTCTTCACGCTGGCGGCTGTTCAGAGGGAGCCGGGGCCTCGCGGGGGCTTCCCCAGCTCCCTCTAAAGCCTCAGACAGCCGCGGTTTTGGGGGGGGGGGAGGCCAAGGACTGCCTGGGCTGTGATGGGGGGAGGGGGCCTGGACTGGAAAAGGGCTAGAAGGGGGAATTTGACTGGAAATGGGTTGTGATGGGGGGGGGGGGACCTGGACCGGAAAAGAGCTATTGGGGGGGGGGGGACTTGGACTGGAAAGAAATGGGCTGTGATGGGAGGTGACCTGGACTGTAAAAGGGCTATTTGGGGGGGGGACATGGACTGGAAATGGGTTTTGATGGGGAGGGGGACCTGGACTGGAAAAGGGCTGGGCTGGGGGGGGGCATGGACTGGAAATGGGTTGTGCTGAGGAGGGGGACCTGGACTGGAAAAGGGCTATGGGGGGGGGGAACTTGGACTGGAAAAGGGCTATGGGGGGGGGGACTTGGACTGGAAATGGGCTATGGGGGAGGGCGAGGGAACTTGGAATTGAAATAGGCAGTGATTAGGGGGACATGGACAGGAAATGGGTTGTGAAGGGGGGGACGGACCTGGACTGGAAAAGGGCTATGGGGGGCATTGGACTGGAAAGAAATGGGCTGTGATGGGGAGGGGGACCTGGACTGTAAAGGGGCTATGTGGGGGGGGGGGCATGGACTGGAAATGGGTTTTGATGGGGAGGGGGACCTGGACTGGAAAAGGGCTATGGGGGGGGAGGGACATGGACTGGAAATGGGTTGTGATGGGGAGGGGGACCTGGACTGGAAAAAGGTTATGGGGGGGGGGAACTTGGACTGGAAATGGGCTATGGTGGAGGGAGGGGGAACTTGGACTGGAAATAGGCTGTGATTAGGGGGGCTAGGGCTGCAAATGGACTGTGATGGGGGTGGGGTAGGACTGCAAATGGGCTGTGATGGTGCGGGGGGACTCAGACTGCAAATGGGATGTGATGGGGGGGGGCCTAGGACTGGAAATAGGCTGTGATGGGGAGGGGGCTAGGACTGGAAATGGTCTGTGATGTGAGGGCTAGCACTGGAAATGGGCTGATGAAGAGCTGGAATAGGACTGGAAATGGACTGATGTGGGGCATGGGAGAATGGGATTAGAAGGGAGTGGATGCTGGGTGGGTCTAGAACTATAAGGGAACTGATTTTGGGGGAGGACTAGAATAGATGGGGAATGAGAATGGAGAGGGGAAAAATATTTTGTGTGGAAGAAAAGTCTATGATGGGCTGGGTATTGGGAGAGTGAGGGGCTTGAGAATGGAAGGGTGAAATTTAAATGGATGATAAAGGAATAAGGAAAAAATTGGAGGAAAGAGCAAAAGGGAAACAATCAGTATGTTAAAGCAGAAATAGAGAGAGAATGGAAAACATCTAAAAGAGAAGAAAGGACAAATGGATAGCTCGCAGAAGACACGAAGAAACCAGAAGAAAGTGACTGGAGCAATTGCAACTGAAAATAAAACGCCCAAACAGAAGGTAGAAAAATACTTTTTTATTTGAATTTATTAGCTGGAATATGTTTGGTCTGGGAAGTGTGTATTGATAACATCTTTGCGTTTTTGTTTAGTGCAAGAGGAAATTACTTTATAGTTTTATTTCTCCAGTGTTGTACATGTCATGTTTGGATTTTGGGGTTCCCAGTTTAATTATTATATGACCAAGGAAGTTAGCCTACACGTATCCTCGGTAATTTTTGTGGGTGGGGCTGGGGGCGGGGCTGGGGTGGGACTAGGGGCGGAGAATGGGTGGAGCATGGCAAGCCACAGGTGTCGGGTTTTTCTCGGTGAAAAAGTTGGTAACCCTATTTGTATTCCTGCTGGCTGAAGAGCCTAGTAGGCACATGACTATCTTCTCTCCTTTGAACTGTGTTCCCAAGTTAGTGCCTCTGATGATGGAATCTCCAAGTAGTAGTAGTTTTCTGTTTGGTGAGGTTTTCTTCATATTTGGTGCTTTAGCAGGGGATTGGGCATTGTCTGACTCATTTAAGGGACCTTCAGTTTCTTTGGATTGGGCATCCTCATTAGCCAAGGCAGAGAAGGCATTGTGTAGGGATATCTCTTGATGTACAGGATGTCTCTGTGTTACAGGTCGCAATCTACCAGAACCCAATGTGATCCATTTGTTCCTAGGGCGTTTGATTCTTTGTGGGAGCGGTGGTGGACTTTGTTCAGTTTGTATCCTAGAAGAGGTGTGCTTCATTGCAGCCAGTTCCTCCCTCAGTAGAGACACGTCTTTATGCATGGCAGCTAGGTCTTTCCTTAGTAGAGTCAGTTCTTCATGCATGGCAGCTGACTTTAGGCATATAGGACAAGCTCTTAGGTTCCAAATGATTCGTCTTTGAATGAAAGTACCGCAGTTATTGCACTGAATACACGACATGTTGTTTATGCAGTCCCAGAAGAGGAAGAAGAAAAAAAGATGAAGACGATGTGGCTTTTAACCCAGGTTAGGAACGATAGATGGCACGTATGTGACCACTATATAGGTAATTTAGCCCCTGGGGTGGGTGGGGCGCAGGGTAGGGTGGGCGGGAACCTAAGTGTCTCTGGCCAGTAGGCTGTTCCTGAACTGTGGGCACACACAATGGAGTAGGTAAGGGAACCCAAAACTAAGGACAAATAGACACGTGCAGCACAGGAAATGGAGGTCCACAACACAAACTCAGCAGGGGGGAGGGGTGACTCAGCAGGGGGGAGGGGTGATCCCAGAACACCATAAGATAATAAAGATACTGACACACACCTTGTATTCCTGTGCAGTCTCCTCTATGGGGATCACAGGATGAGATATGTGATCCCGGGACACCCCGTGATAATAAAGATACTGACACACACCTTGTATTCCTGCATGGCATCCTCTATGGGGGTCACGGGGTGAGATCTGTGATCCCGAGACATCCCATGATAATAAAGATACTGACACATACCTTGTATTCCTGTTCGGCCTCCTCTATGGGGATCACGGGGTGCAATCTGTGATCTTTTCCTTCCTTACAAATAAGGCAGATTGGTTTGTGATCCTCTGTGCAGAACAGTCTCAGTTTCTCTTTATGCTTCTCACACAGATTTTGCTCTTGTTTTCTGACCGAGCACTGAGGAAGCTTTTTCAGCATTTCTGTGATATTCGCCAGCTGCCTGTTAGGCTTCAGGTTCCTCTGCGGCTGCTCTGATGTTTCTCTGCACTGGGGACAGGGAAAGTTTGTATCTAACCCCTCCCAGGACTGAGTGATACAGGAGCGGCAGAAGTTGTGGCCACAGTCTGTAATCACGGGGTCTGTAAAATAATCCAGACAGATGGGACAAGAAACGTCCTCCCGCAGACTCTCAGTCATGCTCCTTGCAGCCATGATCCTGAGAAATGGAGAATAACCTTTAGTTTCAGTTTTGTTTCCTGTACATATGCGCCAGAGGAGGGTGTGTGCCTCGCCCTAGAAAACTCAGCTCATAGTTTAGCTTAGCAGATGCCTCAGTCCTGTTTTGTCTCACTGCATGCATTTATGTTTATGTTGATGTTTATTGGGGTTTGACAGACGTCTTTTCACTTAGCACAGCAGGACAGGGTACAAATGTAAAACAAGCTAGAATCAGAGATAGGAGAGAAGGAAGGCCAGTTCCTACCAGGAAAGGATCAAGCATTCACTCCAGGAGGGAAAGAGCCAGGGGGAGAAACTTACAATAGAGGCCCTGGTTGAGATCATGCAATAGGCAGGTCAAATGCAGTGTGGCAGAGAAGAGTTTAAACTGAGAATAGGAAGGTTCGAGTCGGAGGGCAGAGGGTATCGCTTTCCAGGAAGCAGGACCAAGGAACTAAAAACCCACCAACTAAAATCCCATTGCTTCCTAGAACACTTTGCATCTGACACTTAGGGGCATATTTACAAAGCCGCGGTAGCAGTTCGCGATCGTTATCGGAGCCGCGGCTCCATTCATGGGGCCGCGGCTCCGATAACGATCGCGAACCGCTACCGCGGCTTTGTAAACAAGCCCCTTAGTTATCGTTTATTACTTTTAATATACCGCCCTTGGCGGGTGCATATAGAACGGTTCACAATCTTAACAATAAGGGGGACTGGAAACAAGCCAAGGTCAGGGGGAGAAAAGAATTAGAATTGTTAATAGGACAGAGGGATAAGGAGCAGCAGAAAGGGGGTCGGCCCAAAAGTAGGGGAATATACCAGCGGTGCAGAGCGATTCACAATAGTTCAATGGATCGCAACTGTCCAGGCCCAAGCAGCCTAAACGGCCTCCCAGACCTCAGCTAGATCAAAAGTCTAAGGGTAAAGGCTGTCTTTAACAGGGATTTAAATTTAGGAAAAGACGGTTCTAAACATAGGTGAGGCGGGAGACAGTTCCAGAGAGCAGGAGCGCTGCAGAAGAAATCTGAGCGCCGGGTAGATTCATATTTCACTCGATTGAGGGTTGGAAGAGCCAGCAATTGTCAATGAGACATTGAAGGGTGTGACAGGGGACACGGGGGATGGTGAGCGCAGAGAAACAGTGATGGGCACAGTTATGCTCTAGGATGAGAATCTTCTGGTGAATACGGTGGGGGAAAGGTGGCCAGTGATGCTGAAGAAAAAGAGGGGTGATAGGATCATATTTTCTAGTTACTCACTCATCCTCCTTCCAACCATTCAGGACTCTCACTATTTTCCCTGTTCTCCCCACTGTCACATCTCCTCAGATATGAACCATGTATCATAAAATTTCCCTCATTATTACCTGTTATTGTTAAATGTTAATGCCTATTCCTCCTATCACATTTCTCCAGTTTACACACTCTAAGTCACATGTTACGTCATCTGGTTTAATTGTTAAATTATAGTTTATTACCTACGTTCTATGTAAAGTTATACTTGTTAAACCTGTTACCTGTACACCACTGTGACTGCTAGATACAGCAATATAAAAAGTTGCTAAATAAATAAATTAGGAAGTAGAAAGCTGAGGAATTGGTGGATTCTAGCTGGGCCTGAGAAGCAGAGAGAAGGTGTAGGTGGTTCGCATGGATATTTCAGAGGATGTGATGTGAGTGGAGGAGCAGAACGTCGGAAAGATGATGGTTGGATCCTGTATGTAGTACTCCGTGGACCAGTGTGAGAAGTTTATATTGAAGCTGATATTTGATAGGAAGCCAATGGTAACAGACTAAAAGGGGAGTGACGTGCTGGAAACGGGAAGCATGTGCAAGGAGACTACGGTAGTATTTTGAATGAGTTGGAGACGGTGAAGCTGATATTGGGCGAGACACAGGAAAACAATATTACAGTAGCTGAGTCTTGATATCACAAGTGTAAGCAGAAGGATAGTCAGGGAAGAGACAGTGAGAAAAAGGAAAACAGTGTGAATCTGACAAAGTGCGAGAAAAGAGCGATGAACCAGAGAGATGAGTAGCATGTGGAAAGACAGAGAAGAATCAAGTGTGACTCCCAGATACCAAATTGAGTCAACCAGTGGGATTGGAGACCCAAGAAGTGTAGGAACTAGTGATGGGAAGGAACTACTGAAGGGAAACCAGATCACTGCTGACTTAGAGGGGTTAAGATGAAGGAAATTGTCGGACATCCAGGTGGAGATACTGAAAGGCAAGAGTTTAGGGAAGAGAGATCAGGGGCAGCTGGGTCAGTGTGGTGGAGCAGAATAATTTCATCAGCGTAGTAATGAGCCAGAATATTGTTTTGCTGTACCAAGAGAGTGAGGCAAATCAGGAAGATATTAAATAGAAGAGAAGCCAGCACAGAACCCGGGAGATTCTGCAGAGAAGGGGGAGAGAAGAGGAGGAGGTACCAACAGAGACAGAAAAGGACCAGTGGGAGAGGAAAGATCAAAACTAATAAACTGCCGTGCAACAAAGGCCACAATTGGAAGGCATGAGAGAAGAGTGACGTGGTCTACAAGATCAAAGCCAAAGAAAGATCCAGAGAAACCATGACAGAGATATCACTGTGATTGTGGGATTCATGTGATTCACTCAAGAAGAAAAGAAAAATAATCTCTGTGCTGTGTCCAGGATGAAAACCAGATTGATGGGAGTGAAGGGCGTGAGTGGGGCTGAGGTGTACAGAAAGCTGAGCAAAGACCAATTTTTCAAGTAACTGAGAGAGAAAGTGAAGAGAGGAGAATCAACGATAGTATGCAGAAACAGAGGGGTCAAGGGTTGGGTTTTTAAGATAGGACTTATTAGGACATTTTTCCAAAACAACGGAAAGGTACCTGAAGACAGACTGTTATTAAGGATCGATAGTATCAGGGGTAACAGAGCCAGTGAGGGGGTGGAAATCCAAGACAAAGGAATTGGGTCAGAAGGGCAGTTAGTTTTATGGGATGATGTGATGATCTTGAGAATTTTGATAGAATTAATTGGGTGAAAAGAAGATCATGTGTGAGAGAGGGCCTGGAGGAAGGGGGTAGTGGGTCGGATGTGAATAGTTCAACCTCTGTTCTTTGTAATATGCTGTGTTAAATGTAAACCGCCCCTGATCTCTGGAAGGGGTGGTATAGAAGAACCAAATAAATAAAATGGATTGGCAGATGTTGAGGAGGGAGATACCTGAGGATAGGGGGATGATTGCAAAGAAGGACTGTAGAGATAGAACCTTATTCTGCAAGTGATCAGTGAGAAGATGAAGAGTGGGAAAGGTATCTAAGATGGTGGATTGATCGGTGGTAGTTGGTTTAGAGAGAGCTGTCAGAACCAAATATAGCTGATGGGTAGAGTTTATGGAAGAGGAAATGAGATTGGAATAGTAAGATTTCATGGCCATGTGAATCATCTGACAGTACTGTACCTGAACGTAACTCGCCTTGATCTCTCCCAGGAAAGGTGTGCACTAAATAAATAAAGATATAACATAACAAATAATGCTGGTAAAGATGATTGAAATGTTGAAGGGAAGCTGAGGAAGGATGTTTCCTCGAGAGATGTCCCACCCGGTGGAGCTGGTAGCGTTGAAGACAGAGGCTGTGGTGGAACCAAGGATGATTGCACTTGAGTGGTCAGATGTGGGAGCGAAGAGGGGCGATGTTGTCAAGGGCGGTGGATAGTATAGAATAACAGAGTTGAGCCTGGTATCAACTGGAAGGGAGGGAAAGTCCAATAGGAAAATATTGCCAGATGGGTGAAAGAGTTCAAGAGTATGGGAAGAGCTGTTCTGACTGAGTGATGTACGGGAGGGGCCAGGAAGAAGGTTAGAGGAAGAGGATGCGGTGGAAGGGCAGAATAGGGCCGTAAATAGAATGCAATGATGGTCAGATGAGGGAACCAGGGAACCGGGAAAGAAGCAAATTTATTTATTTAACAGTTTCTTCTATACCGCCCCTTCCAGAGATCAAGGGCGGTTTACATTGAACAGTTAACAAACTTTTGTATACATCTGTATACTTTACATGGAACATGGTTTTAACTATATACAGGTAATAATACTTAAAACATAACCAAACTAAATTACAAATGGTTATTTACAAGAGCAACAGATTGGGTAAGACTTTTTCGTGTTGGGTGAATTGTGTAAGTAGTGTAAGGTTTTCTTGTATTAGTCATTTGTCCTATCTTGAGTGCTGTGGATGTGTTTTTGTGATTTTTGGGGAGAGGTTCTCTGTTGATAGGGGATTTTAAAATGGTTTGTGAAGAGGTAGGTTTTATTTATTTATTTATTATTTATTTATTACAATTTCTTATATACCGCACTATTGTCAGCGCGGTTTACATATAACAAAATGACCATAACAAACTGTTTGGCTTCACATAGAACAGGAGTAACAACTTGGGTAACATGTTTTAAGTTCTTTTTTAAATTGGTGAAGGTCTTTTATCATGCAAAGGGTCGTTCCAGAGAGTGGGGGCCGCGAAGGAGAAGGCCCTATCACTTGTAGTTGCTTTAGTTTTTCTGAAGGTTGTTTTTATGTTGAGGGAATGGGTTGCGTTTTGTCTGCGCATTCTAGTTTCTGATGGGGGGTGTATTAGGTAGACAAATGTGAGGGAGAGATGTTATTAAGGAGTTTGAAGGTAGTTAGGAGGATTTTATATTTTATTCGGCTACTTATAGGGAGCCAATGCAAGTCTAACAGTATTGGGGTCACATGGTCTGTTAGTTTAGCTTTTGTGATCATCTTGGCGCATATGTTTTGGGCTCTTTGTAGTAGGTAGATGCTCTTTAGCGGTAAACCATTTAGGAGACTATTACAATAGTCGAAGTGGGGGGTGATGAGGGTATTGACTACTGATCTAAAATCATGTGTGTCAAGTAGGGGTCTTAGGTGTTGTATTGTTTTGAGTTTATAGAATATCGTTTTTACTGTCTGTTTTATGTGAGGAAGCATGGTGAGTGAGTGGTCTAATATTAGTCCCAGGTACTTTACCTCCTTTTTAACAGGTATAGGTGTTTTGTTGATTGAGATTGTTGCTGGGTAATTGTAGTCGGCGTCTGGCTTTCTCGTTATGAACATTGCTTCTGTCTTTTTAAGGTTGATGCTTAGATGGTTGTCTTCAAGCCATGTAGTGGTCTCATTCATGCATGTGAGTAAGTTGTCATAGTTGGGGTTGTTAGGGTTTATGGGGATGGTGAGCATAATGTCATCCGCATATATAAAATGGTTGATTTTGTGTTTTTTTGAATATATTTGTAATGGGTTGTAGGTACAGGTTGAAAAGGAGGGCGGAGAGGGCTGAGCCTTGGGGGATACCCTGACCTTGAGGGAAAGTTTCTGATGTTTCTTGACCCATTTGCACCTGTATTAATCTATGTGAGATGTATGACTTGAACCATTCAGGGACTGTCCCTCCTATTTTTAAATTTTCTAGTCTGTTAATGAGTGTGTTGTGATTGATGCTGTCAAATGTGGCAGATAGATCTATGAAGAGGAGTAGGAAAGATAGATCTATGAAGAAAGAGCTGAACGCAGAGACAGGGGAGTAAGGACAAGGTCAAGGATGTGACCAACAATGTGGGTGGGAAATGACACATGCTGGAAGAGCATGAGGACCGAGAAGATTTGAATAAGTGTGTTATCATGGGGCTTAAGTGGCAAGCATAGTGTTGACTTGCTCAGAACTAGATTAAGGACTTTGGTGCCCATAGCATAGTCAGGACCAGAGAGTGATGGAGGAGGGAGGTTTCTCTCTAAAAATCAAAAGGCATGGTCCTAAAGCAAGATGAATCAGGCTCCTGTTTAGTCCAGGCATTAGATATCTTCAAAATCTGATGCACTAGGTAGCTGCTTACGTTGCCTATGCCTAAATCTGGTCCTGGACTTTCTTAAGGACATCCATTGAAAAATAACAACTACAAGTCCCATCATGCAGTGGGGCAATACCAGGACTGGCTTAACCTTCTTTGACACAGAATCATCTCTGATCTTATTTTTGACTCCCCTGTCACAGCTAAAACTATAGGGGGTGAGTTAAGCACTTTATAAAATAATTGAAGGAGAGGAGCCAAGATGAAGGTTTGAGCCTGCATGGCTGAACGATGCTCCAGTGTTGTCCATGCAATTACTTTATGGGTAAATACAAAGGTGAATCAGACTCCCTGTCTTTCTATCCTCTTAGGGCATCCATATGGTCCAGCAGACTATCCAACAATCAACTGTGAGTGCTCTGGTTGAGGTATAGGCAAGGGTGGTACTGTACATTCTGGGAATATCAGACGTGATGAAGGCACACCTTTCTGCAGCAAGAGTGAGGTCTCATTTACCCAGAGGAGCAGAACATGACCCCACCTCTAGGAGCACAGCCTGAGGTGCAGGGCCCTGAAGAGTGTGGTCTTGATGCAGAGAAAAGCCCCAATACTTGAACAAGAGCTAGGACTGGCTTATCTGTTCCTTTGCTGGCCCAAAGGGGGAATTCTCATCAACTCATCCGGTGTATGCAGGAGAGGTAGACAGAGGTTTGGGTGAGGCTGTGTGAAGTGCAGAAAAGACCAACTCTCAAGAGCAGATGGTCGGCATGCCAGGGCCATAACCTACCCTCCACCCACCTATCACCAGTAAAGTCCTCTACCCAACGTAACCCCCTGCTGTATATAGCTCACTCCTGTTATTGTAAATAAGATCCCTTGAATCCTCTTCTACGCCCTTTAACTAACATTCTTCCCTCCCTGTAAATAGTTCACCCTTCTCAAAACCCAACTAAAATCTCCCTCCTTCCTCTAGTGCTCCTACACCACCCAAAGCTCTCACACAGAGACCCAGTGCAACCCAATGTTTATTGAAATTAAGGGGCTTGTTTACAAAGCCACGGTAGCGGTTCGCGATCGTTATTGGAGCCGCGGCCCCATTGGGCCCCATTGGGCCGCGGCTCCGATAACAATCGTGAACCGCTACCGCGACTGTGTAAACAAGCCCCTAAGTGTTAGATATACCTCATGTTTAGATGTCAGACTTTGTATCTCTGTAAACTGCTTTGATTAAAGGATAAAGAGGTATACAAAACCTGTTAAATAAATAAATGTTCTCTGTTTATTTGAGTGTGGTACTGTCTAGAGCATGGGACAAACACAGAGGATCTCTAAAGGATAAAAGGGGATTGTTGTAGTGGTTGATATGGAAGGACAGACTAGATAGGCTACGTGGTCTTTTTCTGTCATGTTTCAATGTTTCTGGGTTTTGTCAGACATATGAGAGTTTGATACAAAAGAACCAAGAAGTTAGAACTAAGGTCTAAGAGTTGGGGAACCAAGTAGGGGAACTGAGAAAATGTGAAAATGTCATCATTAAAGACTTGAACAGTTTTACCTGAAGCAGGGCCACTTTTACCTATAGGCAAAAGAGTCAGTTGCCCTGGGCTCTGCACAACAGGGGAGCCCCTTAGGTAAAAGTGTGACTTTTCCAGGCCACCTGTTGTAATTGGCCACCAGTCCCCTGTGCTGGACTGCCTACTTGATGAAGCCATGGAGCTGCATGGGCCACGGTGTGGCTGATCATGTGCAGCATTGCTTATCCCCATGGCCTGCTTCCTCCCTGGAACCCGAGTCTTTCTGTTCAGAGGGACCTGTGGCTCCCAAAATGATGGGAAAGATTTCTGTATCACTCTGCCACATTTTCTTGGTCTCTGACTGTATTTCTTAGTACTTCAGGATCTTCTGCCTCTCCACAAGATTCACAGAATAATCACTTGATACTGACACTTCTATTATCAGTGCTATTCTGATGTCTTTCTCCTTTACCATTATGTCAGGTTTCCTCTCATCCCGTTTCTTATCTATCCGAATGGGAGTGTCCCAGGTGATCAAAACCTCTTCATTCGCTGTAATTTTCTTAGGGTCATGATCCCAGTGCTTTTCAGGCACAGTGATGTTGTAGTGCTTACAGAGTTCCCAGTGGATGGAGACCTGCTACTTTGTTGTGCATTTCTGTATAGAAATGTTCCGCCATCAGAACTTCACAGACAGCTATGAGGTGAGTCACTGTTTTCAGGTCTTTCTTACAGAATCAACATATGTCTGTTGTGCCAATTTTTTCAATGCTTGTTATGAATCATCTTAACTGTAATCCACTGTCCTGGGCTGGAATTCTCAATCTCTCATCCTTCTCTGACCATGTGCAGGCAGCACTGCCTCTCCCCACAGTCCACTCTCTTCCTCAATCCTGGTACTTCTTCTTTAGAGGTAGCTGTAGCAAGAAGCATCTCTGCTGTGCATATGGTCAAAACCCCCATAGCACCGCCTCTGAACAGAAGGAGTTGAAACTGAGGAAGAAGACCACAGGAAGAGGCAAAAGTGCACATGGTCAGAGCCCTGAGCCTCGCCCTACTGCTGCTAAACCTCAGGGAAGGCAAAGAGGGGGAGGGGGAGGAATAAGGGATGGAGGGAAAGGGAGGGGTGAAAGAAGGACAATGGAGGAAAGATTATGAAGCCAGGGAGGAGAAGGAAAACTGAAGAAGGGAGAGATGGTGAAAACATGAGGCAGGGAACCAATGGGAAGGATGGAGAAGAGAGGGAGGGATATAGGAAATAAATGAGGGAAGGTGATGGGTAAGAAAGCAGCAGATGAGCAGGGTGTATGTGTGAGACTTGGAGAGAGATATGTGTTAACAAGAGGGGATGAACTAATATGTGACCCCTGAAATTCCCAAAACAACCAAAATCTCCTTTGGTTTACCCTTTAAACAAGCACTGGGAGTTCAGTATTTACTTTTCTGTATAATTTAACCCTTAATTACTAGGGTTATAGGCATTATATACGTACGATCTCAAATACTCCACAAATGGCTCTTGTATCAGTGGGTTCTGAGGAGTGGCTCAGTGGTTGGGACAGGTTACCTCAGACTGGAGGGCTAGGGGTTGTGATAAGGAAGCTTATCATAGCTCAGGTAGGAGCTATAGAAAAGATGATGTGACTCTGAACAAGCAACCTGTCAGTTCTGGTAGAATTGAGAAAACAGAGTTTTCACATAAAAGACTACCAGTCCCAGAATGCACCAGCTTTCCAGCAGCCATGAGAGGGGCTGAAGTGAGAGAATGTGTGTGCAATCAAGAGAGCTATGAGGTAATCCCTAAGCACTCATCTCAAAGGGCAGGGCTTGATTCAACACAGCTGCGCTGTGTTAGGGAGCAGCACACATTAGGAAAGAATAAGAATAGAGATTATTCTTCAGGAAACAATTTCAGCAACAGTTTCAAGAACAGCTTCAGGGAGAGCTTCAACAAGCTCCAGCCTGGCTTCAAGGAGAGTTTGAGGAACAGCTTCAGCAAAAGCCAAGCAGATAGAGAGAGAAGGAAACTCTCTGGAAGGAAGAGAAGAAAGTCCATTGGAAGGTCTGGGAGATTCCAAGGCAGTACCCATACTGGGAGGTATTCCAAATGCCAGCAGAGTCCATTGGACTGGATTCAGCCAGAGGAATGGATTGGCAGAGATAGGAATCACCAGTGGCTACCTGGAAGAGAGAAGACTGCATGTGGAAGGGACTTTCAGACCAAGGCCAGAAGGTATGTGAGAGAAGATCCAGTGTCCAGGGATCAAGATTGGAAGGCTGGACATCAGAATTGGATTACATATTGGCCAGGCTATACAGAGAGGAATAATGATAGCAGGAGAGCCTCAGGTATGAACACTGATCCCGACCCTATCTATAATAGAGAATGGCAGCAAGGGAATAAGCATTCTCATGATAGTGCCTTAATGAAAGACTCATCTGTGCCAATGTATGATATTGACCCTATGATTGTTGATGCAGGGGGAAATACAGCAGATGAAACTATTTACATGGACTGTTCTTTATCTAAATGCTATTGCTAGTTTTCTCTGAGCAAACACATCAGCCATCACAAAGAAACCTAACTTTGTTCTTTATTTCCACTGCAAACAGCTCTTAAAAGCAGGATTTGGGCTCACACAGTAGCAGCCAGCCAGCTAAAGGCTTTCAGCTGGTCCATTGATAGTAATTAGGGCTGCACCTGATTGTGTGTGTGAGCAAGGGAGAATCACTGCTGAGATCGGCGTGGAAAAATAAGCAGAAGTTAACCTAACCAGCAAAGTTTATTCTTTACTTTGTGCCTTTGTATTTGGTAATTATTTGCTAAGAAAACATTAGCTAATTGCCTGACAAGCTGAAGGTTGTTTTCTGGTTTACTTTGTGACTTTTTGTTATCCATTTAAACACTGCAAGCAAGTAACCTCATTTATAGTGCTATCAAGCATACATGTGCTGGGTAAATTAAACCCCATCAATAAAAGAAGTATTTTATTGATCTTACCACTTGGTTTCACAACTCAAATTATTGTCATCAGCTGTGTTTGGGAGTGAATGAACTACAATACCCACAATACCTTGCAAGAATCATATGAATATATGCATCGTCAAGATTGTGTAAGTTCTCACCCTAGGCAGCCGTCTGACAAATGGCGTAGTTGGCAGGATTGCTTTTGCACCAAGAGAATTTACTTGTTGTGGATTACAAATAAAAGTCAAGTTTAAAGCTGTAAGAAGATTTCTTTCCCTCATCTGCACTTTGGAAGAAAAGTGGTTGTTCCAGGAAGCTGTCCCAGATGAAAAGACCCTGTGCAAAGCTGGATGCATCACTGAGACAAGGTAATATGTACCTGGGCATGTCTAGGGGGGGATGTGTTTAAGCACAGGGGGTAATTTAAAAAAAAAAAAAAAAGTTGAAAAAAAAAAAAAACACACCTGGTTGGAAGGTGCTGCTCTTTGTTTTTTTTTTTCTTTTCTTGCAGGGGTCAAGATGGATCCGAGGGAAATGGCTCAGTGGATGGCAGCCCAATTTAGCAAGCAGCAGGAGCTGTCACAGCAGGCCCAGGACACTGCTATGAAGGCCTTATTGGAACAGCAGAAACCAGTGCTTGATCTGGTGCAAGCTCTAGTTCAGCTGCAGAGCCAAAGTGGAACAGATGCAAGACCAGCAGTTAGTACTGGTGCACCACATGTGGACACTGTGGGACTCAATCAAGGGATTGGGGCATTTAATTTTGGGAAATTAACTCCAGAAGATAATGTTGATGATTTTCTAGAGTCTTTTGAAAGAGTGGCACAGGCTTTAGCATGGCCAGAGACCCAGTGGGCAGTAAGGCTGGCAGCCTCATTAACTGGTGAGGCACTAGCAGCTTACAGAGCAATGCCAGCAGCCCAGGCTTTGATTTATAAGGATGTAAAGGCAGCTATTAGAGATCGCCTAGGGTTGTCTATTTCAGAGTATAGGCGAATGTTTAGAGCTGTTACATTGAAAGTGGGTGAGACACCCAGGGCTCTGAGTCAGAGAATCAGAAGTTTAGCTGTAAAATGGTTGGAGCCTGAGCAAAAGACAGTAGAAATGTTATTAGATATTATAATGCTGGAACAATTTATGCTTGGGGTACCTAAAGATTTGAATGTTTTTCTTATACAGCAAAATTGCCAAAATCTTGGAGAGGCAACCATGCTAGCAGAGAGATTCTTGGAAGCCACGCAGGCTTGCCATAGAATGGGTGGCCCTCTAAAGATGGATGCTGAGGCTAGATGTGCTGTATCAGAAAAAGGAATAATTAAGAATGTTTCTGAAAATGAATGTACTGTATCAAACCAGATGACACAGTGGAATAGAAAGAAATGTTTCAAGTGTGGAAAAGTGGGACACTTAGAGAAGAGATGCCAGACACACACTAGTTTAATGGGTCTGGATTTAAAACAGCCCAAGGAAGGATTTCTTTTGATGGTTGATGTGCAAGGAATTACCACAAATGCATTATTAGACTCTGGGGCAGACCAGAGTATGATGTCAAAAAGGCTTTGGAAGAGGATAGAGGCCCAAGAAAGATTTGTGCCTAGAACCCCTGAAAGCCAAGTTCACATCAGATGCATTCATGGTGCTGCATCATCATATCCCACCTATAGGCTAAAGGTTAAGTGCCTAGGGAAACAAGAGGAAGTCCTATTAGCAGTGGTGCCTAGGCTACCCTTTGATTTGGTTCTAGGAAGAGACTGGCCAAGATTTAAGCAGGGTCTAGTGGAAGGACTAGGAAAAAAGGAGGGAGAAGGTTTAATGGTAGTAGCTCCCGGGCCTTTATTTGGAAGTCCTCAGACCCCAGCTAAAAAGATGGTTAAGCGTCCAGAAGACCAAGCTACCCCAAAGCAGATATTCGTCCTAAAGTACCATAAGGTCTCTGAGAAGGCCCAAGCTCCTAGGCGGGCAACCCCTCAGTCTGCTGGGTTTGACCTGTGCAGCATAGAAAATGTGATTGTACCTAGCCAAGGGAGAGCCCTGGTTGACACCGGTCTCCAAGTGGAAATACCAATTGGATGTTATGGGAGAGTAGCCCCAAGATCCGGATTAGCCCTTAAATATTTCATCGATGTGGGTGCGGGAGTAATTGATCCCGATTACAGGGGCAATATTAAAGTTCTGTTGTTTAACTTTGGACAGAATGAGTATCATGTGAAGACAGGAGACAAAATTGCCCAATTGATTTGTGAGAGGCTGGGTTTTCCAACTGTGGAGGAGGTCACATCCCTAGAGAATTCTGAACGTGGAGCCAAAGGCTTTGGTTCTACTGATGTCAAAGGGGTTAAAAGCTTAGCTGCCACCTGTGCCCAAGAGAGGGAGGTGAGTGAAGAGGAAGATTTGGGACCCCAGGTATCTGATTGTAAAGAAAAATCAGAGCCCCAAATAGGTGAGGACCTGACAATGGTACAACAGGAAGAAATTAAGAAGTTGCTTAAGGAATTCCCAGATGTGTTGACACCCATACCTGGGGAGACCCATTTGGTGGCCCATGAAATAATAACTCCACCTGGGAAATTGGTTCGTCAAAGGCCATACCGCTTGCCTGAAGCCAAAAGACAGGAGGTAGTGGCACAAGTCCAGGAGATGTTGGACATGGGGGTAATAGAGGAGTCAAAGAGTCCCTGGAATAGCCCCATAGTCCTGGTGCCGAAGCCTGATGGATCCTTAAGATTTTGTATTGACTTCCGGCAGGTAAACGCCATATCAGTTTTTGATGCATATCCAATGCCAAGAATTGAGGAGCTGTTGGACCAGCTGGGACAGGTTCAATACTTAACCACCCTTGATATGACAAAAGGATATTGGCAAATCCCTCTCACCAGGGAGTCGAAGCCGAAGACTGCGTTCAGCACCCCCGTTGGCCTTTTCCAGTTCAAGAGGATGCCTTTCGGACTGCATGGAGCAGCGGCTACCTGCCAAAGGTTAGTGGATCAGGTACTTCGACCCCACCAAAGTTATGCTTTTGCATACATGGATGATGTCATAATCCATAGTAACACCTGGGCGGAGCATTTGGAGAGGATCAGGGCAGTCTTGTGCTCTATGAAGCAAGCGGGAATCACTTTAAACCCGAAGAAGTGTGCCTTTGCAAATAGGGAGGTAAAATACCTAGGCCACCTAGTGGGAAGAGGAAAAATTAAACCTCTATTAAGCAAAATAGATAGCATCAGGAATTTTCCTCCTCCAACAACCAAGAAACAACTAAGAAGTTTCTTAGGACTTATTGGATACTACCGCCGGTTTATACCGCAATTCGCAGAGAAAAGTGCCATTTTCACGGATATGCTGCGAAAGAATTGTCCAAACCAGATAAAGTGGACACCAGAAGCTGAAAAAGCGTTTTCAGTATTAAAAGAAAAATTGTGTACAGGACCGGTACTGAAAGGAGTAGACTTCAAGAAACCCTTTCTGGTTCAAACCGATGCATCGGATGTAGGGCTAGGAGCAGTCCTATCCCAGTGCCATGGTGGAGAGGAGCATCCTGTGATGTACCTGAGCAGGAAGTTGTCACTGGCTGAACAAAAGTATTCCACGATAGAAAAAGAGTGTTTGGCTATCAAGTGGTCAGTGGAGGCGTTAAGGTTTTACCTTACAGGGAGAAAGTTCCAGTTGGTCATGGACCATGCCCCACTTAAGTGGTTGCAGCAAATGAAGAACCACAATGCCAGGTTGACACGCTGGTACATGGCCTTACAGGCATTTGATTTTCAGGTTGAACATCGTGCCGGGAAGTTACACAAGAATGCGGATGCACTTTCCCGTATTACGGACTGTAGAGAAGAAGTTTCACCAGTAAAACCAGTCCGTAATAACTTAAGCAGGGGGGTATGTGATAAGGAAGCTTATCATAGCTCAGGTAGGAGCTATAGAAAAGATGATGTGACTCTGAACAAGCAACCTGTCAGTTCTGGTAGAATTGAGAAAACAGAGTTTTCACATAAAAGACTACCAGTCCCAGAATGCACCAGCTTTCCAGCAGCCATGAGAGGGGCTGAAGTGAGAGAATGTGTGTGCAATCAAGAGAGCTATGAGGTAATCCCTAAGCACTCATCTCAAAGGGCAGGGCTTGATTCAACACAGCTGCGCTGTGTTAGGGAGCAGCACACATTAGGAAAGAATAAGAATAGAGATTATTCTTCAGGAAACAATTTCAGCAACAGTTTCAAGAACAGCTTCAGGGAGAGCTTCAACAGTTACTACAAGCTCCAGCCTGGCTTCAAGGAGAGTTTGAGGAACAGCTTCAGCAAAAGCCAAGCAGATAGAGAGAGAAGGAAACTCTCTGGAAGGAAGAGAAGAAAGTCCATTGGAAGGTCTGGGAGATTCCAAGGCAGTACCCATACTGGGAGGTATTCCAAATGCCTGCAGAGTCCATTGGACTGGATTCAGCCAGAGGAATGGATTGGCAGAGATAGGAATCACCAGTGGCTACCTGGAAGAGAGAAGACTGCATGTGGAAGGGACTTTCAGACCAAGGCCAGAAGGTATGTGAGAGAAGATCCAGTGTCCAGGGATCAAGATTGGAAGGCTGGACATCAGAATTGGATTACATATTGGCCAGGCTATACAGAGAGGAATAATGATAGCAGGAGAGCCTCAGGTATGAACACTGATCCCGACCCTATCTATAATAGAGAATGGCAGCAAGGGAATAAGCATTCTCATGATAGTGCCTTAATGAAAGACTCATCTGTGCCAATGTATGATATTGACCCTATGATTGTTGATGCAGGGGGAAATACAGCAGATGAAACTATTTACATGGACTGTTCTTTATCTAAATGCTATTGCTAGTTTTCTCTGAGCAAACACATCAGCCATCACAAAGAAACCTAACTTTGTTCTTTATTTCCACTGCAAACAGCTCTTAAAAGCAGGATTTGGGCTCACACAGTAGCAGCCAGCCAGCTAAAGGCTTTCAGCTGGTCCATTGATAGTAATTAGGGCTGCACCTGATTGTGTGTGTGAGCAAGGGAGAATCACTGCTGAGATCGGCGTGGAAAAATAAGCAGAAGTTAACCTAACCAGCAAAGTTTATTCTTTACTTTGTGCCTTTGTATTTGGTAATTATTTGCTAAGAAAACATTAGCTAATTGCCTGACAAGCTGAAGGTTGTTTTCTGGTTTACTTTGTGACTTTTTGTTATCCATTTAAACACTGCAAGCAAGTAACCTCATTTATAGTGCTATCAAGCATACATGTGCTGGGTAAATTAAACCCCATCAATAAAAGAAGTATTTTATTGATCTTACCACTTGGTTTCACAACTCAAATTATTGTCATCAGCTGTGTTTGGGAGTGAATGAACTACAATACCCACAATACCTTGCAAGAATCATATGAATATATGCATCGTCAAGATTGTGTAAGTTCTCACCCTAGGCAGCCGTCTGACAGGGTTCAATTCCCACATAAGGACAAGTAACCTCAGGCCAGAGGGACTGGGGTCTCTAGTCCTATGACCATTCTTTACCCATCACGATAACAACCAGGGGAAGCCCTGTGACTGAAAGCAGGCGTACTGCACCAACATGTGGAATGTGGAAAAGCACAGCCATATGACAGCAGTCTGTGCAGGGCACATCCATGTCTGCCCCATCCCAGCCTGAAGACCCCCCTCCCAACTATATCCTGGTGCCATGCCCTTGCCCCCCTGCCCCCTCCCCCCTTCCAACAGACCAGCCCATGTTACCAACACCCATTGCCCCCCTCCAAATGCCTAACTGCTTCACAAGTCATATGTTGGTGTCATCTCACTGCCAGTGTCACTGACTAGTAGATATTGCACCCTGCCCTGCTAGTAGATGGTGTGCTGTATGCTGTCCATAGCAGCCCATAGATGATACCCAACACATACCCATGCTTATGTTCTTATCTCACATTGCCCCCATAGGTGATCATAGATATCCCCTGATGACCTAGCTGCTGAACCCAGCACACTACCCCATGAGCTGGCAGGAGGAGCAGTACAATGGTGCCCATCAGCAGACCCAGGTGGTTGTGGAGTGTGCAATAGGGGTGCTGAAGAGCCATGTCTGGAGTGGGTATGCAAGATATTTGCATCGTGCTGCATACTCCACAACCTGGCATGGATGTGTGGAGTTCCAGACCCAGAGCGGTTGTGGAGAAGTGGGAGGCTGCAGAGGCAGCAAATGGTGATGGTGCAGAGTCTGGGAGCCAGCAGTAGGCAAAGAGAGCTAGCTGGAGGTGGGCAAAGAGGAGGGCATTCAATGTGCACTGTGGGGGTGGCACACCCCAGTGGCCCAAAGGTGGGTTGTGTGCTGCATGTGTGGGTCCCTGGAGGTACACCAGTCCCACCCTAGTCCATGCTTGTGCAGACCATAACACTCCCCTCCTCTTTTCCCACAGCAGGCTCCAGGTAGGCCCCAGACACTGCTGGCCCACCACACCCTCCACCCAGGAGCAGCGGTGCAGAGTCAGAAGAGCCAACCAAGGGTCCATAGACCAGTAGTGACAGGGATTCCAGTGACACTGCATTGGAGAACAGCACAATGGAGGGGGAGGGAAGTGAGGGGGCCTTGGGAGGGCAGGGAGTCAGAGGAGAATGAGGAGGGAATGGAAGAGGAGGAGGGATTGGAGCCAGGGGGAGGGCAGGGAGTCAGAGGAGGAGGGAGAGGGGCCAGGGGCAGGGCGGGGTGTCAGAGGAGGATCCAAGGAGGAGGAGGGAACAGAGGGCCAGGGGCAGGGTGGGGAGTTAAAGGGGGAGGGTACAGAGGGGGGATACGGGAACCACCCTCCAAGTGCCCCAGGTATGGTGATGCGGTGCCACTCACAGCCAGCAGGCACCTGGCAGGGGGCCCAGAGGAGGAGCTGTACCTCCTGGCTGTGCCCACAGCCCACAACCATGCCAGCTCACATCCCTATCAGGGGGCCTTATGCCTGCCACATGGCTTGGCATGGGCCATGCGCAACAGGCAGCGGAGTGGTGGTTCACCCTGCGCAGCTGGGGGCCCCACAGCCACCCCATCATCCATGGGCACACCATGGCCATGCCGCACCAGTCCCTGATCCACAATAGTACACTACCTCCTATCCCATGACTCTTTAGTTTTGCCAAAAGTCTCTGATGAGGGACCTTGTCATAGGTTTTCTGAAAGTCCAAATATACTATATCAACCGACTCACCTTTGTTTACCTGTTTATTTACACCTTCAAAAAACCATAACAGATTAGAAAGACAAGATCTTCCTTGTCTAAAGCCATTTTGGCTGACACCCATTGAGCCATGACTATCTACATGTTCAACAATTTTATTTATTTATTTAACAATTTTTCAATATCGCCTTTTCATTTAATCAAGGCAGTTTACATTAACTTCAACTTTTACATAGAACTTGCAATTGTAAACAGAAACATCAAAACTTCAAAACTTAAACAGTGTCTTGTAGCATCATAATCTCATAAGAGGTTTTTATGTAAATGAAGGGGAGGGTTAGTTGGGAGTTCTGAAACTAAACTTATATACATCGTAGTAAGAGTGATGGGAAGGTGAAAGGTGCATATACGTTAACTTGTGTAAATCGGCATGTGGAGTGGAGTGGGCATGGTACCATAGTAACATGGTAACATAGTAATGACGGCAGATAAAGACCAGTATGGTCCATCTAGTCTGCCCAGTAAGATGGCAGGATTATGATGGCAGGAGTAGGTGCAACCCTCCCCATGTCTTTGTTTAGGGGTGCACCTACCAGATGAGCTCTTGTAGTATTCCTGCTGACATGTTGTTTTTAATCTTGAAGATGGTGATTGCTGAGTTACATTTTGCCCGTGAAGAGATTGATAGCTAGTGCAGATCATGAAGGATGGGAGTTATATGGTCTTGTAGTGAAGCGCCAACAATAATAGGGGCAGCAGTGTTCTGGACTAGTTGAAAGGGGTCAAGTAGATTGTTTGGGTAGACCTTGGAAGAGGAGATTACAGTAGTCCAGCACAGGTGTAATGATGGCCTGGCATACTATACAGAAGTGTTCTTTATTGAGGAGAGGTTTTAGTCTTCTGAGCATTACTAGATTGAAGAAGGCTATTTTGGATGTTTTGTTGATATTTATTTATTTACATTTGTAATGGGGAAAGCTTGGTGGAAAGCATGGACACAGAAGAGAATCCAGAAATCCCCATGGAAATGGATGACAAGGCACAGCTACAAGGAAAACTCAGCCTACGTCAGAGGAAAAGGCAGTTCCCTGTAGGAAGCAAACCACGCCCTAGTGCAAGGGTGGAGACTAACCCCCGTTCTGATTGGTCACAAGGAAGCAGGAAGCCAGAGTTAAAAACCATGTGCAGAGGGAAGGAGTGGAGAGCTGAGGACAGACCTGGAAGAAGAGCTGAGGACAGACCTGGGGAGAGACCTGAGGAGAGACCTGGAGACAGAACCGGTTGGAGAACCCACAAAGAAGTTGGTCAGGGAAATATCCAGAGAGCCAGTTGGAAGGCAAGAAAAAGCCAAGACCAGAGTCTGAGACCAGAGAGTCCGGGCAGAACAGCCTGTGTGAGAGAAGGTGCCCAGGGAAAGGCACACACAGACAAAGCCAGCATTCAAAGGTAAAAGCACAGACAATTGGAGAAGCCGTGCAGGCCAGTCAAACAGTTGCTACAGCTGGGAGGATTGGAGAGGTGGAAAGAGCACCAGTGCTGACACAGAGAAACAGCCTCAAGGTAAAACTGACCATTTTATATCTGATAAATTGGCAAAAGAGATAAAGGCTAGTTTTATTGAGCAGGAGCTGGAACCCTCCCCCTCTACTGTGAAACGTTGTATTGAAAGCCTAGTACCTGCTGCAAACTCCAGGCCAGATAACTCTGACGTTTGTGAAGCTTCTAAATTAGGGGCACTGCAGAGACTATTCTCTAGTGAGAGGATTCAAACCCCTAGTACCTAAACTCCTGAAAAGGCTGACTTGCTGTGGGATCACTTCCACCAGTTTCTAAAGAGAGAAAAGCTAAAAGAAGTCCCCACATATGAGAAAGACTTTGGTAATTCTAATGGCATTGAGGAAATGCAGATAGAAACCACTGTGCCTGAATGTAATGATTTTCCTATACCAATGGACTGTTGTTTGACTCATAAGAATACCACAGTAAGAAAGTGAAACAGGAGAGAGTTTTAAAAGCCTTTTAATAAGGTAGCTTTTACCTGTGACTCAGAAGAAAGCTGTGCTGTGCTATATTCAGTGTTGAGAGTAACGGAGTTTGTGAAGACGTTGTTTGGTGAAAGTGAAACCAGCTGTGTTTAGTTCTGCTGCAGTATAGTGTGTGACCACATGGAGCAGTGCAGAGAACAGCAGAGAAGAAAAGTTTTGTTTTTCATTTCTCCTGGTTTTTCCTGTGTTCATCCTTTCATTTGGAGAAGTTATCCTAGTGCATTTGTTGTGTTTTGAACCTCCGCGTGCCTTTGAAAATTCCCATTGTATAAATAATAAAAATCTTGCAAAGCCTTACCACCTGCCTCAACTACAATTCATTCCTACAGAGTAAAGAACTTTTATTCTAAAGGACAGTAAGGCCGCCTATCAACTGGCAGCCTCTTGGCCCAGCCGGTGGGTGTCGCACATTCTCTTATATACTGTGCTATTCTGCATCAGTGTGCTTTACATTGAACAAACTGAAATTACATTGAACAGGGCATTATAACTTGGAGATAACTATTTTACAGGGAACATGTGCTATGGAGGGTTAAGTGGCTTGCCCAAGACCACAAGAAACACCTGTGGGACAAGAAACCCCAGTCCTTCTGGCCTAAGGTTGCTGTCCTCTAGTGGGATTTGAACCCCTGACCTTCTGGCCTGAAGTACCTTGCCCCAACCACTAGGCCACTCCTCCACTCCGCTTGGAGGGTAAGTTGTTTGTCTAATATCACTCCAAGATACCAAACTTCGTCTCTTATTTTGATCGGTATGTTTGAGATGTTGATAGAGGTAGGAGGAGTGAATGTGGATTCCCTTGTAATGATATTCGCTTCAGATTTTTTATGTTGATGTTTAAGTTGTTGTTAGTAAGCCAGGTCATTATTTCTTGAATGCAGGTTAATATATTGGTATAGTCTGGGGCATCCAGGTGGATAGGGGTATATGCCATGATATCGTCGCCATATATGCCATATTGTAGCTTGTATTTATTCTATATGTTGCATATAGGCTGAATGTAAATTTAAGAGGAGAGCAGATAGTGAGGAACCTTCGGGAACTCTTTGAGTTTTGCGGAAGGGTGCTGAGGTGAGGTTACCAGATGCTACTTTCTGTTGTCTGTCTTCGAGGTGTGATTGAAACCATTTGATGGTGGTGTCTTGGAGGCCAATCTCCATTAGGTGCTTCAGTAGGATCTGATGGGAAACTGTGTTGGAGGTGGATGATATGTCGATAAAAATTAGTAAGAAGCCCTTCTTTATCTTGTCTATTCCTTTGAGTAAGTTATCGAATAGATGTATGAGAAGTGTCTCAACATCATGGTTTGGGCGGAATCCGTGCTGGTGGGGATCTAGTGGGGCATATTCGTCAATATGGTCTTGAAGTTGTCTCTGAACAATTTTTTGGGTTATTTTTGCAAGGAATGGGAGGCTAGATATTGGGCGGTAGGCTGAAGGATCGGTACTATTAATTGAGGTGGTTTTACGAATAGGGCAGATAGTAGATTGTTTGAGTGCTTTAGGCATGTGGCCCTGAGTGAGAGAGGTGCTTACTATCTTTTGAATGCATGTGCTAAGGTCTTCTTTGGTGGATTTGGTGCAGGGGTCCGATGGAGAAGTAGTGGTGTTTAGAGCGGTGATAATTTGTGCTATTTGTTCGATTGATGGAATGCTGAAATATTTCCATTTATTGGTAGTCGTGGAACCAGCATCTGTAGTTGGTGTGTCCATAAGAGAGATGTTCCTTTGGGGTGTGGTGTGATTGGGACTGTTCTTGGATATTAGAAAATCAGCAAAGGTTTGTCGTAGTTTCCTTTTGGATTCTCTTATTGTGTTAGAATACCATAGTGTAGATATAGGCCTGTTTTTGTTGTGGTGTGAGCTCTTTCGAGGTGGGAGTTGAAATGTGGCAAGGATGGTGGTATTCTAAGCATTGATGGCCTCGTCTAGGTCGGTGAAGTCTTGGGGTAGGGACTGCAAGGTGTCTTTGAGGAAGTGTTCTTTGTTAAATGCTTTGAAGCATCTGGTTGGCTTTTCAGTTCTCCGAGATGTCTGTTGGGTATTGTGGTGGTGCTCGAATAATATTGCATGGTGATCTGACCATGGTATTGGTGTGGTTTTAGGTGGTGTCACGAGGCCATGATCTAGGGTGTTAGTTGGCACGAATATGCGATCTGGTGTAGAGCTAGAGCGATGGTATGGACCACTGAGGACATGTATGAGTTGAATGGATTCCATTGCTTTGTGGAAAGCTGTTTCAAGTGTTGTAGAAGCAGATGTGAGGTTCAGGTCTCCTAGAACAATGAGAGTCTTTTGTGGAGAGTTAGCTGCGTATATCATATCTAGAGTGTTGGATGTGTCCTTTGTTGGGGTGTTGGGGGTTGGTAGATCAGGCAGATGGATAGATACTTATTTTCAGTGCTGATGAAGTCACAATGTTCAGAGCTTAAGGAGGTTGACGTCTTGAGCCTTAGGTCTGATCAGGCGAGAATTAATGCTCCGTCTCCCCGTTTCTGTGTTAGGGGACAGTTGTATGCTGTGAATGTAGGTGGTGTTTTCTGATTCAGTATCACCTGGTCTGAATTCTTAAGCCACAATTCAGTAATGCATAGGATGTCAATGTTGTTTTCATGGATGTGATCGATAATAGTGTTTGTTTTGTTGCATGTTGATCTTGCATTTATCAGGCCTATGGTTATGCGGGTGGTATGTGAGGAGTGTGATTGAGATGTTGATGTATGTGAGGATGACTCTATTTGAATGTATCTGGTAGGTCTCTTACTGGGATGTTTGTAGGGAGCAGATATGTAGATAGGTTGGTATATGGTAGGGAGGTATGATACATATATAGGGGAGGCTTGTAAGGCTGTAAAGTAGGTACTGTAGTAATAAGCATTTGTTTGGTGAGAGCATAGGATAAAAATTAGTATGATAACATACATCTGATGGAAGAATGTCCGTTTGTACATTTGAGGTCTGCACAGAAGCTTGTGGGTCTTGTATACGGGAGAAGCATGATGAGGTACATGTTCCATGTTGGCGTCCGCCTTGTGTAGTGAGTTACTCACTGCTTCTGAGAACTTGTGCAATATTTGGGGTGGTAGTGCTGGAGTCTTGGTTGTTGGTGTGAAGAGCTTGAAATGGGTCTCTCGTTTCGCTATACAGTTGGAGATGTAGGGAAAAAAATGAATCCCCTTCAGGTACCTTTGTTACAGGTTGAATCCATCTTGTGCTAACATCTATAGCTCAGGCCTAAGAAACAGCCTGCTCTGACCTTTTCACACTGAAACTGCAAAAATCAGCAAGATTGAGCAATGAAATGAGCTAATATCCTGTCCCCGAGAGCTGACACAATGAGAGGCTTTGGACGCTATACAGCTAATGAAAGGCTGTCACTTGGGTCTCTTGAATGAGCAAAGGAGAATGTAAACAAGGAAGACGAACAACAGTATCTACAGTTTATCTGCAGGAAACATGACTCGCAGAAGGCAAGTGAGAATGGAGAGACAGGATGCCACAGAGAAAACAGAGGGTAAAGGATTGGGAAGCAGATTTTCTTGGAATAATGGAGAATGAGAAAAGAAGGGAAATCTATTTATCAGCAAATCTGAGCCTGAAAATGAATATAAATATGGAGAAGAAATTTTGATAAATGGACAGACGGTAGCTGATCTCACTGGAGTAAGGCTCTCTCTGTCCCAGGACCTTTTGTCAGGTGCTTTGCTTGTTGTAGATGTAGTGATGCTATGGATTGATATTGAAATTTGTACCTTATAAATCAAAAGTAAAGCTTGTGATGTTACAGACAAGATAAATAAAATATTTCCATGCTTTTATGGTGGCACGAGCAATTTGTTTAGGTCCTGTATATACACTTTTTGGATGTTGGGGCGGACACAAGCAGACAAACAAAATTAGAAAATTCCCCAAATAATCATAGGGGAAGCCCAGAAAAACCCCAACATCTTGGTGACCCCGACGCCATTTTTGGTGACTCACAGTGCAGTGACGTCACTGGAAAGTGTTCTTCCATGTTCGCTGGACGAAGCACAGGTCGAGAAGTAGATAAACGTGATTTTGAATTCCTGCAGAAGAAATGTTGAGAGGGTAAGAGACATTTTTCTTATATATATATTGTTTTTCACTTTACATAGGTATAGTAATTAGTAGAAAATTTTGCATACGTAGGATATTGTAGACTAGTTAGGATGTTTAAGAAAAAGACAAAAGAAACTGATTCTGATACTAGAAAAGTGGATGTACAAGAGCAGACTGCATTACAGAAAGTTATTAAGAGATATCCACTTGCTGCTAAAACTTTAGAACAGTTTTGCAAGAAGTGATGTAACTGGGCACTACGAGACTCTGCTTTTGCCTGGCCAGCAAGCGGTACCCTAGACCCACATTCTCTACATGACTTGCAAACTAAGATAGAGAAGGACAAAACAGGACAGAAATTAGTGGAACACTTACAACATGTTACATTATGGATGGAGGTAGCAAGAGAAGGTGGTGAGGAGCCCCCTCCTTATAACCCCACACATAATCTGGGAGAAACAGGACTATATCCTACCTTAACTGCAGCTGCAGCTATAGGATACCAAGACGCTATTCCTATAGATCAGGAACCTAAACAATCCAAGGGGACCCTCCACAGTAACAAAAAGGAGACCTCATCCGAAAGGAGATTTTATAACCAAATGCCCCCAGGAGTGATAGAAGATCCTGAGATGAGGGCAGCATGTGAGGATATAGGGAAAGAGAGAGAAGAATGGGCAGAAATATCAGGGACAGTCAAATTAGAATATTGTAAGCAGCCAATTTGTGAGAATGAATTAGCACAAGGGAAAGCAGAGTTAGAAACCAGTACTGAGAAATGGAAAAGGACTCATCAAGAAGAGGAGGAACAATTTAGAATACTCAGAAAATCAGCAGGCTGAGTGGGAAGAGAAAGTTAAGGAGAAGGAAGAACAGGATAAATATAATGAACAAGAACAAAATAAATTAGAAGAGTCACGAATTAAAGAATGGGAGGAGCAGAAGTCAGCACTGGAAAAGTGTGACTAACATAACAAGAAAGAGGCAGAAAGAATGAAAGAGGAATGGGATAAATTAAACCCAGCTCAAGAATGACTGAACTCTTTGAGATCCAGCTATGAAAACAAGGAAAGTAATACAAAGCACATTGGGATTGCAAGAAATAACAGTCAGGCTGGAGCCTCACTAATGCCTAAGGAAACAGTAGCTGAGAGTGAGGGAAATCGTTACTTCATCGACCGATGGAATGACGATATGTATGGCTGGACATTAGAGATCCAGCCGCAAATGTTGCAATGGCCTCCCGAGGGAGCACTTGACACTGCACATTTGAATACTGCTAGACTTTGCATTCATGGGGGAGCGGGAGACCCACAATGGGATTTAGATTACATGAAGACAGGATTAGAAATATGGGAAAAATATGAAGAAAAACTGTGCTTGCCCCTCTTGCATTCAAGAGGAGGAACTATTCGATATGTCCCTTGGAATTTTACTGATATGGATAATATAGCTAATGCCTTACCTCCTCTTAGTAAAGAGGGAGCTTCCTGGATTCAAAAGTTTGAGCGGGTTACGGCAGGGTGTACTTTAGGGCTAGGGGATGTTAAAGCACTGTTAGCAAAACTCCTGGGAACTCATGCAACAAATCAAGATTTTGCCAGAGCTAATTTACCTCAAGTTACTGTAGCAGACACACGATATGATGGGTCTGAGTTTAATGAGCACCGACCCAGAGTTTGGAATTCTATAAAAGAACTATACCCCACCCAGAAGAATTTAGGCTCACTACTGAAAATGTGTTTTAAGATAGGAGAAGATATTAGTGCATATATTGCCCAATTTCAAGATTTGTGGGAAATTGCCTAAATCAGTTCAATCAAGACTTGACACGATTGTGGGGTTAGAAGATGAGTCCTGGGCAAGACAGCAGTCACATATACACCATTTTGTCAAATTAGCTGAAGAAGAACAGATAAAACCTGAGAAGTATATGAAAATTTTGCAGACAAAATTAGTGGCATTACAACTGAGAGAATTGCAGGAGGATTTTGATAAAAGTAAGGTTAAAGAGAAGGACAAGGAAAAGGACGATGAGAAGGAAAAAGAAAGCGAAGGTTTAAATAAAACAGAAAAGCAGCATGAGGCAGAAAAGCAAAAACTTAGGGCCATTATAAAACAGAAAAATGAAATTATTAGAGATTTAGAACAGTATGATATTGAAGAAGACCCCTGGGAGAATTTTGGTTTATATGCTCAGGCTTGGAACCAGACAGGACCAAACAGAGGGGGTACTTGGAAAGGGGGACGGTCAGGACCACCTCAGTCACAGCATTTTCAGAGAAGTGCCCTTAGCTGTTGGAACTGTGACAGAAGGAGACATCTTCAGCATGAATGCCGAAGCCCCCCCCCCCCAGCCCGAGGATCAGCAAAACCACAAGGGCCACCCATATTCATAAATGACCTGGAAAGTGGAATAACGAGTGAGGTTATCAAATTTGCAGATGACACAAAATTATTTAAAGTTGTTAAAACCCAAGAGGATTGTGAAAAATTGCAAGAGGATCTTGATAAATTGGAAGACTGGGCATCAAAATGGCAGATGAAATTTAATGTGGACAAGTGCAAGGTTATGCACCTAGGTAAGAACAACCCAAACTATGGTTACACGATGCAAGGTTCCACATTAGGAACCACCACCCAGGAAAAAGATTTAGGCGTCATTGTGGGTACCATGTTAAAACCCTCGGCCCAGTGTGCAGCGGCAGCCAAGAGAGCAAATAGAATGCTAGGTATGATAAGGAAAGGAATGGAAAATAAAACAAAAGATATTATAATGCCTCTATATCGTTCCATGGTGAGACCGCACCTTGAATATTGTGTGCAATTCTGGTCGCCGTATCTTAAAAAGGATATAGCGATTTTAGAAAAGGTACAGAGAAGAGCCACCAAAATGGTAAAGGGGATGGAAGGATACTCCTATGAAGAAAGGCTAAAAAGGTTAGGGCTCTTTAACCTGGAAAAGAGACGGCTGAGGGGAGATATGATAGAAGTCTATAAATTAATGAACGGAGTGGAACGGGTAAACGTAGATCGATTGTTCACCTTATCAGAATATAGAAAGACTAGGGGACATGCAATGAAGCTACAGGGTAAACTATTTAAGACTAATAAAAGAAAATATTTTTTCACTCAACGTGTAATCAAACTCCGGAATTTGTTACCGGAGGATGTAGTAAAGGCTGTTAGTGTAGCTGGGTTTAAAAAAGGTTTGGACAAGTTCCTGGAGGAAAGGTCCATAAACCATTATTAAGAAGTGACCGAAGATATCAATGCTTGACCCAGTACAAGCATTGTGGAACTTGTGTCTCTTGGGGAAACTGCTAGGTACATATGACCTAGTTTGGCCACTGTTGGAAGCAGAATACTGCACAACAGCGATTTACCGTTTCCCCCAGGTCCATAATTCCTTATAGCTTCTCGGCTCCTTGTAGCTTGGACAATTGGTTTGTTATCACTAATGCATCTTTGAATGTTACCCCTGCTTATTGGCACAACACATACACAGTAAGTCCTATTTATAAAAATGGTTCAGCAATCCAGACACCTGGACGCAGAACTGGTACCCCTTATTCTTCCTATTATTTTCTCCGTAATGATCAATCAATCATAAGGCATACTTCAATTGCTTGGGGACATAAAATAAACTGGACCTGGACCAAAAATACCCGATTCTCAGTCCTTGCAGGCCACTATTGGTATTGTCAGGGTTTCCTGTATCAGGCTATAGGCCTGAATCATCTTCCTTGTGCTCTGGTTAGGGCTGAGGCCTACTCAGTATTAATCCCTCTCAATGTCAGTCACTATCACACAAACGCCCACAGACACAAAAGAGACACCTCCCCCTGGTATGATAAATCTGAAGATGCTGCTCTCATGGCCTCTTATGAATATATTAATTCCACATATCTGCTGACAAAAACACGACTTGATGCCCTGAGCTATATTCAGACCCCTGCAATTACTGCTGAACTAAGTATGGCTGTACATAGGTTGCAATGTTTGCTTCATGTCCAAATGCGTTCTGTCACTGAATCCATTACTCTCCTAGCCAAATCCCTTGAGCAAAACAATCAAGTGACTCTGCAAAATAGACGAGCTTTAGATCTATTGTTAGCAGCTGAGGGAGGGACATGTAAATTCATTAATGAAACAAATTGTTGCACAGTTATACCAAACCATACAACTTTTGTACTTAATGCAATGGACAGAATTAGACACTTGTCAGAATTACATCTGGATGATTTCAAGGGTGGGGTTCAGGTTGGAGCATGGTGGAATGTTGCTGCTTCTTGGTTTACAGGCCTAGACTTTGGCCTATGTGGCTTACTTGTAACCTTGTTTGGTCTGCTCATTGCTTTATCAATTAGCTGCTGTATTTTTTTATTTATTTATTTGAACACATTTTTATACCGCTCCTTCCAGTGATCAGCAGTGGTTTACATTTGACAATTAAACTCTGCGCAGTTAGAAGTTACATATAACAGTAAAAAGATAACTTTGAACATTGTAGAGTAACATTAATTTCAAATAACTCAAATAACTCAAACTATTTACATAATAGAAGAAAATATGTTAAAACACGTGTTTAATTTAACTATATACAGTGTTCATGATAAAGTACATGCAAGTAGGTTTACAGTTTAATTAATTCTTTGTGGATTTGGAGTTTCATATGATAATGGAGGGGTTGAGCTCCATCAGATTGTTTCGTGTACAAATTTGCTCTATGTTATTTCTGTCTGATTGTAGTATTCTTGAAATAAATGTGTTTTAAGGTTTTTACGGAATGATGTGAGATCTTTGTTATCTCTTAAGGTGTTAGGGAGTTTGTTCCATTGTGTGGGAGCTATGTATGTGAATGCTCTATTACTAGTGTTTACTTTTACCTTGCAAATGGAGAGAGGAGTTTGTAGTGTATTTAGATTGTGTGTACGCCTTTTCCGATTAGGGGGTTGTGTTTTAATGAATGAGGCAAGGTAAGATGGGGCAATATTGTGTATTAACTTGAATGTTGTAATTATTATTTTGTATCTTATGCGTGCATGTATAGGTAGCCAGTGAAGTTCTCTTAGAATGGGTGTGATGTGATCTGAGAAAGGTACGTTCATCAAGATTCAAGCTGTGACATTCTGTGCCATCTGTAGTATGTCTGTTGTTTTTTTGGGAAGTCCTTGTAATATGCCATTACAATAGTCCAGATGTGGAGTTATGATTGTTTGTATTATTGATCTAAAATCTGATAGTTCAATGATATTGCGTAAGAACTGTAGGGTTCTTATTTTGTAGAAGATAGTTTGGTTTAATAGTCTTAGATGGGTTTCCAAGCTAAGTGTCATATCAAGGGTGACACCTAGGTATTTTAGTTCTTGTTTAGTGTTGTAGGTAGTATTATTTAGTATGATTGAGGGGGGGGGGTGTTTAAATTCAGGGTTTTTAGAGATAAACATTACTTCTGTTTTTTTATGATTGATAAACATATTGTTTTGCTGGAGCCATAATTGTGCTTCTTTAAGGCATGTTTCTATGTGGCTGTAATCTGGGTTACATATATCCAGTTGTGTATAAAGCATTATGTCATCTGCATATAGATGATAGTCAATTTTGTGTTTTTGGAATATTGTGCAGATGGGTCTTAGGTATAGGTTAAATAGTATGGCAGATAATGCTGAGCTCTGTGGAATAACGTGTCTGTGGGAAGGTATTAGATAGATTTTTATCAAAGTATACTTGTTGTATCCTATTAGATATATAGGAAGCGAACCATTTTAAGGGAGTTCCTATTATTCCTATTGATTCCAATCTCTCTATGAGGGTCTTATGGTTCACTGAATCAAAGGCTGCTGTTATGTCAATGAAAATTAGGACAAACATTTTCTTGCAGTTTTCAATGCCTCTATAAAGTTTATCAAATAGTACGAGTAGGAGTGTTTCTACTCCATGTGATTGTCGAAAACCATATTGTTGAGCATCAAGTGCATTTGTGCTATCTATATGATCTTGTAATTGATATTGTATGGTTTTTTCAATGATTTTGGCTATGAAAGGTATACTTGATATGGGTCTGTAAGCAGATGGGTCTGTTTTGTTTAGTGATTTGTTTTTTAGTATAGGTCGTATAAGGGATCTTTTTAGTTCTGTTGGCATATTTCCTTGTAGTAGGGACTGGTTTACTATGTTTAGTATTATGGGTGCAATTTCTGCTTTTGTAGTCTTGATCCAGTCTACCGGGCAAGGATCGAGGGGGGTGTGGTGGTGTTTATGTTTGAAATTGTGTTTAGTAATTGTCTGCTATCTATTGAGTGAAAGTTTTCCCACACTACTGTGGGGTTAGTATTTTGTATTACCTTTTGAGATGTGTTGTTTTCAATTTTATGGGAGATTATCTCTTCATTGGAGTTTAATTTTTTAGAGTAGTGATCTGCAAGTGCTTGTGCATTTATTGGATATTTTATATTGACATCTTTTGGGGGTTTGGTGAGGGATTTTACAAGTTCAGATAATTCTCTTGGTCTATTTAAAGCATTAGTTAATTTTTTGGTGTGATAATTCTTTTTTGCCGTGTTTACTATTTCTTTGTAAGATTTAAGAAGTAATAGATATTATTCTTTGATCTCTATTGATTTCCTAGTTCTCCATTTTTTTTCCATTCTTCTGAGATCTTTCTTTGCTTTGGCTAGGTCTGCTGTGTACCAGGGTTCGGTTTTTTTCCTTGGCTTGTTGTTTTCTTTAGGGGCGATTTTGGGTGGTTGTTTAGAAACTGTTTCTATTCCATTGTTCCATTGTTTTATTAAGTCATCTAAGTTTGAAGTTTCCGTTTTTACATGAGAAAAAAAATCGATTTTATTAGTATGTCTTTGTCTAGTTTTTTAAACATGCTTTTTGTGTGTTGGTAATAGCTTCTATATTGGGTGATTGTATTGGCATTTCAAACGTGAATTGTATAAGGTGGTGGTCTGACCATGGCACCTGTGTTAATTTTGGTGTTGTACTTGTTACTATGGTGTTTGAGTGTTTTTTGGGAAGGAATACCATGTCTAAGATATTTCCCTTGTCATGTGTGGGTGTTTGGATTATTTGCTGGTAACCCATTTGATCCATGGCCTCAATGAAAGTATTAGTGTGTGTGGTGTTAAGTGAAGCAAGGTTTATGTCCCCTAGTATCATCTGGTATTTTTTTATTGAGGTTTCGCATATTGTTTCGGGAGCTGATGCTACGGCTTCGTGTTTTACAGAAGGTGGTCTGTAAATGAGGGAAATAGCAAAAGTTTTATTCTCCACCTTGAGGATGTCTATTCCTTCGAATGACTTCTGGGCGCTGTAAGCTAGTTTTAGGTTGTCTCTTGCTATTATTAGCACTCCTCCCCCTTTTCTGTTAGTACGGGGGCAGTTAAATAGATTGTATCCTGGTGCACTTAGTATGTTGAGGGGGACTGTATCTGTCTCTGAGAGCCATGTTTCTGTGATGCATAATAAATCTGGCTTTTCATCAGTAATTAGGTCCTGTATAATATGTGTTTTGTTTTTGATGGACCTGGCATTTATTAGTAGGCATGTTTGGGGGATTAGCGTGCTAGGTTTATAAGGTGTAGCAGTAGGGGTAGTTTTAATTGTAATTAGTCTTGAGCGTGGTTTCATTGATTTTGGGTTAGACTGATGTATATTAGATTTGATTTTATTTGGTATCCATTGGGTGCATTGTGTTAGTTTATATATGTGTGTGTGGCTTGGGGGTGAATATATAGGATAAGTATATAGGTATGCTGAAGATGTTTTTGCATACAGGAAAGCACATAGCAAAATGATTAGTAGCATATTCAGGAATTCCATCTTTTGCTTTTTGTGTGTAATGTAGTACCTGTGTGTTGTGAGGATGAGGGAGTAAGAGTGATATTTTGTATGATCTGTGGTGTGATAGTATTTGGTCTTTGTTATTCTTGAGTGTTACTGTGTAAGCCAAAATGCATCAAATTATTAATAATTCAAATATTGTATGTATCCACTTTAGAGTAAATTGAATATTGTATCCACTTTTTAGTAACCCAATAGCTCTTTAGTAAGAGGCAGTAAATCAATAATACAATTATTATGTTAAGCCTCGATTTTAAACATTTTGGGAGTTCTTAAGCATTTATCAATTTGGATGTTACTAAATAATAGTTTTTGCTTCAATAATGCAGCAGCAAGTACCTGAGAGTGAAGAGCTGAGTATGGTTCTCTGCCGTTTTAAATGTTGAGGTATGCAGTATATAGTTGTATTTGTGGGCTTCGTGTCTGTAGGTTTTTTGCTTGTTGAGTTTGAGTTGTTCAAAGGTGCTGACTTCAACTTGAGTTATGTGGCGTTTGTCTCTGGAGATTTGACTTCTTGTAGGTTTAGGTTTTTCGAGTTCTTTGGTAGCTGGTAGACTTCCTTTTCAGAGTAGGTGGGGTCTGAGTTACTGGCAGTCCGGTCTTGATGTAGTTCCTGCTGTAGCTATTGCTAGCAGTGACTGCAAATTGAGGAGTTCGGCCGAGTAGGAGGGGGGAGCTCAACTTCTGCTGCTGGATTGAGTGCAGGCCGCGATGTTGGGGCCGCCGCCTAAGGGCCGCGCCAAAGGGCCCTCTGGCAAGGCCCTCAGGCGTGGGCCTGCCGGGCGCAGGCGCGCCGGCTGGCGCTCTTCTTTAAATGCAGGGATCTGCCCAGATTGAGCAGTGAAGCACGATGGGACGTCCGAGGCAGGCCCACAGTCAGCAGAGGCACACTCCCTCCTGGGAGATGTGCAGGGCCGAAGAGGAGGTGGTCGGTGCTGGCACTCTTCTTTAAATGCAGGGATCTGCCCCGATTGGGCAGTGGAGTGCGATGGGACGTCCGAGGCAGGCCCATGGTCAGCAGAGGCACACTCCCTCCTGGGAGATGTGCAGGGCCGAAGAGGAGGTGGTCAGTGCCGGCGCTCTTCTTTAAATGCAGGGATCTGCCCCGACTGGGCAGTGGAGCGCGACGGGACGTCCGAGGCAGGCCTACAGTCAGCAGAGGCACACTCCCTCCTGGGAGATGTGCAGGGCCGAAGAGGAGGTGGTTGGTGCCGGCGCTCTTCTTTAAATGCAGGGATCTGCCCCGATTGGGCAGTGGAGCGCGATGGGACATCCGAGGCAGGCCCACGGTCAGCAGAGGCACACTCCCTCCTGGGAGATGTGCAGGGCCGAAGAGGAGGTGGTCGGTGCCGGCGCTCTTCTTTAAATGCAGGGATCTGCCCCGATTGGGCAGTGGAGTGCGATGGGATGTCCGAGGCAGGCCCACGGTCAGCAGAGGCACACTCCCTCCTGGAAGATGTGCAGGGCCGAAGAGGAGGTGGTCGGTGCCGGCGCTCTTATTTAAGTGCAGGGATCTGCCCCAATTGGGCAGTGGAGCGCGATGGGACGTCCGAGGCAGGCTCATTGCTTTATCAATTAGCTGCTGTGTTTTTTCATTTATTCTAGCTTTCTGTAGAAGGTGTTTGACTAAGGTGTCTACCACCACTCTAATTCTTACTTCCCAAAATCAGGCCAATGAATATACTTCCCTAGCCCGTAGACCTAGAGTTACTAATGTAAATAGTAACCTGTCTGATGCCCATCCTCTTATTCCAGAGGGGTTTCACTTGGTAGCAGTCCAATATTCAGGTAACAAGTAACCCTATATGGATTTCCTCTCTTTTTAAGTTCCCTATATTAGGTATAGAATTCATGGGATTCAGATCTCATGTCGCAACTTGGTCTCGTCATGTCTCCATCTCTTCAGTGAGTGTCACTGGAGGTTCCGGATAGCCGAGTGTAGAAGGGCGCACTATGGAGACAGCAGAGGGGACCTGAATGGGATTCAAGAGGGGAATGTAGGGAAAAAAATTAATCCCCTTCAGGTACCTTTGTTACAGGTTAAATCCATCTTGTGCTAATGTCTATAGCTCAGGCCTAAGAAACAGCCTGCTCTGACTTTTTCACACTGAAACTGCAAAAATCAGCAAGATTGAGCAATGAAATGAGTTAATATCCTGTCCCAGAGAGCTGACACAATGAGAAGCTCTGAACGCTATACAGCTAATGAAAGGCTGTCACCTGGGCCTCTTGAATGAACAAAGGGGAACGTAAACAAGGAAGACGAACATCAGTATCTACAGTTTATCTGCAGGAAACATGACTCACAGAAGGCGAGTGAGAATGGAGAGACAGGATGCCACAGAGAAAACAGAGGGTAAAGGATTGGGAAGAAGATTTTCTTGGAATAATGGAGAATGAGAAAAGAAGGGAAATCTATTTATCAGCAAATCTGAGCCTGAAAATGAATATAAATATGGGGAAGAAATTTTGATAAATGGACAGACGGTAGCTGATCTCACTGGAGTAAGGTTCTCTCTGTCCCAGGACCTTTTGTCAGGTGCTTTGATTGTTGTAGATGTAGTGATGCTATGGATTGATATTGAAATTTGTACCTTATAAATCAAAAGTAGAGCTTGTGATGTTACAGACCTGACAAGATAAATAAAAAAGTTTCCATGCTTTTATGGTGGCACGAGCAATTTGTTTAGGTCCTGTATATACAATTTTTGGATGTTGGGGCGAACACAAACATCCAAACAAAATTAGAAAAGTCCCCAAATAATCATAGGGGAAGCCCAGAAAAACCCCAACAGAGAGGATATCTGTCCATCTTGTCATTAGTGGCTTGAAGGTTGGAATCTTCTTGTGGCGTGTGTCTGTGCACGCCACGGGGCTCCCGCCTAAGGGCCACGCCAAAGAGGTGTGGGAGTGCCTTGGAGATCTCAGCTGGTTTCACAGCAGTCCACAGACCAGAATAGTCCTTGGGGAGCTGATCGGGGAGGAGCACTTCTTCCTGCTCGACTCCCTGATGGCGATCAGGCCGGCAGCGATGGTCTGGAGGGTGCGGCTCTTGTTCTTCCCACCTCGGAGCGCTGAGCTGGTTTCACGGCAGTCCAAAGACCTGATTGGTCCTTGGGGAGCTGATCGGGGAGGAGCACATCGTCCCGCTCAACTCCCCGATGGCGATCAGGCTGGCAGTGATGGTCTGGAGGGGGTGGCGCTTGTTATTCCCACCTCGGAGCACTCAGCTGGTTTCACGGCAGTCCACAGACCTGATTGGTCCTTGGGGAGCAGATTGGGGAGAAGCACTTCTTCCCGCTCAACTCCCCAATGGCGATCAGGCTGGCAGCGGTGGTCTGGATGGTGCGGCGCTTGTTCTTCCCACCTCAGAGCGCTCAGCTGGTTTCACAGCAGTCCACAGACCTGATTGGTCCTTGGGGAGCTGATCAGGGAAGAGTACTTCTTCCCGCTCGAGTCCCCGATGGCGATCAGGCTGGCAGCGGTATGTTCTTTATGAAGGTTTCTACCATTTTTCCTGGTACTGACGTCAGGCTCACTGGTTTGTAGTTTCCCGGATCACCCCTGGAACCCTTTTTAAAAATTGGCGTTATGTTGGCCATCCTCCAATCTTCAGGTATTACAGATGATTTTAATGATAGTTCACATATTACTAATGGCAGATCTGCAATCTCATATTTCAGTTCTTTCAACACCCTTAGATGTATACCATCCGGTCCAGGTGATTTGCTACTCTTGAGTTTATCAAATAGTTGTAATACATCTTCCCGATGTATCAACATTTCCTTCAATTCTTCTGCACCTTTAAATACCACTTCAGTCATGGGTAACATCCCTGCATCTTCCTCAGTAAAGACCGAAGCAAATAATTTATTCAGTCTCTCCGCTATCGCCTTGTCGCCTTAGTGCCCCTTTACCCCTTCTATCATTTAATGGACTAACTGACTCTCTCACAGGTTTTTTGCTATGAATGTACTTGAAAAAGTCTTTATTACGTGTTTTTGCTTCCGCAGCAAGCTTCTTCTCAAATTCTCCCTTTGCCTGCCTTATCAATGCCTTGCATTTAACTTGCTAGTGCTTGTGCTGTTTCCAGTTTTTGCCATTTGGCTCTTTTTCCCATTTCCTGAAAGATGCTTTTTTGGCAACAATAGCCTCTCTGATCTCACCTTTAAACCATGCTGGCAGTTTTTTGGACTTCCTTCCACTTTCTTAAAGCATGGAATACAACTGGTCTGGGCTTCCAAGATAGTATTTTTAAACAACACCCAAGCTTGCGGTAAGTTTTTAACCTTTGCAACTGCTCCTTTTAGTTTTTTCTTAACTATTTTCCTCATTTTATCATAGTCTCCCTTTCGAAAGTTAAAAGGTAGTACTGTGGTTTTCCTTACCATCCCTCCTCCACTAATTAAACCAAATGTGATCATGCTATGATCACTATTGCCAAGTGGCCCCTTAACTCTTGCACCAGATCTGGTGTTGCACTAAGGACTAGGTCCAATAAGGCTTCCCCTCTGGTCAATTCATGAACCAGCTGCTCCAAGAAGTTGTCATTTATTTCATCTAGGAGCTTTATCTCCCTAGCATGTCCTGCCATGACACTGACCCATTCGATACCGGGGTAATTGAAATCACCCATTATTATTACTTTGCTGTGACTTTTGTTAGCTTCCTTGATTTCTTTGAGCATTTCATTACCGGTATCCATTTGTTCATTCTGGCCGGTCGGTCAATAGTACACCCCCACTGCCATTGCCTTCCCCTTTTTACATGGAATTTCAATCCATAGAGATTCTACAGCAAATTCTGTTTCCTGCAAAACTTTAATCCTTTCTAACTCAATGTCCTCTCTAACGTAGCACGCAATCCCTCCACCAATATGAGCAGCTCTATCATTATGATTTAGTTTGTACCCAGGTATCACAGTGTCCCACTGGTTGTCCTCCTTCCACCATGTCTCTGAGATTCCAATCATATCTAACCTCTCATTTAGTGCTATATATTCTAACTCTCCCATCTTATTTTTTAGACTTCTAGCATTTGCATACCAGCATTTTAGAGACTGTATTTTATTCATATTAATCTGGCTATTGGTAGGCATGGGTAATTTGGAATCTGTAATCTCTGTCTGCTCCATACTCAAGGGCATTTGGGCTACTTTACTCTTTTTTGGAACCTCTCTGCTTTTGGTAGTATCCTTCAAGGATACATTGTTCCGAACCATGCGCTTTTGGGTGACTGTCGGCTTTCCCCTATTATCTAGTATAAAAGCTGCTCTATCTCTTTTTAAATGTTAATGCCTGGTTCCATCCCGGTTAAGGTGAAGCCCATCCCTTTAGAAGAGCCCCTCCTTTCCCGAATGGATGGGCTTCACTATTTTTCCTTTTGAGATCCTCTGTGTTTGTCCCATACTTTTTTAAAATTCAGATACCGCCCTCATGTCCACCACCACCACTGGGAGACTATTCCTCGCATCTACCACTCTTTCCGTAAATAAATATTTCAGCATTTACTCCTGAGTCTATCCCCTCTCAGCCTCATCCTAAGTCCCCTCATAGCAGAACTTGCCTTCAATTAAAAGAGACTCTCCTCCTGTGCATGTATGCCATGGAGGTATTTAGACATCTCTATCATACCTCCTCTATCCTGATTTTCCTCTAAAGCATACACATTAAGATCTTTGGGCCCAATTTTTCAAAGGCATTTACACAGGTAACTGCTCTAGGGGCATTCTCCTATGAAGAGAGGCTAAAAAGGTTAGGGGTCTTCAACCTGGAAAAGAGACGGCTGAGGGGAGATATGATAGAGGTCTATAAATTAATGAATGGAGTGGAACGGGTAAGCGTAGATAAATTGTTTACTTCATCAGAATATAAAAAGACTAGGGGGCATGCAATGAAGCTACAGGTTAACCTATTTAAGACTAATAAGAGAAAATACTTTTTCACTCAAAGTGTAATCAAACTCTGGAATTTGTTACCAGAGGATGTAGTAAAAGCTGTTAGTGTAGCTGGGTTTAAAAAAGGATTGGACAAGTTCCTGAAGGAAAGACCCATAAACCATTATTAAAAGGGACACAGGATATCACTGCTTGACCCAATACAAGCATTGAGGAACCTGTGCCTTTTGGGGAGACTGCTAGATACTTATGACCTAGATTGTCCACTGTTGGGAACAGGATACTGGGTTTGATGGACCTTGGTCTGATCCAGTATGGCATATCTTATGTTCTTATTCCAGTGCAGAGCAGGGGCAGAGGAAAGGGCTAACCGAGTAGCACTAATTTTTGATGGTACCCTCTTAGCTCTCTGCGCTTTAAGGATAGGCGACTAAGCATGTAGCATCGAAAATTGGTGCTACCTGGCTAACTCCTGCAGCTTCCAAGGTGTGCGGCGAGACCTGGATTTTCAATGCTGGGGCCACATATGACCCCAACTGAAAATCGGGCCCTTTAAGTCTGTCTTCATATGCTTCATAACGAAGACCACTGATCGTTTTAGTAGCCACCCTCTGCACTGACTCCAACCTATTTATATCCTTTTGAAGGTGCGTTTTCCAGAATTGCAGACAATACTCCAAATTAGGTCTGGCAGCACAGGCACTACTGCCTGCAACTGGAGTAACTGGTGTAGAGTGTCCAACACCACCTTGGCCTTTGTTGGAGCCCAACATGGGGATTGTACAAAGGCATCGGATAGAGGCCATGCAAACTCCAGAGCATAGCCCTGCTGAATGATCTTCAGTACCCATTGGTCGGAAGTGATCATGGCCCAGGCAGAGTAAACATTTGTAACCGACCTCCTATTGGTAGCTCCACCTGGAACGCCCTGGCTTTATTGCATCTTTTTGTATGGAGCTGGCGAGGAGGTAAAGAAACCCTTGCTGGCTCCTCGGAAGCATCAAAAGCCTGCTCCCCAAAAGCCAAAACGTTCCCGCTGGAAGGACGAAAATCAGCCCAACCAAAAATGCAGAAACTCCTTAGGCTGGCCCTGCTGAGGAGCTACTTGTTTAGGACCCTTTGGTCGATCCTTGGGCAGCCTTCCACCATTGGTTTTATCTAAATCCTGAACCAACTTGTCCAGGGCCTCCACAATCAGGAGTTCTCCCTTGTAAGACAGCTTGCTAAGATGGGTCTTGGAGGATACATCCGCAGACCAATTGCGTAACCAAAGAAACTGCCGGGCCACAATAATCGAAGCCATGGTCTTGGCCATGGCCACCACCATGTCATAACAAGCATCCACCATGTATGCCGCTGCTGATTTCAACTTGGCTCTTTCCGAACCAGACACCCGTTCCACCTCTCTCACTTCTAAAACTTGCAGCCAACAGATAGACACCCTTGTGATATAGGTCCCACAAATCGACACCTGCAGTGTCAGTGCACTAGTATCAAAGGCCTGCTTCAACAAGGACTCCAGCCTCTGGTCCTGAGGCCCTGCTGCGCCACTCTGCCCTCTTCTGGGATGGTCATCTTTCTTCTCATTGCCATCACCAGTGTGTCCACCTTAGGTATTTTCAAAAGCTCCTTGTCCTCCTGAGGAATGGGGTACAGACATCTTATTGTTCTACCCCCCCTTAAAATGGCTTCAGGAACCTTCCATTCAGTCTCAGTCATCTTTCTAATTATCCTGTGCACAGGAAAGCACATCTGGGAACCCTTGAAGCCCTGCAGCAATGGATCTTCTAAGGGCTTCTCAGAGAGTACTGTTATAGTAAGGGCTGCGAGGGAATGACTCATTAACAGAGCCAGGTCCTTCCTGTGAAATTGCCTAAAAACACTTGGGTCATCCCCTGGAGGAATTTTCCCTTCCTTCAGGTCCATCATTGCTGGTTCCCCCTCCAGAGGTCAGAGAGGCCCTTTTCCCAATTCCTCTAACTGGAGACTGTAGAGAGTCCTGCTCCCCCAACAAGTCCAGCTCTCCCTTCTCTTTCTTAGCCAGAAGCTCTTCTGCTTCTGAGGGGCAACATCTGTCCACTGGTATGGAAGGGTCTTTGCTTGGGATGGAACATCTGCTTGCTTGAGCTTCAGACAGTAGGTTTTATGCAAAGCCAAAATGAAATAGGGTGAAAAGAGACACGCGAGACAGAGGGAAGAACCCACTGGAATGTTTCCTCCACACCCCCCCCCCCCCACAAGTGCATCGGTGTGAAGAGCAGGAGCAGGACTGACCACATGGAGAGCTCCACTAATACCGCTGAAGCCTCCGAAGCTCCCCACTGTCAGCTCACTGAAGTAGCACTGATCCAACCACTGACTTACTCCCGCAGCCTGCCAGTTCCTTCTCCAGTTATTTCTAAGAGCTCCTTAATCTATGGTATTCCTTTTTTTTTACTTAGTTCTAAAATGACATCAGGTTCACTGTACCGTCAGGAAGCCCAGCAACCTCACCAGATCTGTGGACAATGCAGCTGGGAGGAAAGGGAGCTTGGCTTACCATGCTATTTTACCCCGGGGCTCTGCCAGATCCAACCACAGGCCTTGGCCACTAGTGACTGTTTTCTCCTATCTTTGCTATCTCTTTGTCTATCTGTTTCTCCTACTCTGTCCTATCTTATTAATGGCATTCTTTTCTTATTTTCCATAACATAAATGTAGGATTGTAAATCGCTCTGATGCTTCTTGGCCTGAACGGTATATCAAATGTAATAAACATAAACATAAACTCGCCCACCACTCTAACAGCCAGTGGAGTGAACCCAGCTCCCAGGCTTTTCTACTGCAATCCTGTGTCTGTGAACTCTCCAAGTACCCCCAGAATCCTCTTCATATCTCCCCTCAGCCACCTCTTTTCCAGGTTAAAGAGCCCTAACCTTTTTAGCCTTTCTTCATAGGGGTATCCTTCCATCCCCTTTACCATTTTGGTGGCTCTTCTCGGAACCTTTTCTAATAACGCTATATCCTTTTTAAGATACGGTGACCAGAATTGCACACAATATTCAAGGTGTGGTCGCACCATGGAACGATCCAGAGGCATTATAATATCCTTTGTTTTATTTTCCATTCCTTTCCTTATGATACCTAGCATTTTATTTGCTCTCTTGGCCGCAGCTGCACACTGGGCCGAGGGTTTTAACATGGTATCCACAATGACGCCTAAATCTTTTTCCTGGGTGGTGGTTCCTAATGTGGAACCTTGCTTCGTGTAACCATAATTTGGGTTGTTCTTCCCTAGGTGCATAACTTTGCACTTGTCCACATTAAATTTCATCTGCCATTTTGATGCCCAGTCTTCCAATTTATCAAGATCATCTTGCAATTTTCCACAATCCTCATGGGTTTTAACAACTTTAAATAGTTTTGTGTCATCTGCAAATTTGATAACCTCACTCGTTATTCCCTTTTTCAGGTCATTTATGAATATGTCAAAAAGCAGCGGACCCAGCACAGATCCCTGGGGTACACCACTATTCACCTTTCTCCATTGGGAGAATTGGCCATTTAGCCCTACCCTCTGCTTTCTATCTTTCAACCAGTTCCTGATCCACAATAGTACACTGCCTCCTATCCCATTATTCTTTAGTTTTGCCAAAAGTCTCTGATGAGGGACCTTGTCAAAGGCTTTCTGAAAGTCCAAATACATTATATCAACCGACTCATCTTTGTCTACCTGTTTATTCACACCTTCAAAAAAACATAACAGATTAGTGAGACAAGATTTTCCTTGTCTAAAGCTATGTTGGCTGTCTCCTATTAAGCCATGACTATTGTGACGCTCGCGCCCCTACCAGGCGGTTGCCTAGTAGGGACGGCTGGCCATCTGATATCCCTTCTAGGATTTTTGTAGTTGTGTATGAAAAGAAGAGCCAAGTGGTTAATAAAGCGCACAGGAAATTTTATTCGGTTTCCATGCTGGTAAGTGGTGAACATAAAATTCTTCAAGCATAACGTTTGTTTCTCCAGACAAAAAGAAAATACAGGATAATTTCTCCCAGAAATCAAAAATGTCCAAAACAGTGTAACCTTGAACAAACTTATACCAGCTCCTGTTCCTTACTGCAACTGCTTAACCTTAGCATCAGAAGAAAAAGGGATTTTAAAACTCTTCACATAGTGAGTGAGGTATCAGCTTCAACCCTGCTGTTGCCACACACAAACAGTTTCAGCTGTTTGAACCTCCACTGAGCTCCTGCAGTTTCAGCTTCTTAGGAGAGATTCTTAATCCTTTACATTCAGGCTTTCCCCTCTCTTCCAGCTTCTGAAACTGTCTTTAGGCTACAACAGCCCCCTTTTTATGTTCCACTGTTTCTAGCTCACACTAATACCTTAGTGCACAGCTCGCATTCCATTTCAGAGACATCAGAATTAACAACACTTTCCTCAGGGCCTACCTCCATGCTCTCTATTGAGCTACAGCTGGGTGCTCCTTGAAAGTGTTCCGGGCTCTTTTCCTTAAGAGTCTTCACCAGATTAAACAGCCTCTCCCAGTGCTTGGCCTTGCCTTCTCCAGGCCGGTCTCTTGGGGGTCTCTCCTGTTTAACTTCCCTAGTGAGATATTTCTTTCTGTGCTGAGCCTTCTGGGGTATGACAGTCTCCTCTGAGTCAGAGCAAGAACTATCCTGCTGGCAATGCTTGGTCCCTGCGTACCTTTCTTGGCTGCCTCTATAGTGGTTCCTCCTTCTGCTGCTCTCCTTGGCTGCAAAGCTTCTCTTCAGTTTGGCCACAGAACTTTCCGGTCTGTGCCTTCTGAGAACTGGGCTAGAACCTGGGCTAGGCCTGGAACTGCAACTGCCGCTTGTGCTTGCTCTTGAATTCCTCCTGGACCTTCTTCTCAAAGCCCCTTCCAAACTCCAACTGGCTCTCCCTCTTGTGTTTGTTTTCTCCCTGTTAACTGCTGAGCAGGGCAACTCCCTTCCTGGCTCCGCCCACTTGGACCTCCTACTCCTATGCAGGTTTGTCATGTGGACTGGGATTGGTTTACCCTTAGCTCTGCCCCCTAGGTTCCTTTCAGGGCTTTTAGTATGGAGTATGTGATTTTGTGCACCCATCCCCCGTAAAGAAGAGAAATTCTTCTTTTTTTCAGTTTTTCCTAGCTGGGCTGCACCCTCCTTACCACACTATCTATATGTTCACCAATTGTGTTCTTTATGATGGTTTCTTCCATTTTTCTCGGTACTGAGGTTAGGCTCACCGGTCTGTAGTTTCCCGGATCACCCCTGGAACCCTTTTTAAAAATTGACGTTACGTTGGCCATTCTCCAATCTTCAAGTATTACAGATGATTTTAATGATAGTTCACAGATTACTAATAGCAGGTCTGCAATCTCATATTTCAGTTCTTTCAACACCCTTGGATGTATATCATCCGGCCCAGGTGATTTGGTACTCTTCAGTTTATCAAATAGATGTAATATATCTTCCCGATGTATCGATATTTCTTTCAATTCTTCTGCACCTTTAAATACCACTTCAGTCATGTGTAACATCCCTACATCTTCCTCAGTAAAGACCGAAGCAAAGAATTCATTCAGTCTTTCTGCTATCGCTTTGTTACCTCTTAGTGCCCCTTTAACCCCTCTTTCATTTAATGGACCCCTGACTCTCTCACAGGTTTTTTGCTATGAATGTACTTGCACAAAGAAGTGCCAAAAACAAGAGTAAAAAGATAAGCCTTCAATTTCCTACAGAAAAGGAGAAAAGTCTTCTGTCTGCGCATAGAAGAGGGAAAAGCATCCACCAAACTGGGTCCAGCTATAGAAACCCTCCCTCCCAATAATAGTTAGCCTCACTTGACTAATACATGGAACCCACAGAAAAATTAGTCCCAGTTAACCTAAGCACATGCCCACACTGCCTCCACCAGATAGCCAGATCCTTTGCCCTTCAAAGTACAGTATGCCAGGCAATTGATACACGCTGTTGGTCACTAATGTAAAACAGCAAAACAGAGGAGAAATATGTCGTCACAACTTGCAGTGAGTCAACAATTGCGCTATAGAATTTTGAAGCATTTGAAGCAGCCTAAGAGAGGCCACTATCTGTAAAGCTACACTGATAAAAGTAGGCTAGCAAAAAGGTTTCCCTAAATGTATCCACATAGATTTATAAATAATGACTGAATATCACTGGCTATCTCACCGTCTTTGAATATTGATCTGTTAGATTATAAGCTCTCAGTGGACAGGGAAATACCTCCTGTGCTTGAATATAACTTGTCTTAAGCTATTACTGGGAAGATGTGAGCTAAAACCAAAGGTTAAGAGAAGGTCAAAAAAGGAAATTGGAGCCAAATGAAGAAAACAGGAACTAGCACAAACAATGCAAGTTTTAATAAAACAGCCAGAAAAAGACTTCCAATGAAGTTTGCCATGCAGGCTAAACTAATAATATTTTTTTCAAGTATATTTCAAGGAAAAAAGCAGTGAATGAGTCTGTGGGCCATTAGATGAGCTAAGGGGTAAAAGGGCAGTCAGGGAGGACAAGGCCATAACAGAAAAACTAATCAATTCTTTGCTTTGGTCTTTATTGAAGAGAATATCGGAGATATCCACACCAGAAATACCCTTTAAGGCAATGACTCGAGGAACTGAACCCGGAAGTCGTAAAGGAGCAAATTCACAAACTAAAGCATATGAAATCACAAAGACCTCATGATATGCATTGTATATCCAAAATTTCTGAAATTGCAGATATTTTGCTGGTAATCTGTAATCTTTCATGGAAGTTAGCTATGATACCTGAGTTTGGAGGGTGGCTAATGTAATGCCAATCATTAAAATGGTCTTGGGATGATCTAGGACATTACAAACTGGTGAGCTTGATGATGGGGCTGGGATCAAAAGTAGAAGTTATTCCAAAAAGTAAAGGCCCCTTTTACTAAACACTTAGCGCGTGCTTTTTGCTGAATGGCTCATTTTATTCCTATGGGCTCTGTGGCAAGTGTTAAAGGATAGACACTGCTTAATGGATCAGAGCTAACATGGATTTAACAAAATGAAGTCTTGCCTTATCAATCTGTTAGATTATTTTCGGGGGTGGAGGGGGTGTGTGTTATGAAACACTTGGATAAGGATGAGTTGGTTTATTTAGTGCTTCAGAATTTGAGGCTCCTGAGAAAATTAAAAAATCATGGAATAAGAAGCAATGTTCTATTGAAGAATGGGAACTGGCTAAAAGATAAGAAACAGAGGGGCACATTTACTAAAGCACCACATTTAGTGCATGTAAAACTAATGTTTCACACATGTTTTTGGAGCATCTGGGTCTGGAGGCTGTGGGAGAAGTAGGAGGCATAGCAGCGGTAGAGTTGCATCACCGGCATATAAACGTCATCCCTGCGCCAGTTGCCAATGTGCTGCCCTAGCGCATGCTCACTTGTACTGTAAGATGCGCCCTGCATGCATGAGCTACGATTGCATTATTAGAGCATCAGTGGGCTACAGTGCCCTGTTCCCACCTACAGGGCAGTACTAACAGGCCAGTGGAGAATAGCAAGGTGCTAGATGCAGGCATGCCAGCAGCATGTTGGTGTCCCTTGGGCACACCTGGTGCATCTGTCCCAGTCAAGCAGCTTGTCCCCACCCACACTCTACGCGCTCACTGCATTAACCCCACCTATTCATGCATCTCTTAGGTAACACACCATTTTTTTTGGTATGCTTGACTTTCAGCTGTGCTCTCCTGGTTATCATGCTTCCAAATCGTGTGTTGTAACCACTCTAACATCTGCACTCCAGGCTTGTAACCATGCCCCTATTTTTGCAAAATGGCCCAACTACATATGGAATCTACTGTAATATTGTGCTGAGTTTCTCCACATGTAGCTCAGTTCGTAGTGGCAAACTCATGTGCACTCCAATCAGTCCATATACGTATATTACAAAAAGTACTGCTGGAATGGAGCACATCTTAATCTCCACATCTCAATTCCACTTTTGACGTACCATCAAACTGTCTTCACATGTTCTAATGAAAGAGAGTTGGAGAAAGAGATGGGAAGTAGCACCTTGTTAACATAAGACCATGAGATTTGCTATACTGGGTCAGACCAATGGTCCAACAAGCCCAGTATCCTGTTTCCAACAGTGGCCAGTGTGAGTCACCCATCACATTCCAAAAAAAGTACATAAATTCCATACTGCTTAGCCCAGGGATAAGCGCTGGATTTCCCCTGTCCACTTTAATAATGGTTGATGGACCTTTCCTCCGGGAATTTGCCCAAACCTTTTCTTAAACCCAACTACTCTAACCACACCTTGAAGTTTGCATACGGTTCTGGTCGCTGCATCTAATAAAAGATATAATGGAATTTAAAAAGGTAAAGAGAAGGGCAACAAAAATGATAAAGAGGATGGAAGGAAGCCCCTAGGAGGAATGGCTTAAAAAGTTAGAGCTCTTCAGTTTGGAGAAGAGATAACTGAGGGGAAGTATGTAGAGGTCTACAAAATAATGAGCAGAGTAGAATGACTAAATGTGATCGGGCTGTTTACTCCTTTAAAAAGTATGAAAAATAAGTACATGAATTGAAGCTACAAATAGTACATTTAAGGCTAATAGGAGAAAATATTTTTCCACTCAGTGTGGAATTAAGCTCTTGAATTCCTTCTAGAGGATATAGTAAAAGCTGTTGCACAATAGAGCAACCATAGCGACATTTTAATATCCTTCATTTTATTCTCCATTCATTTCCTTATGATTCCTAGCATTCTATTTGCTTTCTTGGCTGCTGTTACACACTGAGCAGAGGATTTCAATATATTATCCTTGATGACACCTAGATACTTTCCTGGGGCGGGGACTCCAAATGTGGCACCTAGCAACATATATCTGTCATTTGGATTGTTCATTGCTAAGTGCATAACTTTGCACTTTATTCACATTAAATTTAATCTGCTAGTTGTATGCGCAGAGCGGAGGAGTATAAGAACATAAGAACATAAGATATGCCATACTGGGTCAGACCAAGGTCCATCAAGCCCAGTATTCTGTTTCCAACAGTGGCCAATCTAGGTCATACGTACCTAGCAGTTTCCCCAAGGGACACAGGTTCCACAATGCTTGTATTGGTTCAAGCATTGATATCCTGGGTCCCTTCTTAATAATGGTTTATGGACCTTTCCTCCAGGAACTTGTCCAAACCTTTTTTAAACCCAGCTACACTAACAGCCTTTACTACATCCTCCGGTAACAAATTCCAGAGTTTGATTACACGTTGAGTGAAAAAATATTTTCTTTTATTAGTCTTGAATAGTTTACCCTGTAGCTTCATTGCATGTCCCCTAGTCTTTCTATATTCTGATAAGGTAAACAATCGATCTACGTTTACCCGTTCCACTCCGTTCATTAATTTATAGACTTCTATCATATCTCCCCTCAGCCGTCTCTTTTCCAGGTTAAAGAGCCCCAACCTTTTTAGCCTTTCTTCATAGGAGTAGCCTTCCATCCCCTTTACCATTTTGGTGGCTCTTCTCTGAACCTTTTCTAAAATTGCTATATCCTTTTTAAGATATGGCGACCAGAATTGCACACAATATTCAAGGTGCGGTCTCACCATGGAACGATATAGAGGCATTATAATATCTTTTGTTTTATTTTCCATTCCTTTCCTTATCATACCTAGCATTCTATTTGCTCTCTTGGCCGCCGCTGCACACTGGGCCGAGGGTTTTAACATGGTATCCACAAGGACGCCTAAATCTTTTTCTTGGGTGGTGGTTCCTAATGTGGAACCTTGCATCGTGTAACCATAGTTTGGGTTGTTCTTCCCTAGGTGCATAACCTTGCACTTCTCCACATTAAATTTCATCTGCCATTTTGATGCCCAGTCTTCCAATTTATCAAGATCCTCTTGCAATTTTCCACAATCCTCCTGGGTTTTAACAACTTTAAATAGTTTTGTGTCATCAGCAAATTTGATAACCGCACTCGTTATTCCACTTTCCAGGTCATTTATGAATATGTCAAAAAGCAGCGGACCCAGCACAGATCCCTGGGGTACACCACTATTCACCTTTCTCCATTGGGAAAATTGGCCATTTAGCCCTACCCTCTGCTTTCTATCTTTTAACCAGTTCCTGATCCACAGTAGTACACTGCCTCCTATCCCATGACTCTTTAGTTTTGCCAAAAGTCTCTCATGAGGGACCTTGTCAAAGGCTTTCTGAAAGTCCAGATACACAATATCAGCCGACTCACCTTTGTCCACCTGTTTATTCACTCCTTCAAAAAACATAACAGATTAGTAAGACAAGATCTTCCTTGTCTAAAGCCATGTTGGCTGTCTCCCATTAGGTCATGACTATCTATATGCTGAGTAATTTTATTCTTTATGATGGTTTCTACCATTTTTCCCGGTACTGATGTCAGGCTCACCGGTCTGTAGTTTCCCGGATCACCCCTCGAACCCTTTTTAAAAATTGGTGTTACATTGGCGATCCTCCAATCCTCAGGTATTAGAGATGATTTTAATGATAGTTCACAGATTACTGATAGCAGGTCTGCAATCTCAAATTTCAGTTCTTTCAACACCCTTGGATGTATACCATCCGGCCCAGGTGATTTGCTACTCTTCAGTTTATCTAATAGTTGTAGGACATCTTCCCGATGTATCGATATTTCCTTCAATTCTTCCACACCTTTAAATACCACTTCAGTCGTGGGTAACATCCCTACATCTTCCTCAGTAAAGACCGAAGCAAAGAATTCATTCAGTCTCTCCGCTATCGCCTTGTCGCCTCTTAGTGCTCCTTTAACCCCTTTATCATCTAATGGACCAACTGACTCTCTCACGGGTTTTTTGCTACGAATGTACTTGAAAAGGTCTTTATTTCGCGTTTTTGCTTCCGCAGCAAGCTTCTTCTCAAATTCTCTCTTTGCCTGCCTTATCAATGCCTTGCATTTGACTTGCCAGTGCTTGTGCTGTTTCCAGGTTTCATCATTTGGCTCTTTTTTCCATTTCTTGAAAGATGCTTTTTTGGCAACAACAGCCTCTCTGACCTCAGCTTTAAACCATGCTGGCAATTTTTTGGACTTCCTTCCACTTTTCTTAAAGCGTGGAATACAGCTGGTCTGGGCTTCCAAGATAGTATTTTTCAACAACACCCAAGCTTGATGTACGTCTTTAACCTTTGCAACTGCTCCTTTTAGTTTTTTCTTAACTGTTTTCCTCATTCTATCATAGTCTCCCTTTCGAAAGTTAAAGGGTAGTACTGTGGATTTCCTTACTATCCCTCCTCCACTAATTAAATCAAAGGCGATCATGCTATGATCACTATTGCCAAGTGGCCCCAACACCCTTATCTCTTGCACTACATCTGGTGTTCCACTAAGGATTAGGTCTAATATTGCTTCCCCTCTGGTCGGTTCATGAACCAGCTGCTCCAAGAAGCAGTCATTTATTTCATCTAGGAACTTTATCTCCCTAGCATGTCCTGTTGTGACACTGACCCAGTCGATGCCGGGGTAATTGAAATCACCCATTATTATTACTGCACTGTAACTTTTGCTAGCTTCCTTGATTTCTTTGAGCATTTCATCATCCATTTGTTCATTCTGGCCAGGCGGACGATAGTACACCCCCACTGCCATCGCCTTCCCCTTTTTACATGGAATTTCAATCCATAGAGATTCTACAGCAAATTTTGTTTCTTGCAAAACTTTAATCCTTTCTGACTCAATGCCCTCTCTAACATAGAGCGCAACCCCTCCACCAATTTGATCAGCTCTATCATTTCGATATAGTTTGTACCCAGGTATCACAGTGTCCCACTGGTTGTCCTCCTTCCACCATGTCTCTGATATTCCAATCATATCTAACCTCTCGTTTAGTGCTATATATTCTAACTCTCCCATCTTGTTTTGTAGACTTCTAGCATTTGCATACAAGCATTTTAGAGACTGTATTTTATTCATATTAATTTGGCTATTGGTAGACATGGGTAATTTGGGATCTTTAAGTTCTGTCTGCTCCATACTCGAGGGCATTTGGGCTACTTTACTCTTTTTTGGAACCTCTCTGCTTTTTGTAGTATCCTTCAAGGATACATTCTTCCGAACCATGCGCTCTTGGGCGACTGTCGGCTTTCCCCTATTATCTAGTTTAAAAGCTGCTCTATCTCCTTTTTAAAGGTTAATGCCAGCAGCCTGGTTCCATCCCGGTTAAGGTGAAGCCCATCCCTTCGGAAGAGCCCCTCCTTTCCCCAGAATGTTCCCCAGTTCCTAACAAATCCGAACCCCTCATCTCTGCACCATTGTCTCATCCACGCATTGAGACTCCGGAGCTCTGCCTGCCTATTGGGTCCTGCGCGTGGAACGGGAAGCATTTCGGAGAACGCTACCCTGGAAGTTCTGGATTTCAACTTCCTACCTAATAGTAGCCTAATAGTTAAAGCAACTATATAGTACCCAGACGATCAAGGGTTTAATTCCCACTGGTACTCCTTGTGCCCTTGAGCAAGTCACTTTACCCTCCATTGCCTTGGAAGAAAAGGCCTAGTAATCTACTTCTGGTGATACATTGCCAAGAAACCCCAGAGACAGCTGGATCACCAGTGATCAGCACTGACTTGATAACACTAAAAAAAATTTGGACGAGCAGTCTCCTAGTTTATCTTGAATTTTTTCATAATTCTCTTATGATTTAACAACTTTGAATAATCTTCTATCATCTGCAAATTTGATCAGCTAACTTGTAGTTCCCATTTCTATGTCATTTATAAATATGTTAAAAAGCAGTGGATCCAGTACAGATCCCTGTAGAACTCAGCTTTCTCCACTGAGGAAATTTGACCATTTAGCTGTATTCTCTCTTTCCTCTCTTTTAATCAGTTCCCAATCCACAATAGCACTCTGCCTCCAATCCCATGACTTTTTAATTTCACCAAGAGTCTCTCATGAGGGACCGTGTCAAAGGCTTTCTGAAAATCCAGATACACTTTATCTATCAGCTCATCTGTAACTACTTATTTATTCACACCTTCAAAAAATGCAGCAGATTGGTGAGTCAAGATTTCTCGTTTCTAAATCTATGTTGGTCTTGTCACATTAAAACATGACTATACACTATGTTTAGCCATTTTGCTCATGTTTTTGTTTTGTTCCTATATCCCTTTCCCTTAGAGATCCCTTTTCTGTGGAAAGGTCCTACAGTTTGTCAGAATGCCAAAACTGCTGTTCTCTCTTTGGGGTACCTGTACCCGGGAAGCTGGAGAGTATCAGAGTGATGAGCAGAAAGGTGACAGCTCCATCCATGGTCCAGCTGCTGTGGTCTCTTGTTCTCTGGTCTCTAAGGGTCAGCAGGATCTCCTCTGGATGTATAACTGTACAGCCTGTGTGCTAGATATACACTTGGAGAAACCAGGGGAAGATTGATAGAGGTGGAGAGTTAAGGTCACATTATGATTGGATATCAACATATTGTCCAAGACAGCCCATTAAGAATACGTTGCAACCTCTCTGGGTCATGAAGTATACAGAGCTGCTGTTTATTGGACACTACAGGATGTTCCTGGACTCACTATTTACTGTGGGAGGACAGAATAACCAGCAGTGTTTACAGAGCTGCCACGTCGAAATTCTAGGAAGGAGATTTTAGGTGAGTCCTAGATGTCTGACAACCCTTTTGTGATGCATTATAGGAGTAGCAAGTTGGACAATTTTGCAAAGTAAGTTCAAAACCATGACTGGACAAGAAGTCTTTCTCCTGGAATTCGGTTATGTGGCAGCTGTATGCTTATGAGAGGAGGGAATGAGTTTGATTATGGACCTGACTATACCCCCTCTGTAGCACTGCCAGCCCATCTTTTTACCATCCTCTCTAGCTCTCCCAACTCCTGTTAGACAAGCGTTCATGGAGGTGGATGTTTGTATGGTAGTAGCATATGTAACAGCCTGTGTAAGTGCACTCAAACCAGTTACTAGCAAAAGATTTATTTCTTCTAAAAAGATAGGAGCTAAGTGTTGAGCTTCTTTGACTCCATGAAAGAAGAGCTGCAGCCATGCACACTGAAAGACAGAGATCTGTGAGACAAAGAAGCAGTTCAGGAGTCTCAGCCATGGTGGAGAATTTCTGCAGTCTCAGCCCTAGGCGATATCCCACATCATGCTGACAGTGCAATACTGGGCACTAGCATAGGAAATCTGTGGAAGAGCCGCCATGTTTGATGCATGATTGTCATAACCTGATCCGGCACATTAGGAGACAAACAGGGGTGATCATAAGATTTGCCATACTGGGTCAGACCAAAGGTTCATCAAGCCCCGTAATCCAAAAAATGAAAGATGCAAGTGTATTACATTACCGAAAGAATAATATGAGAACAAGAGTAACCCCAGAACAAAAGAAGAGCAAACAGGTTATACATAATTGGGGTCATTCTGAGCCATGAATAGTGGGGATGGACGTCCATCCGTGCTATTTGTACCGGCTTCTGCCCCCGACTAACATCCCCACTGGTTGTGTGGGGAAGTTAGATGAGAGTGTGCAGTGGAAGGTCACTGGCCCTGGATGTACAGGGCCAATTCTAATGTTGGCCCTTGGAATCCAGGGCTGAAGAAATGTCTGGGGAAGTTATTCCACCTCTGAGGTGGAAAAATTCCCTGGACATGATTTTTTGAGAAGCCCGGGATGCGGATGGGGCAGGGGCAGCCGGGGTTTATTCCCCATAGCCCAACCCTGTCCTTAGGAGGTGAGATCGTGTGTTAGACTGTGGGGAATAAACCCATTTTGCAGGCGGCTGGCATCGTTGTATTTAAATGGACGCCATGGCATTGCGGCTCCATTTAAAAGACCTGACTGAGTTAGTCGGGCAGTGCCTGTACGTGCAGGCCAGGCTGAATCACAGTCCCAGCCTGCACGTACAGGCCTGATCGTGATTCTGATCCTGAAGTGCTAGACGTGCCTCGCAGGATCAGAATTGTGATCTTCTTTGTAAGTCCTGCTCAGACTGGACGTACAGAGGGGATTTACATCCAGAACAGAATCGGGCTGATTGGGGGTAATTCTGTGTCACGAATAGCGGGGATGGATATCTATCTCTGCTATTCTTGCCTTCTCCTCCCATGTTTAACTTCCCCACCGGTTGTGGGAGGCCAGATCAGGGCTGTGGGGAATAATCATTTATTTCTGGTGGCCGGCACTGCGGCTTTTAAATGTAGCCACTGTGCCATGAGAACTGGACGCCGTGTCAATGCAGCTCCATTTAAAAGCCCTGACTGAGTTAGCTGGGCTTTTAATGTATGTGCAGGCTGGACTGAATTATAGTATATGACTGTTCATGATTCTGGTCGCGTGGTGCTAGACTTGCCCTGCAGGATCAGAATCGCGATCCTGTATGTACATCTGGCTCAGACTGGACATCCAGAGGGGATCTATGTCCCCGACAGAATTAGACTGCATGGGTCCAATATTCAATGGCAGTGGCTAGCTGCCGCTGCTGAACATTAGACCTGGATAATCAATGCTGGGGTCATATCTGCTGCTGCTGCTGCTGCTGCTGCTGCCCCGTTAGCTTATGAGGCAAAGGTTATACCAGTGTTTACAGCGCCTGAATTTTGCTGCTTTGCAATAACTGGGCAGCAGCTCAGTATTGCCATTGCCCAGTTATTAGCCATTGCTGCCCCCAAAAGGTGCAGCACTGAAGGGTCATGCATTTGGGCTGCCAGAATCCAATGAAGCAGTACAGTGTAGGGGACGAAATACCTCTATCCACAAAAGAAAAGCAGGACCTGGGCGTGATTGTTGTTCTGATGATCTTAAGGTGGCTAAACAGGTAGAGAAGACAACAGTAAAGGCCAGAAGGATGCTGGGGTGCATCGGGAATGGCCAACAGGAAGAAGAAGGTAATAGAGTCTCCCCATCAATCTTTGGTGAGACTCCATTTAAACTATTGTGTGTAATTTTGGAGACCACACCAATATTCTCTCGAAGCTGCATTGGGTCCTCTGCAGGCATTCCTGATGGTGAGGGGAGCTCCAGAGCAATCATGCTGCATAGGCAGGTCCTTAGGGGACCTGCACAATTTCTCTGCACTCCCCTCCCCCCCCCCCCCCCCCCACTGGCGGAGGACCCAGCACAGCTTAGAGGGAACACTGGACCACACTCTCAAAAAGATATAAACAGGATGAAGTCGATGCAGAGGCTGGCTATAAAAGTGGTCAATAGGCTTCATCATAAGGCATATGGGGACAGAGTTAAAGATCTCAATATGTATACTTTAGAGGAAAGGTGGAAGCGGTGTGATATGATAGAGACACTGAAATACACAGGGTGTCTGCAACAAGGGTCCATAGGATGGAGGTGAAAGGGGATAGATTCAGGAGTAATATGCAGAAATATTTCTTTATGGAAAGAGTAGTAGATGAGTGGAATAGTTTCCTGGTAGAGGTAGTAGAGATGAGAAATGTATCTGAATTCAAGAAAGGATAGGACAAACTCAGAAAATCTCTAAAGGCAAAAAAGGGACCATAGTAGTCCTCAAGGAAGAGAAGGCTTGTTAGGTTCTCTGGTCTTTATCTGCTGTCATGTTTCTGTGTTTCTTAAATCATGACTATGGGCCTGATATTTGAACGGCATTGACATGGTTAACAGCCCAGTAAACTATATAAATGCCTTAGATGAGGATATTCATTGGTAGTTACATGATTAGTGCTGTTGCATATCCCCCTCTAAGTCCCCTACACACCCCAGTGCTATCCGGTTAGCATCGGGGCATGTTGAGGGCATTCCAGGGTGGAGTGGAAGCAGAGACTGTCACTAACCTGGCATCAGCGATATTGCAATCTGCCCAGTTAGCGATCTGCATCTAAAAGATAGGCAAAGAAAATCCCTCACCTATTTATTTATTTAGCTGTATTTATATCCTGCTTTTCACTGGGTCAAGGTGGTCAATTGGGGGATACATTTAACATGAGGGGATATGAGACACATATGCTAATACTTATAGGGAACATGGGCAATGGAGGGTTAAGTGGCTTGCCCAAGACCACAAGGAGTGCCTATAGAACTAGAAATCCCAGTCCCTCAGGCCTGAGATTGCTGTCCCCAGGTGGGACTTGACCCCCCTGGCCTGAAGTACCTTGTCCTAACCACTAGACCAGCGATGGCGAACCTATGGCACGCGTGCCAGCTGTGGCACGCGAAGGCCTTGCAGCTGGCACGCGGGAAGGTCGCACATTAAAAAAAAAAAAAAAAGCCGCCCGCTGCCGCCGCGGCGGCATGGAGTGTCCCGCGGGGCTCCCTCTGCCCGGCGGGACTCTCCCGGCGCTGCTCAGCCCCTCTCTGCCGGCTTGCAGAGACGCGAAGGGAGAGTCTCCCTCGCGTCTCTGTTAAGCCCGCAGGGGCTGATGGGAAATTTCCCATCTGCCCCAGCGGGCTTAAGAGAGACGCGAGGGAGACTCTCTCTCCTTTCGCGTCTCTGCAAGCCGGCAGTGAGCGGCTGAGCAGCGCCAGGAGAGTCCCGCCGGGCAGAGGGAGCCCCGCGGGACACTCCATGCCGCCGCGGCGGCAGCGGGCAGCTTTTTTTTTTTTTATTGCCATGAGCCGAGGGAGGGGGGTTAAGACTGGCAATGGGCTAGGGAGGGAGAGAGGGGGGTTAAGACTGGCAATGGGCTAGGGAGGGGGGTTAAGACTGGCAGTGGGCTAGGGAGGGAGGGAGGGGGGTTAAGACTGGCAATGGGCTAGGGAGGGAGGGGGTTGAGACTGGCAATGGGCTAGGGAGGGAGGGGGGTTGAGACTGGCAATGGGCTAGGGAGGGGGTTGAGACTGGCAATGGGCTAGGGAGGGAGGGAGGTTAAGACTGGCAATGGGCTAGGGAGGGAGGGAGGTTAAGACTGGCAATGGGCTAGGGAGGGGGGAGGGGGGTTGAGACTGGCAAGGGGCTAGGGAGGGAGGGGTGTTGAGACTCGCAGTGGGCTAGGGAGGGAGGGAGGGAGGGGGGTTGAGACTGGCAATGGGCTAGGGAGGGGGGGGTTAAGACTGGCAGTGGGCTGGGGAGGGCGGTTAAGACGCAGTGGGCTATGGGGGGGAGTTAAGACTAGCAATGGGCTGTGGGCTGATGAGGGCTGGCAATGGGCTATGAGCTGATGAGGGCTGTCTGGAAATGGGGTGATGGGGGGGTTAGGACTAGTAATGGGCTATGGGGGGGGTTAAGACTGGTAGTGGGCTGATGGGGGGGTTAGGACTGGTAATGGGCTATGGGGGGGTTAAGACTGGTAGTGGGCTGATGGGGGTGTAGGACTGATAATGGGTTATGGGGGGGGGGGCTAGGACAGGAAATGGGCTGATGGGGAGGGGTTAGGACTTGAGGTGGGCTGATGTGGTTAGGACTGGTAATGGGCTGTGGGCTGATGGGGGGGGGGTTAGGACTGGCAATGGGCTATGGGGGGCTGACTGGAAATGGGCTGATGGGGGGTTAGGACTGGTAAAGGGTTATAGGGGGGGGGCTTAAACTGAAAATGGGGTGATGGGGGTTAGGACTGGAAGTTGATTGACGGGGGGCTAGGACTGGTAATGGGTTGGGGTGTTGCTAGGACTGGAAATGGGCTGAGTGGAAGGGGAGGCTTGAACTGCAAATAGCTGATGGGGAGGGGGCTTGGAATGGAAATGGGCTGTGAGGGAAGGGAGCTAGGACTGAAAATGGGCTGATGGAACAGCTAGGATAGGACTGGAAATGGGCTGTTGGGGGGAGCTAAGATTGGAAATGGGCTGTGGTGGGGGCTTGAATTGAAATGGACTCATGGAGGGGCTAGAACTGGAAGTAGGCTCATGGGGGGGCTTGGACTGGAATTGGGCTGAGTGGAGGGGAGCTATGATTTGACATGGGCTGATGGTGGGGCTAGGAAATGAGTAGAAATGGGCTGATGGGGGGGCTAGGATTGAAAATGAGCTGATGAAGGGACTTGGACTGGAAATGGGCTGATGCAGGGACTAGAAGGGAATGGATGCTGGGTGAGACTGGAACTAGAAGGGAGCTGATGTTGGGGGAGGATTAGAATGGGATGGGGCTGGGAGAGTAAAATGGAGAGGGGAAAAATATTTTGTGTAGGAGGGATGAAAAATCTACAATTGGCCAGGTATTGGGAGAGTAATTGGGGATTGAGGATGGAGGGGTAAAATTTGTGTGGATGAAATAGGAATGAGGAAAGAGCAAAAGGAGAAAGATTAGTATGTTAAAGCAGATGTAGAGAGAGAGAGAGAATGGAAAAAAAAACTAGAAGAGAGAAGAAAGGACAAATGGACAGCAGACGATGGAGAGTTAGCAGAAAACATGAAGAAACCAGAAGAAGGTGGCTGGACCAATTGCAACTGAAAAAAAAAATGCACAAAAGGTAGAAAGATATCTCTTTATTTTGAATTTATTAACTGGAATATGTCAGCTCTGGGAAATGTGCATCATTAACATCTGCGCTTTGTTTGGTACAAGAGGAAATTCCTATTTGACGTTGCCACTTGTTCTCTTTCCCCAGTATTCTCTGAAATGTATTGGTTTAATATTTGCAGTGTTGCCTTTTGATAGGTAGGGTATGGTGCTTTGTGAGTCCTGGTAATGCTGTCAGGATACGGCGGGTTTGCTATGGGTTCTAAATGGGCAGCGTTTGTAGTAGTTCCTAATGTGCCTGGCGGTTGGCACTGGATTATAGTAATGTAGAAATCTTTTAGTCTTTCTTTATCCATACACTCATTAAGAGACATGTTTACTAAAAGTTAGTGTATGGTAACATTATGCAAATATTTATGCAAATAAGACCACTTATGCAAATGACGTGCTGGCACTTTGAGGAAATTCTTTGGTTTTGTGCGGCAGTTTGGGCACTCGGGCTCAAAAAGGTTAGCCATCACTGCACTAGACCATGCCTCCCTATCTATCCACTAGACCTATCTAACCACTAGACCACGCCTCCCCACCTATCTTTAAGGTGCTGGGGCTAACAAGGCAGCATGCAACATTGCTGCTGCCTGGTTAGCTATTGCAGCTTCTGACGTGTTCGGCGATCCTCAGATATTCAATGCCGAGGCCGTATATGACCCTACCATTGAATATCCATGGTTAAAGGTAGGCAGGCAGGGCTATGCACCATGGAGGAGGAGTAGCCTAGTAGTAGAGGCAAGGTACTTCAGGCTGGAAGGTCAGGGGTTCAAATCCCACTAGAGGACAGCAACCTTGGGCTGGAAGGACTGAGGTTTCTAGTCCCACAGATGCTCCTTGTGGTCTTGGGCAAGCCACTTAACCCTCCATTGCCCATGTTCCCTGTAAGCATTAGTGTATGTGTCTTGTATCCCCCACTTGTGTTGTGACTGCTTTGATTGAAGGATAAGGCAGTATACAAAAAAAAATATCAGGCCTTATAAGTTTACTAGTTTTTCTCATTTTTTTACTTTTTTTCACATAGCCCTTTCCCTTTATAAAGGCTTATTTTTTGTGGAATGGTCTTACAGATCTTCAGAATGTGAAAAATATTCTCCTTCTCTGGGGTACCTGGAGCTGGGAAAATGGAGAGTATCAGACTGATGAGCAACAAGGTGATAGCTCCATCCACGTTCCAGCTGCTGTGGTCTCTGAGGGTCAGCAGGATCTCCTTGTGGCTTGTTGCCTCAGGCACAAAAACAAAGATTGTGAGCTCTTTGGGGACAAGGGAAAATATATACACAGTACCTGAATGTACACCCCTTCGATTGGTGGAAAAATAGTATAGAAGCCTAGTTAAATAAATAAATAAACATTATCACAGAATATTGTCCAGGGCAGCCCATCATGAATAAGTGGCAACTTCTCTTGGACTTCACATATACAGAGCTGCTGCTTTTTGGACCCTACAGGATGTTCATGGACCCACTACTTACTGTGCAACGATAGAATAACAAGTAGTGTTTAAAGAGCTGCCAGGTCGCCCAATTCTAGGAGGGAGATTTTAGGCCAGTCTTAGATTTCTGACAATACTATTGTGATGCATGATGGAAGTAGTATGAGGAACAATTCTGCAAAGTAAATTCAAAACCACAGCTGGCCAAAAAGTATTCCTCCTTGAACTGGCTCTATGCTTACAAGAGGAGGGAATGAGTTTTTGATATAACATATAACTTCTAGTATGTTTTGTAATAAATGATTCAGAAATGCATTCACCAAAGGCATAGAGGGGGGTAACCTGCACGGAGCCTCACTGGGCAGACTGGATGGATAATGCAGGTCTTTATCTGCCATCATTTACTATGTTACTATGTTGCTGTCTGTTTATGCTGCATAAGGCCAAAAAGGAAGCGGAGAACTCATCTGACAGGGAAGAAGGCTACGAAGGTGGTCGGCCCCATGGATCTTCATGTGAATGTCACATAACAGAGGGCTTCTGCTGAGTCTTCGGTAAATGTAAGATCTTCTCCGGAATGTCCTCTTGTGGGGGTTTTGGCCTCACCCGACTGTTCTAATAACTTCATTGGATCCAATATGGCTCTCTCAGATAAGGAGGGGGTTCATTGTCAGTTCCTTTTCTTCCCCAAGGGAACGCTAAGTGTTTATCAAAAGGGGATATGGTTACTTCCTTTTCCGAATGCAATTCAATTTCCTAATACTGGCACAGTGATGGCCTCTTCGTGGTTAAGAGATTCCTTTGAAGGATATTTGGGAGGTAGTTCCCAGACAGAACAAATGCTTGAAACCTCCCGTGAACAATTTTCATGTTTTTCTTCTGAAACTGGCTAAAATGGCTGAGACTGACTGAAGGGAGAAGAGAAGGATGGATCAGCTCTCTACTGTAGATAGCTTAGATCTATCTGCTTTCCTGGAGTCCTCTAAAGATGAGATTCTGAGTAGAATCACCCTGCTAGTAACTGATAAGAACAGAATATTGAAATTATATTTTCAAAAGAAAAATGTGTCCTTTAGTGGGCAAAGTATCAGTGTTTCCTGATGCGTGTAGGGCCACACAGCTGAGACAGAAGGTCTTTATTGGCTTGAAGTCTTGGGTATTGGCTCTTGAAGCTAAATGTCTTTTAAAACTTCCTTGTAAATGCCTGGTTTCCTTTCAAGGTATTTATTGTACATTTTGTGATCCAGGGCAGCTAGAGATTTCTCTTGCTGGAGAGAATGTCTGATTGAATCCTTCGGTGTTTTCCTTTCTCATATAGAATGTTCTGTAGCTAATTCTGGAACACAGATAATATTCTTTGCTAAATTATTAAATACGTCAGAGGGATGATGTGGAATGTTTTTAATTTTGTTTGCATATATTACAGTGGATGAAAAACAGCCACCGCCTTTATCTGGCTGCACATGAAATGGCGGATTCTGCCCCAGGGAGTTGTACATTGCTGTTACACTCTTGTGGCCATTTCACGTCAGTGAGTGATATTGTTACATCTCTACTTTGATAAAACATATAAAAGTACAATCATAATAGTGTAATATAGGGTGAATTTTCATAAGCTTTCTTTGGTTTGAAAACAGTGGAGCCAAGGCACTTAAAACATAATAATCTTATTGCTTTGTTTCTGTTCTTTGGGCTCATTTTTAAAAAGTCCCTAAGACAAATGGTGCACAATTGTATTTACAAATTTAGAAACCTGAAGCTCAATTTCTAAACTAAAAGAAATGCAGATCCTACTGGAATTGGGTTCCTGCATAATAATGTGATACTAGATGTGCCAGGATGTTCCTACAGTCCGTCCCTGATCTCCCATATGCACACAAACAGACACACTCCCCACATCCTGGTCCACTACAACACACACGTTGACACACTAAAAGAGCTCAGGGATGCGCTGATTCTGCCCCTCAAGGGCTCTCTTTGACTGTTTTTTGTTGTTGAGTCACAGTATTCAGTGGATTGATTTAGACCCTGCTAACAGTGTTTCTATTAATATGTTTATTCTGTGTCATTATCCGTATAGGCAGCAGTGTTGAAGTTATATATAGATTTGCCACTGACTCCTGCTGATTATCTGGATAGAGGTTGAATATCTCTGATATCCACATATTTTTCCTCCGCCATCTGCCTTGAAAGTCAGAGAGAGAGAGAGAGACTGTCTGTTTGAGCTGAGTGCAGTGGGAGAGATGCTGAGAGCACAGCCTGGAGAGCACAGCCTGTGGGAGGTCAGCACAGAGAGAGAGAGAGAGAGAGAGAGAGAATGTGCTGTGCTCAAAAAACCCCGAGACTGCCACTACTGGACAGACTTCTGTGAGAGTGAAAATCTCTGCATGTGAGAGTCCACAGGACAGAAGGCTTTAAGTCCCCTTTTCCTATGATCTATGAAAATAACAGATGATGTTTACTTATTGCTTCAATTCTTTCAGTAAAGCTATATTTTTTTTATATATACAGGCTTCTAGCATGGACGGTGGCTTTGTTGAAGAGACAGGGAGTCTGGAGAGACAGTGGAGCATGGAAATTGTACATCCAGTGAACTAGGTTCTTGAAGAGCAATTTTCCCCATCCCCTCAGAATCTCTTAACATGAGGAAAAACAAGGTCTTCATAACCCTGCACACTCACAGTTGCAAGACACAGTTCACCTGTGCCTTCCCCCACCCTCAAATCTGGCCACTAGCTACTACAATTTATGTTATCAGCCTCTGCACAGCCCTTTTATAATATTTTAAAGATCATGTGTCACTTTCAAAGGAAAACAGCTTTTTTTTCCCTGAAAATCTATTGCTTTTTTTCTTTGAAGAACCACTTCAGCCATATTTATTTTATTTATTTATTTAGTATACATTTGTATACCGCTACTTCCAGCGATCAGCAGCGGTTTGATTACAGATTGGAAATTGTCAAATCATGACAGGAAATTTTTGAGGTATAAACACATTGATTAGACAGGAAAGCACAGCATACAGAGAACTATTTTACAGGGAACATGGGCTATGGAGGGTTAAGTGGCTTGCCCAAGACCACAAGGAGCACCTGTGGGACTAGAAACCCCAGTCCTTCCGGCCCAAGGTTGCTGTCCTCCAGTGGGATTTGAACCCCCGACCTTCCGGCCTGAAGTACCTTGCCCCAACCACTAGGCCACTCCTGGAGGAGTAGCCTAATGGTTAAGAGCACTAGCTTGGTAAACCCAGAGAACAGGGTTCAATTCCCACTAGCACTCCTTGTATTCTTGGGCAAGTCACTTAACCCTTTGTTAATTCAGTAAAATCCAAGTTATCAATGACCCTGTTTAACATACATTACTGTAGCAGCAAAGCGCAGACAAACCAATGATACCAGGAGTCTGTTCAGAAGGTCCAAATCATTTATTTGTGCACAAGTCTCAAGCAAGGCAATTTCAAAATGGCTGAGCAAAGTTTTCAAGCATTACAACAACTTTTATAGACTTCTGTTCCATTCTAGGTATAGAAAAACATTTCATTGGTCCCGGTACTCTCCCGTACCTCCCATAGCTCTTCCATTGGTCCCGGTACTGATAAGTTTCTCCAATTATGTTCCTTCTGTGGGCTTCTGTGGGCATGACACCTGCCTGCCCCCCTTCTAGTCCCAATTACAATGGTCAGTTCATCAACTTGTTACTTTCACACTTTCAAGGTTATGGGACCATTTGTGCGTGCAGAAGAGCAAGGTTCTGTAACTCATCTGTCAGCACTCCTCATTATTTCTCTGCAAATGTACTTTTTCTTATCAGTAACTTTTAAACATGTCTTTTCTGTATTTTTCCATTTCTTAATTCTGCAGTTCTGCTTATCTAAGCTAATTCAATATTTCTACTGAGTTCTTTCTTACAATAGCAGCATATTGGGGGATGTGCAATCCTATATGCCTCTCCACAGGCCTCATTTACAGGTCAAGCTAGCCATGCTGGCCTGCCTATGTCAGACACCATGGGTCACAGGCCTGCACCTGCCACATTACCATGTTTAAGTTACAACATAAATTTTATTTATTTATTTACATTCTCTTATATACCGCGCTATTCTGCATCAGTGCGGTTTACATTGAACAAACTGAAATTACATTGAACAGGGCATTATAACTTGGAGATAACTATTTTACAGGGAACATGGGCTATGGAGGGTTAAGTGGCTTGCCCAAGACCACAAGGAGCACTTGTGGGACTAGAAACCCCAGTCCTTCCGGTAAATAGCTTTGATTGAAATGATAAAGCAGTATGTAAAACCTGTTAAATAAATACATAAGAAGTGCTTAAAAGATCATGTGCACTTTTTATAAGTATCTAGATTAGTTGTTTTGGCTTTTAATCTCTGATGAGTTAAGAAAGTATTTTCCTTCACTGTAGATGGAATCTGAAGGAGTCTTGCTCTAGAGCTCCATGTGCAGAATCCATCCCGGATACATATTAGCTGAAGCCTGCAATTAATCTCAATGTAACCTGTAGGAGAGCTGGAGGCACTGATGTCATAAATGGGCATTATGACAGCAGAAACCTGGCAGGAGAAAGTGTCTCTCTCTCACCACAGAGATTCCTTTGTTGCAGACACTGAGGAATGTGGAGAAACCTGAAAAAGTACAAGAAGTTTGCAAGTTCTGATATCAGCAGTGTACAAGACCCGGCAGCGAATCACCGTGGCTGGGCACAGGTGGGGCAACAGCAGGCCAAGGGTTAACCTTCGTGGGGGGCAGGGGGGCTAGGGGGAGGGGGCGGGGGGGCTAGAGGGAGGGGGCAGGTTCACGGCAGTCGCTATAGAAGCGCCGAATGGGCCGCGTCCCACCCTCTTTCCCCCCAGCGGGCCAGCAGAGATGGGACAATCGGCAGCAGTGAGCAAGGCGATTCCCCTACCATTGGGCTAGCGGCGGCACGACTGAGGACAGGAGAGGCAAGCGATCGAGCGCTGTGTTTGCATTGGCTTACCAGTCCAGTCCCAGCGTCCTAACACGCGGCATCCGAGGCACCTCAGGTACCAAAATGCGCGATTCAGGCTGTAGGGAGAATGGCAAGCAAGAGGTGACACAGACGCAGGCAGCCTGCTCTTGGCGCGCCGCAGCACTAATCCACTCACTTTGGGGGAGGGGGGGGGGATAACATGCAGGAAGCTGGCTGAAGCAGGGGAGTCGGATGGAGCCACGATCTACGGGTCCAGCATGGGGTGGGTTGGATCTCATAGGGAGGTTAGCAGTACCCTGATCTTAAAAAAAAAAAAAAGCCTCTAAAATTTAAGCACCCATGCTGAACCCCATTCAAAGGGATCGGTGTGGCGGATTGGTGTGGCATGGCTCTGCATTTGGTGGCGATTTTACTCCGGGGCCGGAGACACCGGAAGCACCAGGGAGACCGTGTGGCAGTCTTTAAAAAAAACCAAAAAACGTGAAATAGCATATTAAGGGACACCCGGAGAGCACAGGAGACATAAGAACACATGTAGATGGCCAGCCTGAGACTGAGCTGATTACAAAAAAAAAAAAGGGCTAGTGTTGGCTATGGCTGCCATCTAGTGGACTCAAGTGGCATAGCAATAAATATAACAGGCAGAGCTTAAATATTTGTGAGTGGAAACGGATGACAATGGATTCTCAAATACAAAAAAAAAAGGGGGAGGGGGCAAATTGAACATAGATAATTGAAATATCCAGTTTAAAAAAATTCAAGAGCATAGTGCAGGGGCAAAGCCAGAGACAAGTCTGGAAAGGGGTACCACGATAATAATTATGACCAAGGGCAGAGTTTTAACATGTCTCCTCTCTCTCCTCGTTGCTTCTTCGCAGTACAATTGCTATATACAATAGTCACGCCACGAAAGGTCACTCAGAGAAAGAGAAGGGACCGCAGTGGACGGCCAAACACAGAGAGGAGTGAGATCGTAGAGAGCACAGCAGGCAGGACAACACACGGTGCAGCAAAAAGGGCACCCACGGCAGTAGCAAAGAGGAAGACAAAGAGTGGGGACATATCACGCAAATGTGATGCGACCAAAACAACAATGTGTCGGAGTAAGCAGGCACCACCGCAGCAGCAAACACAGCCACCCACGCTGTCTACGTCCAGCCAGGAGTTAGATGAACTATTGCGAGTCATTCGTGAAAGGGTGAACCAACACGGCCTGAGCACTTTCAGGCAATGGCTAGAATCACCCAATACAAGGTCAGAAGAATTGCGAATGGCAAGCACCAGCATGACGATTGGTAAGTCAGGGGGTCAGAAGGGGGCACCTGTATTGTCGTCTTCATCATCCAAAGAATCTACTTCTGACACAGATGGGGAGATATCTTTAGCGAACGTAATACAGAATGCCTTAAAAACTTTCAAAAAAAATAAAAAAAGAAGAACCCTTTAGCAAGAGTATGGGCAGTACACAGTGAGCTATCCACACAGAGAACAGAAAACCAAGAGGCCGGCATAACCGGACCGGTGACACCAGTGACAGCAGCACCGGCAACCCTATATACAGTAGGGGGAGATCCGCGTTGTGGAGTGAGCTCATTAGCCAGTGCAGTGCCTAGGAAGTTTAAGAAGCGCATTTGGCGAAGAGAATATATTGATATATTCTCATTGCTGCTTAGGGACCAGGAAGGGGAGGCGAAAGAGAGCAAGAATAGGGACAAGAACTGGGAAAAGAAGCCGAGAATTGTAAAATTCATAAATAATTGGGTATCGGCTTTCCATATATTCATGAGTGTGGTTATTGAGCGGGAGCCAGAATCGAGTTCATACCTAATTAAGTACCTAGACACCATTACCCAGGCGCATAAGCGATTAGGAGCATGGGCCTGGTTGAATTACGATGTCAAGTTCAGGAAAAGCATGGCAGAGGACCCAACCATGACATGGCAACACAGAATCTTGGATCTGTGGCTGGAGGAAATTGCCCCCAACAGGCCATGGAGTCAGGAAGGGCTACCGCTGTCCTTTCAGGCTCCAAAATGGCGGAAGACCTACCAGATGGCCGGCCACCGAATATGCCGCCAGTACAATATGGGGAGCTGCACATGGCACCCATGCAAATTCCGACACGCATGTTTGAGCTGTGGAGGCAGTCACCCGGCTTCCACATGCCGATTGGGAAGAGAGACGAAACCTTTCCAGCCATCGCAGCAGCGGGGAAATGATGGCCATGGCCCCAACCCCCATCAATCTTGAACACATGTGTTCATGTCTGCGGGCCTACCTGCTGCGAGACAAAGCTTTCAGCATTGAGAGCGGCTTCGCACATGGTTTCCATATTCCATCATCAGTTCCAATGTGGGATCAAGTAATACGTAACTCCCCCTCAGTCAAAAAATTCAACGCGGTAGTGCAACAGAAGCTGGCAAAAGAAATTGACCTGGGAAGGGTAGCCGGGCCATTCCGAATCTGGTGCTGTCCCCTTTAGGAATAGTGCCAAAAAAGGAGCTGGGTAAATTCCATTTGATCCCCAACTTATCATACCCAGAAGGGGGTTCAGTTAACGACCACATTGATCCATCGTTATGCTCAGTGAGATATGCGACGATCAATCAGGCCGTGACTATCATACGGAAGTTAGGACAGCAGGCTCGATTGGCAAAGGCAGATATCAAATCAGCCTTTCGACTGCTTCCGGTTCACCTGGAGTCCTTTTCACTACTAGGTTTCACCTTCAATGGGGAATATTTTTACGACAAATGTGTGCCCAGGGGCTGCTCAATCTCATGTGCGTATTTTGAGCAGTTTAGCACATTCATACACTGGGTTGTAGAAGACATCACGGGCCACAATACGGTAGTGTATTACCTAGATGATTTCCTATTCATTGGAACTGATGGTGAAGATTGCAAGAGGATCCTCAATGTTTTCGAGCAAGTCGCTCAGCGTTTTGGAATTCCCCTAGCAAAAGAAAAGACCTGTTGGGCCCGTGTAGGGGATCATATTCCTTGGCACAGAACTGGACGTGATAGCACAATTGTCATGTTTGCCGGGCGAAAAAATAGAGAAATTGAGGAGCTCTATTCAGAGCCTGCAGGGGCGACCGAAAGCAACATTGGAGCAGTTCCAGTCATTGCTGGGATTGCTGTGTTTTGCTTGTAGGATCATGCCAATGGGGCGAGTCTTCTGCTGGCACATGGCGCTGGCAACAAAAGGGGTCAAGAAGAAACACCATAAAATCAGGGTCACCAAAGACATACGGGAAGACCTATGTATGTGGGAGCATTTCCTGCAATCATTTAATGGGCTGGCATTCTGGCAAGAGCATCCAGTGTCGAATAAGGACCTGGAATTATTCACCGATGCCGCTGTGATCGGCTTCGGAATTTATTTCAAAGGGGCATGGTGTTCCGAGAAATGGCCTAGTGAGTGGCACTCTGAGGGAACCACAAAGGACATTACGTTCCTGGAACTCTTTCCCATTATGGTAGCCTTGTACATATGGGCCCCATGTCTAGTCAACAAAGCAATCACATTCCACACTGACAACTTAGCGGTGGTACATGCAGTGACTGGAATGCATGCCCATACACCAGGGGTGGTGGCATTGTTGAGACATATAGTGATGTTGTGCCTTACACATAATGTGACTATTAGGATGGAGCATATTCCAGGTCAGCATAATAACCTTGCTGATGCTCTTTCTCATTCCAAGATCCTGCTCTTTCGAGCGCTCGCACCTGAGGCCGACGCAGTCAAGACAGTTACCCCAGAACAGGTATGGGACCTTGGTTCGCCGAGGATTGGGAGCTTTTGCTGAGTTCACTATCCGAGCAGACGAGGTGAAAATACCTGGCGGCTTGGGAGAAGTTTCAAGCTTTCTGCAGAAGTAGTGGGATTGGGGATGCAGACAGTCCCATGATTGACTCGATCTTGCAGTGGATCCTATATTCAAAAAGTAGCGGAGTTAAGAAATCAGCTGTGCAGACGCAATTGGCGGCAATCACATTCTTTGCTAGAGCAATGGGTAAGAACAGCCCGAGAACGGACTTCATTATCACTTGGTTTGCAGCTTGTCGTGCTGTGAGGGCTTGCGTGCATCAGTGATGCTGAGAGCTAAACTATCGGTAGTTTAACTACTGGCAGGGTCTCCCAAGATGGACAGGTCTCAGCTGAGGTGCCAGACGAAGACAAACCACCCATCTGGGCAGCAGCAGAATGGGATAGTGTTGACGGCGGAGGATCACATTTCTGTGACAACGGCAACAACACCAAACTTAAACTGCGCGGAAGGAAGGCCCGGCAATCTACTTCTGTATCTTGCCATGAAAACCCAATGGATAGTTACAACAAAACAAATTGTGCTATGGTGCTGGAAGATGAGACTCTCAGGTCAGAAGGCACTCAACTAGCTACTGGGGAAGAGCTGAAGACTTTTCAGAGTAAAGCCAGCATTTATGATGTGGTTGGATCAAAGCCCTCGGGAAGTCTGACTGCTGATGTAGCTGCGCATGAAATGAGAGTCAGAAGCTGTAAAGATGCCTTACACATTGGAACATGGAACGTACGAAGCATGAACCAAGGGAAGTTGGAGGTGGTCAAGAATGAAATGGAACGTGTACAACTTGATCTGTTGGGTGTCAGCGAACTGAAATGGACTGGCATCGGGCACTTTGCATCAGATGATCACATGGTCTACTATGCTGGAAATGAAAGACAAAGAAGAAATGGTGTTGCATTTATAATAAAGAAGAAACTTGCAAGAACTGTAATGAAATACAATGCAGTCAGCGAACGCTTAATCTCTATTCGTCTACAAGGAATGCCTATCAACACAACTATAATTCAAGTATAATTCAACAACAGCTGCAGAAGAGAATGAAATTGAAGAGTTCTATGAACAAGTACAAGCTGAAATTGACAGAACATGCAAACAGGATATCCTGATAGTCATGGGTGACTGGAACGCAAAAGTTGGCAACAAAGAAGAAGGCAAAGTAGTTGGAAAATATGGACTTGGCAACAGAAATGAAGCTGGAGAAAGATTGATAGAATTCTGCAAGACCAATGATCTATTCATCTCAAACACCTTCTTCCAGCAACACAAGCGGCGACTGTACACATGGACTTCACCCAATGGATTGTATAAAAATCAAATTGACTACATCTGTGGAAGTCAACGATGGAAAAGCTCTGTAACATCAACAAAGACAAAACCTGGAGCTGACTGTGGTACAGATCATCAACTACTAGTATGCAAACTCAAGCTAAAGTTGAAAAAGAGCAAACCACTCATGAATGCAGCAAAATATGACCTTGAGAATATACCACTGGAATTTAAAGACTGCCTGCAAAATCGATTTGCTGCTTTAGATACAAATGACAGAGCTCCGGAAGAGTTATGGAATGACGTCAAGAAGGTTGTGCTGGAAGAAAGCGAGAAGTCTCTACAAAAGGTGAAAAAGCAAAAACGGCCAAAATGGATGACGGAAGAAACTCTGAAAATTGCCCAGAAACGCAGAGAAGCTAAAGCCAAAGGAGAAAGAAAGACAATCTCAGAACTCAACAGAGATTTCCAACGTGCAGCAAGACAGGACAAGGAAAAGTACTACAATGACACTTGCAAGGAAATAGAAGCAGAAACTATTAGAGGAAGAACAAGATCGGCTTTCCTAAAGCTGCGAGAGCTAAAGAAAAAGTTCCAGCCTCGAATTGGAATGTTACAAGATGCTCAAGGTTCTATGTTGAATGATGCTGAGAAGATCAAGAAAAGGTGGAAGGAATATACAGAGTTTTTATATGATAAAGATCAAGTGGACCAACAGCCGTTTCAACCTATACCTTATGATCAGGAGCCATTGGTGATGAAAGAAGAAGTTGAAGCAGCATTGAAAGCCTTATCAAAGAACAAAGCACCAGGCATTGATGGCATTCCCATAGAAGTATTGCAGCAATCTGATGCAGCTGTTACCGTACTTACAAGGCTCTGCCAAGAAATATGGAAGACAACATCATGGCCAACTGACTGGAAAAGATCTGTGTTTATACCAATACTAAAGAAAGGTGATCCAACTGACTGTGGAAATTATCGCACAATCGCTCTGATCCCACATGCCAGCAAGATTCTACTGAAGATTATTCAAAAGAGACTACAGCCATACCTAGAACAAGAACTACCTGAAGTGCAAGCAGGGTTCAGGAAAGGACGAGGAACAAGAGACATCATTGCGGATGTGAGATGGATCCTTGAAAAGACTAAAGAATACCAAAAGGATATCTATTTGTGCTTTATCGACTATAGCAAGGCTTTTGACTGTGTAAACCATGAGAAACTCTGGGCCACGTTAAGAAGCATGGGTATACCAGAACACCTGATCGTTCTCTTGCGCAATCTGTACATTGATCAAGAAGCAACAGTTCGAACGGAACAAGGAGAAACAGAATGGTTTAAAATAAGCAAAGGTGTAAGACAAGGCTGCATACTTTCCCCCTACCTGTTTAATTTATATGCAGAACAAATCATCAGAGAAGCAGGACTGTATGAAGACAACAGAGGTGTGAAGATTGGTGGAAGACTCATCAACAACCTTCGCTATGCTGATGATACCACATTACTGGCTGAAAGTGAAGATGATCTGAAACATTTGCTTCTCACAATCAAAGAACATAGTCTTAAAATGGGCCTGCACCTTAATGTAAAGAAGACAAAGATCATGACAACTGGCATAATCAACAGGTTCATCGTTGAAGGAGAAGAAATTGAAATCGTGAACAACTTTAACCTACTTGGATCAACTATCAATAAAGAAGCAACAAGCAGTCAAGAAATCAGACGACGCATTGCTCTTGGCAGAATGGCTATGAAAGACCTAGATAAGATTCTCAAGAGCAGAGATGTCTCTCTCCATACAAAGATTCGACTTGTTCAAGCCATGGTATTTTCAATAACATCATATGGATGTGAAAGCTGGACAGTGAAAAAGACAGACAGGAAGAAAATTGATGCCTTTGAATTATGGTGCTGGCGGCGAATACTGTGTATACCATGGACTGCCCGAAGAACAAACCAGTCGGTACTAGAGGAGATCAAACCTAAGCTTTCTTTAGAAGCTCAGATGACAAGACTTCGACTTTCATACTTCGGACACATCATGCGAAGAGAGAGATCATTAGAGAAAGACATCATGCTTGGCAAGAAAGAAGGTCAACGCAAAAGAGGAAGGCCAGCAATGAGATGGATCGCTACAATAACAGCAGCTACGGGTACCAGTCTGTCAACAATGAGCCGCCTGACTGAAGACCGAACACAATTTAGGATAGCTATCCAGAGGGTCGCCATGAGTCGACTCCGACTCGACGGCACTTAACAACAACAATGAAGGGCTGGGCATTGGAGCAGGGCTGCACGAAGGACAGACGACATCCCATAACACACCAAATATTAAAGAAACTTATAACAGCCACATGCCAGATATGTTTCGATGGATTTGAGATTCGGCTGTCCAGATGTGCCTTTTCCTGGGCGTTCTTCAGACCGTTTAGAATAGGGGAGTTGGTGGCCACGGCAAGTCGTGAGCCAGCCGAGGGGGGCATTAAGAAGAGGGATGTTAGCTTTCAGATCGGGACATTAGTACTATACGTCTGGAAGTCCAAGACAGATACCGAAGGAAAAGGTGCACAGGTCGTGTTAGCCCCGCTACCAGGGAACCCATCCTGTCCAGTGAAAACCTTCACGGAATACGAACAACTCCGCCCAGTGGGGGGGGCGAGCAATGGTTAGTGCATGCGAACAGTGCCCCCCTCTCACATTTTCAATTTGCCAGAGTGCTTAAGTTAAGCTTGGAAGGCGCGCTTTTATGGCACTCACTCCTTCCGCATCGGTGCCGCTTCAACGGCGGCCAGTATAGGTATGACAAAGGAACAGATTATGAACATTGGAAGATGGCGCTCAGACAGGTATAGGCTATATGTATGTCCGGTTTGATGCCGTACGTCCGGTTGACACCGGCATATGGAACTGTTATTGTTGTGTGGGTTACTGTAAACAAAGGTGTGGGAGTCAGGGATGGCTATGGAAAAGGGTAGTTGTCATAATGTGAAAGGGAGTTAGAGATTATAAAAAAATAAAATAAAATAAAATACAATTTCTAGTCATGAGTCACTAATTAGGGGCCTTAGAATGTGTGTATGACATACATGTTTTGTATGACATACAATGATGCACTGATAACAATGCAATCTTTTGTCAAGAGGCACTGATAACAATGTAATTTTTTGCCAATTATGTAACATAGGTACCAATCCCCCTCAAGAAGCATGGATATGCAGCCATTCTTTTGTTCACTGGGCGGAAAAGAGGACAAGGATCAGACCGCAAGGGCTCAACCTGGGCTTGCCAAAAGTGAGAGTGTCAGTAACGTTCAGTTCAGAAAGGCCTTGAAACACCACCTCTTCCTCCTGTATTACCCAGTAACCAATGCAGACACTGCAACCACCTCACAGACCACCCAAAACCCCCAAGACTGAAACAAAAAAGATTGCGAACATAAGAACATAAACATAAGAACATAAGATATGCCATACTGGGTCAGACCAAGGTCCATCAAGCCCAGTATTCTGTTTCCAACAGTGGCCAATCTAGGTCATATGTACCTAGCAGTTTCCCCAAGAGACACAAGTTCCACAATGCTTGTACTGGGTCAAGCATTGATATCTTCGGTCACTTCTTAATAATGGTTTATGGACCTTTCCTCCAGGAACTTGTCCCAAACCTTTTTTAAACCCAGCTACACTAACAGCCTTTACTACATCCTCCGGTAACAAATTCCAGAGTTTGATTACATGTTAAGTGAAAAAATATTTTCTTTTATTAGTCTTAAATAGTTTACCCTGTAGCTTCATTGCATGTCCCCTAGTCTTTCTATATTCTGATAACGTAAACAATCGATCTACGTTTACCCGTTCCACTCCGTTCATTAATTTATAGACTTCTATCATATCTCCCCTCAGCCGCCTCTTTTCCAGGTTAAAGAGCCCTAACCTTTTTAGCCTTTCTTCATAGGAGTATCCTTCCATCCCCTTTACCATTTTGGTGGCTCTTCTCTGAACCTTTTCTAAAATCGCTATATCCTTTTAAGATACGGCGACCAGAATTGCACACAATATTCAAGGTGCGGTCTCACCATGGAACGATATAGAGGCATTATAATATCTTTTGTTTTATTTTCCATTCCTTTCCTTATCATACCTAGCATTCTGTTATAAATACCTGCGATTATGTTATAAATTGTAAATAGTTACCCCTGTTATCCAAGTTGTATTACCTGTTCAACTGTAAATACAAAGTACCATCGGAAATGTGTAAATTCATTGTTCATTGTAAACCGCGCTGATGCTGAATAGCGCGGTATAGAAGAGACTATAAATAAATAAATAAAATAAACGTGGATGGGCTGTCGGGGTATGGTGTGGGACCAGCTGCTGCCATTCCTCCTGCAAATGAAGAGAGCAGGGGGAAAGCCATGGACAATAGTGGTTCATCTGGGAGGTAACAACATGATGGGTACACGCAGTGTCGAGCTCACGAAGAAGATGCAGAGGGACATGCTGACACTGGCGGGTACCTTCCCAGTGGTATTACTGGTCTGGTCGCACATCATACCGCGACGGGTCTGGAGGGGTGAATGGTCACACCAGGAGGTCGAAAGGACGAGGCGAAAAGTGAACAGGTGGATGACCCATTTCATGGAGTCAATCGGAGGGTACTGTATCATGCATGAACTCATAGATGAAAACTGCCCCGGGCTGTATCGCGTGGATGGGATACATCTGTCAGAAATTAGGATGGATGTGTTCCTGTGTGCCATACAAGTCATGGTTGAATGACTATGGCAGAAACAGGTGTTGGCCACAGCGGCGAGGAAGGGTGGGGCCCCACATGACAAACGAGGGGTCACTGCCATGAGGGGTTGGCAGGAGAGCTAGGGCCCCCCTAGGAGAGTGCGCACAGCCCAAACATGGAAAGGGGGGAGTGATCGTACAAGAGCTGACTTGTCCCCCAATGGTGGGCAGAGTTGAAGCAGGAACAGTGTGTAGAGGGCCTCCCTGCACTTTCACAGCAGGAGGGGGAGGGAGGGACGAACATGGAAATTAGTAATGGAGCCCTGTTCCCAAGCGTTTGACGGGCCGTGGGCAGAGGCAGATCGGGACACTGCTGCGAATAAGAAGGGAGCATTAAAGGCCTGTTTTAACATCAGGCGCACCGTACCTAATGTATGGTAATCAGGACTGCGGGCAGTGGGGAAAAGGCTTGGATGGCAATTTTTCCAAACATCCCTGCCGGGCATCTTTGGATTAGGATGGGCTGTGCCTCTTAAGAGGGGAGGAAGGGCAATCTAGAATAGGATAGCTCTACAAAGAAATGGCAATGTATTGATTGTTGTTATTATGTGTGATATGAAAATTATACTCTAATGTTTTATAATTATGCTGATTATGCTGTGGCCAACAGTTTTTCACTGTTATTTCCAATGTTGTAAAATAAATAAATGATGTTTGGTTGAAATCTAGCAGAGTACAGCTAATATGTCCGGGGGGGAAGGGGTGGGGAAGGGATGGGAGTAGCGACCCGAGGCCGTCATACTGGTTGCCCGGCTGAGACCCGGCAGCGAATCACAGCGGCTGGGCACAGGTGGGGCAACAGTAGGCCAAGGGTTAACCTTGGCGGGGGACTGGGGGGAGGGGGGTGGGTTTGCGGAGGTCATCTATAGAAGCACTGAACGGGCCACGGCCCTCCCTCTTTCCCCCCAGCGGGCCAGCGGAGACGGGACAATCACCCTCTCGACCCACCCCAAGGAGCGGGCACTGTCACAGCATAGCAGGAGAGCTAGGACCTCCTAGGAGAGAGCGCACAGCCCAGACATGGAAAGGGGGGAGTGATCGTATAGGAGCTGACTTGTCCCCCAATGGTATGCAGAGATGAAACAGGAACAGTGTGTAGAGGTCTTCCCTGCGCTTTCACAGCAGGAGGGGGAGGGGAGGGACGAACATGGAAATTAGTAACAGAGCCTTGCTCCCGACCTTTTGAAGGGCCGTGGGCAGAGGCAGATCAGGACACTGCTGCGAATAGGAAGGGAGAATTAAATGCTTGTTTTAATGGCAGGCGCCCCTTACCCAATGTATGGTAATCAGGACTGCGGACAGTGGGGAAAAGGCTTGGACAGCAATTTTTCCAAACCTCCCTGCCAGGCGTCTTTGGATTAGGACGGGCTGTGACTCTTAAGAGATGAGGAAGGGCAATCTAGAATAGGATAGCTCTACAAAGAAATGGCAATGTATTGATTGTTGTTGTTATGTGTGATATGAAAATTATATTCAATGATGTTTGGTTGAAATCTAGCAGAGTACAGCTAATGTGTCGTTGGGGGGTGGGGGGGGGGAGGGGAGGAGGGATGGGAGTAGCGACCCAAGGCTGTCATGCTGGTTGCCCGGCTGAGCAGGAGCTGGAAGTGATGCACCTGAGTTAAAGGCAACTGTGTCAGAGTGATAAAGACCTTTCAGTAACACTCTACACCAACTAGAGTAGTCTGAGCAGCTTTTCTTCCAAAACCATAGCAAGAGCCAGTCTGCAACAACTTTCCAGAATCTCTAGCTTGGCTTCACTTCCAGCAGGATATATGGTCACTGCTAGTGGGCTCCCCTCTTTTCCATGCCCTTGTACCAAGCCTTTTCCATCCTTTATTTAGTTTTTTAATTTTTTTTTTTTTAATACCGCCCCTTCCAGGGATCAAGGGCGGTTTACAAGGAACAGAACAAGTGCATTAAACTTTTTAAAACATAAGTGGATGCAATCCTATAACATATTTCCATAGAACTATTTTACATTAATTACCTACATAAAGTAAATGTGTTCTTGGGTGGGAGAAGAGAATGCCTTCTTAAAGATCTGTGATAGCACTGACACCAGCAACTGCGTGAAATGAATCCGGGGCTGTCTGAGAAGCTGAAATCTGCTCCAGTGAAGATCCTATCTGGAGGATATTACAGTGTCGAGGACCTTTTCTTTCATACGCCTGTTTGTCAGACTCTTTCAAAAACCACAATCCCTCTGTACATATGTGTCAGAGACACAGAGAGAGACCCAGCTTTTCATTACCACACCTGACTCTGCTTCAGCATAAAGGTGGCTCTGCACAGATCACAAATTTTGGATCAACTCCTCTCTCATTTAGGACTAGTAGAATATTTGGTGAGTTACTTCATTGACCTGATAGTAAGGAGGGGTGGGGGGGGGGGGGGAGACGGAATAAGTATAGAGGGGTGAAGGGAATATCTAGCTTTTTTTAAATTTCTTTATTTATATTTTCCAACAAATTCCAACAAAAGCAAAAATTACAATTAAAATGATAATCTTCTTTAAACATAAAAGCAAAAACAAAGCTATAACAGCCTACCACAACCTTTTCCCTCCCTTCCTCATGTGATCATCAAAAAGAAGAACTTATGAAATGAGCACAAAAAAAGGGGGGGGGGACCAACAAGGGCTATGACTCCAAACCACTCCTCAGCATGTAGGAACATGGTAGCGTAACTATTTACCCCTTAATATACACCATATCGTGCTTTAGAGATGTGTTTAGAGATTTCCATTTGAGAAGGGTGAAAGGCATGAGAGTTGTACCATAACATGTCATTTTTTCATATTTGCAGCATAATCACAAATGGTTCCATCATTCATGCCAGCTAAGCTCTGCAGAGTGTTTCCAGTTTGCAATAACAAGATGCAGAGCCATTCCCATCATAAAGTCAACTAAAAAATGACAAACCCTCTGTAACGACGAGATGCCAATTAATGTACGAAAAATTACCACAGACCAGGAGAGAGTTGCCCTGAATCCCAAGACCTCTTGGACTTGGTTCCAAATCGAAATCCAATAGGACTGAATATTAGGGCAGTCATATACCACATGTCTTAAAGTGCCAACATCACTTTGACAAGACCAAAATTCTTTTCCAATCTTTATCAGGGTAAAATGGGTTCTGTGTGCAAAAAAATATAAAGCTTGTGAAATAGATGCAGACTGAGATACTCTATTTGTCTTGCTCCAAAAATTTACCCATGATTCCGGAGAAGGAGTCTCCCCTGTGCCATGTTCCCATATCCGCTGAACACCAATGGACTGTGAGGTGTGGTTCTGAACCAGAAGCCATTTGGTCTGAACCTATAATGTTTAACAACCCCCATTCTTCAGGTAAAGATTTAATATCAATAGGGGATTTCTCTACACAATGTCTCAGCTGAATCCACTGAAAGTATAAGGATTTAGGCAAGTCAAACTCCAGCTGTAGATAAGCAAAAGGCTTCCACTTGCCATCTAATACCAGTTGGCCAATGGTCCAAATACCCCTACTGAACCATTGTTGCCATGCAAACGGACTTTGATGAATTTTTAAAAAAGGACTGTGCCAGATGGGGATTAGCTTTGATAAGCATTCCTCTTTAGGAATTGCCTTCGCTAGCTGCTGAAAGGCCCTTTGAGTATCTGCTATTACCCTGTGAGACTTCAACCTCTCAGAAGACACCTTGCCAGGGAGGAGATTTAAGGGGAACGGAGCACTTAATCTCTCTTCCAGATCTAGCCATACTAGACATCTTCCCCCAGCCCCCTCCACCCATTTTGAACCTTGTTTAAGTAGAAAAGCGCAATTTATTTTATTTATTTATTTGGACAGTTTTGTATACCGCCTTATCCTTCAATCAAAGCGGTCACAACACAATTGGGGGATACATTTAACACACGGGGATATGAGACACATACACTAATACTTACAGGGAACATGGGCAATAGAGGGTTAAGTGGCTTGCCCAAGACCACAAGGAGCATCTGTGGGACTAGAAACCCCAGTCCTTCCGGCCCAAGGTTGCTGTCCTCTAGTGGGATTTGAACCCCCGACCTTCCGGCCTGAAGTACCTTGCCCCTTGCAATGGTAGGCACACCCCCTTCCTCTTTTTTAGACTTAAGCTTCCTAAAAGCAATTCTAGGCAGTTTATTCTTCCATAAGAATTGGACAAGAATCCTTTCAACTTGACGATAAGTGTTACTTGTAACAAAAATTGGAAACATTTCTAACACATAGTTCACTTTAGGAGTGATAGTCATTTTTATTGCTTCAAGATGACCCCACCAAGAAAGATAGACTGGCGACCACTTTGCAGTTATATTACGAACCATAGAAAGGAGCTCCCCTTCATTGAACAGTAAAGTTTCACTAAGTGGATAGCAATAATGGACTCCCAAGTACTTCACCATTTTAGGCTCCCAAATAAAGGGAAAATCTTCTAGATCCGCCCTGCGAACCCTTGAGTTTAAAGGGAACGCTACAGACTTTGACCAATTGATTTTATAACCTGATAATCCTGAATATTGATCTATCAACTCTAGAATAGCTGATATAGAGCTGGGCGTAGTAAATATCAGTAAATCATCAGCTTACGCAGAAAGACAACGCGTGGACACACCCTGCACTGCCTTACAAGGGGCTGTAGTAAAGGGTGTTTGTTTAGCTGGGTTTCCGAACAGTTTGGGACGTATCCTTGGGAAGGTACATAGACTCTTGTTAGAGTGGTCCCCAGATATTTATTTATTTATATTCTCTTATATACTGCGCTATTCTGCATCAGTGCGGTTTACATTGAACAAACTGAAATTACATTGAACAGGGCATTATAACTTGGAGATAACTATTTTACAGGGAACATGCACTGCTTGCCCCATTACAGGCATTGTGGTTCCCGTGTGAAATACGGGGTACCTGCTAGGTATGTGTCCCCTGGATGGGACACTGTGGAACACAGACTACTGGGCATGTTTGACCTTGGTCAGATGCTGTCTTGCTGATTTCCAGTTTCTGTGTTCCTATGTGTCACCTAGGCAACAGCCTAGTCCACCCTGTGCCCCAGATGCCCCCACTGCATGTCCCACCTGCAGCCTCCTTTGCCCCATTGCACCATCACCATAGTGCCCTTTCATACTTGGGCACGATGCTGTTGCTGCAAATGAAACACTACTATCACTTTTCTTGGGCTTCCTGTCTGTGCTGTACATTGCTGACACTAAAAATGGTCTGTCTCTCCTGCAATGCAATGCAATGTGTGCCTTCGAGTCAGTCCTGACTCCTGGTGACCCAGAAGCTCCTGGGCTTTCTTGGCAGTGTCACCGGAAGTAGATTGCCAGCCCTTTCTTCTGAGGCAGTGGAGGGTTAAGTGACTTACCCAAGGCCACAAGGAGTGCTAGTGGGAATCGAACCCTGGTTGCTTGGTTACCAAGCAAATGTACATTTACCCACAGGTTTTCACTGGCGGTAAAGTCCTGGAATTACTGTTCCAGCGTTAGTGTAGCAGGGGCTTCTACCCGCCCATTGACCCCTTCTCTCTGCCTTCTCTCCACCCTATGGGACATTTACCGCTGCCGGTAACATTAGTGTCGTTTATAAATATTATTTTTACTTTTAAGAAGGGAAGTGGGCAAGATGTGATATGTGATGTACTGCAGAAATGTGGGAGTGTTGGGTCACTAAGCCCTTCATGTCTGTCGTGTCCTAGTGGAATCACCCGTTACGTTTTATGTGTTATATAGCCCCCCATGGTTTTAGGTGGTTTGGGGAAATGTTCTCTGTTTCTTTTTAGGGTTGGGTGTTCTAGTGCATTCGATCATATGACAGTGCCTCTTCTCTTTTCTTTGGGCTATAGATGCAGCCATACTTCATAGGCACTTAAGAAGTTGTTCTACAATGTTAAACTAAAAGTTACATATTAATCTGTTTCTGTAACTTATGACTGATAATTCGGAGTTATATTCAGTATGCTTTCTTTAAGATTAGGTACTTGAATGTTAATGGTATTGATAGTTACTACCAAGAGGAATGTTCTATTCTGTATGGTAGGATAGGAATGTTGACATCTCATTACTGTAAGAGATACACTTGAATGTAATGGAGTTATTGAAATTTGTCACACAGGCCCAATTTCAAAGGAATTTCTACTGCCCATTAGAAGAGTAAGGGTATGGCCATTTCAGGATTTATTTATTTATTTTATTTATTTAGTAAACATTTGTATACTGCTGCTGCCTACGATCAGCAGCGGTTTACTTTACAGAATCATAATGTATCGTACAATACAGTGAGTTTTTTAGATTTACATTTCGATTAGGCAATGATTTACATAACACAGGAGAATCAATTGGATACAATATACATTTAGTTGGGGCACACAGATCTGGGTATACATTTGATTGCAATAGCGTGGGAGGGGCCCAAAATATACAATTTATACATGATTACATGCCAGTATTCCAAGTGCCGCCATGGCAGGCAAAAGTCATCTTGTTGAGGTAGAGTATCGCACTTAGGTCAGGTTGTAGTGGGTCTGAAATAAATGGGTTTTAAGTTTCCTTCTAAATTCACTCAAGTTGTTTGTGAGTCTCAACTCGTGTGGGAGCTGGTTCCAGTGGATTGGTGCTGTATATGTCAATGCCCTATTGCTTGTTTCTGCTTTGACAGCTCTTATGCTGGTCGGAACACAGAGAGCGTTGAGATTTATGGTTCTTCTGTTCCTGTTGTGTGGTTGAATAGCGATTAGGTTATCGAGGTAGGATGGTGCGATGTTATGGATGAGTTTAAACGTTGTTATGAGAAGTTTGAAAATTATGCGAGCGGCCACTGGGAGCCAATGCAGTTCCATTAGTACTGGGGTTATGTGGTCTGTGACTTTCTTGGAAAGGGATGGAAAGGGATTCCCTCCAGGTTTTTTTAACTCTTCATCTTGACTTTACCTATCTTCCAAGGGTATTGTTCAAGACTCAGTGAGTTATTATCCATGTAGTTCACAGCTAGGTTCATGCCATAATCTCGTTCACCCTCTTTGACTCAACGAGCTCTAATTATACACAGTAGCGTGGTCGTCAGTCTGTTTCTTGGTGGGGTCATCTTGAAGATATAAGTAAGTTTATCACTCCTAAAGTGAATTGTATTATAGGAATGCTATCAGTGTTCCTTCAAGCAAAGCATACTGTCAATACTGAAAGAACTTTAGTTCAGCTTTCATGGAAAAATAACCACCTAGACTTGCTCGCTGGAAACTTGGGTTTTAATAGGAGGAAGGTGGGAGGGGTTTCCCTGATTGTCTGGCCTATACTATGGCTTTTGCCAAAGCAAGATTCACGGTGGGTGGAGGGGGCCATAGGCATACGTTCAATATGCAGATGAGAATAAGTGTTAGTCTCATCAAGGAGATGTCAACAACTTGAGATATGTGGTGAAGGACTGACCTAACATTCAGTTGCACTGGGCTTAAACATAGAATTGTATTGGGTGGTGGTGGGACTCAGGGCCACTCTCTCCTGATTTGGGGTCATTTTTCAATCAGCAATTTGGCATCTTGTCCTTTTAAAGGGACTGTCAGTTTGAATTAGCTCCATGTTGGGAGTGGCCCTCTCCCGTTATTCCTAATTGGGAACATAATACTGAGATTGGTAGATATGCATGGTGGCACATTTGTGCCTATGTCCTTGGCAGTGGAGTATTGGCTCTTATATAGCCCTTGCAGGACTTGTAGGCTCGCAGAGGTTTTATGATTTCTTCTTTTTCATTTGGCTCCTGATGATCATAGGATAATGGAAGGCACAGGGTGGGATGGGCTATGTTTTGTCTGTGAGTATTTCGTGTTACAGAGAAGAATTATGTATTTTAATTTGTTGTAATCTGGTTTTTCTTTCTTTTTTTGTTTGTATTTGTTGGAAAATATAAATAAAGACATTTAAAAAAAAGTATGTGTGCTTTCACCTGTAAAGAGAGGGATGGGATGGGGGAGGCAAAGTAGCGGGGAGGGGTGGGGGACTCTGAAATCACTGCTTATGCTTGGTGTCATTTGTATCTGCAGCAAAGCAGGAACTAAATTTACAGATCCCCTTGTACCCAGGGGCGGCTCTACCAAACCAAAGTTTATCAAGACATTCTTATACTGACCCCTGACACAGGCATTTATACTGAAACTTGGCCAAGCTGGATTTGAATAAAATTTTACACCTGTAAAAGTATAGTTCATCACTCACCATCTCTCAGCAGACGTACTCCAAGACATCATAACAAGGGATATCAGTAATAGACCAAGAAGGACCAATAATGATAACATAATCGGCACACCTGCAGGATATCACAAAACTAAACAAATAACTTCAAGAAGAGCTCCTTCACTACTGGTGTCCACACTATGGAACTCCCTCCAAACAAGCCTGAGGGCATTAAATGACATCACAGACTTCCACAAGGCCCTTAAAATCCTGCTCTTTACAGAAACATATGAGCAGACAGACAACAGTCCCCACCCGAATAGTAATACAACTACCTCCGCCAACTCGGCACCCACTCATCCCATCTAGACACACGAGTTCACCCACTCATCCCAACTAGACACACGAGTTCACCCACTTATCCCAACTAGACACACGAGTTCATTGTATAACACTGTTAATCACCCTCATGCTAAATGTAACCCTCCAATTGTGATGTGATGTGACCACTTTGATTGAAGGATAAGGTGGTATACAAATCTGTCTAAATAAATAAATAGTTGGTGTGGCCATTCCCTTAGTGTGCAGTCAATTAAATCAATGCTAAAACCATTTCAAAAAGTCCTTAGTGGATAGGTTTTTTTTGACCATCATATATATACTCAGGGAGGTCCCGTCTGCATCATTCAGGAAATTGTTATATTAATATCACCAGTGTGATTCTACTTTAAACACTTCACAATATTCTCTTGCAATGTTTCAATTTTTTCAAATATATATTAAAAACATTTAACTGATAGTAGGCGAACCTTCATCCTGGAAGATAAATGTGCATCTGTGCGTGTGGTATCACATTTCAAAATATATTCTGCTTCTGGGACTTCATTTTTCAAGTATGTTCACACCATCTTTCTATTACCAGAGTCCTAATCCAAATATCTTAATGGTCATCGTTGCCAGTGTCCTGCTCCAATCACACTAAAAAAAATCTGACATCAACTTAGTGGAAAGGAGATAAGGTAAATAGAGTGAATTGGAAAGAACAGTGTTTGACTGTTCATCTTAAGACAGTTCAACTTGGGGCATGAATGTGCAAATACAGTGGTTGTGCCTGATTTGAAAAATAGTTTAAAAAGAGGAAGTGCTTCATAATTGGAGGAGAAATATCAGGTGGCTGTTTAAATGGCCGACTTACTGTAGTCACCATTTTATAGAGTGATTGGAGGAGGACCGCTATGGAACTTGGAGCAGGGAAAGCTTTTGGACTGGGATAATAGATGTGAGGGATATACTTAAAATGAATGAAAACAGGCCCTGCAGACAGTATGAGGGTTTATATCAGACAAGAAGCAAAGAAGATCCTCTTCCACGGGACACACGCGTTCTCTTCTTTTAAGGAAAGAAATGAGCCTGGGGTTGCAGAGGAAATAAGGAAGGGTGAAAAGTCTGCTTTCTCACAGGAGGATGGGGTGTGCTTATGCACTGGAAGATATGGGGTGGGCGCAGATGTTTGCAGTCATGCATATGCTGTATTTTCATCCTTAGAGATGGAAGAAAAGCTCACTACTCTCTTGAGGTGCTGCCTGAAGAACAGTGACAAGCAGTTACGATAAAAACCTTTCCCCGAGAGGAAAATGTTCTGAAAGTGATCTAACCACAGACTATGGAATCAGGGCTCTGTTACCTTGCTTAGCATAAAGCATGTCATAAGAACATAAGATATGCCATACTGGGTCAGACCAAGGTCCATCAAGCCCAGTATTCTGTTTCCAACAGTGGCCAATCTAGGTCATATGAACCTAGCAGTTTCCCCAAGGGACACAGGTTCCACAATGCTTGTATTGGTTCAAGCATTGATATCCTGGGTCCCTTCTTAATAATGGTTTATGGACCTTTCCTCCAGGAACTTGTCCAAACCTTTTTTAAACCCAGCTACACTAATAGCCTTTACTACATCCTCCGGTAACAAATTCCAGAGTTTGATTACACGTTGAGTGAAAAAATATTTTCTTTTATTAGTCTTAAATAGTTTACCCTGTAGCTTCATTGCATGTCCCCTAGTCTTTCTATATTCTGATAAGGTAAACATCATTATTCCAAGAGGCATTTGGGATCTTCTATGTTTCTGAATTTGAGTTTGTTATAGGGTTGTTGTTTTTTTTTTAATTTAATCTTTAATGACATTTCTATCACAAATCATAAGGAAATAAGGACAGCATAACACCTCAAATATAAAAGCAAGACACATTACAATTTTCACAGAAAACCCAGGAAAAATATCAGTCAATTGATAATGCTTCCAAAAAGGAAATAAAATGGGAGCAAGAAGACCAAGAAAAAAAAACCAAAAAAAAAAAAAACAAGAGGAAGAACATGCAACTAAATGATCAAGCCCAGAATATACCGAAATGTGCCTGTCTCATTCTGGTGCTTTCTTACCCAACATTCACATCTGCATTTCTAAACTCTTTAAGCTGAGAAGGGTCAGAAGATACATATTCTTACCCTTTAAATTTAACAAAGCATTATCTAGGAATCTTAAAAATAAAAAATAAATACTAGGACCATAGCCCTAGAATGTATTTGGAGAAATTTACACCTAAACTGTTGTGTTCTAGAAGACATACCAGCAAATGCATAAACCTTATGATACTGAAAATTCAAAGCAGCAGAGGCAAAAAATAACCAAATAAATTTATCTTAATTGGAGACCAACACAAAGGTAGCTACCGTGTTGGCCCTATTGCTAAAGTCCTCAACAGAAGTCTCCAAATATGTTGTAAGATCCACTGTTTCATACTGTACTCCTCCCTTCTCAATGCCTAGCCTCCTAGATGAGGGGTCTAAATGCAAAATATCATAAATATAGGGGGTATATTCAGTGGTGGCAGCCAGCGCTGTTAGGGGCATGTTTGCTAAAGTACCATGTGTAATGCGGGGCAAATGTGCAATTAACATGCAATATATCATAGAGGGGTATAGCGACCATGGTACAAGCAGGGGGCACAGCTATGATAGGGATGCCTCTAGCATGGTTGTAGGGTACACGTGCCCGTACCTCCTGTGCACTGTGAAGGAACACACCTATGGCCGATCTGTGATATATTCGAAACACATGAGGTAAATTACAGAATCTATGCTGATGATATAATGTTATTTACCCCAATTTCTACGGAAAAACCCATCCTTACAAAGAATGAGTGTTTTAATGAAGCTGCACAATGGCTCGCATCTTGCAACTTAATGATGAATTACAAAAAAACGGAAGTCCTATTCATCACTAAGGATAAAGACTTTATACTACCAACGAAGATACAAGTTAAGGATGCTGATGTTGAAGTAAAGAAGGAGGTGAGACACTTAGGGGTCATCCTAGATCGGAATCTCAGTTTAATGAAGTGTATAGGCTTGATAACGCAAATAATTCACAACAAATTAAGAATGCTACAAAATTTAAGACACCTCCTATCAATTCAAGACTACCACTTGGTTATTCAAGTGTGAAGCCGCGGAGTGGGTTCCGGAAACAACTGCAGCACTCTGTCCACCGACCCGGATCCCAAAGCTGAAGTCCGGTTCAAATATTGCAGGAAAACACCAAAGCAGGTTACCTTGGAATCACAGTAATGTGCAGCAAACAATCCAGTGGCCCACATCTCTAACCCCCCCCCCCCCCCTCCCTGGCTTCACTTAGCCCCAGGGCCGGGCACAGCCTCTTTCTCACAAAGCAAAACAGTTTCTCTCTCTCTCTCTCTCTCTCTCTCTCTGTCTTACACAATGCAAAACAGTTCATGAGAGTAATGGCAACAAAGTTACAAGTAGCCCTCTTAAACCACCAGGGTTTAAAACCCACAGTCTCTTCCAGATCAAAGCAGTTTTGCTCCACTGCACAGTAAACTAGGGTGTAGCAGCCCTACCCTTCCCTTCCCCCTTCCAGCTTCACTGTCAACTGATTGAACCTGTTCCAGGGCTAAAGCCTTCGCTGCCTCATCAAAGGTACCTCCATGGGTTCCAAGTCCTTGTTCTCTTCGTACTCCAGAGCTTCCATAGGTTCTTCCTTCTCAGATCCTCTGCCACCTTCCCTTAGAAACACTGGGAGCTTTTCTAGGGCATGACCATGCGATCCCACCCCCTTCCGGCCTCTCTTTGGTTCCAAGGTATAGTTCCTGGTGAGCCAGGGAAACTGAGCCATCTCTGGATCCTGCAGCGGATCATTGGACTGGCATGGCTCCTGCCCAGCAGGGGTTGTGGAAGGGTACAGCCCCTCTTCCGGAGGCCAGGTGGGGGTTTTATGGAATTTGTTGGCTCTGGGCTTTCCCCGAGGTTGCACTATTCCAAAAGTAACTCTCCCCTGACTTTCAAGTTGCTGATCAACACAACAAGCAATGATTTGTCCCCACTTTGATTATCACAACAGCATTCCACATGGTCTCCCGAAGTCAGCTGCAAATGGCACAACATGAACTTAACATACAGAAAGTACCAAAAACTAAGCACATTACACCCATCCTACACCAGCTTCACTGGTTACCTTTATTAAGTAGAATTCAATAAAAATCTCGAATCCCTTTCACGATACTCCACAGCTGGGCCCCAACTTTCTAAGCTCCCTAATAACAATGCTTCCGGACTCAAGACAAAGAAGAGAGTGCACATGGAACACGTTGTCAATCCCTAAACCAATCATGCAATGAGTAATAGAGATTTTGCCTTTTACTCCCCAGTCCTTTGGATCTCTCTCCCCCCTCTGAGATGTGAAAATGACTTACCCACCTTTAGAAAACAAATTAAAACACACCTGTTCACAGAATGTTAACAGAACAAGGTATCAGGACCTAATCTACAGTATATCCCACATAATTAGCTGAATTTCACCTCAAGGAAAAACTCACACATCATGACAAAACGGAGTTACTTACCTGTAACAGGAGTTCTCTGTGGACAGCAGGATAAGTCAGTCACACTTGGTGATGTCATCCGACGGCGCCGAGACAGAAGTACTCTCCATAGCTCAGAAGGGCTTTTCGCCCTTCTGAGCATGGGCCAACTGGCCCCACCCTTCTGCCCACCCCTAGCTAGCCAGTACGTCACTAGCTGAGCCTTTTGCCGCTAGGAGGCAGGCACCAGGGCGTAGGCTGACCCCTTCCCAGGGGAGGTGGGTGGGTATGTGTGGCTGACTTATCCTGCTGTCCATGGAGAACTCCTGCTACAGGTAAGTAACTCCGTTTTCTCCTAGACAAGTAGGATGAGTCAGCCACACTTGGTGCCTCCCAAGCTGATATGTGCTGTGGTGGAAGGGGAAAGGCCGAGATGCTGCATCAGGGCTGGCCTGCGCCCTTGTGGTAAAACATGTTGCAACAGCAACATGTAGGCCTGTGGTGGTGATGCACTTATATGCAGTAGCAGCGTTGCACACATGTGGAGTAGATGCATTGTGAGAGGGTGCAGTTACACAGCACCGTACGACGGCTTGCAGTCGCGATGCACATGTGTGCAGAGGGTGTGGTTACAAGGCACACCTGTGCGGTGACAGCACTAATAAGAGAGGCTTCCCCTTTTCTTTTCTTTTTTTTTTATTTTCGCAGTCTGTTGTAAAACCGTCAGCATAGCAGGATAACAGGACTGGGAAATAGCTGTTTGGCCCAATACTTGGGGAGACATGACCTGGATAGGCCACTGTTGGAAAAGTGTGTGAGAGTAGCTGGCGGTGTTGTATGTGTGGCATGGCAGTGGGGCTGTCGTGAGTGACGTCCTCAGGTTCTTGGGTGGGAAGCACACTGGTACCGGACAGTGAGCCTGATGAGAAGCCCACTGTTACCGGCCCGTGAGCATGATGAATGACATTATCCATTTGCCAGTTGCACCTCCTGTTCTCCACATGGCAGCAGATATATTTTGTGGTCAGCCCCATCTCCACGTGGTAAGTAGATGTATTTTGTGGTCAGCCCCATCTTTTTTCCGTCAGCCCCACTGAGGCTGATGCAGCAGAGCCTGGCTTCCAGCACTCCCTGATACCGAGGGGAAGGACTGCCTGGAGCATCCGTTGCCTCATCATCCAGGTACTGGAGCACAGGTCTGCCAGCATTGGGTGGCAGTCCAGATTGCTGGGGCTGCCTGGTCTACAAGAACTCATGATCTTATCCTTCTCGATATGATTACTGCGTGAGGTGTGCAAATTATCGCTGGTGTTCTTGGACGGTGTGTACCAGTGTGGGACTAGTTGGCAGCCCTTCAGATGACTAGGTGGCAGCCCTGCCTATGTGGGCCGCCAGTCCACCGCGCCGGTTGGCGATGGTGGTGTCTGAAGTCAGAGCCGAAGTAGTGCTCACCCCATGGGTTGTGCTCTGACAGATCCAGGCAGAAGGTGATGCAGATGGAACTCCCTAGGGTAGGGTCCACTAGTAGCAAGATGTTTATTGCCGCCAGGTGTCATGAAATGAAGGGTTGTGCCCTTTGTTCCTGGTGTGCTATACCCTGTACATCCTGTATATGTAAATGCGTAAGGCCCTGATTCTGTCCAGAGTATGGGTCTCTGCTCCCTTGGGGAGGGGCGGGATTCCGATGGAGCCTGGAAGATCGGTGACCTAGCTCGAAGCTCATCCCCTCGCTGGTTGAGGGTCATGGGTAGTGTGACAGTAGGGTTGCCCTCAGAGCAGTCATGTAGGGCCACCCAAGCGGAGGAGTGCATTCATGTGCGAATTGTAGATGAGTGGGCTTTCAAGTCTGTAGGCCAAGGTTGACTCAGGAGCAGGATCGGGCTGCCATGACATTAGTGCCCTCACTTCAAGCTCTAGGACTTGTGTGTTTGCATGAGTCTTGCCAGCAGTTTCTCTTTGTGTGCATTGTTAGGTAGACATTGAGCTCTAAGCCCTTCCATGCTGTCCAGCAGCGACTGCCGGTAGGGCGGGGTAATCCCCCCCCCCCTCCTGAGTGATGGCTCAAGAGTCCGGCAGTTAGGTCAGGATAATCATGGAGCTTGGTTAGAGAGAGGACCACACCGGTCTCGGCCAGTGGGCATGACGAGGATAGCCTGGGATTCATTTGTTTCAAATGTGGAGCACTACATGTTCTTCATGTGGTGACCAGGTTGTCTTGTGGTCACCCCCATCAATGGAAGAGGGAGCTGATGTTCTGACACTCCCTTCCTGCAGTTTTGGTTGAACCTGGCACCGCTCAGGTGAGTTTAAGCCATTCCCCTTGGCTGCTGATGTGATATGGCCACCTTGCTGACTGTTTGGAAAGTAGCATTCGTGTTGGTGCCATGGGTCTGAAATGCTGGTCATCTAAGTGCTAGATGTGGGAGCGCTGTACTCTGACTGGCCAGGCCCCTTTGCGGGCAGCGCGGCCCTCATCCCACTGTTGCGGCAACTGTGGTGATGACTGATGGTGGTTTGATTGGTGGGAGGTGATTCTCCCAATGGTGGTGGAGGCCTGCCCTGTGCGGGATTCTCCCAATGGCATAGCCGTGGTGAGAGTCTGGCCCCATGTCCAGCAGAAATGAGCATGCTGCAGGTATCAGTTCTGCTAGTGGCATCTGTTTTGCTTCGTCAGAGGTGGGGCAGGTGTGGATACCATCATGGCCCAGAGAGCGTGGCCCCACCAGTGGGACTGGTGTGGGCAACACCATGGCAGGGAGCATGGAGGCCCCACAGGGTAGTTCCACACGGTAGTGGTAGGGATTAGGGGATAATCCGTTGGATCGAGAAGACACCCCATGTCAAGCTGGAAGCGGTGTCTCTGGGTGTGGCATCGATGACCGTTCCAATGAAGTCCAATCGTTTTGAGGAGGTGAGACTTCTGGTGGTTCCTGAGTGAGCCCAAGCAGTATAGGAGGGTATGGTTTGTTGCAACTGCTGCTTGGGCTGCCCACGGTGGCGAGGTAGATAGTCATCAGGGTGTGTGGACACCACCACAGAATTTGCAGATGTGCCACCACACAGCATGGATCCTATATGTCCTGCCCTGTCTGACGCTGTATGTACCTATATTAATTTATTAATTTATTTAGTTTTTTTTGTTTGTTTGTTTTTTTTAAATTGAGTGTTGGAATGCTGGGTATATTGCGGTGGACACTCAACACTGAGTAGGGAGCAGTATGAAATACCATACTGGGTCCGGGCAAAGTCTATGAAGCCCAGTATCATGGGAGGAGTGGTCTAGTGGTTAGGACAAGGTACTTCAGGCCGGAGGGCCGGGGGTTCAAGTCCCACCTGGGGACAGCAATCTCAGGCCGGAGGGTCTGGGATTTCTAGTCCTATAGGCACTCCTTGTGGTCTTGGGCAAGCCACTTAACCCTCCATTGCCCATGTTCCCTGTAAGTATTAGCGTATGTGTGTCATATCCCCTCATGTTAAATGTATCCCCCAATTGACCGCTTTGACCCGGTGAAAAGCGGTATATAAATACAGCTAAATAAATAAATATCATGTTTCCAACAGTGATTCATAGGTACCTAGCAAGGCACAGGTTCCACAATGCTTGTATTGGGTGAGGCAGTAATATCCCTCAGAGATTTGACAAGCGAGACAATAATTCTCTGCTGGTTTCTGAGTCAACCTTTGCTGCGAAGGCATTCTCAATAGAGGAGTGTGTGGGTACATGGCTCCGGTCAGCATGGGAGAGCAGCTGTCCCATGGGGGCAAAGGCAGCACTGCTGAGGGCTTGGATCTGCTTGCCTCCGTTGTTGAGCCCTGACTGCAGAAGACTGGGTTGCTGTATTTTCTTTTGTCCACCACCATAATTGTTGAGACTGGTTGCAGTAAGAGGTGTTTATGGTCTCCCTTCTGTCATTGGGCTACCTCGGTGATAGTCCCACAGGGAGCAGAAGCTGGTCTCTTACTGGTGGAGTGCACAGGAGTCTATGCTTTCTGGTAGGGCAATGTAAGGAGCCTTCCAGCTGCGCAGTGAATATTCCAAGGGCCTTGTGATGTTGGATGTTGACGAGGAATAGGACTGGGATTGACCCCTGTTCCCCAGCCCATGCACTGACACATCAGCTATGCGGTTCTTCCTCAGTATGCCTCTTCACCAAGGTAGGCTATGAGGTTCTCCTTTGCTGTGCTCCTAGGAGTTGTGAATGGCAAGCTGGCCATTGCATCCAGGGCCTACAATGGTTGTGGCGGTCGAGAATAATCAGAGCAGCACCTTAGTTTCTAAACTGTGGGGCCAAATGTGGATTGCCTAGCCTTCCCTGGAGGCCGCAAGAAGCACTGGGGTAGAGAACCCTAGACGCCTAGTTAAGTGGGGCCCCTCTCTAGCCCATAGCTCTCCTTTTACTTTCTAGGGTAGGCCCTTGATGTGTCACGTGCCTCAGAGTTACCAGGTGTCTTCCTTTGGACAGAGGTGCAACCTCTTCTTCAGCTGGGTGTCTCCTCTTTCTTGCTAACCAGGTTAGGTGTGAAATCTGTTCATGCCTAGCATTCCAAGCAGATCATGTGATGTTATGTGGCAACATGTTTCCATTTCATGGATTGATCTTGGCATCCTGATTCTGTGTTTGCTGAGAGGGATGGACAAGTGGCCTGTACAGGGAAGGCCGATGTCTGCAGACATCTGAGTAGGTTCAGTGTTGGTCTGATTCCTTGATGCTGAAAGGGAATTGAACCCATGACCCTTGGCTTGGGAGGTATCAGTACTCACCAGTAGACTACACCTCCACTGCAGAGAGTCTTTAAGCGAGAGGCTTTTTTTTTTTGAGGGTCGACTAATGAGAGAGGAATTAAGTAGAGGCTCCCTCTAACCAGACCCTGTGCTCGGGGTTCTAGCGAGCTGTGGATTGCTTCTCTGCAGCCTTCTTAAATCAGCAAGGCTGTAGGAGAGGTTGTATATAATGCCTATCAACCGGTACAATGTAGGAGAGTTCAAGCTCTGCAGACTGCATCGGTGCCAGTAGCAATTGCATCATGGCTCCGTCCCCAAGGTTTCGGCACCGATCCAGCACCGTGCCATCGTGCTCCATCGGTGGTCAGTGGTTTGCCGTGCATGCATCCTTTGCTTAGTAGCGGAACCTATATGGCGTCGATATGACCCCACTCCCAGAGAAGAGCAGAAGCTGCATTCAGGCCACTTTGCATGCCAAGGGGAGGACAACGGGCGGAGATCCCTGATGTACCTCCATGCCGGCATGGCGCTGTTACTGTGGCTATGGCACCAGCCAATAGCATCACCGGGGGAGTGGAGTTAAACCTGTCAATTCCAGCAAATGGCGGCATGCATCTCCCTATTTGGCGCCATCCGAGAAGGTGTCTCGGCTCCAAGGCAAGGGCTTAACGGGTTCATCGGTAGGTGGGGAAGGGCATTGGAGGTACTCCCCGTCGGCGCTGAAGAAGCAGATGACGGCGATCACCACAGCATGGCAGAAAGCTTCCTCGCGGGGTGGGCAGATGTGCTCTCGGCGGCTGCCGAGGCTGACGGCTTCAGGAGGATAGCATCAGGCATGGTTGCCAGACGAATAGCAGGCCAGGGAGGAGCCAGGATGCTGCTGGGGCAAGATGGCTGCCTCCTGCTGAGTCCCGCATGTGCAGGTTGTCAGATGGCTGCCTGGGTGAGAATCTTCACAGTCTTGGCAAGTGCATATATCTATATGATTTGCAAGGGATTGTGGGCAATGTAGTTCATTCACACCAGACACAGCTGCTGACAATAATTTAGTTGTGCTCTTGGGTAAAGCCAATAAGATATTTATTTATGGGGTTATTTCTCCCAACACAGATATGCTTGGTAGCACATAAATCAGGTTACTTGCTTCCAGTGTTTAACTTGGAAAAACAAAGTCAAAATCAGGAAAACAACATTCAAACTTGTCAGGCATTAGCTAATGTTTTCTTAGCATATATCAAACAACAAACAAAAAGCCACAAAGAAAGAAAAAAACTGTTCTTTTCAGGTTAACTTCTGATAACTTCCCACATAGATTCAGAAGTGATTCTCTCCTAGCTCACAAGCAATTAGGTAAGGCTCAATTGCTAGCAGTTATCCAGCTGAAACCCCTTAGCTGGCTTGCTTTCTACTGTGTGGGTCAAATCCTGCTTCAGGAGCTTTTCTGAGTAGATTAAAGAACAAGTTTGTATTTCTTTGTGATGGTTGCTGTATTTTATAACAGAAAATCACCAAAGGAGTTTGGACAGAGAGCAGTCCATATAAACACATTCTTCATCTGCAATCATTCCCCCTTCTTCAACAAGCATGGGTTCAATATCATGGATTGGCACAGATGAATCTCTCAATGGAGCACTTTCAGGAGAATACTTGTTTCCCTGCTGTCTTTCAAGGTTATAGCTAGGGCATAGATCAGTGTTCATACCTGAGCTTCCATTGCTGTTAGAGTTCCTCTCTATATAGCCTGGCCAGTATGTAGTCCAGTTCTTATGTCCAGCCTTCCAATCCAGATCCCTGGACACTGGATCTCTCTTCACATACCTTCTGGCACAGGTCTTAGGGTCCCTTCCATGTGCAGCCGTCTCCCTCACAGGTAGCGTCTGGAGATTCCTAGCTCTGCAGCACCATTCCTCTGGCTTTCCCCTGTAAGGTAAAACCTTAACGCCTCCACTGACCACTTAATAGCTAAACATTCTTTTTCTATTGTGGAATACTTTTGTTCAGCTGGTGACAACTTCCTGCTCAGGTACATCACAGGATGCTCCTCCCCTTCATGACACTGGGATAGAACCGCTCCTAGCCCTACATCCAATGCATCTGTTTGAACCAGAAAGGGTTTCTTGAAGTCCACCCCTTTCAGTACCGGTCCTGTACACAATTTTCCTTTTAAGACTGAAAACGCTTTTTCAGCTTCAGGTGTCCACTTTAGCTGGCTTGGACAATTCTTCCGCAGCATATCCGTGAAAATTGCACTTTTCTCTGCGAATTGCGGTATAAACCTGCGGTAGTATCCAATAAGTCCTAAGAAACTTCTTAGTTGTTTCTTTGTTGTTGGAGGAAAAAAATTCCTGATGCTATCTACTTTACTCATTAGAGGTTTAATTTTTCCTCTTCCCACTAGGTGGCCCAGGTATTTTACCTCCCTATTTGCAAAGGCACACTTCTTCGGGTTTAAAGTGATTCCCGCTTGCTTCATGGAGCACAAGACTGCCCTGATCCTCTTCAGATGCTCCGCCCAGGTGTTACTATGGATTATGACATCATCCATATATGCAAAAGCATAATTTTGATGGGGTCGAAGTACCTGATCCACTAACCTTTGGCAGGTAGCCGCTGCTCCATGCAGTCCGAAAGGCATCCTCTTGAACTGGAAAAGGCCAACGGGGATGCTGAACGCAGTCTTCGGCTTCGACTCCCTGGTGAGAGGGATTTGCCAATATCCTTTTGTCATATCAAGGGTGGTTAAGTATTGAGCCTGTCCCAGCTGGTCCAACAGCTCTTCAATTCTTGGCATTGGATATGCATCAAAAACTGATATGGCGTTTACCTGCCGGAAGTCAATACAAAATCTTAAAGATCCATCAGGCTTCGGCACCAGGACTATGGGGCTATTCCAGGGACGCTTTGACTCCTCTATTACTCCCATGTCCAACATCTCCTGGACTTGTGCCACTACTTCCTGTCTCTTGGCTTCAGGCAAGCGGTATGGCCTTTGACGAACTAATTTCCCAGGTGGAGTTATTATTTCATGGGCAACCAAATGTGTCTCCCCAGATATGGGTGTCAACACATCTGGGAATTCTTTAAGCAATTTCCTAATTTCTTCCTGTTGTACCACTGTCATGTCCTCACCTATTTGGGGCTCTGATTTTTCTTTACAATCAGATACCTGGGGTCCCAAATCTTCCTCTTCATTCACCTCCCTCTCTCGGGCACAGGTGGCAGCTAGGCTTTTAACCCCTTTGATGTCAGTAGAACCAAAGCCTTTGGTTCCACGCTCAGAATTTTCCAGGGATGTGACCTCCTCCACAGGTGGAAAACCCAGCCTCTCACAGATCAATTGGGCAATTCTGTCTCCTGTCTTCACGTGATAATCATTCTGTCCAAAATTAAATAACAGAACTTTAATATTGCCCCTGTAATCGGGATCAATTACTCCCGCACCCACATCGATGAAATATTTAAGGGCTAATCCGGACCTTGGGGCTACTCTCCCATAACATCCAATAGGTATTTCCACTTGGAGACCAGTGTCCACCAGGGCTCTCCCTTGGCTAGGTAAAGTCACATTTTCTATGCTGCACAGGTCAAACCCAGCAGCTTGAGGGGTTGCCCGCTTAGGAGCTTGGGCCTTCTCCGTGACCTTATGGTACTTTAGGACGAATGTCTGCTTTGGGGTAGCTTGGTCTTCTGGACGCTTAACCATCTTTTTAGCTGGGGTCTGAGGACTTCCAAATAAAGGCCCGGGAGCTATTACCATTAAACCTTCCCCCTCCTTCTTTCCTAGTCCTTCCACTAGACCCTGCTTAAATCTTGGCCAGTCTCTTCCTAGAACCAAATCAAAGGGTAGCCTAGGCACCACTGCTAACAGGACTTCCTCTTGTTCTCCCAGGCACTTAACCTTTAGCCTATAGGTGGGATATGATGTTGCAGCACCATGAATGCATCTGATGTGAACTTGGCTTTCAGGGGTTTTAGGCACAAATCCTTCTTGGGCCTCTATCCGCTTCCAAAGCCTTTTTGACATCATACTCTGGTCTGCCCCAGAGTCTAACAAAGCATTTGTGGTAATTGAAAGCATGTATATTCAATTACGGGGTACCATACACTATTAGACTAACTAAAACTGAGAAGAGTTAATTCTGTTCAGAACCTTGCTTAGAAATAAAACTTCATATATTAGCTTACTAGGTGAAGGTTTACATAAATAAAGAAAGGGCAGGTTGTACCCCAGCCTCTCTGACTCAGGGATACCAGATAGCAGTCTCAGAGTTATTGGCTAAAATACTCTCAGGGTTAGTAATTAGTAGATATCAAGAGGTATTAGCAGTAAACAATTATGTCAATTAGGTCATTCTATATTTTGGAATCCTGTATGTCTCCTTATAATGGCCATGTAACAGTAAATAATTATGTCTTGGACTCCATTTATGGCTCCACATTGACCCACACTGAATAAGTTGACCTACAATATGATACATACATGACGTATAATAATAAAGTGAAATTATGCTGTATCATCTACAAAAGCCTTATAAATAAAGTGAACCATGGCTAAGAAGTTAGAGTAAACAGGGAGAACATGCTTCTCTCAGTTTCTCTCCACAAAGCTTTGGTGTATTTTTCTATAGAACTGTGTTGTATTTATTGCTGTATTTGATAACCTTCCCATTGTTTGTGAATGTAGTTATTTGTAGCTTCAAGAACCCAGTGAGGTTACTGGTGAGGAGTGAGTTAAGTAAGCTCTTCAGTTGGTGCCGTGACTCATCTACAGATTTCAACATTCCTGGCAAGGAGGGAAGGTGTTTGTGAGTATTTTATGGTGCCAGCAATGAGCAATCTGTTAGGTGAACAGGTGTGGTCTCAGTTGTGTGAATGGCATGTTGAAACTATGGGTTTAGCTCTTCAGAAAGGTATCCCTTCTTATTGTATGCATGAAAAATATGGAAATAGGGCTACTAATTATATTGTGCACTGGCATGCAGTAACTATTAATAATGTGCTGTTACAATTTCCTTTGGAAGGAACATTTTCTGTAGATAAGCTTTGTTATCTGAAATGTGCTTTGCAGACTAGACACAGAATATGCGATGCTCATGAAGGGCTAGTGTTTAGTTGGTGGCAGCGAATGGCACATAACTTGAAAAATGAATTGTTTGTATTAGTGAATGTTGATACAATGAGTGAACCACCGGAGAAAGCAGTGGTGGCTGCATTTCAAGATGTTCCAGGTGTATTTCCGTCGTCTTCCCCTGTCTATTCTGAGAATTATGTAGTTTCAGAAGGGAAGATAGTCACTCGTTTAGCGAAATTAAGATATGAGATAAGAGATAAGCAAAGAATATTGGGAAATACACAGATCACGAATTTTGGGACTTGCAATGTGTCCCAACTCAGAGAAATGAATGATCTTCTTAATCGTGAAACAAAATGTACCGTACGTGTCATAGATTCCTTAGAGGAAACATTAAGAAATAATATTTCTGCTACAAAGGAATTAGGAATTTCTAGTAAACTTGTTGATGATATTGAAAAGGGTCTGAATAAGCATTTTATGACCTATAGAGAGAAATGTATTCAACTACATAGGGTTATAAATTTTTTTCAAACTGTGTTGCCTCAGTATAATAGTTCATGTCCTACTTGGGCTGCTTTAGATAATTTGCTTAGAATTGCGTTCTATAACCCAGCTGATTTTTATTCAGTTTGTGACATACCTTGTGATAGATTTCCAAGAGAAAACTCGAAGAGATAATTTTGTTTTAGTGGTTAAAAAAATGATTTTCTGTTAAAATCACTTACAGTAGTAGTAGTACACTTATAGCAAACCTGTGAAAAGGACTGGTTGAGATTAAACATCTTTAAGGCAGGATTCATTAATTGTTTTTATAAATGTTTAATCCCGTGAGTAAAGGTATTTTTTTACACCTTTAATAATAGATTGACCAGCTAGGACAGCTGATGTAAGTCTGAAAAAGTACTGATATAAGTCTGAAAAGTGCTTGTGTAAGTCTGAAAAAGTGCCTGGTGCAGTGAGCTGACATTTGATGTGGAATGACAGAGTTGCTCAATCTGACAATTGCTCAACCTCCCAGGAGCAAGGGGAGGGGTAAGATTGGAGCGCGAGAAAGTCATAGGAATCTTCAGCGAGACAGTTCAGATAAGCTTGTCATTGAGCTTTTGCAAGCGAAAACTGTCTCCGAAATCAGAGCAGGGGGATGGTCAGAGAAATGTTTTCCCTACTACTGTTTAGCTGTATTCTCTCTGTAGCGCGGATGTCCCAGCCATTCACCCTGATCCTGGAAGACTTCTATCTGCTCTGTGGGCTGCACCAGGATCAAATGTCGCACATTATCAGTTGTGTTTCTTTCCTCTGAAGTGCTGTTTTCCTGCAGATGCAAGCATCGTTATCTTGGAAAACTTTCATCTACAGTGCTGGGATCAGATATCGGATGCCTTTCATCCTGCCTGTAAGGGTCGCCGTGAGACCTGAAGTTTCGTTTCTTAGACTGTCAGCTGTGTCCATTGCCAGCAGTCGTTGGTGAAGAAGTTATCTCCAGCCATACAGTGTCACTTCAGTATGTGTCACTTCAACTCTTTCTGTGTCGAAAGCGAGACTGTCTGTGAAAGTACGGTAAGACATAGACTTGTGCAGTACATAATGTGATTTTGCCAATTTCTCCCTGGACTTTTGTTGTGGATTTGCGATTTGCTTATGACTTGGCAAAGAAAAATGCAGTTTTGTTTTTATCTGCTCTTTTTGAAGGTTAGTCTTGCATATTTGCAAAGGCCCTAGAAACTGCGTTATCTGATGAGAAACTCAACCATCCCTTTTTAATTTCTTATGTGAATGATTTGTTTTTAATGTAAACTGAATTACTTATGTCATTGGTCAGATTTATGCCTTTTATTAGTTTATACTGGTCAGTTAGGTTTGAGGGTTAATTCTGTTTAAACTGCGGTGTCTTGTAAAAATGTAATGTTCTGGGAATTGTCCTAACACTCTCTGGTCAGACGGATCAGAAAGTCTCTCTGTCTCTCTGTTATCGCAGTAGAAGGTTTGTTTTTGAATGGTTGCAATATTCTGGGAAATGCGCCATGTTTTTAAATGTAAATGTAAAACAATGTACTGGGAAGAATGCCATGCTTATCGTAAACTATTCAAATTGTTTATGGTTACTTTCGTTTTCTCTGTTATCTGTGTATGTTTTTGTAAGCTTCCCCAACTGGATATATGCCAGTAGGCTCTTATTTAGAGTGAATTAATGAAGTAATTTCTGCTCTGTCTATATGGTAATGATTTTTGTGATTGGATCTCATTGTTTTTCCTCGTTGATTTTCTTGCTAGCACACGTCACATTTTTGAAATCCAAGGGACATTATTCGGTGAACCGAAAAGACTCTTTTCTGATATCTGTGTCACGGATGTCACCGTATGTAGCACTGTTAAAGATGACTTTATTCTTCTCTTTTATTTCCCTTTGAAGATACTTCTTTTGAAACCCAGTTTATGGACTTCGTGAAGTTCGCCAGGGCAGCTGGGAAACGAATCATCTGTTTATTTACCCTGATCGTCTGTTTCTGCCTTATTCCTGCAGCGGAAGCTTACCGCTGTGGTTATGCATTTTGTCTTTTTGAAACTGTTTCATGGATTGTAATTGTAGGGCCAGTCTAGGGTCAGAATATACATATGCCTGCCTATCGGATTCATTCTATTTTTGATTTTGCAACTTGTTTTGGTATCTGTTCTGTATCAGAGGAGGGAGATGGTGTCCCTAATAGGGCACTTTGATACAGCCTCCGATTGAATAAAATCTTTTCCTTTTTAGCCCTTATGGCGGTGTGTGTTTCCCCGGACACTATTTGAAATAATTAATGCCTTGGCAGTTATCCCAGACACCAGGTGTTGCGCAGCGCTATCTCAACTTATTGTGTATGGTTGCACTCAGCTCTGTTTGTTTTTTCTTTTATTGCAAGTGATTCCTTAACGAAATGACAAGTACTTTATATCTGGGATCCGCAGAATGCTTTTATCAAGAGTGAAGTCATTCGATTGGGTCCTGCTTAAAGTTGCATCCGAAGACACTCCCAGCTCCGGAGTTCCTGGTCCATGTCGTGTGTTCCTGGTGGGATATTCAGCTTGTAAAGTGAGAAGACATTCTCAACGAATGCATCTTATACGGTGACCCCCTCACAAGTCCAGAAAGTGGCTTCCTGTGTCGGTGAACCAAGAGTTGCAACGCAGAGTTTTATTGGACAAATAGTGATTGAAGAAAAGGACTTTTATGATTCAAAGTATTTTCTGAAAGAACAACAGAGACATTACAAAGAGATTATTGTATTAAGTAAAGTCTTTATGGACTATTCATGTAAAAAAAATACTTTTATATAGCATGTAAAATGTTTTTATGTATTTATAGTAAGACCTAGAGGGATGAGGATAGTTTAGATTAGTATTTTCCTGATATATATGTAATGACCTTTAGGTACTGAACCTCTACTTAATAAAGTAATTGAGAATTAGAGGGCCAGTATGGCGATAGTATATCTCCTCATCATTTTAAGAAGAGTATTAAGAAGAGTAGGCATATTTTTAGTTTGTCTTAGAATATTTTTGAGAATATTTTTGTTGCTATGCATATTGGCTATGCATATTTCCTAATCTGGTCCTAGATGTGCTGTGGCAATTTCTTAGTGAAGCAGTATTGTATTCAGAATCATGAGGATGTTAGAAGGAATATCTAAATATTTTTGAGGCACACTTACACCTGATGGGAAAAACATTGTAAGTTATCAAAGTTTGTTGCTTGTCTTCCAACAGTGACAGCTCCTCAGCATGGAAGTTTACCAAGGGTTAGGCCTGAGATCTTTGAGGAGTTTTGTGACATATAGTCATATACAAACACAAATACAAATACAGAACCTAGAATAATTAAAGATATAGGTATGAAGATCCTATGTACAAGTTCCTATATTTCAGTAATTTACAAGTAATGTCAGTTAATGGGAACTAAGTGTGTAGTTCTAGCTACCCTTTTTGGATGCCTCTAGTTTAGACCTAGGCATACTTAACCAGAGTTAAGGTGAAATAATTTAATGGTCATGCCTCAGAGAGTTTTGAGTAATTGGGTAATTGTATGCAGAATATATCCTGTCCTCAGTGAGTTTCTGAATCTCACATCTTAGCGGTTCAGCATTTTTGCTGCAGCTCATTGTATTTGTTTACAAGCCAGACATTGCTGTTATCTGCCTCTCTTATATATATTGTCTGCTTGGTAATTTAGTTTTTGTGATTTGGCAAAAGTAGAGCACCTTTTGCATGTCTGTTCAGCTCCTCCAATCTTCTGTTCTCCTGCTGTAGTTCTTGTAGGCTCACCCCACGACAGCCATGTTTCTTTTTTTGTTGCAATAGGGCTGCAGATGTTTTTTCAAGTTGTCCAAGTTGTTTTTGCATTGTTAATTTTGGACTGTGCATTTCGGGTTTTTTCATGTGCAGAATGATCACATGTGCTGTGAGGTTCTTGCACGTTTTCCCAAACCTGTGAACATTTCTCTCTGCACTTATGATTCTCTTTCTTAACCTATCCAAACACTGGTTTACTGTTTGGTATATTGTGAAACATAGTCTTCTGGTATTTTATTTTTGTTGTGCTGTTTTTGTAATCTCCGATTTGAGAATTGATGTTTCGGTTAGTATTTTATAGTGCAGAGTTTCTCAGAGGTTGGTTAGGTGCTTGATATATAGCCCTGGTGGATACCCCATAGTGAATTGAACTTTACTATATTAATTTGTTATCCATCCTGAATAAATCTTTAAGAAGAAAAAGGGATGTTTCCCCTCAGGATGCAGTCATAGTGACTGCTCTGTTGTTTCCTTTTAGGCAATTAGTGTAAGGTCCAGTAAACATAGTGTCAGCTCATGCAGTCAGGAACTGAATGGTTTTTAGATTTTCTCCCAGCAAAGAAAATGCTGTATGCAGAGTACTAGTTGATTTTGTTATAGTATGCTTGATAATAATGGAAAAATAGTGAAAGGCCAATTAGATAAAGTTAGTAACTGTATTTTAATTTCAAGTGAGAGTTATGTAAATTCCTTTTCAGCTCTCACTGATTCTGTTCCTTCATTCTGGAATTCAATATTCAGGCCGTTTGCAAGGTGTGTTAGCATTTTTGTTTGGTATTTTGGGATGTTTCATTTTAGAAGTATTACTCCTCTATGTACTGACAGTTGTTTCTCTATGTCAGCACTAGTTTCATTCCACCTCTTCATCTTTCACAGCTTTCTAAATCAGAAATCAGTAGGATCACTGACCCATGCAATAGTGTTACGGATTGGCCCAGAATCCAGTTGTATTTCCACTTCAATGGCAATATATGAGTTTCCTTACTTAGAAATGATTCTTTACAGAATCAGAGGAGGGACTGAAAGCATGTATATTAGTACGGGGTACCATACACTATTAGACTAACTAAAACTGAGAAGAGTTAATTCTGTTCAGAACCTTGCTTAGAAATAAAACTTCATATATTAGCTTACTAGGTGAAGGTTTACATAAATAAAGAAAGGGCAGGTTGTACCCCAGCCTCTCTGACTCAGGGATACCAGATAGCAGTCTCAGAGTTATTGGCTAAAATACTCTCAGGGTTAGTAATTAGTAGATATCAATAGGTATTAGCAGTAAACAATTATGTCAATTAGGTCATTCTATATTTTGGAATCCTGTATGTCTCCTTATAATGGCCATGTAACAGTAAATAATTATGTCTTGGACTCCATTTATGGCTCCACATTGACCCACACTGAATAAGTTGACCTACAATATGATACATACATGACGTATAATGATAAAGTGAAATTATGCTGTATCATCTACAAAAGCCTTATAAATAAAGTGAACCGTGGCTAAGAAGTTAGAGTAAACAGGGAGAACGTGCTTCTCTCAGTTTCTCTCCACAAAGCTTTGGTGTATTTTTCTATAGAACTGTGTTGTATTTATTGCTGTATTTGATAACCTTCCTATTGTTTGTGAATGTAGTTATTTGTAGCTTCAAGAACCCAGTGAGGTTACTGGTGAGGAGTGAGTTAAGTAAGCTCTTCAGTAATTCCTTGCACATCAACCATCAAAAGAAATCCTTCTTTGGGCTGTTTTAAATCCACACCCACTAAGCTAGTGTGTGTCTGGCATCTCTTTTCTAAATGTCCCCATTTTCCACACTTGAAACATTTCTTTCTATTCCACTGTGTCATCTGGTTTGATACAGTACATTCATTTTCAGAAACATTTTTAATTATTTTCTTTTCTGATACAGCACATCTTGCCTCAGCACCAATCTTCAGAGGGCCACCCATTCTATGGCAAGCCTGCGTGGCTTCCAAGAATCTCTCTGCTAGCATGGTTGCCTCTCCAAGATTTTGGCAATTTTGCTGTATAAGGAAAGTGTGCAAATCTTTAGGGACCGCAGGCATAAATTGTTCAAGCATTATAATGTCTAATAACATTTCTACCGTCTTTTGCTCAGGCTCCAACAATTATACAGCTAAACCTCTGATTCTCTGACTCAGAGCCCTGGGTGTTTCACCCAATCTCAATGTAACAGCTGTAAACATTCGCCTATACTCTGAAATAGACAACCCTAGGCGATCTCTAATAGCAGCCTTTACATCCTTATAATTCAAAGCCTGGGCTGCTGGCATTGCTCTGTAAGCCGCAAGCGCCTCTCCAGTTAATGAGGTTGCCAGCCTTACTGCCCACTGGGTCTCTGGCCATGCTAATGCTTGTGCCACTCTTTCAAAAGACTCTAGAAAATCATCAACATTATCATCTGGAGTTAGCTTCCCAAAACTAAATGCCCCAATCCCTTGATTGAGTCCCACACTGTCCATATGTCCCAGGGAGCCTCAGATCGCTGGAGGATGGCCTGGAGTGCCCACAGGCGTTGTATCATACAGGGAGGGGACGGAGGCCTGAATCGGCACATCCCGAGCCCGTCTTGCTCCTCATCATACAGGGAGGGGATGGAGGCCTGAATCGGCATATTCAGTGCCCGTGCAGCCCATCATCAGAAGGACGCTGAGCAGATGGCCCGTAGGTAGATGTGCTCCTAGCCTTGCTCTTTGTTCAGGTGGCACAGGGATCTGAAAAGAGAGATATCAGAAACACAGAGTGAGAAAATAAAATTTGTTCATATAAGCAAAGTAAGTAGGTTTCATTTGGAGAGTAGAAAATTCCGTCTTGTGGCAAGGCGGAAGAACTGAAAAACTGGCTAGTTAGGGGCGGGCAGAAGGGTGGGGCCAGTTGGCCTATGCTCAGAAGGGCGAAAAGCCCTTCTGAGCTATGGAGAGTACTTCCGTCTCGGCGCCGTTGAATGACGTCACCAAGTGTGGCTGACTCATCCTGCTTGTCCTAGGAGATTCCATAGACTCTGTAGTTAATTGTACAGATTTTGTAAATATTATTTAAATATATATTTTAATAGTTCCATGTAAACCACCTTGATTCTGCTGATAAAGTGATATAGAAATCTCACAATAAATAACTAAATAAATCTCTTCTCTCTCCCTACACCCCTCCTCGTGAACTTTGCTCTTCCTCTGGCTTGCTTCTATCTATGTCCTTCTTTTCAACAGCCAATTCCAGACTTTGATCCTTTCACCTTGCTGCTCCTTATGCCTGGAACAAACTGCCTGTATCTTTACATCAGGATTCATCTCTTCCCCTTTTCAAACCCATGCTAAAGACTCATCTCTTTCAGGCTGCTTTTGGATCTTAATCCTTGGTTCTTCTTCTGTCTAATTTACCGTACACTTGTTCTCATCTATTGTGCTGTCTGTCTTGATTAGATTATAAGCTTTGAGGAGCAGGGACCATCTTTTATATGTTTCTTTACAGCACTGTGTATGCCTTGTAGCACTATATAAATATTTCATAGCAGTAGTAGTAGTGAGAGTTCTTGGATATGCTCCTGCTTCTGTTTGCATTATTTTACCAATTTTTTTTTCACTTTGCTTATGGCCTCATCACTCTGAGTCTGTCCAATCTCATCTGATCTTTGAAGTTAAGCAGGGTTGAGCCTGGACTTTGTAAGGGAGACTGTATGGAAATACAAGGTCCTTTAGGCAACATACTATTCTGGACTTGTTTTGCCAGCCCTACCTATGTCTAATTCTCAACTACAATTTTGTGTGCCGATTCTGTACTGTTCCTGATTTCTTTGGTATTGTTCTGGCTTGTCTGACCATGTTCCTGACTTTCATTCTGTACTTCTGTAGGACCCTATTACTTGGGAACCAGTGCCTAACTCTAAGCTCCATATAGGCTACCTTGGGGCTCATGCTTTAAGTTTTGGCAGCTTTTCAATACTGAAGGGCTCAACCTGAAGGGAATGGAGTAACTAAGCTAAGAGCCTCCCAGGTGTTCCCCACTGAATTGTCACCACCTATTGACCTAACAGGGAAATTACTATCTCCTGATCTTCCAGGAAAATCACCCATTAGCTACTGACTTTTCAGGGAAATCGCCAAGTGATAATGACTTCTGATCTTCCATGGAAATTATCTACTAACTAGTGACTTTCCAGTGAAATCACCCACAAACTATTAACCTTCCAGAGAGATCATCCACTATCTCCTGACCTTCCAGAGAAATCACCTATTAAGTACTGACCTTCCTGTGAAATCATTCACTAACTACTGACTTTCCAGGGAAATCACCAACTACTTCCTGACCTTCAGGGAAATAACTATCTCCTGAGCTTCCAGAGAAAACATCCACTAACTACTGATCTTCCATAGAAATCACCTACTAGCTACTGACTTTCCAATGAAATCTTCCAGAGAGATCACCTATCTCCTGACTTTCCAAACATCCACTAACTACTGACCTCCCAGAGAGATCACTGATTATCTCCTGACCTTCTAGAGAAATCACCTACTAACTACTACTTTTCAATTAAATCACCCACTACTACAGTATCTCCTGACCTTTCATAGAAATCACCCACTAACTCCCACTAAACTACTGACTTTGCAGAGAAATCATTGACTATTGACCTTTCTTTATTTACCACAGAATCTAATTACTACTACTACTACTACTACTAAGCATTTATAAAGCAACTACCAGGTGCACGCAGCACTGTACAATGAAAACACAAAAAGACAGTCCCTGCTCAAAAGAGCTTACAATTAATCTCAGCAGGGTACAATAACATAAACATTAATCTTTTTTTTTAAATACTTTATTTAACAACACCATGTAACAAGAATAGGCAATACAACAACAAGCAAACTCCCGGAGGGGGAGCAACTCTTATCCCCCCCCCCAGGAGAACAGAAGTAAACACATGAGCGTTGTACAGTTTTCCAGTATTTGAACCCCCACCCCCGCCCCCCCACCCCTCCCCCCCCACCCCCCTCATTTGACGCATCCATACCAGGAGGACCCGGGCGTCACCATCTACCGTGTGTCCCTTTAGGCACCCAGCCTTTTTAAGGGCCTAGTTGTAACACTTCATTTCTGGTGCGTGAACTCAGGCTCTGCAGGTAGGGGTCCCAAAGTAGCTGAAAGTGGGGCCATCTTTTAACATTGCCCCGGGCGTGTCTAGCTTCCATGAGCAGCATCTGGTGAAAAGCATTGCGCCACGCCCAAAACGAGGGAGCCTGCCGTTCCCGCCAATTTTTCAGTATGGGGCCCTTCCCCACCAGACAGGCCTTGCGTACCAGCAGCCTCTCCCATCTACCCTTGGGCTGTGTAAGGCGCAGGAGGTCAAGAAGAACCAAGGAGCTATCCCAACAGATCTGCTGTCCCAAAATGCGCTCCATAAAGGAGCCTATTCGTGCCCAGTACGGCCGAATAAAGCGGCACCCCCACCACATATGCACCAAGTGCGCTAAGGGCTCCAAACACCTGGGGCATCCACCATCCGACGTGAGATGGGAGCGTAGGGCTCGTCGAGGAGAGAAATGCACCCTTGTGAGAGCTTTGTACTGCACCTCCCTCCAGCGAGCTCCCACTGCCAGCTCCCCTACCCGCTGCAGGGCCTTTAAGAGTGTACCCGGGCCGATCACCCTGCCCATCTCTAACCCCCACCCCACCTCCACAGACTGATAATCCGGGGATGGTCGGTAGGGAGCCAAGCGTGCCTTCAACAAACGAATGGACAGTTGAGATCCCCCTCCCAAGTCAAAAAATTCTAGGATCTGGGCCGTGCGCTCCGCCCGCAAGTCTGCTGCCGGCAGGGAGGCAATATAATGCGATAGCTGCATATAAGCAAATTGGTGTCCCGTCCCCAGCTCATATTCGGCACAGAGGGACCGGAACTTCTTCGAGCACCCTGACAGGTCAACCACATGGCCTATATTTTGAAGGCCTTTCGCCGCCCACGCCTGAAAAGGCGCAGTTTCCATGCCCGGAATAAACAAAGCATTACCCTGAATGGGCAGCCAACTAGATACCCGCCAATTCGTATTCCAGTATGTGTTGAGTTGTCGCCAAGTGCGGCAAACCAGGACAAGAAGCACACTCCCAGTTAGGTGAGCAGGAAAAAGACGGTAATCCAGCTGTAGGAGGGAGAGAACCGCCGCTGGAGCTGCCAATGCCTCCTCCAGCCCCCGAGGGGTATAAACTTCGGTTCCCCCTAACCAGTCACCCAGGTGCCGAGCCTGACAGGCCAGAGCATAGGCCCCCAAGTCAGGGAGTCCCAACCCCCCTCGCCTCCAATTCCCCACCAAGCGGGAATATCGAATACGGGCACGCGTCTCCCCCCACAAGAATCCGCTAATAAGTCCCTCCAACCGTCTCAAGTCCTTTCGCAGAAGCCAAACGGGCAGCGTCTCCAGCCAATATAAGATCCTTGGTAATATTACCATTTTAATCGCGGCAATCCTCCCAGACAAAGACAATGGGAGAGGACGCCAAGCCTGTATCTGCACCTGGAGGCTTTGACAAATTTTGGAGAGTTTGCTCTCATAAAGTTGGGAGGGCTGACCAGTTAAGACAATACCCAAATATTTGAAATGATGAGTCGCCCATTTCAGGGGAAAGGGCCCGTGCCAGCTACCCCGCACAGTCCCCATGATATCCAAGGCCTCGGACTTTTCCCGATTAATTTTCAACCCGGCAAATTGACCAAAAAGCTCAATCTCATGCATTAGGCTGGGGAGCGAGTTGTGGGGCCGAAGTAAATGCACTAGGAGATCGTCGGCAAACGCCGAGAGTTTAAATCCGGTCTTGCGGATACACACCCCCCGGATTTCCCGTGCGGCCTCCACCCGTCTAATAAACGGGTCTAAGGAGAGAACGAAGAGCAACGGGGAAAGAGGACAGCCCTGCCTAGTCCCCCGATGCAAAGAAAATGTCTCAGAGAGCACTCCATTGCAGCAAATCGCCGCGACCGGGTTCTGATACAGACTGCGAACCATAGCGCAGAAAGAGTTCCCCAGCCCATATCGGGGCAACAAGTCCCATAAATAGTGCCAGTCCACTCTATCAAAAGCCTTCTCGGCGTCGAAGCTAATTAACAGAGACGAAAGACCCCGGCCATGGACCCATTCCAGGGAAGCTAGGATCTTCCGCAGGTTGCGAACCGCGTATCTTCCTTTCACAAAGCCCACTTGGGAATCGTGAACCAATTGCCCCAACACCGTCGCCAAACGATCGGCAAGAATTTTAGCTAAGATTTTAAGATCAAAGTTAAGTAGGGATATGGGCCGGTAAGAGGCAGCACTTAGCGGATCTTTTCCGGGTTTCGGGAGCAAGATCATATGAGCCAAGTTACTACCCCAGCGAAATGTACCCTGCTCAGATCTCCTAGTGTGGACCGCCACCAGCAGCGGAGGGACAAAATCAGCCAAGATCTTGTAGAACTCAGCCCCCAGTCCATCCGCCCCAGGTGATTTATAACAACTCGCCTTGGCAATAACTTGTTGCACCTCCTGGACAGAGATCGGTTGATCCAAATGCGACCGCTGCTGGTCTGATAGCTGGGGCAGGTCCAGCCCCTCGAGATAAGTGGAGATTTGTGCCTGCGAGCCCGGCTCCGCCGTGTAGAGGTTCTGGAAGAACGAGCGAAAAACCCGCGCTATCTCCGGATTTTCCCTACGGAGGACCCCCTTTTCGTCCTTTAACGCGTGCACCAACGTGGAACCTCTAGAGCCACGTAGACACCGGGCCAGTAGCTTCCCTGGTTTATCCTTATAGCAATAAAGCTGGTATCTATAGTACATGACCGACTTTTTAGCCCGCTGGTGTAGGAGTTCATTTAGCATCGTCTGTAACTCCCAGAGCCGCTTCTTTGCAACAACACTCGGATTGCTCGCCCACCTCCGCCGCTGTACAGTAACTAACCGTTCCAGGTGGATAATACGTTCCGCCATAAGTCTCCGTTTTCGCGCCATATAACCAATTATATCTCCCCGCAGAACCACTTTCGCTGTCTCCCAGACTAACTCAGGGTCTGCAGAATGCCCCTTGTGATCCGCATCAAATTCACACCAATGCCTTTGTAGGAACTGACGAAACTGAGAGTCTCGATAAAGATCTAACGGGAACCGCCACAATCTCGTCAGGAGACGATTCGTGCCCCACCGCAATTGGAGCCAGACAAATGCGTGGTCGGAGATTTCCATGGGTCCGATCTGCGCTTCCTCTACCAGGCCAAACAGGCCCTGCGAGGTCAGCAGATAGTCTATTCGCGCGCTGGAATTATGTGCACGAGACTGGTGGGTGTAATCTCTTTCAGCGGGGTGGAGCAGCCTCCACGGGTCCACCAACCCCAACCTATTCCTCAGGCCATTTAGAGCTCGCGCCCCCTGGTACCGCTCCCGGGTCCCCTCTCCCCGAGATGTGTCCATCGCCACCTCCATCACCCCGTTAAAATCCCCCCCCAAGATCAGTGGGAGCTCCGGGAGTTGCTCTACCTGGGAGGCCAGTCGAGCATACATATCTCGGTCAAGCACATTGGGACTATAAAGGTTACCCAGGATGAGTGGTCGCCCCTCCAGCAGGCCCTGCAGCAGAAGGAACCGCCCAGTCGGATCCGCTATTTCTTTAGTTATCTCAAAGCGAATCCTCTTGTGCAGCAAAATGGCCACCCCCCCTTTTTTATTCTGGGCAGGCACCCCCCAAACCTGACCCACCCAGGACCTACGCAATTTAGCATGCTCAGCTGCTGTCTGGTGAGTTTCTTGAAGGAAAACCACATCAGCTTTTTGCCTCGCCAAGGCTTGCAGTATCTTTGCTCTTTTACAAGGGCTCCCCAGGCCACAAACATTCCAGGACAGGATCTTCAGTCTGGGTTGATGTCACTCCAATATCTCAGAAAGGTACTCAACCTTAATTCAGGAAGAACCCCCCCAGCCTGGGGCTCCCCCCCGCCAGCCCTTAGTGGTGCCTTCGATATCCTGGTCCCCCTGGCAGGATGCATCCCTTTCCCCCCCTCCCTCCCCTCCCTCCCCTCCCTCCCCTCTTCTCCTCCTCTACTTGCTGCCTCATCTTCTACCTCTATTAGGTAGCGAGCAAGTTTAATGCGTACGGTCTCCTCCCCCCTCGAAGAATGTCCCAGGCAGCCTCTTTCTCCAGTGGCCCACCGGTCCCCGAGAAGGCACCCTCCCTGGTCAGGTCCACCCATCCCCTTCCTTATACAATAGTAACTAACACACCCTGCTTGTAAGCATTGAATAGTAAATCACCAAGTAGGCATGGCACCCACTGCAGCTCCGCACTCCCCCAAACGATGCCATCAGCCCCCCCTCCAAAAAAAAACAAAGAACTCAAACTCCCCAAACCGCTAGGAAGGGGGGGGGGGGGCGGATCCAAGCCGCCAACCAATCCCTGCCTCAGCTCTATATAAGCAGCTGACTGGGAGCTCTGCGCCCCCGAACGCCGGAGGAGTGCAAGGCCACACAGTAACCAGCCAGTACAACAGCTTAACAAGATAGATACACAGTTGTTACACAGTACATCAACAGTAGCCTAACACATTTTAAAACTACTGGGGGAGAGAGAAAGGCATCTAAATACCGGGAACAATCCAACCCTTATGTACTCCAACTCCCCCATACCTGACTCTAGGGATCCTCCCGTAGACTCCGAGAGCCCGAGGGTAAACCCCCCCTCCCCCAACACATCCATTCCGCACAAATAGAGTGGGCGAGAAAAGGGGGATAAGGGAAGGAACCCCCCCACACTCTCCCAATTAAAACCCCCCGCTGCCCCCATTCATCCCCCTCTCCCAGCTCCCTACCCAGCCCAGTATCACACATTCAGCCCTCTTCTCCGTCCCAAAGCCAGCCCCAGTATTATTTATTTATTTATTTATTATTTATTTTTATTTATTACAGGCTCTTATATACCGCTCTATTCAGAATCAGCGCGGTTCACAATATAACAACATACCATAACAACAAACTGTTAGGTTTTACAGAGAACAAGGTCAGAGAACTTGGATAAAACATGGGACGTCATTACTGCAACTATTTACAAGAGTATTTACAAGAGTATTTACAAGTATACATAACAGGATTTGTTCTTAGTTTGGGTAGTGATTAAGATTGGTTAGTTGGTCAAGTAATATTGGGGGAAGAGGTGGGATTATGAGGCCAAGCCCCCTAGGGGAACCACAGGGACCCGGGGCCGGTTCCGAGCAAACCCAATTCCCCCTACCCATTGCCCCACCTCTGCTCTGGATTCCACTAGGAAGCCCCACAAACCACCTCCCCACACAAACGTCCCCTGCAGAGGGTAGAATTGGGGCCTCATCTAGGTAGGCCCCTCCGCATTCATGATGAAAGGAACAGTCCGAGGCAAGTTCACGGGGATTGCCGATGTGTTGAGGGCCCTCTCTTTCCGCCAGCAAGCTGCGCCACATATCCTTTAGCCTCATCCGCTGAGTCAAAAGTTTTATGTGCTCCCTCGTGGAAAATGTGCAGGCGGGAGGGGTATTGCATGGAGAATTTAATGCGGGCATCAATTAATTGCTGGCAAATAGGAGCATATGCTCTGCGCCGCAGGCTGAGAGCAGCGGAGTAGTCCTGTGCCACTCTTATGCGCAAGTTCTCATGCTCCAACACTCCCCTCTTTCTGGCAGCCTGCAAAATAGCCTCCTTCTGGGGAAAATAGAGGAACTTGACCAGCACTATTCGCGGCCGGTTCTCATGAGGTTGTCGGCGTCCCACGCGGTGTGCTCTTTCGATTAGCAGTTTCCCGCCATCTTCCACCCCCTCCAAAATCTTAGGGAGCATATCTTCCAGGTAAGACTTCAGGTCTTTATCTGCCACTGAATCCGGTATGCCCATCAGCCGCAGGTTATTGCGTCGTGACCGATTCTCCAGATCGTCAATTTTATCCCCTTGTGACTGCACCTTGGATTTCAGGGTTTCCACTTCCTGAGACAGGGAAGCCAGACCATCCTCTGTAAGCCCGACACGGGTTTCCACCTCCTGCATGCGGTTGCCCAAAGCCCCAAAAGAAGCGTGCAAACTGTCCATTTTTTCCTGCAGAGTTGTGAATTGCAGGGCTAGGGCATCGGACACTGCCGCGGACACCTCCTCCAGGAACGCAGGTGAAGCCGGCGACTTCGGCGATTTTGGCGGGCCCATGGCATCCGCCATTTTAGGTGCTGGGGCTCCTCGCTCCCTCTCCTTCCTCGCGGCCTTAACAGTCGCCGCCATTGCCAAAACGGCTCCGCAGCCTCAGAATCTGCCTTGGGTGCCTTCCCCTTCTCGCGGGTTCTCACTGTGTGCTGGAACTGTCCTCAAGCCGGCTTTAATGACCCGATTCGGGGTGGAGGAGACCGGAGCTCAAACGGAAGCCGTCCGCTGAGTTCACCGCATCACGTGCTCTCCATAAACATTAATCTTAATATTTGTATCATGCTTAAAGTAAATTGTTTTTAGCACAGCATGTAATCAAGTTGAATAAATAAATAAAATAAAAGTGAGTGAATAAATAAACATATTTAAAACATAGCAGAATAAATAAATAAATAGACAAACTAAAACCACCTCAGCATTCCGATCACCAAATGAAGCACCTCACAAAGAAGTGCCAAAAACCTGAGTAAAAAGATAAGCCTTCAATTTCCTACAGAAAAAGAAAGAAAAGTATTCTCTCTCCACATAGAATTGGGCAAAGCATCCACCAATGTGACCAGCTATAGAAACCGCTGCCCCTCTCCCTCCTGATAATAGCCTCACTTGACTAATACATGGAACCCACAGCAAATTAGTCCCAGTTAACCTAAGCACATGCCCACACTGCCTCCACCAGATAACCAGATCCCTCGCCCTTCAGAGTACAGTATGCCAGGCAATTGATACACACTGCTGAATTGGACACTAATATAAATCAGTAAAACAGAGGAGAAATATGTTGTCACAACTTGCAGTGAGTCAACAATTGCGCTATAGAATTTTGAACCATTTGAAGCAGCCTAAGAGAGGCCACTATCTGTAAAGCTACACTGATAAACGTAGGCTAGCAAAAAGGTTTCCCTAAATGTATCTACATAGATTTATAAATAATGACTGAATATCACTGGCTATCTCACTGCCTTTGAATATTGATCTGTTAGATTATAAGCTCTCAGGGGACAGGGAAATACCTCCTGTGCTTGAATGTAACTTGTCTTAAGCAATTACTGGGAAGATGTGACCTAAAACCAAAGGTTAAGAGAGGATCAAAAAAGGAAAATGGAGCCAAATGAAGAAAACAGGAAAGAGCACAAACAATGCAAGTTTGAAATAAGGTCTTAATAAAGCAGCCAGAAAAAGACTTTCAATGAAGTTTGCCATGCAGGCTAAGCTAATAATAAGAATTTTTCAAGTATATTTCAAGGCAAAAAGCAGTGAGTGGGTCTGTGGGCCATTAGATGAGCTAAGGGGTAACAGGGCATTCAGGGAGGACAAGGCCATAACAGAAAAACTAAATATATTCTTTGCTTTGGTCTTTATTGAAGAGGATATCAGGGGCCTGCAATCTTGGCAGACTCCTTCCATCTGCCCATGGGAAGTTGGATCCCTGTGGGTATGAGGGGAGGGTGACCACGATTGCAGCAAAGACTACTAATGTCTGCCCACAGGAGATCAGATCCCTGCGTGCAGGAGGGGAAGGCAGCCGCGATTGCAACAAAGACTCCTACTGTCTGCCTGCAGGAGAGTGGATCCCCACAGGTAGACAGAAGTCTGCTCTCTCTCTGCTAGTGGGCAAAATTTTAGTGTGGCCAGGGCCCATGTAGCCCACCCCAGTCCAACACTTAAGGTACTAAGACAAGGGTACAATCCAGGAAGTTAGAAGACAGGTGAAGGAGTAGCCTAGTAGTTAAGGCAGCAACCTGAAGCTGGAAAGACCAGAGATCAAATCCAACTGAAGTTCTTTGGGCAAGCCAATTAACCATCTGTTGCCTCAGGTACAAACTTAGATTATAAGTTCTCTGGTGACAGGGAAATAACTACTGTACCTGAATGTAATTAACCTTGAATTGCTATTGAAAAGGCATGAACTAAGTACTAATAAATAAACATTAAAAGCAAATCGGAGAAAATATTTTTTTCACTTAACATACTGTGGAATTTTTTGGCAGAGGATATGGTAAAAGTGTTTAGACAAGTTCCTGGAGGAAAAGTCCATAAGTCATTATTAGCCATGTAAATCTGAGAAAGTCACTGTTCTCTCTGGGGATGAATGAAAGGAATTGATCTTTACTGTTTGGGATCCTACAAAGTACATGAGACCTAGATTAGCCACTGGTGGAGACAGGATGACAAACTCGATGAATCTTATGTCTGACACTGTTTGGTATATTTTATGTTCTTATGAGAAATCACACCACCATGACAATGCACCCTCAAGCAACGCCGAAAAAAACATCTTGGGGGTATGTTTACTAAACTGTGGTAATGTCATTCGCGTTAGGTTCCGCGGTAAAGGTACAGATGCCCATATAAAGGCGTGGGCAGTGCATCGTTACAGCAAGCCGTATCAGCCAACGCATGTTACAAACTAACGCGCATTACAAGGCACTTCATAAGGCAACTTACAAGGCACCTTACAAGGTGCCTTGTAAGGCGTCTTGTAAGGTACCTTGTAGGGTGCCTTGTAAGGTGCCTTATAAGTAAGGTGCCTGATAAGGTGCCTTGTCAGGTGCCTTACAAGGTATCTTATAAGGTGCTTTGTTAGTTGCCTTATAAGGTGCCTTGTTAGGTGCCTTATAAGGTGCCTTGCTAGGTACCCTATAAGGTGCCTTGTAAGGTGCCTCATAAGGCACTTTGTAAGGTGCCCTATACAGTAGGGCTCCTTAGGCTAAGCGACGTATTAGGTGAGAGACTTGGTCACATCTAACGGAGAGACTTTGGCGGAGGTTCAAACAGATATCCTTGAGCTGAAGGAGCTAAAAGTACAGGTGGCTGCTTTGGCAGCTAGGATGGAGGACGTGGATGTTAAAATGGCGGCTCAGGAGGTACAACTGTGACAAGTGGATAAAAATAGGAAGCGGATCGAGGCCCTAGAACGGAGCTTAGAGGATCAAAGCAACAGGGCGCGTTGCAACAACATAAGGGTGGTGGGCATCCCGGAAGGTGCAGAGGGAACCAACGCCGTGGAGTTTTTGGAGAAAACATTACCTAAGATTCTACAGCTAAAGCTCTCCCACCCTTTGGAAATTGATAGGGTGCACAGGGTACCCACGCAGGCTAGCCCACAACAGAGGTTCCCGAGGCCCTTGATTATGCGGGTCCTGCGTTATTCACAGGTGAGGGAGGAGTGGTCTAGTGGTTAGGACAAGGTACTTCAGGCCGGAGGGCTGGGGGTTCAAGTCCCACCTGGGGACAGCAATCTCAGGCCGGAGGGACTGGGATTTCTAGTCCTATAGGCACTCCTTGTGGTCTTGGGCAAGCCACTTAACTCTCCATTGCCCATGTTCCCTGTAAGTATTAGCGTATGTGTCTCATATCCCCTCGTGTTAAATGTATCCCCCAATTGACCGCTTTGACCTGGTGAAAAGTGGGATATAAATACAGCTAAATAAATAAATCATGTCTGCGGCCAAGACATGGATCCCGACTAAGTTTGAGGAACACACTGTGGCGTTTTATCCTGATTTTTGCAAGGCCACAGTGGAGAAAAGAAAGCAACTGTGGGCACTTTGACCTCGGCTTCAGCAACTACAAGCTAGATACGGCATGTTCTACCCCGCGAGGTTGAGGGTGACATTACATAACCAGACTCACACTTTTGAGGACCCTGCAGCTTTAAGATCTTTCCTAGAAGAGAAAGAGCCTTTGGTTATGCAGTGAGGGGGTCCCTTTGGAGCCTGAGTGGAGTGCTTAAATTGCAGTATTGTCTGAGACTCTCTGTGACACTAGGGGAAGATGGAAGCGGTTTATGTTATCTGCGGGACAAGCCTCAGGAAGATGGACGTTGGCCTGGACACACTTCCTTTAATGAGGTCTTGCAGAGTGCTATGTGCGCGCAGAGATATGGCTGGTTCTTCTAATGCTCGCGGCTGCTGATCCTATGGAACTGGGAGGCGACGTGGGGTTTATGGAAGATGAACCCCCTGGTGCGCAGAGGTGTCCAGTGACGACAAAGAAGCTGTTGGACTTGTTCTTTTGTTATATGTAATGGAACCTGTTATAATTGTCTGCCAGTAGAGGTTCGAGTTGGTGTGGATCCTTAGTTGCAGAGGTAGAATTGCCATCCTCCCCCTCCCCCTCCTCCCCTCCCCCTCCCCCTCCTCCCTCCCTCCCCTCCTCCCCCCCTCCTCCCTCCCTCCCCTCCTCCCCCCCTCCCCCTTCTCCCCCTCTCCCCCCTCCCCCCTCCTCTCTCTCTTCGCGGCTCAGAAAGCTGCCGCTTTTGGAGCTGATGCTGCAGGGAGGAGAGGACTCTGCCGGGCAGAGTGGCCTGCAGGACGCTTGATACTGCGGTGGCGGCAGCAGCAGCAAGTTTGGATTTTTTTTAATCTACCTGGACTGATGGGGGGAGGGGGGGTTAGGACTGGTAATGGGCTATGGGGGGGGGGGTAAGATTGAAAATGGGGTGATGGGGGGGTAAGACTGCAAGTGGGCTGATAGGGGGGATAGGACTGGTAATAGGCTATGGGGGGGCTAGGACTGGTAATGGCCTATGAGGGGGGTAAGACTGAAAATGGGGTGATGGGGGTAACACTGAAAATGGGGTAATGGGGGGCTAGGACTGGTAATGAACTATGAGGGGTAAGACTGAAAATGGGGTGATGGGTAAGACTTGAAGTGGGCTATGGGGGGTTAGGACTGGTAATGGGCTATGGGGGGGCTAGGACTGTTAATGGGCTGGGGGGTTGCTAGGACTGGAAATGGGCTGAGTGGAAGGTGGGCTTGAACTGCAAATGGCTGATGGGGAGGGGGCTTGGAATGGAAATGGGCTGTGAGGGGAGGGAGCTAGCAATGGAAATGGGCTGATGGGGGAGCTAGGATTGGAAATGGGCTGAGGGGGGCTAGGACTGAAAATGGGCTGATGCAGGGACTAGAAGGGAGCGGGTGCTGTGTGGGGCTGGAACTAGAAGGGAGCTGATGTTGGGGGAGGATTAGAATGGGATGGAGCTGGGAGAGTGAAATGGAGAGGGGAAAAATATTTTATGTGGGAGGGAAGAAAAATCTACAATTGGCCAGGTATTGGGAGAGTAAGTGGGGATTGAGGATGAAGGGATAAAATTTGAGTGGATGAAATAGGAATGAGGAAAGAGCAAAAGGAGAAAGATTAGTATGTTAAAGCTGATGTAGAGGAAGAATGGAAAAAAAACTAGAAGAGAGAAGAAAGGACAAATGGACAGCAGACGATGGAGAGTTAGCAGAAGGCACGAAAAAATCAGAAGAAAGTGGCTGGAACAATTGCAACTGAAAAAAAATGCACAAAAGGTAGAAAAATATCTCTTTATTTTGAATTTATTAACTAGAATATGCCAGCTCTGGGAAATGTGCATCAATAATGTCTGTGCTTTGTTTAGTACAAGAGGAAATTAATTTATAGTTTTATTTCTACAGTGTTGTTGTACATTCCAAGTTTGGCTTTTGGGGTTCCCAGTTTAACTATTGTTTTCTTGTTTCTAAATTTTGATTCCTTGTTTGGCGATGGTGTATGTTCTGCATGTGTAACTGAGCTAAGATATTCTGTTTATGTAATTTCTATTTGACATTGCCACTTGTTCTCTTTTCCTATTAGATCATGTATTGTTATTCTCTGAAATGTATTGATTTAATATTTGCAGTGTTGCCTTTTGATAGGTAGGGTTTGGTGCTTTGTGAGTCCTGGTAGTGCTGTTAGGATATGGCGGGTTTGCTATGGGTTCTAAACGGGCAGTGTTTGTTTGTAGCAGTTCCTAATGTGCCTGGCGGTTGGCACTGGATTATAGTAATGTAGAAATCTTTTAGTCTTTCTTTATCCATACACTCATTAAGAGGCATGTTTACTAAAAGTTAGGGTATGGTAACATTATGCAAATATTTATGCAAATGAGGCCCTTTATGCAAATGAGGTCCCACGTCTTATGTGGCCCCTGGGTTATTTTACAAGTCTTCATTTGGCCCGCAAAGCAATTTGAGTTTGAGACCCCTGCAGTACTAGCACTTGCATACCATAGCACTGCCACACTAAACCTGGGAATACGGTACACATATATCAAAAGGTGCAATCCCTAGGTTAAGCACAATCTGCTCATTAAGCTGTATCATAGCAACCTCTCTGATGTCTGTGGAGTGTGTTTCAGGTCTGGTGTCTGACAGTGTTTATCATCCTGGGGAGTGACCCCAACAGTATTGCGTACCATAGCCATGCCTGCACTGTACCCAGGACTGGTGCAGTGGCCAGGGCTGCCAAAAGCCTCTATAATTGCACAATGCTGGCATAGGTGTGGGAGTGTATGTATGTCTACCCAGTGTGTGGTGGTTGCCAACACCTTCCTCAGCCCACACTGCTTGCACTGTTGCCAGTGTCAGCCCACCAATGTGCATAATGAGGAGCAAGGTACCATGGGTATAGCCCGGACAGGGTGGCCTGGCCAGGATGCATCTGTACAGGGCATAGGGCAATGGCTGGGAGATTGTAGTGCCTGGCCACCACCTGCACGGACAGGGTGGCCACAGCATGTCCTGCTGGGAGGTCACTCTCACCCTGACTGAGCAATGGCCACGGCATGGCTAGGTTCCCCCATAGTGCTATATAGTACGTTTCTCATGTGATATTTTGGGTTCTTTTTTGGGGCCTGATCACTGATTTATCTGTTTGGTATGCATGTTGACTTCCCAGTTCTAGGTACATGCGTCTTCTCCAGGAACAGTATGTGTCTGGCTGGAACACCTTGCAGTGTGCAGTGGCTGGAGGCTTGCTGCTGGAGAATGTCAGATAGTGGTGGGGGCCAGCTGAGCATTCCCAGTCCTTCTGCCTGCCTGCCTTGCCATATGGATGTGTACAGATCTGCATTGACTGCCCTTTAGGGTGTCTGTTCCCCAGCAGGATTAGGGTTGATGGTCCCCTCTACTGCTACCATTGCAGGGAGGTAGAATGTGACCATGGCACCAACACAGGATTTGTACAATTCTGGGTACATCATAGCCCATAAGGGCTAAACATGCCTGAGAAATACAGATGGACACAGATGTATCCTAGATGTGTCTGCAGGACCTACCTATCACACACACTAGCACGGATGGAGACCTGCAGTATGGGATGTTTCAGCCATGAAAGGTGCTGTGGACCTGGTGCTGAGCACCCCACCTCACCCTCAGGGTGAGCACAGTACCGCACAATGTGACGGTCTGTAGCTACTCTGTGCCAGTAACACACATGGTCAGTTTCCCCTACCAGGCCGAGGTGCTGTGGGAGTGCATACCCCATCTTGTGATCATCTTTAGACTGCTGATTTGCATGTGCAGTGCATCATGGGTTAACCCTATCCTTGTAACCACAGCAAACAGTTTGTGTGGTGACCTGCAGTCCTTCTGTAGCCAGCCAGGAGTTTGTTAGTAGCTATAGAGCTGTAGCCCACTGGCTACTTCACTGCCTGTGGAACCAGAGGTCATGGGTTTGATCCCACAGTGGGGCTATTTGATAGGGCTATCAGAGGCATTTTCTTTTTTAATTTAAATTAGTGCTGCCAGCAAAAACACCCTCACAGTGCTGTAACCTTAAGGTGCCTCATAAGGCGCCCTCTAAAGCGCTCTATAAGGCGCCCTATAGGGAACATTATAAGGTGCCTTGGCGACAGTGCACTTTATAATGTGCCCTCTGGAGTGCCTTATAAGGCGCCTTATGCGGCACCTTAGGTTACGGCACTGTGAGGGTGTGTTTGCTGGTAGCACTAATTTACATTAAAAAAGAAAATGCCTCAGACAGCACTGATTTAAAGTAAAGGGTAATGCCTCAGACAGCCTTACTCATCAAGCCCACTGGGGGATCAAACTCATGACCCCCATTTCATCAGTCAATGTATTAACCATTGTGCTACACCTCTGTTGCTGTGGTTGTAGGTCAGCGCACCTAATTAAGGCTAACGCGCATTAACGTGCCACGGCTCCCTCTATCGCACGAAAATGTACCTTATCGCACAATAACCCTAAATGCTACCTTAAGACCGGAACGCCCACTACCTTATATGGCGTCCTGCACACTAACGCCGGCTGCACGTTAAGACTGCTTGGTAAACATACCCCTAAAGGTGCCTTAAGTTAGAATGCCTTAAAGCCCTTAATGTGCTTTAAAGCCCACAGGATGCCTTAAATTAAGGCACCTTGGGTTAAGACGCCTTAGGTTAAGGTGCCCTAATGGCTTTTAGGCACCTTAGGTTAAGGCACCCTAAGGGCTTAAAGGCGCCTTAGGTTAAGGTGCCCTAAGGATGTTAAGGTGCCTTAAGTAAGGTGCCATAAGGGCAGTAAAGTGCCCTAATGTAAGGTACCCTAAGGGCTGTAAGGTGCTTCAAGTTGACAAGCATGAAGTGTAAGGCATAAAAACAGATGTAACACTAACACTGGATAGATCACCAAGGAAAGGCAATGAACAAGTGATGGAAGGCAGGAGAGATGGGAGCTGATGGACCTGCCATATCATTCTATGTGGCAGCCGGTAAAGTGGGCAAACATGTTGGAGGCAGCAGTACCGATGCATGGGGTGTTGGCAATGTAAAGAGCTGCAATGACAGTGGGTGACATAGTGGAGGCAGAGATGGCAGGATATTTTCAGTGATAGGAGGACAGAGGAGTAGTGGTGCCTTTCAGATCAGCACAGGAGAGGCAAGCACAAAGAGCCACAATGCAGAAAAGGGTACCAGTGCAGGACATGGGGTAGCAGCTTGCACAAGAAGACAGAACTGTACACAGCTGACTGAGGCAGATAGATGTGCTGAAGGATGGTTGGCAACTGAGATGAGGGTGTTATGGGCTGGCAGCACAGATCTGCAGAGATGTGACTGTTACGGGCATGAAAATGACTGAGTAGGACAGGCAGAAAGAATGAGAACAAAGAGGAATTGAACCCATGACCCCTACCAAGGGATTCATTGTACTAACCAGTAGGCTACAACTCCATGGATCTTTGCACAGCAGTGCTGGATACAGAAAGACTGCAGGTCACTGCACAAAATGTCTGCTGTATGTGCCAGGATATGGTAACCCCACCAGTACCCATGATGCAATGCACATGCAGAACAGTAGTCCACAGCTGATCGCCAAATGGAGAATGCACCTTTCCAGCACCTCAGCTTGGCATGATGAACTGACAGTGTGTGATACTGGCACAGAGCAGCTACAGACCATGCCACTGCACAGGTTCTGTGTTCACCCTGAGGGTGAGGATGGGCGCCCAGCATCAGGTCCACAGTACCCGTGGTCCTAGAGATTGTTTCTACTACAGATTCTTATCAACACCTGTGTGTGATGATTATTCCTTGTAGTAGAACCTACAGTAATATCTAGTTCTGGTAGAGTGTGATCCACTCTGAATAGTGCATGCCCAGTTTTATAATACAGCTGCCATAACCATTTATTTTCAGGGGAAAGGGGTGTCTAGACTGGCTTGAGGTTTATGTAGCAATGTTTAATATACTGCCCTCCCTGGGTCAAAGTGGTTTACAATATATGTCCCTTGTCCCCAAAGGGCCCACAATTAACCTTTTTGTAATTGAGGCAGTGGATGGACATGTGGCACAGGCATGAGAAATGGCTGTGCAGCCAGCAACCCCTGTCCCCCTGGCTAAAGGCTGTAGTCCAGGGGGGTTAGACCAGTAGGTAAGATCTGTACCTATTACTAGGCCACTGGCAGACCAGCAGTAGTGCTGGGAGTAGGCCTGGGAAACCTCAACTGCCACCCACCAAGGTGTGACATTAATCAGAAGAAGGCACAGTCAGACTGCACCTGCTGCACCCAAGCAGGTGCTCCAGCCATACACATACTAACTGCAGACAGTTCACTAGCTAGTCCATACTGCATGTTCACAGAGAAGCTATGTGCACCCAGAGCTAGAATATACAGCACAAATACCAAACAGGGGCTTCAGTGATTCTGCCCCAAAAAGAAGAGCACACACATACTATTAGAAATAGATATAATATAGCACTATGTGGGATCATAGCCATGCCATGGTCACTGCTCGGTCAGAGTGAGAGTGTCCTCCCAGCATGACATGCTGTGGCCACTCTGTCCATACAGCTGGTGGTCGGGCACTATGATGTCCCAGCCATTGCCCTACCCCCGGTGCAGACGCATCATGTCCAATTCACCCTTTCCGGGCCATACCCACAATACCTTGCTTCTCATATGCACATTTGCAGGCTAATGCTGGAAACGCATTGTGGGCCCTGTGAGGAGTAAGAAGCCACAAAACAAGGGGTGGTTGGCAACCCTGCCCATCACACTGGTCCCAATCACAGTGCAGGCATTGCTAAGGTGTGCAGGAGCTAGTAGTAGTGCTCTGGTGATAACTGCTGCTCCGTGCAGGTGCCAACAGATTGACTATCCATGAACCTTTGGATAGTGGAGCCTATGTGTGTGGATGTTTGTACCTCTGTTGGCCAATGCTTTGGGAATTGCACATGTTGATGTATCTACAATGTAGGGACACACTTTGCAGATCTGAACCCATGATCCCCTGCTCCAAGACACACAGTTGTATGTGCTGCACCACACTGCTGCCACAGAAACACAGTAGTCCCTGGGGCTACCTTTGCTTTTCATCAAACAGACCTTGCTTGTTGCACTGTACACCACACACTGGAACAGGGCATGGTCTTGGTCCCCAGCAGGCGGGTGCCACGGCCCCCTCCACCACCAACCCCCCCCATCACCATGCTGACATGCCCATATGCTGTCGGTGCTAGTGGTATGCAGTTCCAGGCCATCCAATGTGCAGGTAGACGGGTGCCTAGGGTGCAGGGTCTGGGGTGGGAAGGCATACATGGACATCCACACATCCTCCCCATCACCGCCTGCAAATGTTATGTCCCTTCCACATGGTGGAGAGACGGCTGGGGGGTGTCAGGTTGGTGATCTAATGACTATTGGCTAGGGTGGACCTGGTAGGTAGATTGTGTTATGCCAGCAGTCTGTGGACAGGCTAGGGCAAGCAATGCGGGTACAGTGTACCCAGTTTGGATTTCTAGTATGTTTCAGACAATGCGTGGTCACACCCTGCACTGCCTTAACAGTGGCTGTAGTAAAGGGTGTTCCTTTAGCTGGGTTTACAAACAGTTTGTGACATATCATGGGGAAGGTCCATAGACCCTTGGTAGAGTGGTCCCCAGATGTGCACTGCTTGCCCCATTACAGGCATTGTGGTTCCTGTGTGATGTTTGGTGTACCTGCAGGGTACGTGTCCCCTGGGTGGGACACTGTGGAATACAGACTACTGGCCATGTTTGACCTTGGTCAGCCTCTGTCTTGCTGTTTTCCAGTTTCTGTGTTCCTATGTGCCACCTAGGTGACCACCTAGTCTGCCCTGTGCCCCACCTGCCCCCACTGTACGTCCCGCCTGCAGCTCCCTTTGCCCCATTTGCACCATCACCATAGTGCCCTTTCTTTCTTGGGCACTATGCTGTTGCTGCAAATGGAGCACTAGTATCACTTTTCTTGGACTCCCTGTCTGTGATGTACATTGCTGACACTGAAATCGTCTCTCTCTCCTGCAAATGTGCATTTACCGACAGGTATTCATTGGCAGAAATGTCCTGGCATTACTGTTCCAGCATTTGTGTAGCAAGGGCCTCTCCCCGCTCATTCCCCACCCATTGACCCGTTTTCTCCACCTTCTCTCCACCCTCTGGGACATTTACCGCTGCCAGTAATGTTACCACGTGTTAATGTTACATGGGGTAACGTTACCATGTGTTAACGTTACCAGTGCTACATTACCGTGGTTCAGTAAACATACCCCTTAGGGGTATGTTTACTAAACTGCGGTAATGTTACATACCACGCGTTATGTAACGTTAACGATCGTTAATGTCCCCGGCCACGGTAAACACGCAGAAGGTGGAGAGAGGGCGGAGAGAAGGGGTCAATGGGTGGAGAGTGGGCGTGGAGAGGCTCCTTTCACACTAACGCGCTGAACTGAAGGGCTGAATCCTACCGCAAATGAAAACCTGCCGTTAGATGCACATTTGCAGGGGAGAGAAACCATTTCAGTGTCAGCAATGTACAGTCTAGGCAGGGAGCCCAAGAAAAGTGATAGTAGTGCTCCATTGTCAGCAACACCATAGTGCCAAAGTATGAATGGCCACTATGGCGATGGTGCAAATGGGGCATAGGGGGTCGCAGGCGGGACATGTAGCATGGGCAGCTGGGGCACAGGGTGGACCAGGCGGGTGCCTAGGTGGCACATAGGAACATAGAAACCAGAAATCAGCAAGGCAGCGGCTGACCAACGCCAAACACAATCCACCTATATCTACCTGGTTCACCTTAGCCAATAGTTGCTAGGGCACTGACCTGACATCCCGCCCCCATGTGGAAGGGACATAATATTGGTAAGCAGTGATGGGGGGGATGTGAGGATATCCATGTATGCCCCCCCCCCGGGATCCGCTCCCTAGGCGGGCGCCTACCTACACAGTGGATGGCCTGGGACTGCGCACTACCAGCACCGACAGCAACTGGCCATGTCAGCTTGGCAGGGAGGTGTGTGCCCGTGCTGGAGAGGGCAGTGCCACCTCCCTGCAGCGGACCTAGGCCATGCCCTGCATCAGTACGTGGTGTGCAGTGCAACATACAAAGTCTGGCTGAGGAAAAGTACCAGTACCCCCAGGGACTATTGTGCATCTGTGGCAACAGTGTGGTGCAGTACACCCAGCCAGTGTGTCCAGAAGCAGAGGGTCACAGGTTCAAGCCCCAGCTGTAGTTCCTGCAGAGCATGTCCCTATGTTTTGACCTACAATGCAGATACAACAGCAACATGTGCAAAGCCCAAAGCAGCGGCGAACAGTGGTACAAACACCCACCCACACAGGCTCCACAATCCAAAGATGCATGGAGAGTCAGGCTGTTGGCCCCAGCATTGAGCTGCAGTTATCACCAGGGCACTACTACTACCTCCTGCACAGTTTAGCAATGTTGGCACTCTGATCAGGAACAGTGTGGCGGGCAGGATTGCCAACCACCCCTATCTTTGTACAATGCTGCAATAGGAGTGTGTGTGTGTATGTCTATCCATTGTTTTGTGGCTGCCTGCACCTCACCGGGCCCACAATGTCCCACTGTTATCAGCGTTAGCCTGAATATGTGCATAATGAGGAGAAAGGTGTCATGGGTATGGCCCGGACAGGGAAGATTTGCCAGGATGCATCTTCGCAGGGTGAGGGGCAATGGCTGGAACACTGTAGTGGCCGACCACCGCCTGCATGGACAGGGTGACCACAGCATGGCATGCTGGGAGGGCACTCACTCTGACCGAGCAGTGACCATGGAATGTCTAGGTTCCCACCTAGTGCCCTGCATTATCTGCTTCTAGTGATACTTTTGTGTTCCCAGTGCTGGCCCCCCCCCCCCCCCAGCAATCAAGGTAAACAGTTCTGTTTTCTTCACAGCTTTGTACTTTTAAATCCCAACAATTCTGTATTTCTCTTCAAAGCATTAATTCAACGCAGGGATAATATATCATTAGATAATGTAATTGTACAGTCCATCAATTCCTCCGGAGTATTTACAAACTCTGGTTCTGTCTCCATTAATTCCTCTTGTGAGACAGGAAATGTTTGCAATGTTAAATCTTGTGCCACGCCTTTCCTCACTGCTTTAGGCTTCTGGCTATACTCTTGAATCAGGTACTGTTTTAAACAAGCATTCTCATCATAGTCATTTTCCTCACAGCCCCAACCCTCCGGGTAGATAAAATCACAGTGATTATTAAAACCCCAGCCTTTAGGCTTACCTCTAAACCTGGCTGACAAAGGTTTACTCTGAGACGTGGGAATGGCTGTAGATTCCAAACCTGACTTGTGCACATAAGGTTTAAACTGCCTTCCTGGCTTTCTCTCCTTTCTGTAATCCTCAGGATACTGCAGATAACCTGGTCTGCTTCTCTTGTATCTTTCTGTTGGAGACTCTGTCCTCTCTCTGACTGGAAGCTTGGTTCCTCCCTTCCACGGAGACTCTGTCCTTCTCCTCCCTGGGATAACCTTGCTTGCTCCGTTCTCCTCGATACCTTCCAAACCTTCCTCAACTCCTTCGATACCTTCCTCCACTCCTCCCATTTCCTCTACTGGGACCTCTTTATGAGTCTGAATTCTAGGGTAGTGCTTAACTCCACCCCCTAACAGGTGTTCTGAATTAGCTCGTGGCTCCCTATCTAATTGGCAGCACGGGTGTGTTTCTTTCCTTTGTGCTTGGTTTCCATGGCCACCATTAGCCATGTGCTCTTGTTTATGTCTCTAATGGAAAGGGCTCTTGTGCTCTTGTGCTCTTGTTTATGTCTCAGCACTGCTCCTGTTTCCTGCTTTTTAGCTCTTTCTGAAGGGCTAGAGGGACCCACTATGTCACACAGCCATATGGGATGCCCATAGATATGGCAGGTCCAACGGCTCCCAGCTCTCCCTCCTTCACTCACCTGTTCATTGCCTTTCCTGAGTGCTCTATCTAGAGTTAGCCAAAATTGAAAACAAAATACGTTCATAAATAACTCATGGGGAACTGGAGTCTACTATACCTCCTATTCCTCTAACAAAGCACTAGATCAGTTGTAACTATGAAGGTCTCAGACTTCTTTTGGCACTGCTTTTCAGACTTACGTCTGAACTATGTATCGTGCCCAGTGACATCAATGACCTTCAATCTTAAGTGAGGAGCTCTATTGCAGAAAACCATCGCTTGCAATCTTGTAGCTTAACTCAAACACCTAGTTCCTATATGTTGTCCAAATCTTCTTAAAGCTCTAATGACAAAAGTTGATTCCTACAAAGTCATATTACTTAGCTTTCTGCTTGTGCTGTTTAATTTGAAAGCTCCATTCCTAGGCTCCTCTCTTATTTTTCAATGATCCCTAGAGTTAAGGCTACATCTGTCTCTGTTCCTCAAAGGTCATGCATGTCATCCTGCAGCACCTTGCAGCCCTTAGGCCACACTAACCTAGGGCGCCATAACCTTGTTAGGCCACCGTAACCTATGGTTCCGTAACCCAGGGTGCCCTCTAAGGTGCCCTGTCCATGGGTGCTTAATACGACGCATAACCTAAGGAGCCCTACTGTATAGGGCACCTAACAAGGCGCCTTGTAAGGTGCCTTATGAGGCACCTTGTAGCGCGCGTTAGTTTGTAACGTGTTAGCTGAATCGGCTTGCTGTAACGATGCACCGCCCATGCCTTTATATGGGCATATGTACCTTTACCGCAGAACCTAACGCGAATGACATTATTGCAGTTTAGTAAACATACCCCTTAGTTTTATTTCTGCAGTGTTGTACATTTCAAGTTTGGCTTTTGGGGTTCCCAGTTTAATTATTATCTTCCTATTTCAAAATTGTGATCCCTTGTTCTTTATGTGGTGCCTGTCTATGTTCTGCATGTGTGACTGAGCTGAGGTATTCTGTTCATGTAGTTTCTATTTGACATTGCCACTTGTTCTCTTTCCCCGGTGGGAGATGTATTGGTATTCTCTGAGATGTATTGGTTTAATATTTGCAGTGTTGTTTTTTGATAGGAAGGGTTTGGTGCTTTGAGAGTCCTGGTAGTGTTGTTATGATATGGTGGGTTTGCTATAGGTTCTAAATGGGCAGTGTTTATAGTACTTCCTAATGGGCCTGGCGGTTGGCACTGGAGTATACTAACGTAGAAATCTGGTAGTCTTTCTTTAACCAGACACTCGTTAAGAGGCATGTTTACTAAACGTTAGTGCATGTTAATATTATGCAAATATTTATACAAACGAGGTCCCTTATGCATATGAGGCCCTGCAATGAGTCTTCGCAAATGGCCCCGCACCCCCCTTGGGCTGCCCTTGGAGGTAAAGTTTCCCTTTGATTTGCCTTGAGGGACAAGCAACTGCATAGATTTTTACAAGTTATTCATGAGGATATTTCTCCTGAAGTCTTCCATGCATAATTTTGGAAATGTAAAAAGAGGGGAATAACTTGACTCTCTGCCCTACTCCCTGCCCCCAGGAACAGGACCCCGAAACACTCACTCTTTCATGCATATTGGATGCAGCTGTATATTCTCATATGTGTTGTTAATCTTTTAAAGCCCCATTTCTGCACATAAAACCCTTTGAAAACTGCCCAACACATAAGCTTCATCTTACTCAGGCTGTTTATAGTTTGATTGGAGCCAGAATCCTGCAGAAAGCAGCTCTGAGGGAGTCGCCGACACCTTCCACCAGCTCCTCTACTTTTCACTCTTCACTGGATTTCAATTCCAGAATCTCCTTCAGCTCCTTCCTCTAAGCTGCCAGATAAATTTTATATTTTTCCTGTAAACATTGACAAATGTAATTTAGAAAATTAATGTTAATAAATTATTTTTTTCTTCCAGCGCATTTATTCCAGGGCTCAACAGATCCCAGGTTTGAGATGCCATGATGACTAAAAATTTGCACCTTGCGCCTGGGATTTTCTCCCCCCCTCCTTAAAATTTTTGGGGCAAAAAACAACTTCACTCTGCCTGTGGGATCCAATTGCTTACAGGCATTATAGAAGGGGATGGTGACTGTGGCTTTGAGGCTACTAGCTGCCCACGAGGATCCCATCGCATGTGAGCAGAAGACAAAAAGAGAGCCGTGATCACTGCTAAGGACTTTACTTTACTTTACTTTATTACACACTTGATAGACCGCTTACGTCAAAAACATTAAAGCGGTGTACAAATAAAAATAAAAAGGCAGCACTGCAAACTACGGAAAAAGGAACGCCAAAAATAATAGGAAAGAAAGAAAAGAATAGCAAAACTTTACAAACAATAAGCAATAGTCAACAACCAAACACAGGTAAAGGACAATAAACAAAACCAGCAAAACAGACAAGGGGGTAACAGGACCAAACTAAGGTAAGACAAGACAACAACCTGGGAAAGCATCATGGAGGGCAAACAGGGGGGAGATCAAACACTTTCTGAAACAGATGGGTTTTAAGTGAGGATTTGAACTGCGAATAGGAGGCTTCTAAACGGAGGGACGGGGGCAGGGCATTCCATAACCGGGGTCCAAGAAAGAAAAAGGCAGCGTGGCGGGTTTTTTCAAGATGTGCGTGAGACGGGGATGGTAAGACCAGACGATTAGCGTGAAGGGAACGGAGCTGACGGTAGGGTGTATGGAGAGAAATTAAATCAGCCAGGTACAGAGGATTGTTAGTGTAAATTGCACGGTGAGTGAGAATAAGAAGTTTGTAATGAAATCGAACACGAAGGGGCAGCCAGTGAAGGTGGATAAGAATGGGGGTGATGTGATCAAAATGACGGGCGAAGGTGATAATACGGGCAGCAGTATTCTGAATGAGCTGAAGGCGGTGAAGTTGATACTTGGGAAGGTTGGCCAGAAAGATATTACAGTAATCGAGACGACTGATGATAAGAGCAAGGACGAGAGTAACCAGAGACCCGAAAGGAAGAAGTGAACGAACAGCCCTAAGCTGACGGAGAAAAGCAAAAGAACACCTAGTGAGGGAGGAGATATGATCATGGAAAGAAGGGGAGGAATCAAGAATTACCCCAAGATACCGAAAAGAAGATACCAGAGGGATGGGGATAGAATCAATCGTGGCGGCAACAGACGGACAAGACCCGCTCAGAGAAACCCACATAGCAGTAGACTTAGATGGGTTAAGACGGAGGAGGTGTTGAGAAAGCCAAGAGGCTATATGACAAAGGCAAGAGTTGAAGGGGGTGAGATCCAGTGAGAGTGGAGAGGTATGATAGAGCAGAATAATTTATTTATTTACATTTTATTATATACCATGCTATTCTGCATCAGTGTGGTTTACATTGAACAAACTGAAATTACATTGAACAGGGCATTATAACTTGGAGATAACTATTTTACAGGAAACATGGGCTATGGAGGGTTAAGTGGCTTGCCCAAGACCACAAGGAGCACCTGTGGGACTAGAAACCCCAGTCCTTCCGGCCCGAGGTTGCTGTCCTCTAGTGGGATTTGAACCCCTGACCTTCCAGCCTGAAGTACCTTGCCCCAACCACTAGGCCACTCCTCCACTCCATAATATTGTCAGCATAAACATAACAGGACACTGAGTATTGCTGAAGCATAAGAAGCAGGGGGGCCAGGAAGATATTAAACAACAAAGGGGACAGTACAGAGCCCTGAGGGACACCGCAAGTGAGAGGAAAAGAACTAGATGACTTACCGTTTAAGGTAACAGAAAAGGAGCGAGCAGTGAGAAAGGAGCGAAACCAAAGAAGAACTGCACCACGTATCCCCACCTCAGCAAGACGAGTGAGAAGAAGAGTGTGATCAATTAAATCAAAAGCCGCAGATAAGTCAAGAGAAACCAAGAGAGTAACATCACCGCGATCATGTGCAACGTGTAATTCATTCAAAACAGCCAAAAGAACAGTCTCAGTGCTGTGACCCTGTCGGAAACCAGCTTGTCGAGGGTGGAGGGTGTTCGTGGACTCAATGTGAGAGGACAGCTGAATAAATGCAAAACGTTCCAAGAGTTTGGCCAGATAGGGGAGGTTAGAGACAGGGCGCCAATGGGCCAGGACAGATGGATCGAGGGAAGGTTGTTTTAAGAGTGGGTGGACAACAGCTGACTTCCATGGGGAGGGCAACAAACCAGAGGAAAAACTTGTATTAATGATGGTGGTGATGATGGGGACCAACTGTAGTGAGGGATCAGATAGCCAACAAGAAGGGATTGGGTCCAGGGAACATGTGGTCTTATGGGAAGTGGATAGCACTGAGAGAAGTTCGGCAGGAAGAATCAGATGGAATGAAGACCAAGTGTGGGCAAGAGCCCGATTGGGTAAAGGAGAAGATGACAGCAACTCATGATCAGTAGCAAGTGGGTTGCAGGGGGAAACAGGTGGGGAGAGAGGGGGCGGTAAAGGGATGGAAAAGGAGGCACGGAGGGTAAGAACTTTATCAGAAAAGAAGGTAGCTAGGGAATGTGGATCCGGGGCCTTCACAGCCATGACATGAGGGGAACTGGTGGAGGAGAGTTTATGCAAGATCTTAAAGAGCTGGCGAGAAGAGTTCACCGCTGCCGTAATTTCAGCCTCATAATGAGCCCGCTTGGCGGATTGAATAGCCAAACGGTAGGCAGCATAAAGCTGCTTAAAACAGACATGTAAATCAGGGGAGGGATGGCGGGACCAACGACGTTGCACCTGACGAAGTTGAGCCCGCTGCAGCCGCAAAGCTGGATGGAACCAAGAGGAGTGACCAGCCCTTCTGTCTCCCTGTGGAAGATCAGATTCTTGCAGGCAGAAATGGAGGGGAAGGCAATCAGGGCTTCGAGGCTGCTGGCTGCCCAAGAGATCAGAGAGGAAGGCTGGACTAGGAAGGTAACAGGCTACCCCGGGGGATCCCATCCCCCATACAAAGGACAGCAGTAATCAGGCCTACAGAAAAAAAAATCATTAGAGGGGGAGTGAGGCAGCAAATTTTTAAAGGGGCGTTAGTCTAAAAAAATAGGAGGAGGAGGATGTGGGTGGAATAGAGGGCAGGGGGGAGTGCTAGGGGTTAGGGAGAAGGGGAGAGGGAAGAATGCGAGGATGGAGGTTAAAAGGGATGAATGCATGGGGCAAGAGAACACAATGGAATAGATTCCCACCTGTGTTTAGCTGGGCTGGATGTCTGATCCTGACATCCAGCTCTGCTAAATGACAGGGTTGCAGTTCTGAAGAAAGTGTTCCCCACACAAAGATCCAAGATGTGTGGGGAGCTCTGTTCCTGGGTGGGAGAGGGCGGTCTGGAGGCAGAGCGAGGGCATAAACCTGATTCCCAATGTACAGGGCCTATTCCATGGTCGGCCATGTATTTCAGGGGTCGGCGGATTGGACGAGGGGCTTATTCCATCTCAGAGGTGGAATAAGTCCCCTTAGATGAAGCCAAATGATGTGGCCAGGCTCCAAAAGGAAGGTGAGGGGGTTCCCCGTGGCTTGACCCTGGCCACCGCAGCCCCGACCAGAGGTCAGGCGATGGGAAAAGGAACTTCTGGGGGCTGCTACGGTTTAGGCTCCTGCATAGAGCCGTGGTGCCATGGCAATAGGACACCATGGCCCCACGGTTCCATGCAGGAACCTGACTGAGCTATCCAGGTACATTTCTGTATGGCCTAGGGCCCAGAGGCTGCACCCAATTCTGATCCCATGGGAACATTTAGCCTCGTGGGTGCAACCCCAACGCGGCCAGATTCTGGAATCCCAGACAGCCCGGGGACGCACACACTGAATTGGCCTCAATCTGTATAAACTAAAAGGTTGATTTCCCCCCTCAACTCAACCAAAATGCATACAAGCACCCCGCCCACACATGCAAACCCACAAACAGGACTCCACCTCTGTATAACAGATACACAGATAGGGACTCCACATGCACCCACATACAGAGACACAGATACACAGGCACCCCTACCTCCATACCCCAATTTCCTGAGGGGCTGATGGGCGATTATTGATCAGTCCGACAATTACTTTATACTCTGAGATAATTCTGTGGCTTTTTGCCACTATCATGAGCAAGTAAATGTTTCTAAGCCCATTCAGTTTTTCCTTTATTTATCTTCATGCAGCATCTCACAGTAACACACTTGCTAACTCCTTATAAAGCACAATTTTTAACATTTAACTTTAATTGAGTAAGAACACTAATATCTCACAAAAACTCCTTGAATGCCTTCTACATCAGGTATAAAACCAACTCTGTTAGGCTAGACACAAGTGCACATGGCACATATCATCATTTCTGTACAGCCGTTAGTTAGCCATGTGGGGCTTGCTTTTTTGTAAAGCTTCCCATCAAGCCACCCACAGTGTCATGGGAATCCAGCGTTGTTATAACCCAACTAATGAACGCTCCGTCTGAGCCATGTGATACTTGAAACTCAAATGCTTGACCTGAAAGGTCTTGTTTTTGGTGGCAGTGACTTCAATGTGTAAAGTAAATGAGATCCAGGCTCTAGTAACTGATCTACCTTATACTAAACTTTACAACAGGGTGGTTCCGCACACTCATCCAGACTTTCCTCCTAAAGGTGTGTCAGATTTCCACTTTAATCAGCTGATCATCCTGCCAATATTTTTCCGTAGGTCTCATGCCCAAAAGACTGACCCTGCCTTGCGTACATTGGACAGCAAGAGATTTTTAGCCTTCTATTTGAAATGGACTGAAGCCCTTAGAAAACTTTCTGTTTCCTTGGATCCAAACAGGCCAGGAGCTGCCATTAGCAAATACCCTCTATCCAGATGTCTAGCAGGCGGCTTTTCTTTCTCTTATGCCTGGACTGATTTGACTCTTGAGAGTCATGTCATAGCTCATGATGTATGAGCTATGGCTGCGTCGGTCGCCCGCCTGAGATCAGTCTCTGTGGAGGAAATGTTTGGATTTCTGTCCTTACATTCAATCACACTACTGCCTAGAAAAAGACTCCCGACATGACCGTAGGTTTGTCCAGTCCATCATCCTGAATCTTTGTGGATTAGAATCCAGCTTCATGCCATCTTGACCTATTTTTTATTTTCCAGGCTGCCTTCCCAAAAAGTGTAGATACTGACCTGTAACAGGTGTTCTCCGGGGACAGCAGGAATCAATCCTCACATATGGGTGATGGTGGCACAGACGGAGCCTTTGCGGAAGCATCCACCCAGCTTTCAAAGAAAGTCTTTGGGAGATGCCACCACGCATTTGTGGTCCCCTTCCCACTCAAGGGTGCCATCTTGCTCAGTTAGATGACATAGCTAAAAGACGGCAAAAAGAAAAGATGGCAAAGGAGCAACTCCAAAGAGAGGAGGGAGGCTTGTGAGTGGAGGCTTGTGAGGACTGATTCCTGCTGTCCCCGGAGAACACCTGTTACAGGTCAGTAACTATTTATTTATTTATTTATTTAGACAGTTTTGTATACCACCTTATCCTTCAATCAAAGCGGTCACAACACAATTGGGGGATACATTTAACACGCGGGGATATGAGACACATACACTAATACTTACAGGGAACATGGGCTATGGAGGGTTAAGTGGCTTGCCCAAGACCACAAGGAGCATCTGTGGGACTAGAAACCCGTGTCCTTCCGGCCCAAGGTTGCTGTCCTCTAGTGGGATTTGAACCCCCGACCTTCCGGCCTGAAGTACATTGCCCCAACCACTAGGCTACTCCTCCCCCTATGATTTCTCCGGGAACAAGCAGGAAGTCAGTCCTCACATATGGGACTAACCAGCTACAGGCCCATAGCTAAAACAGGGTTCTGTCATGGGGATCCGCAAGCAGCAGCAATTGAGCCTGTGTCCACAGACCACAGTAGGACCCCTGAGTCTGATAAAAACCAGCACTCCGGTAGCCTAAACACAGATGGGTCGGAGGGTAGGAGTTGCCTAAACCACGAAAAGGTTACGGAGCACAGCCTGGCCGAAGGCACTATCCCATCAGGACTCTCTTTCTAGGCAGTAATGGGCTGCGAAGGTATGGACTGAAGACCCGATGGTGGCCCGGCAGATGTCCACCATTGGAATGGAGCGCAAGTTTGCCACCGAGGCCGCCATAGCCCTGAAACAGTACGCCGTGATGCTGCCTTCCAGCGGGATCCTTGCCTGCTCATAAGTGAGGGTGATACAGTCTACCACCTAGGTGGACAACGTACGTTTGGTCACCACCTCCCTCAGCCTACTGGGGTCATAGGAGATGAAAAGCTGAGAAGCTTTGTGGTGTCCCTGAGTGTGTTGGATATAGAAGGACAAAGTCCTCTTACAGTCCAGAGTGTAAAGGACCGTCTCTGCCCGACTGGAGTGAGGTCTTGAAAAGAAGGTAGGGAGCACCACTTCCTGGTTGAGATGGAAGGGCGACACTACCTTTGGAAGGAATTTGAGATGTGTGTGAAGCACCACTCTGTTCTTGTAGAACCTGGTATGTTTATGTTTATTTTATTTGATAAACCACCTTTCTGGAACAATCAAGGCGGTGTACAATATACAAGTAAGCGAGAAAGGGCTCAAGGCCAGTGAAATGGAAAAGAAAATTTACAATCTTTGATAGGAAAGAGGAGAGAAACAGGACAGGACAAAGGAAGTGACAATCCCAGAGGAGGGAGACAGAACTTAACGTAGGTTACATAAAGGGAGAGGGAAGGTCAAACGCCAGGGAAAAGAGGTGAGTCTTCAGGTCTTGTTTAAAGGTGTTATGATGGGGCTCCAGGCGAAGGGATGAAGGAAGGGAATTCCATAGGGCAGGTCCCATGAAAAAGAAGGCAGAGGAACGGGTGGATTGCAGATGGGCAAGGGAGGGAGAGGGAAGAGTAAGACGATTGAGGTGGAAAGAGCGAGGCGTGTGCCTAGAAGAGTGAAAAGTAATAAGGTCTGCTAGGTATTGTGTAGTATTGGTATGGAGAGTTTTATGGACAAGGGAAAGCAGCTTAAATTGGGTGTGAAAAGAGACAGGTAGCCAGTGAAGGTGGAGGAGCAGAGGTGTGATGTGGTCCCTGAGAGTAGAGTGAGTAACAAGGCGAGCAGCAGTGTTTTGGATCTTTTGGAGACGAGTTAGTTGGGATTTTGATAGACCTGTGAAAATTGAATTGGAAAAGTCAACTTGTGACATGACCAGGGACAGTAACAGGGTAGTGAGGGCTGATGGGGAGAGGAAGGGACGGATTGCTCAGATTTGGCGGAGGAAGTAGAAAGATGTCTCGGTGATGTGGGAGACATGGGTTTGGAAGGATAGGTCAGAATCAAAATATACAGCTAGATACCGAAAGGTAGAAACTAAGGGTATGGGGGTGTCAGAAAAGGAGGGGGCCAATGAAGGAGGTGGGCTGCCGTGGGAGAACCAGATTGCAGTGGTTTTGGTGAGATTGAGATGAAGGCAGTTCTGTGTTAACCAGTCAGCTACGGTGGAGAGACAGGCATTTAGAGCAGAAAGATCCGGACAGGTGGGGGAAGTGTGATGAAGGAGAACAATGTCGCCTGCGTAGTAAAAGGCGGATATTCCAGATTGTTGTATTAGCAGAGTGAGGGGGGCCAAGAAAAGGTTGAAAAGGAGAGGTGCCAAGACAGAACCTTGAGGGACTCCACATAAAAGAGGGAATGGATCAGAAGAGGGGGTAGATGAAGAGGGAGAGAAAACTGCACAAGACCGGAAGGAGAGAAAGGAGTGAAACCAGCGATAGACGACACTGCAAATACCTGCTTCCCATAGACGAAGAAGAAGGAGAGAGTGGTCTACTAAATCAAAGGCCGCAGATAGGTCAAGAGCTACCGCCACCGAGATGTCACCGTGATCATGAGCTACGTATAGTGCATTAGTGAAAGCGAGTAAGACAGTTTCGACACTATGGCCCTGACGGAATCCTGACTGACGGGGGTGAAGGAAGTGGGTAGAGTCAAGGTGGTGAGAGAGCTGTGCAAAAACAAGTTTTTCTAGAAGTTTGGAAAGAAAAAGAAGATTTGAGACTGGGCGGTAATGGGCAGGGACCAAGGGATTGAGGGAAGGATTCTTAAGGATAGGGCGGATCAGGGCATGCTTCCATGGGTGGGGAAAAGTCCCGGAAGAAAGACTGGAGTTAAACATAGTAAGGATATAGGGGAGGAGTGCTAGAGAGGGAGTGAGTAGCCAGGAAGAGGGGATGGGATTGAGAGGACAAAAGGTTTTCTTGGAGGAGGAGATGAGATGATGTAGTTCTGAAGTAGTAGTTAGGGAAAAAGAGGTCCAAGTGTGGGATAGGTGAGAGGCAGTAGGAGGAGATGCGATGGGGGGGGGGGGGAGAGGGGGGGGAGAGTGAATGGGAGCCATGCAATGAGGCAGGGAAGCTCTTAAGGAGGAAATTTTATTGCTAAAGAAGGATGCCAGAAGTGGGGGAGGAGGAGATGGATGAATTGGGGCAGTAGGGGTTGCAGAATGGAGAGAGGTGAGAGATTTGAGTGTGGTGTAGAGGTGCCGGGTCTGGTTGGGGGCATTAGAAATAGCATCGGAAAAGTAGGTGCGCTTAGCAAGATGAACTTGGGACTGGTAGTGGGAATAGTTTGCTTTGAAAAGTGTGAGAGAGGTTGAGGAGGGTGCCTTGCGCCACAACCGCTCAGCCCTGTGGAGGTGGGTACGCAGTAGACGTAACAAGCTGTGGTACCAGGGATGTGTAAGGTGACGACATGGTGGACAAAAGCGCAAAGGGGCGAGATGATCGAGAGTATCAGAAAGAGCGGAGGACCAAAGGGAGGCCTGAGAGCTGGGGGAAAGGGAAGCAAAGTTAGCAGGCAATAGCTCGGTCGCAGGTGGGAATTGCTGGATGGTGAGAGGGGTGAGTGTACGTGAAAACCGCGGGGGAGGGGACTTAGATGCAGAAGGGGGAGGGGAAGATGCCCCTGTGAGAGTGCAGGAAACAGAGAGACAAAAATGATCTGTCCATGGGAGGTGACGGGAGCAGAGGTTATGGAGAATAAGTGGGGAAGAGGATGAAGTCAAAAGTAGATCAAGAGTATGGCCAGCAAGATGGGTGGGGAAGGGGACATGTTGTGAGAGAGATAAATCGTACAGGAAGGAGATTATGGAATGATCCCTGGAAGAAATAGGGGAATCCAGATGGAGATTGAAGTTGCCTGCTATAAGCAGGTGAGGGAAAGCTAGGGAGAGATCAGAGATAGTTAAGAGAAGAGAATCCCAAAGATCAGAACAGAGAGCAGGGGGGGAATAGACAAGGAGGACATGAATCGAGGGTGAGGAGTGAAGATGAAGTAAAAGGGATTCAGGATAATGCAGTAAAAGAGAGAGTATCTGGGTGAAGGAGAGGGATGGCTGTAATATAGCTGCGACACCACCGCCTAATCAGCCGAGGCGAGGAACGGATGCCGTAGAAAAGCCAGGGGGGAGGCAGTGAGTAAGAAGGGCGTCCTCCCCCTCCCTCAGCCATGTTTCAGTGAGGAGGGTGATATCAAAGGATGCCTGTAGAATGAGATCCTGGATAAGCAGAGTTTTGGATCTCAAAGAACGACAATTCAGAAGACCTATTTTATAAGGCACCTCCACCAAAAGGGCCTGAAGCTCGCTAACTCAGCGAACGGAAGTGAGTGCAACCAAGAAAGCCACCTTCCAAAAGAGGTAGCGAAGGTGGCAGATAGCCAGAGGCTGAAGTGTGGGCAAGTGAGCTGCCCCAACACTATGTGGAGGTCCCATTCAGTTGCTGGAGGGCGAACCGGGGGCTTCAATAAAAGCAGGCCCCGAAGGTAACGGGTCACCAACGGTTGAACTGAGAGGGGCTTACCATCTACTGGATGGTGATGCACTGCCAGGGCACTAAGGTGCACTTGGACGGAGTTAGACTTGAGAGGTGGAGAAGGTACTGTAACACCAGAGCCACCGGGCTGGAAAAAGGATAAGTCCCTTGTTTGGCGCACCAAACAGAGAACCTGCACCATTTAAGAGTGTAAGCCTTCCTAGTAGAGGCCTTGTGAGAGACCAGCAGAATGTCCTCCACCTCAACCGGAAGATTGAAAGGGGTCAGAGTCACCCTCTCAGCAGTCATGCTGTCAATGACAAGGACCCCAGGTTGGGGTGCAGGAGAGAGCCCCCCTCCTGAGATATGAGTCCCGGGGCAGTCCCCAAGGGGATGGGGGCCTCCACCGTCAATTGTAGAAGCAGCGGAAACCATGGTTGCCTGGACCATCAAGGGGCTATCAGGATGAGTGAGGCCTTGTCGCGGAGGGTCATGAACAAAGTCTTGGTGATCAGTGGTGTTGGAGGGAAGACGTATATGAGGCCTTCTGACCAGGAGATCAGGAAAGCATCTGCTGCCATCCTGGAAGGGTGGGCCTGCCGAGAGTAGAAGCGGGGCAACTGAAAGTTGTTCAGGCTGGCGAACAGGTCCATCACAGGTTCCCCCCAGTGCCGGAAAAGCTGACTGGCTATCCTGGGGTCCAGCTGCCACTCATGCAGCTGGAGAACTCTGCTGAGACTATCAGCTAGCCAGTTGTCCTGGCCTGTCAGGTACACTGCCTGCAGGTGGATATCCTGTTGGATTGCTTATGAGCAGAGGATCAGTGCCTCCTGACAGAGGGCACGAGACCCATTTCCCCCCTGTTTGTTCACGTAGAACATCGCCACCTGGTTGTCCGTCTGGACCAGCACTGACTGGTAATGCAGGTGGTAACAGAAGATCCTCAGGGCAAGGTATATGGCTTGGAGCTCCAGGAGGTTGATCTGCTGGGTGCTCTCATCTGGTGACCACTTGCCCTGAGTGTGGAGGTCTCTACTATGGGCTCCCCAGCTGAGCAGGGAGGCATCCATGGTGTGAGGACCCTCGAGAGGCTTGGGGCCTGAAAAGGCATTCCCACCTCAAGATGCTGAGATGACTGCCACCAGACCAGGGAGTCCACCAATTGCGGGGTCACAGAGACTTTGTTGTGGAGGTGGCCCATGGCCTGAGACCACTGATCCTGAAGACACCACTGTGCCACCCTCATGTGGAGGCGAATGTCAGGGGTGACATGGACAATGGAGGCCATGTGCCTGAGGAGCCATAGCAGAAGCCAGGAAGGCACCAAGGGACATACTGTATGTCACGAGTTAGAGACCTGAAACAATTGACTTGGACCCTGGGCAAGAAAGCCTTCGACTGAAGAGTGTTGATCTTTGCCCCAGTGAACTCCAGATATTGTGCCTGGAGGAGGTGAGATTTGGGGTAGTTTATGACAAAGTTTATGACAGGGTTCGATTCCCACTAGCACTCCTTGTGGCCTTGGGCAAGCCACTTAACCCTCCATTGCTCAGAAAAGTCCACGTTGTTAATGTCCCTGTTTAATGTACACCCAAGTTCAAGTTACAATGTAAACCACTTTGATTAAAATGATAAAGAAGTATAAAAAAAACCCCTGTTAAATAAATAAATAAATAAAGCCCAAGTGTTGCAGAACTTGGAGGGTGTGTGCGGTGGTCTGCCACACTCTCTTTATCTTTATTTTGTCTCTTGATATACTGCCCAGGCATATGCGTCAGAGTGGTGTACAATAAAAACAGGCTAATAGAAACAGAAATGGAAAAGGAACACCATTGGTTCGACAGGAAAGAGAGAGACAGCACAAGGCACAGAAAACAGAAAAGGACCTGGCCAAGAGAGGAGGAATTGGGGGAGGGGGAGGACTGACAGGAAAGCGAGGTTACTTACCTGTAACGGGGGTTCTCCATGGACAGCAGGATAAGTCAGCCACACTTGGTGACGTCCTCCGGGCGGCGCCACGTTCGGAAGTGCTCTCAAGTTTCTCAGCTAGCCCACCTCCCGGATCCGCCCCCCTAGCCTGGCCAGTTCTTTACCAAGCTTGACAACAAGGCTAGGGAGCGGATTATCAGGCAGACCTCCTCCAGGGGAGGTGGGAGGGAGCGTGTGGCTGACTTATCCTGCTGTCCACGGAGAACCCCCGTTATAGGTAAGTAACCTCGCTTTCTCCATGGACCGCAGGATTGCGTCAGCCACACTTGGTGACTCCCTAGCTGCGCGCAGTGCGCTGAGGTGGAGGAGGGAAGTATGAATAGCAGACTACAGTTAGTGGAGGTAGACTTTACTGGAGCAGAGTGCCAACGACAGGCTGAATGGAACAATGTGCAATGAGCAATGTGTAAGTAATACAATAACAGTGCAACAGGTGCAAGTAGTGCAAACAGTGAACAACAGTGCAAGAACTACAACAGTGTGTAAGTAATACAACAACAGTGCCACAGGTGCAAGTAGTGCAAACAGTGAACAACAGTGCAAGAACTACAACAGTGCAACACATAATAACGTGCAAAAAATGCAGGTTAGGGAGCAGTGCAACATGGTTAACATGAGCATAAGGAGCATCTGAGTACAGGTATATGCCTTCCTAAGGCGCCTCTGAGTTCAGGGCTGTCCGTGGAGTCGGTAGGGCGGCGGAGAGGACCGTGCTGCCAAACGCCGAGTCCTCCTGGGAGCGGAGATCAAGGCAGTAGTGCTTCTGGAACGTGTGAGGGGATGACCACGTAGCAGCTTTACAGATGTCAGGCAGGGGAACTGACTGCAGGTTGGCTAGAGAAGTGGCCATTGCTCGTAGGCGATGCGGACCAATTCTGCTGTGAGGATTATTCCCTTCAGAGTCGAGGCAGTAGGATATGCAGGAGGCGACCCAGTGGGACAGGGTCCGCTTTGTGACAGGAAAGCCGGGCCTGAGAGGGTCATAGGAAACGAACAGTTGCTCACCTTTGCGGGTGGCTAGTGTCCTGGCCAGGTAGATCCGCAGCGCACGCAGACAGTCCAGAGTGTGTAGGCATCGTTCCTCCTCCGAGTGGTGAGGTTACGGAACGAAGGAGGGGAGCTCAATGGATTGATTGACATGGAAGGCCGACGGCACTTTGGGTACGAATCTGGGGTTCGTACGCAGAGAAGCTCGGTCCTGGTGTAGTTGCGTGTAAGGTGGGTGCACGACTAGCGCCTGGAGTTCGCTGATCCTCCTCGCTGAGGTGATCGCCACCAGGAAAATGGTCTTCCAGGAGACGTATTTCATATCCGCTGTGAGCAGAGGTTCGAAGGGGGCCCCAGTGAGGCTGCGGAGGACTACGCCGAGGTCCCAGGGGGGAACCGGGGCCCTCACCGGGGGTCGAAGATTCGTCAGGCCTTTCATGAAGCGAGCCGTTAGGGGCAGCGCCGCAATGGAGTCGGCGCCCTCGATAGGGGCGTGCAGAGCCGCAATGGCTGAGAGATGCACTCGGATGGATTGAGTTTTGAGGCCGAGGTCCGAGAGAGAACTGAGATACTGCAAGATTTGTGCGACGGGGCAGGAGGTAGGGTCTAGCCCTCTAGAGGTGCACCAGACGCTGAACTTCTTCCATTTGAGGCCATAGGATTTTCGGGTTGACGGTCTCCTGGCTGCCAGGACCACATCCTGCACCTCCGCGGGTAGCGCGAGGGAGGCCAGGTTTACCCGCTCAACATCCAAGCAGTGAGAAATAGGGTCTTGAGGTCGGGGTGCCTGGTTAGCCCCGAGTTCTGGGTCAGGAGGTCCGGACACAGGGGCAGGTGCCACGGGGACTCCTGTGCAAGGCGCTTCAGGAGTGCAAACCACATTTGCCGCGGCCAGTGAGGAACCACAAGGATGACTCGTGCTTTGTCCTGAACAATGCGTTGTAGAGTCGCTGGGATGAGGGGAGTTGGAGGGAAGGCATAAACCAGAGACCACACCCCCCCCCCCAGTACACATCGAATGCATCCCCCGCCAGCCTCTTGACTGATGGGTGTCTGGAGCAGAACTGGGGGCATTTGGCATTCTCCTTGGTGGCAAAGAGGTCGACCTCCGGGATTCCCCACCTTTGGAAGAGAGCTGAGGTCACCTTTGGAAGGACAGCCCATTCGTGGGGTTGCAGTTGCCTGCTCAGCTTGTCTGCCAGACTGTTCAGGTCCCTGGGAATGTAGGAGGCATGCACCCAGCAGCCGTTCTTCAGGACTAGCGTCCAAATGGCCAGTGCCTCCTTGCAGAGGGATCGGGAGGCCGTGCCTCCTTGTTTGTTGAGGTAAAACATGGCAACTTGGTTGTCCGTCTGGATGAGGATGGATGTGCCCCGTAAATGAGGCAAGAACGCCTTGAGGGCGTATTTGACCGCTCTCAGTTCCAGAAGGTTGATGTGTAGTTGCCGTTCACTCTGAGACCACGCCGCTTGCGTGCTGAACTGTTGGAAATGGGCAACCCATCCGGCACAGGAGGCGTCCGTGGTGAGGGTGGTCTGATGTTGCGGCGGGTGAAGGGGTTTCCCTGCGGAGAGGTTCGCTGGTATAGTCCACCAGCGGAGTTGAGACCTGATAAGAGGGCTCATCGGGACTCTGTAGGACAGTGACTGTGAATGTTGGTTTCAGTGGGTCCGGAGATGCCACTGCAGTGGACGCATTTGCATGCGCGCCACCGAGATGACCGGCGTTGTGGCTGCCATGTGTCCCAGGAGGCGCAACACTGATCGAGCAGTGGGGCTCGCTGCCGCTGCTGTCCTGGAGGCGAGCGAGATGATGGCCAGTAGTCTGGGATGCGGCAGGTAGGCTCTCAAGGACTGAGTGTCGATGATGGCTCCGATGAACTCCATTCGCTGAGAGGGGAGGAGTTGCGACTTCTTGTAGTTGATGACAAACTCCAGGGTGGAGATCAAGGTAGTGGTGGTATGCAGAGACATTAGCAGGTCGTGGGCTGAGGGAGCTGAGATTAGCCAGTCGTCGAGGTAGGGAAACACTGCGATGTTCTGCTTGCGTAGGTGGGCCACTGCGGCCGCCACACACTTCGTGAAGACCCGCGGGGCCGGAGAGAGTCCGAAGGGAAGCACTCGGTACTGGTAGTGCCCACCTAGCACATGGAACCTGAGGAATTTCCTGTGAGCCTTGTGGATGCTGACATGCGTGTACGCTTCTTGCAGGTCCAGAGATGCGAGCCAATCGCTGGCTTGGATTAGGGGAAGAATGGAGTTCAGGGAGTACATCCGGAACTTCTCCTTCACTATGAATCTGTTCAGTTTGCGAAGATCCAAGATGGGGCGAAACCCCCCCCCCTCCGACTTCTTCGGAACAAGGAAGTATTTGGAGTAAAACCCCGCATCGATCTCCCTTGGAGGGACCGGTTCGATCGCCTTGGAGGACAGAAGGTGTATCAGTTCCAGTGCCATGGCACGGTGCAGGTGAGGAGGGGTGTTGCTGGTGGGTCTGATGCGTTGGAAGGGAGGAGCAGAAAATCTGATGCGGTATCCCTTGCGGATGATCCGTAGCACCCAGGAGTCGGTGGTGATCCTCTCCCATTCCGGAAGGAAGAAGGAGAGGCGCCCCCCTATCTGGGAGGGGGGCGGTCCATGGTTGTCAAAAAGAAGGGCCACCCTTGGCGGGTTGCGCGTTGGTGCTCTTCTTCTGCTTGCGGTCTCTTTGGAAGTGGCGCTGTTGTGAGGGCCCTTGGTAGGAGTTGGACTTGTACTTGATGGCCTGCCACTTCCTGTTGGCTGAGTACCTCTTGTCATAGCTGTAAGGAGGTCTCCGTTGGTAACCTGGTTTTTGAGTGTTACCGTAGCGGTCGAAGCCCTCCTCCGCCAAGGTCTGTAAGGTGTTACAGTCCTCCTTCATGCTGTTTACTGTATCGGCCACTTTGTCCCCAAAGAGAGAATCGCCTGAGCAGGGAGCGTCGGCGATCTTGTCGTGTGAGTCATTTCTCAGTCCGGAGGCTCGCAGTCATGCCCATCTCCTGGCCGAGATCGCTGGGCCCACTGTACGTATGGCCGTGTCGAAGGCATCAAAGGCCGTGCTAGCCAGGTGTCTGTTGCACTCTACCAGGTCAATCAGCGCGGCTGAGAATGGGGCTAAAGACTCCTTAGGGAGGAAGGAGGCAGCATTCCTGATGTTGGAGACACAGATGTCCTGGAACAAGGTCTGTTGGAATTGATGAGCGGCAATCCTTGCTCCGAGCATGGCCCCCTGGAAGACTTTCTTCCCAATGTCGTCGAGTAGTTTGTTGTCCCGTCGGGGTGGGTGGTTGGTGTGTACTCGTGAGGATTTAGCTTTCTTAAGGGCCGAAGAGACCACTATGAAGTGGTGAGGCAGCTGCGTTTTTTCAAATCCGGAGGTAGGTTGAAGGAGGTATTTGGAGTCCAGCCTCCTGGAGGTAGCGAGCCCTGACGCTGGCGTCTGCCAAAGTCTGGAGTGGTTCTCCTTCAGCTTGCGGTGCAGGGGCAGGGCGAGAGGGGTTTTGGGGGCAGAGAGGTATTTGAGTACCTCAGGTTCAGCCTCCTCCACCGTGGGAGACGGGTTCAGGCCCAAGGTAGATGACATCTTGCTGATGAACTTGGGGTAAGTAAGGTCCTCTGGGGCCGGAGGAGGTCCTTCCTTTTCCGGGGAGACCCCGGTCCTGGAAGCGTCCGTGGCAGCTGCAGCAGACCCCACGACCACCTCCTCTGCCTCCTGTTCTTCAGCGGAGCTGTCCGGAGAAAGAACTGCTGCTGGCTCAGGTAGATGCTGACTGCAGACTGTGGTAGAGATCTGTAGAGGAGGGTTCCCGGGACACGGAGAAGCAGTTGCAGCCGCTGGGGGGGGGGGGGGGCTGTTTGTTGAACCAGCTGCGTGAGCAATTGTATGATGGCAGAGGAGCTGGCAGAGTTGGAGGAAGCAGAGGAGCTCCTGTGAGAGCGGGCTCTGCATCTGGAGGAGTGCCGTTTCGATTTGCGTCTCCTGTGGTGAGAGTCATCGCTGGAATTGGAGGAGCTGCTGTAAGCCCTAGATCGCTTGCTCTTTTTCCCGTGACTACGGGAGCCGGCGTCGGGAGAAGCAGCAGGATGGTTTCTCTTACCCTTGTGCTTGCCCGCAGTGATTCCGGCGCTGGTCAGACTCCCGAGAGTCGAGGAGTGATGCAGTAGGCCCAGCGTCACCGGAGGATGACGTCCATGGGCGGGGCTTGTAGACTCCGGCGGCAGGGAGGATGGCAGAGGAGGGGCAGGGCCAGCGGCGGGAGATTTGCAGCCCGAAAGAGAGAGGGACTCACCGACAGCGCCATCTTGCCTGAGAAGAGGTGCCGCATGTCCGAGGGTTGCCGCGTGGTCTGGAGTGGGGCCGAGCAAATAGCGGATGTCACAGCTGGGGCCCACAAGGGGCAGCGCTGGAGATCCGGACGTAGGGCCGGGGATGGAGGCCCGGAGGGGCACATCCTGGGCCTTCATAGCTGCAGCATCGCTCGTTGAGGGGTGCCGATCCAGGCCGGAGGGTCCACCGCTTCGGCAAAGGGTGCAGAGATCCCGATCTGTGGAGCGCAGCTTTTCCCCACAGGGGCATTTCCTTGATCCTGGCTTAGGCATGCTGTAAGTAGCGCTGATTTGTCCTTTTCATATGGAGAGAGAGCAGATCCATCTTGGTGGCAAGGCGGAAGAAGAAGAACTGGCCAGGCTAGGGGGGCGGATCCGGGAGGTGGGCTAGCTGAGAAACTTGAGAGCACTTCCGAAGGTGGCGCCGCCCGGAGGACGTCACCAAGTGTGGCTGACACAATCCTGCGGTCCATGGAGAAAAGAGGCTGTGCCACCCTTTATGAGCCAAACGTCCAGGTAGGGGAAGACAAAGACCCTCTGGAGCCAGAGGAAGGCAGCCACGACTGCCAGGCATTTTGTGAAGACTCTTGGGACAGCGGCTAGGCCCTCTACCATGAACCGCAGAAGTCCTCTAAAGATGATATTCTGACTAGAATCACCCTATTAGTAACTGATAAGAACAGAATATTGAAATTATATTTTCAAAAGAAAAACACTTCTTTTAGTGGGCAAAGTATCAGTGTTTCCTGATGTGTGTAGGGCCACGCAGCTGAGACAGAAGGTCTTCATTGGCTTGAAGTCTTGGGTATTGGCTCTTGAAGCTAAATGTCTTTTAGCATGTCCTTGTAAATGCCTGGTTTTCCTTCAAGGTATTTGTTTTACGTTTTGTGATCCAGGGCAGCTAGAGAGTTTTCTCACTGGGAAGAATGTCTGATTGAATCCTTTGGTGTTTTCCTTTCTCTTATAGAATGTTCTGTAGCTAATTCTGGAACACAGTTAAGATTCTTTGCTAAATTGTTAAATACGTCAGAGCAGCTGTTCTCCATGATGTGGACTGTTTTGAATTTTGTTTGCATATGTTACAGTGGATGAAAAACAGCCACCGCCTTTATCTGGCTGCACATGATTCTGCCCCAGGGAGTTGTACATTGCTGTTACACTCTGGTGGCCATTTCACGTCAGTGAGTGATATTGTTACATCTCTACTTTGATAAAACATATAAAAGTTCAATCATAATAGTGTTATACAGCGTGAATTTTCATAAGCTTTCTTTGGTTTGGAAACAGTGGAGCCAAGGCCCTTAAAACATAATAATCTTATTGCTTTGTTTCTGTTCTTTGGGCTCATTTTTATAAAGTCCATAAGACAAATGGTGAAGCTGCACAATTGTATTTAGAAATTTAGAAACCTGAAACTCAGTTTCTAAACTAAAAGAAATGCAGATCCTACTGGAATTGGGTTCCTGCATAATAATATGATACTAGATGGGCAACAATGTTCCTACAGTTCATTGCTGATCTCCCACATGGATACAAACAGACACACTCCCCACATCCTGGTCCACTACAACACACACCTTGACACACTAAAAGAGCTCAGGGATGCGCTGATTCTGCTCCTCAAGGGCTCTGTTTGACTGTTTTTTGTTGTTGAGGTAATTTCCTGTCACAGTATTCAGTGGATTAATTTAGACCCTGCTAACAGTGTTTCTATTGATATGTTTATTCTGTGCCATTATCCGTATAGACAGTGGTGTTGAAGTTATAGATTTGCCACTGACTGATGCTGATTATCTGGATATAGGTTGAATATCTCTGATATCCACATATTTTTCCTCCGCTATCTGCCTTGAAAGTCAGAGAGAGAGAGACTGTCTGTTTGAGCTGAGTGCAGAGGGAGAGATGCTGCAAATGCTGAGAGCACAGCCTGGAGAGCAGAGCCTGTGGGAGGTCAGCACAGAGAGAGAGAGAGAGAGAGAGAGAGAGAGAGAGAGTGCTGTGTTCCAGAAACCCTGAGATTGCTACTACTGAACAGACTTCTCTGCATATGGGAGTCCATGGGACAGAAGACTTTAAGCCCCCTTTTCCTATGATCTATGAAAATAACAGATGACGTCTATTTATTGCTTTAATCCTTTCAGTAAAGCTATATTTTTTATTATATACAGGCTTCTAGCATGGACGAAGAGAATGGGAGTCTGGAGAGACAGTGGAGCATGGAAATTGTACATCCGGTGAACTAGGTTCTTGAAGAGCAATCTTCCCTAGCCCCTCAAGATCCCTTAACATGAGGCAAGACAAGGTCTTCCTAGCCCTGCACCCCCACAGTTGCAAAACACAGTTCCCTTGCACCCACCCCCCTAAAATCTCACCACTAGCTACTACAATTTATGTTATCAGCCTCTGCACCGCCCTTTTATAATATTTTAAAGATCATGTGTCACTTTCAAAGAAAAACAGCGCTTTTTTCTGAAAATCGATTGCTTTTATTCTTTAGAGAACCACTTCAGTCATGTCTATAGGGCGATAACAGAGTGGAGGAGTAGCCTAATGGTTAAGAGCACTAGCTTAGTAAACCCAGAAACCAGGGTTAAATTCCCACCAGCACTCCTTGTGGCCCTGGGCAAGTCACTCAACCGTCATCAATGTCCCTGTTTAATGTACATTACCAAGTTTAAGCTACAATGTAAGCTGCTTTGGTTGAAATGATAAAGAGGTATTTTTTTTGTTTTTTGTGCCTTTGAGTCAGTGCTGACTCCTGGCGACCCAGAAGCTCCTGGGTTTTCTTGGCAGTGTCACCGGAAGTAGATTGCCAGGCATTTCTTCCGAGGCAGTGGAGGGTTAAGTGACTTGCCCAAGGCCACAAGGAGTGCTAGTGGGAATCGAACCCTGGTTGCTTGGTTACCAAGCCAGTGTTCTAACCACAAAAGCCTGTTAAATAAGAAGTGCTTAAAACATCATATGCACTTTTTATAAGTATCTAGATTAGTTGTTTTGGCTTTTAGTGTCTGATGAGTTAAGAACATATTTTCCTTCACTGTAGAATGGAATCTGAAGGAGTCGTGCTCCAGAGCTCCATGTGCAGAATCCCTCCTGGATACATTGTAGCTGAAGCCTGCAATGAATCTCCATGTAACCTATAGGAGAGTGGGAGGCACTGATGTCATAATGGGCATTATGACAGCAGAAACCTGGCAGGAGAAAGTGTCTCTCTCTCACCACAGAGATTCCTTTGTTCTAGACCCTGAAGAATGTGGAGAGACCTGAAAAAGTACAAGAAGTTTGCAAGTTCTGATATCAGCAGTGTACAAGCAGGAGCTGGAAGTGATGCACCTGAGTTAAAGGCAATTGTGTCAGAGTGATAAAGACCTTTCAGTAACACTCTACACCCGGGGTCTCAAACACGCGTCCCGCGGGCCACATGCAGCCCGCGAGAGAACTTTGTGCGGCCCGCGATGGAGAGGAAATTTAAAAACAAAACAAAACCCTGGCTTCTGCTGCTGCTGCTGCCGCCGTGGCAGCGGCAGAATCAGCTGTCCCGCGGTCCCTTCCTGTCTGCCCAGCAGAGCCCTCCCTCAGCTCCATAAGCGGCGGGTTTTTCAAGCCGAAAAAAAGAGTTTCACTCTCGTGGCTCTGCTAAGCCTGCCGGGGCTGATGGGAATTCCCATCAGCCCCGGCAGGCTTAACAGAGCCGTGAGAGAGAAACTCTCTCTTCGCGGGCGGCCCTGAAAGCTGCCGCTGGTGGACCTCAGGGCTCTACCGGGCAGACAGGAAGGGGCTGCGGGACAGTTGATTCTGCCGCTGCCACGGCAGCAGCGGCAGAAGCAGAAGCCAGTTCTTTTTTTTTAATTTGACAGTTGATTCTGCCGCTGCAGAAGCTAGGGTTTTTGTTTTTTTTAAAATTTACCAGGGCTGATGGGTGGGGGAGGGGGGTTAGGACTGGAAATGGGCTGAAGGGGGATAGGACTGGAAGTGGGCCGATGGGGGGGTTTAGGACTGGTAATGGGCTATGGTGGGGGGGAGCTAGGACAGGAAATGGGCTGATGGTGGGGCTAGGATAGGACTGGAAATGGGCTGATGCGGGGACTAGAAGGGAGCGGATGCTGGGTGGGGCTGGAACTAGAAGGGAGCTGATGTGGGGGAGGATTAGAATGGGATGGGGCTGGGAGAGTGAAATGGAGAGGGGAAAAATATTTTGTGTGGGAGGGAAGAAAAATCTACAATTGGCCGGGTATTGGGAGAGTAAGTGGGGATTGAGGATGGAGGGGTAAAATTTGAGTGGATGAAATAGGACTGAGGAAAGAGCAAAAGGAGAAAGATTAGTATGTTAAAGCTTATGTAGAGAGAGAATGGAAAAAAACTAGAAGAAAGGACAAATGGACAGCAGACGATGGAGAGTTAGCAGAAGACACGAAGAAACCAGAAGAAAGTGGCTGGAACAATTGCAACTGAAAAAAAAATGCACAAAAGGTAGAAAAATATCTCTTTATTTTGAATTTATTAACTGTAATATGTCAGCTCTGGAAAATGTGCATCATTAACGTCTGTGCTTTGTATGGTAACATTATGCAAATATTTATGCAATTGAGGCTCCTTATGCAAATGAGGCCCCGCGTCTTATGCGGCCCGCGGGTTACTTTACAAGTCCTCATTTGGCCCTCAAAGCAATTTGAGTTTGAGACCGCTGCTCTACATGAACTACAGTAGTCTGAGCAGCTTTTCTCCCAAAACCATAGCAAGAGCTAGTCTGCAACAACTTCCCAGAATCTCCCAGCTTGGCTTCACTTCCAGCAGGATGTATGGTCACTGCTAGTGGACTCCATTCATCTCCCATGTCCTTGTGCCAAGCCTTTTCCATCCTTTAGTTATTTATTTGTTTTTTTTTATACCGCCCCTTCCAGCAATCAAGGGCACTTTACAAGGAACAGAACAAGTACATTAAACGTTTTAAACCATAAGTGGATGCAATCATATAACATATTTACATAGAACTATTTTACATTAATTACATACCTAGAGTAAACGTGTTCTTGGGTGGGAGAAGAGAATGCCTCCTTAAAGATCTGTGGAGGCGCTGACACCAGCAACTGCATGAGATGAATCCGGGGCTGTCTGAGAAGCTGAAATCTGCTCCAGTGAAGATCCTATCTGGAGGGTATTACAGTGCCAAGGACCTTGTCTTTCATACGACTGTTTGTCAGACTCTTTCAGAAACCAGGATCCCTCTGTACATATGTATCAGAGAGACAGAGAGAGACCCAATGTTTCATTACCACATCCGGCTCTGCTTCAGCATAAAGGTGGCTCTGCACAGACCACAAATTTTGCATCAATCCCTCTCTCATTTAGGACTAGCAGAATATTTGGTGAGTTTCTTCATTGACCTGATAGTAAGGAGGGGGGATGGGAATAAGTATAGAGGGGTGAAGGGAATATCTAGCTCTAATACTAATACTATTAATCATTTATTTAGCATTACAAAGATATACACAATGCTGTGCAGACAGAGAAGAGAGAGTTCCTGCTCCTTGGAGCTTATAAAGAACATTATATCATTCTGCCTAGGGGTGAAGCTCCATGGAGCTTTATGTCGATGATATAATGTTCTTCACCCCGTTCAACACTTCAGCACCCGACCTCAGTGACATCAGCAAATGCCTCACCAAGGTCAGGCAGTGGCTATAGCATCACAGTCTTATCATTAACCAGAAAAAGACAGAGGCCCCCCATATATTCTCTGATGCATCTTACTCCCCTCCACATACCTTAGAACTGGAAGAATTCACCATCAGTGTGAAAAACGAAGTCAAATATCTGGGCATAATCTTCGATCAGAAACTCAGCTTCCAAGAACAAATAAGAAGAATTTACTAATCCGTCTATTATAAACTAAGAACACTGAAGAACCTCCATAAGGCATTTATTTATTTATTTATTTATTTCAGTTTCTTATATACCGCACTTTTTGGGATCAGCGCGGTTCACATGGAACAACAACTAGCACCGGAACAACAGGCTGTTCAGTGTTACATAAAACAGGGGTAACAACTTGGATTAAACTGGGAGAGTTATATACATGGAATATGTAGTATGTTAACTAGATAACATATATATATAGAACTATATACATGGAATACGTAATCTGTTATTAGATAACATAATCAAACTATGTACATGATTTGGCATGGTTGTTGTGCGAGAATATAGAGGACGCGGGAAAAGGAAAAAAATTGGCAGGGTAGATGTGGGACTGTTAAGCTGAAATTTTATGTGGGGTAGTATTTGGTGAATAGGATGAATTTAATGGCCTTTCTGAATTGGGCCAGGTCAGTTATGGTACGAATGTCTGAGGGGAGGGAGTTCCAGCATTTTGGTGCGCAAAACACGAAAGCTCTGTTCGCTGTAGATAGATTGCAGGTTATTATGTCCTTTGGAACTACTAAGGAGTTTAGTGCTGCCTGTCTTCTAATTCTGTTTGATGGAACTAATTTGATGAGCTCGGAAAGTGAGTTTGAGGATATACCCTTGATGGCCTTAAACGTAAGAATCAGGGTTTTAAACATTAGCCTACCGTGTATGGGGAGCCAATGAAGCTGTTTGAGGATAGGAGTGATATGCTCACTTCTGGAAACTCCTTGGAGAATCCTTGCAGCCGTATTCATGGCGAGCTGTAATGGGCTCAGGGTGGATTGTGGGAGCCCTTGAAGAATTGAGTTGGCGAAGTCAAAATGTGGTAAGATTAATGCTTGGTAAATGGTTCTGAAGTCTTCTGGGTCAAGTAGGGGACGTAGGTGCTTGAGCGTGCGTATCTTGTAGTACACAGCTTTTACGATATTATTTATGTGTGGTATCATGTTGAGCCGATGGTCAATGGTGACACCGAGGTATTTTATTGTTTCCTTGGTGTATAGTTCAGCACCCTTGACGTTTATATATGATGGTGGGGTGAAGTTGGGGTCTCTGGAGATGAAGAGCACCTCGGTTTTTTTGTGTTGAATGCGGAGGTTCTGTGATAGGAGCCAATCAGAGACTGCATTGAAACAATTCGTTATGGGAATTAAGTCCATTTGCTTTGTGGAAAATGGCATGTAGAGAAGGATATCGTCAGCATAAATCATACATTTCACATTGAAGGATCTGATGATGTTGCAGATCGGCTGCATGTAGATATTGAACATGAGAGAGGAGAGAGAGGACCCTTGTGGGACTCCTTGTTTCTGTTGGAAGAGTTTAGATTCTCCTGTTGCGGATTTTACAAATTGCATTCTGGTGTCGAGATATGATTTGCACCATTCGAGCGCTAAGTTGCAGATGCCTTTTTCCATCAGACGGCCTAGGAGGATCTCATGGTTTACTGAATCGAACGCTGCTGCTATATCCAGGAAGATTAGTACAACGCCTTGCTGTAAGTTGTCTATGGTGGTGAGAACATCGTTGAAAAGAGTGGTAAGTAGAGTCTCAACACCATGGAACTCTCTGAAACCGTGTTGTGCATGGTCCAGGGGGGCTGCAGAATCTATATGGTCTTGGATTTGTCTTTGTGCTTCTTTCTCAAAGATCTTTGCCAGTAGGGGGATGCTGGCTATTGGTCTGTAAGAATCAGGCCGTTTAGGGTCTAGTTTTGCGTTTTTTAGTAGAGGTCTAATGGATGTGAGCTTTAAAGCAGATGGGAAAGAGCCAGTTGTAAAAGAGCGGTTAATTAGTCTAGCAATGAAAGGGCTAAATGAGCTTCGGAGATCCTTTATCCAAAAGGCAGGGCATGGGTCGGTTTGTGCAGTCGATGTGTTGAGTGAGGCGATTGTGTCTTCAATGTGTTTAACTGAGGGTGTAGTGAGTGAAGTTAGGGGTGTTATGCAAGTTGTTTCATATGCGGTGGTTTTGGAGAGTTCATCTGTTTGTAGAAGTTTCGATTGTAAGTAATCAGCAAATTCCTGTGGGTGGATATCTTCTTTTTGTTCAGAGGATGGTTCTTTTGCTAGTGATTTGACCAGGTTGAAAAGGTCCCGCGGTTTGTTCAAAGATCTTTTGAGCATATCATTGTGGTATTGTTTCCTTGTGGTTGTGATTGCATTGCGGTGGGATGTAAGGTGTTGATTGTAGGCTGCGTGATCATCGCTGGAGAGTGAGCGGCGCCAGCGTTTTTCCAGTCTTCGTAGATGGGAAAGTGAGGACTGTAGTTCAGGGGAAAACCATGGCGCAGGGGTTCTTTTTTTTGGTGTTATGTTCTTTTTGGGAGGTAGTAGAGCAATGGTATTGAGGTTGTTGAACCAGGCGGTAACAGACTCATTAAGGTTAGGTACTGTGTTGTTTAGGAGTGACTGGGTACTTGATAGTATGAGTTCTCTATTGAAAGGTCGGAAACCTCTTGTTGTTCTATATGTGTTGACTGGATTTCTGTTGCTACGAAGATGATTGTTGCTCAGAGGGATTTGTAAGATTATAAGCTTATGGTCTGACCATGGTACATTGGTGATCGACTTTACAATTTTGCAGTTCTGCTCGGAGACAGCTTGGGGAGCGAAGACCATATCAAGAACGTTTCCTTTAGTGTGTGGGCTCTGTGATAAGCTGTTGATATCCAAGGTCTTTGATGGCGTTGAGGAGTGAGGATGACTGGTTTTGCTGCAGTGAAGGGAGGTTGAGGTCTCCCATTATCCAGTTAGTGGGGTGGGGGTTGCTGGTATTGGCAGCTAGGTCTAATATAGTGGAAAGTTCATCCGGCGAACTTGAGGGGGCTCTATAAACTAGGTTGATGGAGCATTGTTTGTTCATTATGGTGATTATATCTAGGTTGCTTGTACTAAGGGAGCTGGTCATGTTAAAAAGGAGTTCAGACTTGGTGAGTATTAGTGCTCCTCCTCCCTTCCTGTTTTCTCTATGGGTTGTGTGTATAGAGAAGTTAGGTGGAGTGAGTTGGTTTATGAGGACATTGTCTTCTTTAGATAGCCAGGTTTCGGTGATCATGAGTGCATCCAGATTGTGAAGGGTAATTATGTCTAGGATTACAGGCCATTTTTTTCGAATTGAGCGTGCATTTATGAGAGCACATCTTAGGTTTTGTGGGAGTTGGGGGTGGTGTTGTTTAGTGTTGTTGCTTTGGTGTATTGCTATATGGATGAGGTGAGAGTGTCGTATACGAGCTTCCTTATCTGGCTGATGATAAGGGTTGTTAGACCATTGTTTTCCGTGATTCTTAAGGATCGGTATATAATTGGTGGGGGGAGAGTAGGCAAGGGAGGTCCCTAGCCAGTCTGTGAGGAGGAAAAAACTGAGAAAGGTGATGAGGTGGAGAGCCATTCTAGTTTCTTAGTTAGGGAAGTGTGTGAGAATCTTATATTATTGGGAGGGAGTTTATAGCATAAAGTGTGTGAGATTCTTATATTATTGGGAGGGAGTTTATAGCATAAAGTATAGTAAATGTAAACTTACTAAATGCAGTATAGAAAGGCTGTGTTAAGGTGTGGTTCAATATATCAGTGATATATCAGTGATATATCAGTATATAATATGCAGTGGTATGGTACAGTATATACAGTGATATAATAATACAGAGTATAATATGCGGTGAAATGGTACAGTATATAGTATATGGTACAGTATATGGTATAGTATATGGTACAGTATATGGTACAGTATACAGTATATAGTATTTAGAGAGGGTGCTGACAACAGTCTGACTACTACTGACACCGATTATGGTTATGATAAAAGTGTAACTGCTAAGATGAGTACTACTGAACTTTATGATACTACTGGCGACAGTATGGTTTAGGGAGAGGTATGACTACTGGAGAGAGTATATGTTTATGGTGGAGATATGGATAAGGTATGATTACTGACAACAGTATAGGATTGGGGAGGGGTATGGCTACTGACAACAGTATACGATTATGGAAAAGATTATGGTATGACTACTGGCAACAGTATGAGACACAGTTGAATGCAATCTTTTGAGTAACACGTTGTATTGTACTTGCTGTGAGATCCTATGGTGGTCGCATTGGAGCAGGTGAAAAGTTTTTCTTATGGGTTTGTGCAGGCTGTGGATTGCTTTCGTTGCTGTTTGTTGGGGTCTTCAGGATCCTTCCTAGGGGGCCTTTGCCTAAGGGCCGTGCCAAAGGGCCCTCTGGCGAGGCCCTCAGGCGCGGGCCCGACAGGCGCGGGCCCGCCTGACGGCGGCTGCTTTTCTTTTCGTGTAGGCTCCGCCTCCCACAGTCCCGATTGGACCGGAGGCTCCTGAGCAGGGAGGATGGCTGGATCCTGCTCAGGTGTGCTCTACCCGTTCGGGGAGCACGGAGCAGGGGAAGATGGAGGAGAGAGCTTCCTTCCGACGGCGGCTGCTTTTCTTTTCGTGTAGGCTCCGCCTCCCACAGTCCCGATTGGACCGGAGGCTCCTGAGCAGGGAGGATGGCTGGATCCTGCTCAGGTGTGCTCTACCCGTTCGGGGAGCACGGAGCAGGGGAAGATGGAGGAGAGAGCTTCCTTCCGACGGCGGCTGCTTTTCTTTTCGTGTAGGCTCCGCCTCCCACAGTCCCGATTGGACCGGAGGCTCCTGAGCAGGGAGGATGGCTGGATCCTGCTCAGGTGTGCTCTACCCGTTCGGGGAGCACGGAGCAGGGGAAGATGGAGGAGAGAGCTTCCTTCCGACGGCGGCTGCTTTTCTTTTCGTGTAGGCTCCGCCTCCCACAGTCCCGATTGGACCGGAGGCTCCTGAGCAGGGAGGATGGCTGGATCCTGCTCAGGTGTGCTCTACCCGTTCGGGGAGCACGGAGCAGGGGAAGATGGAGGAGAGAGCTTCCTTCCGACGGCGGCTGCTTTTCTTTTCGTGTAGGCTCCGCCTCCCACAGTCCCGATTGGACCGGAGGCTCCTGAGCAGGGAGGATGGCTGGATCCTGCTCAGGTGTGCTCTACCCGTTCGGGGAGCACGGAGCAGGGGAAGATGGAGGAGAGAGCTTCCTTCCGACGGCGGCTGCTTTTCTTTTCGTGTAGGCTCCGCCTCCCACAGTCCCGATTGGACCGGAGGCTCCTGAGCAGGGAGGATGGCTGGATCCTGCTCAGGTGTGCTCTACCCGTTCGGGGAGCACGGAGCAGGGGAAGATGGAGGAGAGAGCTTCCTTCCGACGGCGGCTGCTTTTCTTTTCGTGTAGGCTCCGCCTCCCACAGTCCCGATTGGACCGGAGGCTCCTGAGCAGGGAGGATGGCTGGATCCTGCTCAGGTGTGCTCTACCCGTTCGGGGAGCACGGAGCAGGGGAAGATGGAGGAGAGAGCTTCCTTCCGACGGCGGCTGCTTTTCTTTTCGTGTAGGCTCCGCCTCCCACAGTCCCGATTGGACCGGAGGCTCCTGAGCAGGGAGGATGGCTGGATCCTGCTCAGGTGTGCTCTACCCGTTCGGGGAGCACGGAGCAGGGGAAGATGGAGGAGAGAGCTTCCTTCCGACGGCGGCTGCTTTTCTTTTCGTGTAGGCTCCGCCTCCCACAGTCCCGATTGGACCGGAGGCTCCTGAGCAGGGAGGATGGCTGGATCCTGCTCAGGTGTGCTCTACCCGTTCGGGGAGCACGGAGCAGGGGAAGATGGAGGAGAGAGCTTCCTTCCGACGGCGGCTGCTTTTCTTTTCGTGTAGGCTCCGCCTCCCACAGTCCCGATTGGACCGGAGGCTCCTGAGCAGGGAGGATGGCTGGATCCTGCTCAGGTGTGCTCTACCCGTTCGGGGAGCACGGAGCAGGGGAAGATGGAGGAGAGAGCTTCCTTCCGACGGCGGCTGCTTTTCTTTTCGTGTAGGCTCCGCCTCCCACAGTCCCGATTGGACCGGAGGCTCCTGAGCAGGGAGGATGGCTGGATCCTGCTCAGGTGTGCATTGCAATCACCCCTACCCTTGACTACTGTAGCATTATATATCACAGCCTTCCCCAAACAAGCCCTATACCCTCTCCAAATGATGCAAAATACCGTAGCAATAATAATCCATAGAACCCACAGACAAGCTCACATCACCCCCGCACTAAAACACCTCCTCTGGCTCCCTATCCATTCCAGAATAAGGTATAATTCACTCATCATGACCCACAATGAATCAGCAGCCTGTCTTCATCCCCCTCCTCTCCAGATCCAAAAGTGACAGACACCGAAGACCTAGCTCTATCAAGGTCCTTAACATCCCAGTCCACAAAACAAAAAACAAACAATCTACTGTACATAGAAACATAGAAATATGATGACAGAAAAAGACCACATGGCCTATCTAGTCTGTCCTTCCATAACAACTACAACAGTCCCCTATTTACCTTTAGACATGTAGTCATGCATTCTCTCTCTTTGCCCCTACTGCTTGGAATCCCCTCCACCTGATCTGAGAGGATGCACTGGCCAATCAGAGTTTAGCAAGAAATTAAACACCTTCCTACTCCATGAATACTTCAGCACAACCAAAGCATAAGACCAGAGGTCAAGTGGGACTTAAGTGACACAAACCTCTAACTATATCAACTGTCGCAGACCCAAATCTTACAATGTGAATAGAACATGTCTACAGACCCCTGAAATATGTACCCCTCCCCCCACCACCACCACCTTTTGTATATAGTTAAGGTAGCTACTGTAATTTTTCTGGTTATAAGTAATTAAGTGTACAACAGTCACACCCATGATGCACTGTTATTCTCTTCTGTTACATGTAATAGTAGAAAAGCAGTATATAAATAAGCTTAAATAAATCCACAAACTTAAAAAGAAGAATTATGTGAGACCTATTCTGTGACTTACATATTCGAAGATGACATTTGATAATATAGGGGTTGTTTCAGAAACTTATTTGAGATTTGCATATGTAAAATCAGGCATTTACACATTGATCTTTAACCTAATTTGGGCTATTTTGTTTGGCACCATTACTTTTCATATTTCTTTGCCAATGTAGTTTAATTAGGCCTTTCAATTCCTTCCATTCATGCAGAGATTAGTTTGATTCCATCACTATCTTACCCACTACTATGTCTGTAGCGAGCACTTTTGAGAAATCTCCACATGCCAGTCAACAGCTGTAAATCCCAACACTGACTATCGCTTTCATACATGTATATGACCCCATATGAAATATGTGTAAATTTCTGATCTGCCCAGGCTACTCCCTAAACATGCCTCTGACATGTCCCCTTGCAGTTTCTACATGTTAAGTCTATCCGTGTGTAAATTCAGCCCTTTTAAACATTGCCATTTCCATGTTGATATTGGCTCCAATATTCCAAAGCAATTGCACGGTTTACAGACCCGTAAACCATGTAACTGCCTTTAAGCAGGATATTCAACAGCATTAACATGGATACCGCCACCGTACACCCCATTGCTACATGGGGAATTCCAGGGGCGGTACCCTGGGAGAACCAGTCAGTGGTGATATTCAGCCACTGCCCTGTTATCCCTCGGCAGTGAAAATTAGGTGCAGCAAAAGCTGTCATAACTTGTGCTGCCAAAGCTAACAGGGCAGTGGCTGAATATCGCGGCTGTCTGGTTAGCTTCTGAGCCATGCGGCACTGTGCGGCAGAACCAGATATTCAATGTTGATGGCCAAATATGGTCCAGCCAAAGCTGGCCCAAGGGTTTCTGCCACCCTAGGCAGAAGCCCTGATGTGCTGCCCCCCTTGTGTGCTGCTCCCCCCATGCATTAACCTCACCTCTTTCCTGTGCTGAGCCGTGTTTCCGCTGATTCTAGTAGTGGGGTGGAGGGTGGTTCAGTGGCAGTGGCAGGCCATGTGCTTCGGCAAACATGGCCTGCCATTTCTGACATCCCCTCCAAAGTTGTCAAGGGGGTCAGAAGTGGCAGACCATGTGTGCCAAAGCACATGGCCTCCTGCTGCCGAGCCAACTCCATTGCCAGAATCAGCAGCAGTGGGGGGTGGCAGCACAGCTTGGCTAGCATGAGGGGGCGGCAGGTCATGTATGCTGTGCCACACACAGAGGTCTGCTGCCCTAGGTGACCACCTAAGTTTGCCTAGTGGACGGGCCGGTTCCAGCAATAAATATCTTGGTTAACTCTTCGGCAGCAATAGCTAGGTGCTGCATATGCACTAGCCCTGCTGCAGAATATCGAGCCCATCATTTCTATGTGTAAATATTTAATTTTGTATGTGGAAACTACAAATAAGACTTCAAAATAACTCCTTTATTCTGTAGATGTAGTGGGCTTGAGATGATATTCAAATGTGCTGGAAGTGCCAAGTAAAGTTGCTCTGATGTATGTAATGCCTCAAGTAGCTATAATCCCAGGTTTGAAAGTGAAATTAGTTTTGACTTCTGCAAGCTTGGATCTGCTGGATGGTAATCTAGACTAGTGGTTCCCAACCCAGTCCTCAGGACATACCTAACCCAGAGGCATTCATTCTGCCCAACCCGCCCCTGTAGCTTCCCAGATCAAAAATTGGCTTTACATTGGCCATTCTCTACTCTTCAGGTACTTCAGTATCATTTTTATGCTGATGACTCTCAAATCTATCTACACTTGACATCTCTCCTTCACTCCAAACTCGTATCTCTACTTCCTTATCTGATCTTGCCACTTGGTTGTCTCATCGCTGCCTAAAATTGAATATGGCTAAGACTGAAATTCTTATTTTTCCTCATAAACCCTTCTCCCAACCCCCTCCCCCCCCCTCTTTCCTCCTTTCTCTATCACTGTTGACAACAGTCTTCTTCTTCCTGTTTCCTCAGCCCTCAATCTTGGAGTCATCTTTGACTCCTCCCTTTCCTTCTCCAGACTTATTCAACATATAGCTAAAACCTGTCATTTCTTTCTCTACGACATTAACAAAATTTGTCCCTTCCTCTCTGAACATACTACTAAGACTCTTGTCCGCTCTTTGGTCACCTCTCGTCTTAACTATTGCAACCTCCTTCTTGCTAGTCTTCCTCAGTGTAATCTCTCTCCTCTTCAATCTATCCAGAAGTCTGCTGCGTGGCTAATCTTCCACCAGCCTGAATACACTCATATAACCCCTCTTCTAAAATCACTTCAATGGCTCCGCTTACATTTCTGTATCCAATTCAAACTTCTCCTTCTTACATATAAATGCATTCTTTATACTGTCTCTCATTACCTTTCCTCTCTTCTCTCTCCCTACACCCCTCCTCCTCTGACTTTCTGGCATTCCTAACAGGGGCTATATATTTCAAGTAAAGGTAAGAATTTGTGGCTTTTTAAATTACTAGCTTTCTCTCTGGAGCTCTTAAAAGTGTTTTAGTACATTTTTAAAACAAAGTTACATTCTTTTTACTGCATTAGTTTAAAACGGGAAATATTTTCTTTACTGGGGTAGGTTTAAAACTCTGCTTTAGTATCTTTCTCAGCTCTTTGAAGCCACTGACACCTCATCAGTTGTTAGTTCCTTCCCTACCCCCCCCCCCCAACTCCCACCCATCCCTAGTGAGCAGTCAACATATTTTGAACACACTTAAAGAGATTTAACTGTTTATTTTCTGAAAAGACAGCTGGGAAACCAGCTGATACTTTGGTAGGTTTCTCTTTTTTGCTTTAACAGATACCTAAGCTCAACTGATTGAGCAATGGCTGGGAAAAATCATATCACCAAAACTGTTGCCCCCATTACAGCTTCTGCATCTGTCCAGACAGAGGTCCCAAAGGCAGTTGAAGGACCAGTTCCATGTGCAGGATGCCTGCATGCTGAAACTCTCAGGAAACAAGTGGAGGAGGTGGCGAGGCTGAGGAACATTCAAGACAGTGAGAAAAACATTGATAAGATACTTCTTGCAACTTCCAAGCTCTCCAACACAGGAGAAGATGGGAGCCTACAGAATGACAAAGGTTGGACAAAAGTCAACAGGTCCTGCAGAATCACCAATCAAACTTCTCCAGCCCTTGAATTGAAAAACCATTATATAGCCCAGGAAGTAGAGGAGGTGAAAGCAACCCTGGAAAGGGAAGAACCAGAGTTCGAGCACCCCAAAGTTGCAGAATCAGTGTCAACAAGGAAGCAAAGGGTTGTGGTGGTTGGTGACTCTCTTCTGAGGGGTACTGAGGCATCCATCTGCCGACCAGACGATGTCCAGAGAAGTATGCTGCCTGCCAGGTGCCAAAATCTGAGATGTTACAGAGAGTTTGCCGAGATTCATCAAGCCCACTGTCTATTACCCAATGTTTCTAATCCATGTCAGCAGAAATGATACTGCCAGGTATCCTTCTGGGCATATCAAAAGTGACTTCATGACTCTGGGACAGAGTGTGAAGCAGATAGGGATGCAGGTGGTGTTCCCTTCAATCCTTACTGTTGAGAGTAAAGGCCAAGGCAGAGAAGCTCGCATCCTGGAGATTAATGCATGGCTGCGTGGATGGTGTCATTGAGAGATTTTTGGTTTCCTGGACCATGGGATGCTGTTCCAAGGGTTGCAGAGCAGATATGGTGCCCATCTGCCCAAAAAAGGTTGACATGTCATCAGTAGCAGACTAGCTAATCTACTGAAGAGGGCTGTAAACTAGATTTGTTGGGGACGGGTGAAAAAAGCCCCCAGGTAAGTGAAACATTAAATACCTTTATGGAAATGGGTAAAAGGGGCAACATATGGAAAGAGGTGTATATAAATGTCCGTAGCATGGGAAATAAGATTACAGATGTTGAAGCTTTAATGGGAGAGGGTGACTTGGATTTAGTGGCCATTACAGAAAAATGGTTCACAGAAAACCATGACTGGGATGAAAATATACTAGGCTATACTTTTTTCAGAAAGGACAGGGTAGGAAGAAGGAGAGGAGGACTGGCAATATATGTAAAACATTTATATATATTATAGCTTTGGAATTACAGAACTTAAAAGGGAGAGAGGAGGCACTGTGGGTTAAACTAGAAAGAGGGAAAGAGAAATATATTTTATTTATTTATTTATAGTCTCTTCTATACCGCACTATTCAGCATCAGCGCGGTTTACAGTGAACAAAGAATTTACACATTTCCGATGGTACTTTGTGTTTACAGATGAACAGGCAAAAGTAACTTGGATAACAGGGGTAACTATTTACAAATTAAAACAGAATCATGAACATTTATTTGCATTGGTGTTATATACAGACCTCCCTCTCAGGAGGAAGGTGTGGACGGAGAGTTCCTTGTAGATATACGCAGCATTGCCAGGAAAGGGGAAGTGCTACTGATAGGGGATTTCAATATGCCAGATGTTGATTGGCACGTCTCTGCTGCAGCATCATCTAGAAGTAAGGAGATCCTGGATTCTCTACAGGGAGAACTATTCATGCAACTGGTAACAGAACCCACATTTGAAGGAGCCATACTGGACTTGGTGCTTACCAAGGGTGAAACTCTTTCTGATGTTATAGTAGGAGATCATTTTACATCCAGTGATCACCAGATGGTGTCATTCACTATTAGCACTATGGCTGATAAAATCCATTCAAAAGCAAGGGTCTTAGACTTTAGGAAAACTAACTTTGCCAAGAAGGGCCAATACTTCAAGGAGTTAGAGGGATGGAAACAGCTGGAAGATGTTGAAAAACAGTGGGCAAAACTGAAAGGGATATTTTAAAGGCAACCAACCTTTTTGTTAAAATGGTAAATAAAGGTAAAAGGAAAAGGAGGCCGCTATGGTTTTTGAAAGAAGTAGCGGAAAAGGTGAAAAATAAGAGGGAGGCCTTCATGAAATAAAAAAGATCACAGAGAGAGGAAGACAGGCATCTATATTTGGAAAAACATAGAGAAACTAGTAAAATAGTCAGGAAAGGAAAGATTAAAAAAGAGGAGGAAATAGCAAATGCAGTAAAATGGGGGGATAATGCATTTTTCAGATATGTTAGTGAGAAGAGGAAGGGCAAAAGTGGTATTGTCAGACTTAAGGGTGAAGGGGAAGAATATGTAGAAGCTGATGAGGATAAAGCGGAATTGCTTAACAAATATTTCTGTTCTGTGTTCACAGATGAAGAACCAAGAGCAGGATCTCAGAAAACACCCACAAACAGGAACAGAAGCGAAGGACATCTTGAACAATTTTCAGAAGATTGTGTTTGTGAGAAACTAGCTCAACTTAAAGTAGACAAAGCGATGGGACCGGATGGGATACACCCTAGAATACTGAAGGAACTTGGGGACGTTCTAGCAGCTCCACTGACTGACCATTTCAATGCCTCGTTGGAGTCGGGAGTGGTGCCAAAGCACTGGAGAGAGGCTCATGTGGTGCCTTTACAGAAAAGTGGAAGTAAGGATGGGGTTGAAAACTACAGACCGCTTAATTTAACTTCAGTGGTGAGTAAATTATTGGAAGCACTGCTGAAAGAGAAAATAGTGAGATTTCTGGAGACCAGCAGATTACAGGATCTGAGGCAGCATGGATTCACCAGAGGCAGGTCTTGTCAGACAAATCTGATTGATTTCTTTGACTGGGTGACCAGGGAGTTGGACCAAGGGAAAGCCCTAGATGTGTTGTATTTAGATTTCAGTAAAGCCTTTGACACCGTTCCTCACAGGTGAATTATAAACAAACTGAGCACCCTAGGGATGGACCCTAAAGTTACTGCTTGGGTTAGAAATTGGTTGAGTGGGAGGCAACAAAGGGTACAGGTAAAATGGTGCTCACTGTGAGGAGAAGGAGGTTACTAGTGGTGTGCCGTAGGGATCTGTCTTTGGTCCGATTCTTTTTAACATCTTTGTTAGTGATATAGCGGAAGGATTGTCGGGTAAGGGTTGCCTCTTTGCGGATGATACCAAAAGCTGCAATAAAGTAGACACCTAGGAAGGAGTAGATAACATGAGGAGGGATCTAGCTAAGCTTGAAGAATAGTCTAGGATTTGGCAGCTGAGATTTAATGTTAAAAAATGCAAGGTCATGCATTTGGGCTGCAGCAATCCAAGGGAGCAAGATAGTATAGGGGGTGAAGTACTTTTGTCCACTAAAGAAGAGCGGGACCTAGGCGTGATTGTGTCTTAAGATCTTAAAGTAGCTAAACAGGTAGAAAAGGCAACAGAAAAGCTAGAAGGATGCTTGGGTGCATAGGGAGAGGAAGGGCCAGCAGAAGAAAGGAGGTGATAGTACCCCTGTATAATTCTTTGGTGCAACCTCATTTTGAGTATTGTATGTAATTCTGGAGACCGCACAAGCTAAGAGCAGCCTACTACCAGGAATGATATCTAACATATTTACAGGTGGGTGACTATATAAAGTCAATTAATCAAAACACAGAAACATAGAAAAATGACATCAGAAAAAGACCACATGGCCTATCTAGTCTGTCCTTCTATATCAACCACTAAAACATTCCCCTTTTTTGCTTTAGAGATCCTCTGTGTTTGTCCCATGCTTTTTTTGAATTTAGATACTGTCCTCATCTCAACCACTTCCACTGGGAGACTATTCCACAGATTTACCACTCTTTCCTTAAAGAAATATTGCCGCATTCACCCTGTGCATTTATACCACGGAGGTATTTAGTCATCTCAATCATATCCCTTCTATCCCGCCTTTCCTCTGTTGTCATTGTTGTTAAGTGCCATCAAGTCGGTGTCGACTCATGGTGACCCTCTGTATAATTGTCCTAAATTGCGTTTGATCTTCAGTCAGGGGGCTCATTGTTGACAGACTGGCACCCATAGCTGCTGTTATTGTATTGATCCATCTCATTGCTGGCCTTCCTGCCTTTCCTCTAAGGTGTACATATTAAGATCCTTAAGTCTGTCCTTTATGCTTTATAATGAAGACCACTAACTATTTTAGTAACCATCCTCTGTACTGACTCCAGCCTGTTTATATCCTCTTGAAGGTGCGGTCTCCAGAATTGCACACAATACTCCAAATGAGGTCACACCAAAGACTTACACAGAGGCACTATCACCTCCTTTCATCTGCTAGCTATTCCTCTCCCTATGCACCCAAGCATTCTTCTAGCTTTCGCCATCATCTTTTCTATCTGTTTAGCTACTTTAAGATTATGAGACACAATCACGCCTCCCACTCTTCTTCTGTAGACAGAAGTACCTGCTATACTGTATCGCTCCCTTGGATTTTTGCATCCCAAATGCATGATCCTGCATTTTTAGCAGTTCTACCTTCTTGGTACAATTGTTCCAGACCATCCAGACAATCCCTCATCTGGCTGACAAAACTCCATACCCATAATAGCAGTCCAAATACTGTCCAGGGTAACCATACCATGGCTTTAGACTGTACTGCACTCACATAAACACAGAGCATCAATGGCCTTGGCATGCTGGCTATCTGCACCAGAGCACTGCTCTTTTCTGAGCTTTGCACAGCCTCACCCAAACCTCTGCCTTCCTCTTCTGCAGCCACGGGATGAGTTGCTGAGAATTCTCCCATTGGATCAATGAAGGTTCAGATAAGCTGGTCCCAGCTCTTGTTCAAGTATTGGGGCTTTTTTCCGCATGAAGACCCCACTCTTCAGGGCCCTGCACCTCATTCTGTGCTCCTAGAGGTGGGGACATGTTCTGCTCCTCTGGGTAAATGAGACCTCACTCTCGCTGCAGAAAGGTGTGCCTTCATCATGTCTTATATTCCCAGAATCTACCACCCCTGCCTATACCTCAGCCGGAGCACTCACAATTGATTGTTGGATATTCTGCTGAACCATATGGATGCCCTGAGAGGATGGAAAGGCAGGGAGTCTGATTCACCTTTCTATTTACCCATAAAGTAATTGCACGGACAACACTGGAGCATCCTTCAGCCTTGAATGTTCAAACCGCCATCTTGGCTCCTCCCCTTCAATTAAAGTGCTTAACTCACCCTCTGTAGTTTAGCTGTAATCATAAGATTATGGTTGCTCCAACACCCTGGTCAGACCATCACATAATCACATTCCAAATGGCATTAAAGAAACCTGCAACCTCAAATAAACACAAAGAACCGGTAGAAGATTCAAGACCTTTCAGAAAGAACAATTCTTGAATGAAATCCTACCAAAACTAGACCAAGACTACACAGAAACTGACAAAGCTATCGACAACTGGAATTGCTAAATCACAGCAGGTGCAGAAGAAGCAGAAAAAAAAAAAGGATAAATAAACTGCAAAGATTACAAAGAGAACAAGCCGCACTGTGGTACTCCAGTGATATTAGACAAATAAAAAGGAGCTTAAGGAAAATCAGGAAGATCTGGAGACGCAACAAAGACCCCAACACTCTGCAATTATACAGAAACAAACAAGAATACAATAATATTATTAACACACGAAAACAATAATATTACACCAACTTTATAACAAATTCAGCAAACAAACCAAGAGAACTGTTCAATATAGTCAGAACACTAACCATTATCCCCACGGAAATATACCCACAAATAATATCCAACCACCTTTGCAGGATTCTCCACAATGACACACCAATACAGATAAGCACAGATGAACAAGAACCAGACACTAGAACATGGGGCGAATTCTACATACCATCCCCACACCAAATCAATCAGATAATATCCAAGCTAAACACAACCACATCTCCCTCAGATCCATGTCCTGTCTCGTGGATCAAGTTGTAATCTACAAGAATTAATGTTTACATCACGAAATGCATATCAATAGTAAATATAATAGACCTTTGCTTAATACCTGTAAAAAAACAAGTCATAGACTACTTCTTAGATTTGTTCCCCTGTCTCTTGTTCAGGAGCTTCTCTGGGGAGTGTCCAGCAGTAGTCAGCCAGCATTGTAGTGGACCATTTTCCCTGGTATCTTTGCTCCATCGTTGCAATATCCTGGTGAAAATGTTCGCCCTGTTCATCACTAACCATACCACAGTTGTCAGGAAAGAAATTGAGATGGGAATCAAGGAAATGGATCTTTAGAGACATTTTTTTTTAAAGTGCCATCAAGTCAGTGTTGACTCATAGCAACCCAGCTACCTCTGGGTTTTCTTGGCAATGTATCATGGGAAGTAGATGGCTAGCCTTTTCTTTTGAGGCAATGGAGGGTAAAGTGACTAGCCCAAGGTTACAAGGAGTACTAGTGGGAATTGAAGCCTTGATCTTCTGGGTATGAGGCAGTTGTTCTAACCACTAGGTCACTCCTCACACATGTTGCAGTCAATTTTCTGATACTACATCAGCATGTCTTGTACTAGTTCCTTGTAGTTTTCTGCCCTAACATTCCCGAGAAAGTTTGTTGTCACTAGGCGAAAAGCATTCCATGCTTTTTTCGCATCACCCTCAGCAAGTTGTTGAACCGGTCATCTTTGAAGAGCTCTCGAATCTGAGGACCCACAAAAACTCCCTCTTTAATCTTTGCATCGCTGAGTCGAGGGAATTTTTCATGCAGGTATCGGAAAGCTGGCGAAGTGCGGTCCATGGCTTTCATGAAGTTTTTCATCAAACCTAGTTTGATGTGAAGGGGTGGTAGCAGGATTTTGTGAGCCTCAACCAGAGCTAGGTGCTGGATATTCTTCTCTGCAACTGTTACATTTTGTCTGTGATTCCATTCCTTCTGCAAGTAGTGCCAATCCCTTGCTCGGTTATCCCACTTACATAAGAAACATATGTATTTTATATATCCCTGCTGCAGTCCCATTAAAAGGGCAATTACCTTCAAGTTACCACAGAGGTGCCAGCTGTACTTGTTATAGTTAATGGAAGTCAGTAGATGCTTTAAGTTATCGTATGTCTCTTTCATGTGGACGGCATACGCTACTGGAATAGATGGAAGACGGTTTCCATTGTTCAAAAGCACAGCCTTCAGACTCAGTTTCAAAGAGTCTATAAATAGTCTCCAGTCTTGTGGGTCATGCGTGACTTTTAAGGCATTCATGAGGTTTTCAATATCGGAACAGAATACCAGATTACTTTCCTTTCCGACTGCATAAAGTACACTGCTGACGTCAGATGGTTTCAGCAGCCGTCTGGCAGTAGTATTGCATTGCATCAGAAAATGATGCAATCAACTCCGGATGATGTGTGCATGCTGGTATTATGCAATGTGATGCAATATTACATCATTCAAGGCTTATTTGGGATGTTGTTGATGTCCTACTGGATAAATTTACACGGTGAAACGTCAAAAATGAACTACATGTAATATCTTCAAAACAAGAGCCAATAAATTTTTTTAAATGTTATATTCATGTTCAGCTCACCAAGATACTACAGATTAGGGCCTTTTAAAGTCAGTAACGATTTCAATGTTGACCAAACAATGCACTCAACAAACACAAGCCAAGCTCATACCGGCTAATTTCAAGCTTGCCACTACTAGCCAAAGTAATTTAAAAGGCAGTTCAGCTACAGCTGCAAGAATACATAGACCTATATGCCCCCCTGGACCCGCATCAGCATGGATTCAGGCCTAATCACGGTGTAGACACTACTAACATCCCTAATTGACAGCATCCACAAAGGAATAGATGACATAAACAGGGGCTTTCTGTTCATCTTCTTGGACATATCAGCAGCCTTTGACACGGTTTCACATAACTTACTTCTCAAGAGACTACAGGACATCGGACTTCACAACCTTACACTCAAATGGTTCTACTCATATTTATCTGACAGACAGCAGCAAGTGAAGAATAGCGTGAATAATCAAGATCTTTCCAAGTACACCAAGGTATTCTTCAAGGCTCAGCATTGCCTTGCAGCTCTTCAACCTCTACATACAACCTGTATGCAAAATCATCAATAAGCACAAAATACAATACCAGATCTACGCTGATGATATGATGATATTTGCTCCAATCAACACTAGCAATCCTGATACAACCAAAATAACAAATTGCCTAGAAAATATGATAAACTGGCTCAAAAGCCACAACCTCAACTTAAATTACAAAAATACAGAAGCCCTATACTAGAAAACAAACATTCAACCCTCCTTGTTCGATAGATCTGTCAGATAAAAGCATAATTGTTAAAAAATGAAGTCAGATATCACGGAGTAATACTGGACCAAAACCTAAATATGCAATGACACATAGAAAAAAATTGCGCAAAAGGCATACCATAAAATGAAAATCATGCGGAGACTAAAACCACTTCTCAACCAACAAAACTTCCAAACAGTAATCCAAGCAGTAGCCATTCCAGTACTGGACTACTGCAACTCAATATACCAGGGCTTGAAAAAAACCCCACAATCCACCCTCTTCAAATGGCACAGAACACTGTTGCTTGTATTATCACAGACACAGCAAGAAATGACCAGATGAACTAATCTTAAAGCAATTACACTGGCTCCCTATTCATTCACATATAAAATTCAAGACAATAACCAACATATTTAAAATAATAAACAGCTCTGCTGAAGTGCTACAGGAACTCATCACAAAAGACCTCAACAACCGACCAAAAAGGAATACCACCAGGAACAGAATTTTAACTCCCAACACCTTCACAAAGTCCAAGGATATCACAACCAAGAGAGCGTTCTCGCTCGCATCACCTTCACTAAGAAACACATTGCCGGAGGACTTAAAATCTACACAGGATACAAAAGACTTTAGGAAAAAAGTTTAAAACTCTCCTTTTTAAGCAACACTTTTGGGAATATCACATAGTACCTATTTGATATAATATCCGTAATACCTGAACAACCCCCTGTAAATAGTTCTAGCACAACTTAAATTACCCCTACAGTTAATCACTTAGCCCTGTCATTCAAAATGTTATACTTCTTACTGTTAATGTTACACAGTTATTATGTAACCTGGCAATGCTGTTATACTATAATATGTTGAGTTTAATGTAAACCACCTAGACTCAAGGGTGAGGCGGTGTATAAAAACGGTTAAATAACATGCCCCTCCCTGCCTCTCTGCACTCACCATCACATATGTCCCCTGTCACACCCTTCGTTCTCTCAGTGACAATCAGCTGGTTCTTCCAGCCCCCAATCGAGTGAATTATGAGTCTACCTGACGCTCAGCTTTCTTCTGCACCACTCCCGTTCTCTGGAACTGTCTCCCGCCTCATATACGTTTGGAACCATATTTTTCCTAAATTTAAATCTCTGTAAAACCTTTTCACCCAGGCATTGATCGAGCTGACATCTGGGAGGCTGCTTAGGCTGCACGGGCCTGGACAGTTGCAATCTGTTGAAATATTTATTTATTTATTTATTTATTTATTTATTTATTTATTACAGGCTCTTATATACCGCTCTATTCAGCATCAGCGCGGTTCACAATATAACAACAGACCAGAACAACAAACTGTTTGGTTTTACAGAGAACAAGGTCAGAGAACTTGGATAAAACATGGGACGTCATTACTGCAACTATTTACATGAGTATTTACAAGTATACACAACAGGATTTGTTATTAGTTATAGGGTAAGGATCGAGATTGGTTAGCTGGTCAGGTAATATTGGGGGAAAAGGTGGGATTTGAGTGCCTTTCTAAAAAGGGATAGATCAGTGATAGCACGAATCTCTGAAGGTAGGGCGTTCCAGCACTTAGGGGCATAGAATCTATATACAGATTTATCTAGGTAATCAAGGCGGTTTACAAGGAACTTTTTCAACTACTGCACAAGGCAGTTTACAGAGAATGGTTGCAAGTAACAAATAACATGCTTGCTATTAAACTATTTACACAAGACATTATTAGCTATGTACATGGAACGTTTCACTAGAACTATGTGAAGCATGGGGTGGTAACAGCAGTGTTAGGTTATGGAATGACGTTCAGTGAGATACTTGACCTTAAGGGTTTATGTGGTCTATGGGAGGTTGCTCACACTGGTAGTAGTCTGTAAAGAGGAATCTTTTGAGATGTTTTCTGAATTGTGTTAAGTCTTTAATTTCTCTTAGAAAGTTAGTTAGATTATTCCATTGTGCTGGGGCGTAGAATGAGAATTCCCTGTTGATTTACTTTTCTGACACTCTTCAGAATGGTTAGCATGTTTTTCAAGTTATCTCTTCTTGTTCTTGTGTGTTTATGCATGTTTATCAGTGTGTTGAGGTATGTTGGTGTTATGTTGTTTATTATTTGAAGGTGGTCATTAGTGCTTTGAATTTAATCCTTTGAATTACCGGGTGCCAGTGGAGGTGGAACAGGATGAGTGTTATATGTTCAGATCTGGCAGCTTTCATTGTACATGCTACCGTATTTGGAGCTAGTTGTAAGGGCCTTAGTGCTTGCTTGGACAGGCTTGGAGTATGATGTTGCTGTAGTCGAAATGTGGGCATATCAGCGCCTGTGCTACTGAGCGGAAGTCAGATGAGGGAGGAGGGGGTCTCAGGTGTTGTATTATTTTGGTTTTGTTGAATATTGCACGAGTTGTCATATGAATGTGTTTGGTCATGTTGAGATTTTGGTCAAGGTAGATCCCTAGGTATTTTATTTCCTTTTTTACTTTGTTAGGTGTTGTTTACATGTAATAGTTGAGGAGGGTCAAATGTTTTGTTCCTAGTGATAATAAGTATTTGGTTTTCTTTAGGATGACTGAGAGGTTAACAGAATTGAGCCATTCGGAGACATCATTGAAGCAGTTGATGATCTTCTTGTAGCTGGGATTTGTTGTGTCAAATGTTGTGAATAGCATTATGTCATACACATATATTCTGTAGTCCACGTCATGTAATTTTATGATATTGCAGATGGGCTGTAGATAAATATTGAATAGTAAAGTGGATAATGCGGTTCCTTGAGGGACACCTTGTGTCTGGCTGAATTGGTTGGAGAGGGTGTTGTTGAAGCACACCTGTTGGGTGGGGTTGGACAGATAGGGCCTGATTCTGTTCCACACGCACATCCCCTTTGTACGTCTGGTGTGAGCAGGATGTACAAAGGGGATCACGATTCTGATCCCATGGGGCACGTCTAGCCCCACAGGATCAGAATTGCAATCAGGTCTGTATGTGCAGACTGGTATTGCGATTCAGTCCCGGCCTGCATGTATAGGCACTGCCCGGATAACTTAGTCAGGCTTTTAAATGAAGCAGTGGCAACATGGCGTCATGTTGCCATGGCACCGCATCTCCATCTAAAAACCGCGATGCCGGCAGGTCTTTTCCCCACAGCCCGACCCCCGATCTGGCCTCCTAAGTCCAGGGTCGGGCTGCAGGGAATAAACCATGCCCCCCCCCCCCAGCCCCTCCTGTGCCCTGAGGTTGAAAAACAATGTCCAGGGAAGTTATTCCATCTTGGAAGTGGAATAACTTCCCTGGTCATTTTGCCGGCTCTGCATGTACAGGTCCGACATTAGAATTGGCCCTGTATGACCAGGTCTGGCAACCACCCACTGCCCCCCCCCCACTCTCCGCCCTTGGGCCGCCTCTTCTGCGCCCTCGACTAACTTCCCCACACAACTGGTGGGGAAGTTAGGGGGGCTGCTGCCGGCATGAATAGCGGGGATGGACGTCCGTTGGGCCGTCCATCCCCACTATTCATGTCTCAGAGTAACCCCCAAAGTCTTTAAAACATCATAGTGTAATACCTCCTATTCCAAAGTGCTTTAGGTGGTTAATTAGTATATTGTGATTTACAGTATTGAAGTCTGAAGATATGTCAAGAAATAAGAGGATGAAGGCTCATTTCATGTTGTCAATTCCTTGTATGATCGAGTCAAGGAGGGATGTTAGTAGTATTGTGCTTTACCTCCTCTCCTTTTGTTCTCCCCTCCTCCCGCTCCTAATTTTATCGCTCTCCCCTTTCCTCTCCACCCTCTCTTGACTGAAGCCTGGTCTCAACTAAGACCCATTTAAATACTTCACGAATTTTCACATTTATGAACACAACCTCCTTTCCATTTGTATTTAACACTATGTAACAAAACATTGTTAACCTTAATACAATTAAACATAACCTAGTATGGCTCGGTGTGGTTGTACAAACCAACTCCTTCAGGACTTCTCCTATTAAACCCCCCATCGGAATCCACTGAACATCACCTCTGTCTGGAGCTTGATATAGAGACCCCATATTTTCTGATATTGCCCTGCCTTCCCTTTTAGGCTATACTATGTCCGATTGAATCTCATAGCCTCTCCCACTTTAGACAACCACTCATCCACCCTGGGCCCTTGTTCCGTTCTCCATCTCCATGCCACCACCACTCTGGCAGCCAGCCACAACTCCTGCCTCAGCAATGGCCTTTTCTTCCACGCCGCAAGTTCTCCCAGGAGTATCTCTACCTTGTCCTTAGGGATCTCTTCCCCCACTATATCCCCCATTTCTTTTCGTACTTGCTCCCAAAATTCTTGGACCCGCAGGCAATCCCACCACATATGGAAGAACGAGCCCCACCCATAGCCTTTCCAACATAGGGGATTCACCTTCTTGTTTCCCTTGTATTGCTGAACAGGCATGCTATACACTCTGTGTACTATCTGAAACTGCATCTACTTCCACGATGTGACACAGATAAATGTATATATGTCTTTATGGACGCAGGCCCATGTGAGCTCTCCTAACTGTCGTCCAAGCCACCTATCCCATCACACCTGGTGTCCCCCTCCAAGCTCATCTGCCTCTTCCAATCGGGATCTGTATAGCTTTGCTAGAACCCCTTTTGTTCCTTCTCCCTTGTATAGAGCCTTCACCAGGGGTGAGCTAGACCTCCTCAAATTGGCCAAGACATTTGGGAGTGTGATGAAGTGTCTCAGTTGGAAATATTGGTAAAATGGCACCCTTCTCCCTATTCATTCCTCTACATCCTGCATACTAAGCATCCCCCTCATCCCTACTAGCTCGCTAAATTGGGTCACTCCCAATCTGGCGAGACTTTGCCTCACCCCACTAAACTCTACGATCGAAAAAGGGTAAATATCCATGATTCTGAACCATTTGCTAATCAATCCTGGCAGCGCCCCTCTTTTCCTTTCGTCCTTTATGACCTGCCACACCGCTCTAAGGAACGGGTAGGACCCCGCCCCCCCCCCCCACCACAAACCATCATCTCTTCCTTCTCTCTCCCCCCTGCCCGTTCAAAGATGGATTGCGGTGACAGGATTGCCCTGTCTATGTCTACCCATGCAGCCTCTCTATTCGGCAGGTAATGTCCCCTCAGGGCCCGCATCACCGCAGATCTATAATACCAATTTAATGAAGAAAATCTAATCCCACCTTGCTTCTTTGACATAACCAACCTTCTCATACCAATCCTCGCCTTCCGCCCTACCCCACACAAACTTCCTAAGTCGGTTCTCCCACTTCCACAGCTTCTTCCCTGCAATTGGAATTGGGAGCTGTGAAAACATAAACCAAAATTTAAGAATTATGTTCATCTTCAATAATGCGGCCCTACCCATCCAACTCAGATGTAATTTCCCCCAATGCCCCATTTCCTCCCATATTTTCTTAATTAGCAGGATACAGTTTAACGCAAATAATTCAGTCAGATGCGCAGATAATTTAACTCCCAGATATCTGATGTCCTTCACCACCCACTGGAATGGGAACATAGGGACATCCCGGGGCTGCAGTCCTCCCAAAGCTAAAGCTTCTGTCTTGGATAAGTTAGCTTTAAATCCCGAGAATTTTGCAAAGGTGTATAATTTGGACAGCAACGCAGGAATAGACCTTTCAGGTTGGGACATAAATATTAGTATGTCATCTGCATACAACAAAATGTTATGCTCTCCCTTTTACCTTTATTGGACTTGTTTCCACATTACCCCTGACCCGCAGCGCTGTTGCTTCTATTACAATTGTAAATAACATAGCAAATAAGGGACATCCCTGCCTAGTGACCCTATACAGCCCAAACTCTTCCGAACAATGCCCATTCACTAAAATGCACACCATGGGGACTGTGTAAAGCGCCTCTATCCCCTTTCTAAAGCCCTCTCCAAGGTTAAGTCAGTCCAAGATGGCCAATAAAAACCTCCACTCAACTCTATCAAATGCCTTTTTGGCATCTAACGCCAGGCAGATTGCTCTTTCTTTCCGCTCCCGCGCTACATGTGTCAGATTAACTGCTCAGCGGACGTAATCAGCTATTAACCAGCCTTTAAGAACATAAGAACATTAGATATGCCATATTGGGTCAGACCAAGGTCCATCAAGCACAGTATCCTGTTTCCAACAGTGGCCAATCTAGGTCATACGCACCTAGCAGTATCCCCAAAAGACGCAGGTTCCACAATGCTTGTACTGGGTCAAGCACTCATATCCTGGGTCCCTTTTTAATAATGGTTTATGGACCTTTCCTCCAGGAATTTGTCCAAACCTTTTTTAAACTCAGCTACACTAAAAGCCTTTATACATCCTCCGGTAACAAATTCCAGATTTTGATTACACATTGAGTGAAAAAATATTTTCTCTTATTTGTCTTAAATAGGTTATCCTGTAGCTTCATTGCATGTCCCCTAGTCTTTCTATATTCTGATAACGTAAACAATCGATCTACATTTACCCGTTCCACTCCATTCATTAATTTATACACCTCTATCATATCTCCCCTCAGCCATCTCTTTTCCGGGTTGAAGAGCCCTAACCTTTTTAGTCTCTCTTCATAGGAGCAGCCTTCCATCCCCTTTACCATTTTGGTGTCTCTTCTCTGTACCTTTTCTAATAACGCTATATCCTTTTTAAGATACGGCGACCAGAATTGCACACAATATTCAAGGTGCGGTCGCACCATGGAACGATACAGAGGCATTATAAAATCCTTTGTTTTATTTTCCATTCCTTTCCTTATGATACCTAGCATTCTATTTGCTCTATTGGCTACCGCTGCACACTGGATGGAGGGTTTTAACATGTTATCCACGATGACGCCTAAATCTTTTTCCTGGGTGGTGGTTCCCAAAGTGGAACCTTACATCGTGTAACCATAGTTTGGGTTGATCTTTCCTAGATGCATAACTTTGCACTTGTCCACATTAAATTTCATCTGCCATTTGGATATCAAGATCCTCTTGCAATTTTCTACAATCCTCTTGGGTTTTAACAACTTTAAATAGTTTTGTGTCATCTGCAAATTTGATAACCTCACTCGTTATTCCCTTTTCCAGGTCATTTATGAATATGTCAAAAAGCAGCAGACCCAGCACAGATCCCTGGGTTACTCCATTATTCACCTTTTTCCATGGGGAAAATTGCCCATTTATCCCTACCCTCTGCTTTCTATCTTTTAACCAGTTCCTGATCCACACTAGTACACTGCCTCCTATCCCATGACTTTTTAGTTTTGCCAAAAGTCTCTGATGAGGGACCTTGTCAAAGGCTTTCTGAAAGTCCAGATACACTATATCAACTGACTCATCTTTGTTTACCTGTTTATTCACACCTTCAAAAAAACATAACAGATTAGTAAGACAAGATCTTTCTTGTCTAAAGCCATGTTGGCTGTCTCCCATTAGGCCATGACTATCTACATGTTCAGTAATTTTGTTCTTTATGATGGTTTCTACCATTTTTCCCAGTACTGACGTCAGGCTCAACAGTCTGTAGTTTCCCGTATCACCCCTGGAACCCTTTTCAAAAATTGGCATTACAATGACCATCCTCCATTCTTCAGGTATTACAGATGATTTTAATGATAGTTCACAGATTACTAATAGCAAGTCTGCAATCTCATATTTCAGTTCTTTCAACACCCTTGGATGTATACCATCTGGTCCAGGTGATTTGCTACTCTTCAGTTTATCAAATGGTTGTAATACATCTTCCCGTTGTAGCGATATTTCTTTCAATTCTTCTGCAGTATGACCTTTAAATATCATTTCAGTCAAGGGTAACATCCCTACATATTCTTCAGTAAAGACCAAAGCAAAGAATTCATTCAGTCTCTCTGCTATAGCCTTGTCCCCTCTTACTGCCCCTTTTACCCCTCTATCATCTAATGGTCCAACTGACTTTCTCACAGGATATTTGCTATGAATGTACTTGAAAAAGTCTTTATTATGCGTTTTTGCTTCCACAGCAAGTTTCTTCTCAAATTCTCCCTTTGCCTGCCTTATCAATGCCTTGCATCTAACTTGCCAGGGCTTGTTGTCATTTCCAGTTTTCATCATTTGGCTCCTTTTTCCATTTCCTGAAATATGCTTTTTTTGGCAACACAGCTTCTCTGAACTCACCTTTAAACCATGCTGGCAGTTTTTTGGACTTCCTTCCACTTTTCTTAAAGCATGGAATTCAAAGGTTCTGGGCTTACAAAACAGTATTGTTAAACAACACCCAAGCTTGATGTACGTTTTTAACCTTTGCAACTAATCCTTTTAGGTTTTTCTTAACTATTTTCCTAATTTTATCATAGTCTCACTTTTGAAAGTTAAAAGGTAGTACTTTAGATTTCCATACCGTCCTTCCTTCATTTATTAAATCAAATATGATCATGCTATGATAAACTATTGCCAAGTCATCGCAACACCCTTATCTCTTGCAGCTGATCTGGTGTTCCACTAAGGACATGGTCCAAAATAGCTTCCCCTCTAGTCAGTTCATGAACCAGCTGCTCCAAGAAGCAGTCATTTATTTCTTCTAGGAACTTTATCTCCCTAGCATGTCCTGCCGTGACACTGACCCAGTCGATACCGGGGTAATTCAAATCACCCATTATTATTACTGTGCTGTAACTTTTGTTAGCTTCCTTAATTTCTTTGAGCATTTCATCATTCATTTGTTCATTCTGTCCAGGTGGTCGATAGTATACCTCCACTGCCATAGCTTTCCACTTCTTACATGGAATTTCAATCCATAGAGATTCTACAGCAAATTTTGTTTCCTGCAAAACTTTAATCCTTTCTGACTCAATGCCTCTCTAACATAGAGTGCAACTCCTCCACCAATTTGATCAGCTCTATCATTACGATATAGTTTGTACCCAGGTATCACAGTGTCCCACTAGTTGTCGTCCTTCCACCATGTCTCTGAGATTCCATTCATATCTAACCTCCCATTTAGTGCTATATATTCTAACTCTCCCATCTTATTTTTTAGACTTCTAGCATTTGCATACAAGCATTTTAGACTGTATTTTATTCATATTAGTCTGGCTATTGGTAGGCAGGGTTAATTTGGAATCTTTAAGCTCTGCTCTGTACTCAAGAGCATTTGGGCTACTTTTGCCTTTAATGGAATCTCTCTGTCGATATGCCCTAACTTCAATCTTTAGCTGTTATTCTTCAAAGATACATTGTTCCAAACAGTGCACTCTTGTGCGACTGTCGGTTTTCCCCTATTATCTAGTTTAAAAGCTGTTCTATCTCCTTTTTAAAGGTTAATGCCAGCAGTCTGGTTCCATCCCGGTTAAGCTGAAGCCCATCCCTTCAGAAGAGCCCCTCCTTTCCCCCGAATGTTCCCCAATTCCTAACTAATCCAAAACCCTCATCCTTGCACCATTGTCTCATCCATGCATTGAGACTCCAGAGCTCTGCCTGCCTTTTAGGTCCTTGCGCGTGGATCGGGAAGCATTTCGGAGAATGCTACCCTGGAAGTTTTAGATTTCAACTTCCTACCTTAAAGCCTAAATTTAGCCTCCAGAACCTCCCTACCACACTTTCCTATGCCATTGGTACTGACATGTACCAAGACAGTAGACTCCTCCCCAGCACTATCTATGATCTTGTCTAGGTGGCACGTGAGGTCCGCTACCTTCGCACCAGGCAGACATGTTACCAGGTGATCCTAACATCAAGCAGCCACCCAGCTATCTACATGCCTAATGATCAAATCACCAACTATAGTGGCTGTCCTAAATCTTCCCTCATGGACACATGGCCCTGGAGAAGCCTCCTCGGTGCAAGAGGGTTTTTATATCTCTTAGAGGACAGGTCCTAGCTACAGTATCACATCCTGCCACATCAGGGTGATGCTGTCCTGTCACGTGACCTCTCTCATCCATGGCAACAGCGATGCTGCCAGACTGGAGGTGGGACTTCAGTACTATATCCCTGTAGGTCTCATCTATGTACCTCTCTGTCTTCCTTATATCCTCTAAGTCTGCTACTCTAGCCTCCAGAGATTGGACTCGTTCCCTGAGAGCAAAGAGCTCCTTGCACCTAATGCACTCATAAGACCCCTCACCAACTGGGAGAAAATCATACATGTGACACTTGATGCAAAAGACTGGAAAACCCACATCTCGCTGCTGCACTGCTATCTGCATCTTAGTTGTATTTATTTATTTAACAGGTTTCTATACCGCTTTATCATTTCAGTGAAAACAGTTTACATTGTAACTTCAACTTGGTAATGTACATTAAACATGGACATTGATAACTTGGATTTTTCTGAGGCAATGGAAGGTAAAGTGACTTGCCCAAGGTCACAAGGAGTGCCAGTGGGAATTGAACCCTTGATTTTCTGGGTTGTAGGCAGTTGATATAACCACTAGGCTACTCCTCCAGAAAGATTTAAGGTTTTGTTTAGGTATTTAAGTTCTTTACGTACTAAGTGTTGCTAGGGATACTTATACTAAAAAAACTGCCTAATATGTTTAATGTACTTTGTTCAGCTGAAGCTTAATTAATCTCAGGTCCTTAATGTATGCCTGATGAGGATAAACAGCTGCACCTGACCGTACCGAGCCCTGTGCGAGCGGTGCGACCGCACAGGGCACAAAGTCTTAAGGGGTGCATTTTGGCTCTCTGCCGTTGCCTGCTGCTGCCACTTTAGCGGTGGCAGGCAGTGGCAGAAAGCCGAATGTGCCCATTAAGTCTTCTCGCCGGCACACTAAGCAGGTCTGGTCTCTCTGGGAGGGACCAGACCTGCTTAGTGTGCCGGAGACTTGCACATCGGGTGCGCGCCTCTTCTCTCCCACCCCATAAAGTGGCTAGATGGAGGTGCGGGAGGGGGGGGGGGTGAGCGCCCGATGTGCAACTCGCACAGGGCGCATTTCATCGTTAGTATGGCCCTGAATAGGGCACCTCCTTTCCTTTAAGAAATTTAAGCACCATAAAATTATGATTATCCCAGGGGTGGGTGGGTGTCGGGGAGGGAAGGAAAGAAGTCTTTAAAAATTGGCTGCTACACAGCAGCCTGTCTTGTGCTTCTAAGGCAATCTGTGACAAATTTTCTGGGTGATTCACACAGTCCTTGCTTGAATTGAGGGGTTCTAAATTTAACCAGAAAGTTCTCTGCTGTGTTTTACATTTAAACTGAAAGCACTTTGATGCTATTAAGTCATGAATGAGCATTACATTTAAACTAGAAGCTCTCTGCTGTGTTTTAAATTTAAACTTAAAGCTCTGTGCTGCTACTAAACCCTGACAGATTATTACATTTTAACTAAAAGCTCTCTGCTGGGTTTTAAACTTTAACTGAAAGCTACCTGATGAGTTTTTAAATTAACTAAAAGCAATTTGCTGATACTAGGCCCTGACTGATTTAACAAATACACTGGATTCACAGATTAATCAGCTTTAATCTAAATAATTCCTTTTTTACCAAGATTACAATTGCAGATCTCTCTGCAGAAGTAGCAGCCCCTTTTTGTAGTCCTTCCTAGTTTCCCCCTTCGCCCTAAGATATAGTCCAGCAGTAGTAAGCTCCCAATCTCGGGGAAAAACATGTGTACCCTTTTTGTGAGCCATTCTCCACCCGTCACAGGTCTATCAAGTCCCACTTTTAAAGACATCTACGCAGTTCCCTACCCTCCTTCCCATGAACTTTGGATCAATAATTTGATCTGTTCTCCCTCCCAAATGTACTATTAAGATCTCCACCAATTATCCAGTCCCCCCAGGCCTCTTTCGCAAATCCCTGAATCACCTGTTGATAAAAATTACCCTTTGGCCCACTGGGAGCATCGATGTTCAAAACTGAAACCTTCGCCTGATCTATCCTACCAGTGACCCAGACCACCCTCCCTTGGGTATCTCCCCGATTGGTGTCAGGGCAGAGAGCGGGAAACCCTATCAGAGCCCACTGGGACAGCTTCAAATTCTTCAGTTCCAGTAGAAACACGGACTGCATCCCCGATCGGCATCAGGGCAGAGCAGGAAAGCCCTGTCTTCTCCCGCTCTCCACCGTAAGGCCAATCAGGCCGACCGGGACAGCTTCAAATTCTTCAGCATCAGCAGGTGCACGGACTGCATCCCCGATCAGTGTCGGGGCAGAGAGCGGGAAGCCCTAACTCCTCCTGCTCTCTGCCATAAGACCAATCAGGGCCCACCGGGACAGCTTCAAATTCTTCAGTGCCAGCAGGAACACGGACTGCATCCTCGATCAGCGTCAGGCCGGAAGATCGGGAGTTCAAATCCCACTAGAGGACAGCAACCTTGGGCCGGAAGGACTGGGGTTTCTAGTCCCACAGGTGCTCCTTGTGGTCTTGGGCAGGCCACTTAACCCTCCATAGCCCATGTTCCCTGTAAAATAGTTATCTCCAAGTTATAATGCCCTGTTCAATGTAATTTCAGTTTATTCAATGTAAACCGCACTGATGCAGAATAGCGCGGTATATAAGAGAATTAAATAAATAAATAAATAAATCCCTAACTCCTCCCGCTCTTCGATGTAAGGCCAATCAGGGCCCACTGGGACAGCTTCAAATTCTTCAGCGACAGCAGGTGCATGGATTGCATCCCCGATCGGTGTCGGGGCAGAGAGTGGGAAGCCCTACCTCCTCCTGCTCTCCACCGTAAGGCCAATCAGGGCCCACTGGGACAGCTTCAAATTCTTCAGCTCCAGCAGGCACATGGACTGAATCCCCAATCGGCGTTGGGGCAGAGAGCGGGAAACCCTAACTCCTCCCGCTCTCCGCCATCTGGCCATTCAGGACCCACCGGGACAGCTTTGAGTTCTTCAGTGATAGCAGGCACGCCCGCATCTGAGGGCCTCACCAGAGGGCCCTTTGGCATGGCCCTTAGGCAGTGAGTGAGGCAAAGAACAGAATAACCAACCAAACAGAAAAAGGAAACGAACAAGAGGAGCTCCAAACAGACATCAACCAAGCAACAGAACAAGGTAAAAGGGGATCTAATGCCCCCTCTCATATCCCTGTACATATTATTTTTATTTTTATTCTCTTATATACTGTGCTATTCTGCATCAGTGTGGTTTACATTGAACAAACTGAAATTACATTGAACAGGGCATTATAACTTGGAGATAACTATTTTACAGGGAACATGGGCTATGGAGGGTTAAGTGGCTTGCCCAAGACCACAAGGAGCACCTGTGGGACTAGAAACCCCAGTCCTTCTGGCCCAAGGTTGCTGTCTTCTAGTGGGATTTGAACCTCCGACCTTCTGGCCTGAAGTACCTTGCCCCAACCACTAGGCCACTCCTCCACTCCTCCATTCCAAATATTGCAAAGACCCCTCCATGCACATCCATACACAACTGACTATGCCCAAATATCAACACGGAAACATCCCGCACCAAAATTCCACAACATAACACACCCACAGCGAAACCCTATCCCCATCCCACTCATACCACAGCACCAAACAACACTCACTCCCACAAGGCCACTACAGATCACACTCATAAACGCCTGCTCCATGAGGAACAACTCCCCATACTTCAAGATTTCATCACAGATCAAAAAATGGACATCCTCTGCTTATCAGAAACATGGCTATCAGAATCTGACACCGTACTCATGAACCAGATCACACCACAAGGATACCAGATATTTAACTGCTCCCGTACCCACTCCAGAGGAAGATGAGCAACAATAATCGCAAACTCCAACCTGCACCTATGGAACCTAGCATCAGAAAGCTCACAAGAAGCCGACACCATCACAATTACCAACAAACACCTCCTGATCTGCCTGATATATAGACCACCAGCAACAAACTCGGACCTCTCAAACATCCTCAAACACGTATCCGAGACCTACAATAGCACAAAAGAACAGATAATACTTTGAGATTTCAATCTCCCCCCAACACAAGAGAAACATGTGGAGGCATTCATGGAAGCTATGGAGGCCATGAAACTGACCCAAATAGTCCACACCCCAACACATGAGAGAGGACCTCATATTCCTCAACTTCAAATCCACAGATGTACATAATCAACCAAAGATCACAGCTGTACCATGGTCTGTCCACTTTCTTATTACATCCAATATATCCTATCAACCCATCACCACCAAGGAGGAACCATGCCCAACAAGAAGATTCAAAACATTCAATAAAGAGGACTTCCTCACCCAAATCCTGCCAGAACTACAGCCCACTCAGACCGATTTTGAATCCTCAGTTAATAACTGGAACACCATACTAGCTGCAGCAGCACAAACGACAACAAATAGACGAAAAAAATGCAAGACAAGCAAAGTCACGTTGGTACACACCAAACCTACGGATCCTAAAAACACAACTGAGAAGATCTGAGAGTAAATGGAGAAAAACAAAAAATGAAGCCGATAGAGCAAACTACATGGATGCCCTCAATAACTACCGCACCAGACTAGATGACACACGCAAAGCTTACCACTTGAAGATTATAAATGCATCTCTTAATAGACCATGGGAACTTTTCAACATTGTCAAACAACTTACCAAGACAGACCACCTCGCGGATCAGCTACCTAACATACCACCACAGCAACTAGCAGCACAATACAAACAACTCCATCAGGGAGGAGTAGCCTAGTGGTTGGGGCAAGGTACTTCAGGCCGGAAGGTCGGGGGTTCAAATCCCACTAGAGGACAGCAACCTTGGGCCGGAAGGACTGGGGTTTCTAGTCCCACAGATGCTCCTTGTGGTCCTGGGCAAGCCACTTAACCCTCCATAGCCCATGTTCCCTGTAAGTATTAGTGTATGTGTCTCATATCCCCGCGTGTTCAATGTATCCCCCAATTGTGTTGTGACCGCTTTGATTGAAGGATAAGGCGGTATACAAAAACTGTCTAAATAAATAAATAAATAAATAAATCAGATGACCAGCATACAAGGCAAAACAACTACAAACAAGCACACCACTAACCTAAAAGCCACTTGGGCCTCTTTTGAATCAATCTCTAAAGAAAGGATTGAATCCACAATATCAGGACTCAATACCACCACCTCCCCTCTGGACCCCTGTCTGGTTGACTGGATTAAGAAGACAAAGCAGGAGTTAAGCCCAATCCTCACCAGCATTGTAAATAAATCTCTCAAAGAGAGTCAGATGCTTACCTCCCTCAAAACATTTATCATACGCCCAACCCTCAAGAAACTGGACCTTGATCAATTAGACCCTACTTCATTTAGACCAGTAGTGAGCCTCCCGTTCACAGCAAAAATTATTGAGAAGATAATGCAGCAACAACTACAAGACCATCTGGACAAAAATAACATACTTGATCCCCAGCAACATGGATTCCGCCCTCTGCATGGTATCGAAACACTCATGGTCTCATTATTAAACACTCTGACCAAGGGAACCCAAACAAGACACAATGGTTATGCACTGATCTTTCTGGATTTATCTGCGGCATTTGACACAGTTTGTCATGACATCCTCCTCAACAGATTAAAGGAAATTGGTACCCAAGGTATTGTACTGCAATGGCTCCAATCATATCTCTCAAGCAGACATCAACAAATCCGAACCCACAACACCACCTCCTCACCTTCTCAGCAAACCCAAGGGATCAGAAAAGGGTCCGCTCTATCAGCCATGCTATTCAGCATCTACCTCCAACCACTCTGCTCCATGATAGGATCCCTCAATGCCAACTTCCACATATACGCAGAAGACATCATGATCTATGGACTCATAACCACATCAAATCCAACCAACCCACAGTTAATAACATGCTTCAGTAATGTATCAAGATGGCTTCAAGAAAACGACATAGCAATAAACCTCAAAAAGACAGAAGCATTATTTGTGATGAAAGTCCTTGAATTCATCCCACATACACACCTTGCATTAGGAACTATACAAATCAGAGTCCAACTGCAAATAAAATATTTGGGAATCATCCTGGACCAAGCACAATCATTCAAACAGCAGATTGAAAGAACTGAAAAACCAGTATTTTTTAAAGCCAGACTGATACAATGACTAAGACCACTCCTAGATGCTGAAGACTTCAGATCTGTCAGGCAGGTGATGACTCTCCCGCATCTAGACTATAGTAACGTGATATACCACGGCCTCCCAACCACCACTCTCTACCCACTCTAAACCACCCTCAGCACAACATGGGGTCTCACAGCAAGCAATTTCAATTATGTTGGCTAATGCATTGGTTTCAGAGGAAGGTGATTTATATATGAGTGTAATAGCAAGTCTTCTTGTTTGAATGGTTAACATTTCTAATCCTTTAATGCTTGAAGAGGATGTTTGTTGGGCTCCTAGGGCGGTTCTGCATAGAATGATTACTCCTCCTACTTTCTTGTTGTGTCTTGAGCAGTGGTAAATGCTGAATCCTGATGTTTTCATTTGATTAAGGAATACGATGTCTGTGTCATAGATCCATGTTTCAGTAATGCATGTGATGTCAGGTTTTGAGTCATTCATGAGATCTTGTATAATGGGGATTTTGCTTCTATCTTGCATTTATTAAGAACTGTTTTAGAGGCTTTGCATGTTCTATTTCATAATGTTTGAGGTTGCATTGGCGTGGCTTGGTTTTTATGTATATTAGCCAAGGTGGTCCGATGCAGTAGAAGGGGGGAAATGGGTTGGTTGTTACTGTTTCCCTTTGTTTAATTTGGTAGGGTATGATTGGGTAAAGTGTTGATGTTGATATTGGGATAGGGAGTATATTTGATTGAAGGAGATGCAGATTATTAGAGCGAAAAGATGACTGCTGCTTTTGCTCTATGTTCCATGGCTGGGAGGTATATGAGGGTGGGAGAGTTTTAGCTGTTTTGCTATTCAGTGAGTGATATCGGAGAGGTACTGTGATAATGGTTAGCTGTGGTGCTTTCTTGCTGTTAGTGCTGTATGTGGGCTTGTTGCAGAGAGATACTCTTTTTGTGATGTTGTTTGTTTGGAGTTTACTTACAAGGCTGTTTGTCCAGATGGTGATGCTGTTGTGCATTCTCGGTGGGTCTTTACAGTAGAGATATCCTTGCTGGGTGTTGGATGGGTTGCTTCTGTTGTCTATGTTCCCTCTTTCGTTCCCTGCCTAAGGGCCATTCCAAAGGGTGGCGTGGGCCATGCCATGCATGGGCACACCTAGCAGCGTTGTTGGATTTAAAGTTCTTCAGCAGGAAGGAGGCTGCAGCGCGATTGGGTCTGTTGGTGGGGAGTGGGGAGGAGCTTACCTGCCTGCTCCCTGCTGATGGGTGCTATTGGTGGCAGAGAGGAAAGGCCGGCGCCTAGCAGCGTTGATGGATTTAAAGTTCTTTGGTGGGAGGGAGGGTGCAGCGCGAATGGGCCTGTCAGTGGGGAGTGGAGAGTGGGGAGGAGCTTACCTGACCCTTCACTGCTGGTGAATTGTTGGGTACTGTTTATCTTTTCCCCTGCTTTGTGGACTGACCCCCTTTCTGCTGCTCCTTATCCCTCTGCCCTCCGACTCAAACCTTCCTATTCTCAGTTTAAAGCTCTTTCAGAAACTCTTCTCTGCCACACTGCATTTGACCTGCCCATTGCATGATCGCAACCAGGGCCTCTATTGTAAGTTTCTCTCCCTTGCTCTTTCCCTCCGCCTCCCCTACTACTACTACTATTACTACTACTACTACTACTATTTAGCATTTATATAGCACTACCAGTCATACACAGCTCTGTGCAGCACAGACATGAAAGAGACAGTCCCTGCTCATCAGAGCTTACAATCTAGTCAAGAGAAAACACAGAAAACACGGAAGGTGTAGGCAGGGGTGGAACAAGGGAGCGAAAAGGAGATCAGGTCAGTCAAGATCTAAAAGCAGCGGCAAAGAGGTGAGCTTTCAACCTGGACTTGAAGAGGGTTAGAGAATGTGCCTGGCATACAGACACAGGTAGTTTGTTCCAGACGTAAGGTGCGGCAAGGTGAAAGGAGCGAAGTCTGGAGTTGGCAGTAGGAGAGTGGGGCATAGATAGAAACAGTTTCCTAGAAGAGCGGAGAACCCGAGGGGGGTTATAAGGAGAGATAAGAGAGGAAAGGTAGTGAGGAGCCGCAGAGTGAATGCATTTATAGGTCAGCAGGAGAAGTTTCAATTGGATGCGGAAGCGGATAGGGAGCCAATGCACTTGTATATAATGATAAATGTAACCCTCAAATTGTGTTGTCTTAATGTTTTGTCTTAATTTTGTTAAATGCCCTCATGTTAAATGTTGTAAAGCACCCAAATGTTAAATGTAACCCAATTGTGATGCGATGTAACTACTTTGATTGTAGGATAAGGTGGTATATAAGTCTGTCTAAATAAATAAATATAGTCACCTAATTGTGTAAATAGTGGCCAAGCAGCCCCTGTCGCCACCGCACATCGGTGGCCCAACTGCATAGCCTGTATATAGTTACTTAAAAGAGCTGCCAAGCTAACCTGCTGTGCAGCCTGTACATAGTTACCCCAGTTAATCCAAGTTGCAAATCCTGTTCATTGTAAATACAGTACCGGCTCGGCCGGGACTGTACAAACTTGCTGTTGACTGTAAACTGAGCTGATTTTAAAAAGCACAGTATAGAAAAGACTTTAAATAAATAAATAAATAAAATGAAGTGACCTGAGAAGAGGTGTAACATGGGCATGACGAGGCTGGTGGAAGATTAGTCGCACAGCAGAGTGTTGAACAGATTGAAGGGGAAAGAGATGACTCAGAGGGAGACCAGCAAGGAGCAGGTTACAGTAATTGAGACGGGAGGTGATCAAGGAGTAGTTAAGCGTTTTAGTAGTGTGTTCAGAGAGGAAGGGGCGGATTTTGCTAATGTAGAGAAAGAAACGGCAGATCTTAGCTACGAGCTGGATGTGTGTGGAGAAGGAGAGAGAGGAGTCAAAGATAACCCCCAGATTGCGGGCCGAGGGAACAGTAAGGATTACAGAGTTATCCACAGAGATTGAGAAGGGAGGCAGAGGAGAGGAGGTTGTAGGTGGAAAGATAAGAAGTTCAGTCTTGGCCATGTTCAGCTTTAGGCAGCGGTGAGACATCCAAGCAGCAACGTCAGAGAGGCAGGCAGAGATCCGGGTCTGGATTGCCAGAGAGATTTTGGGCGTAGAGAGGTAGATCTGGGAGTCATCAGCATATAGATGGTACTGAAAGCCATGGGAAGAGATAAGCACATCAAGGGACTGGGTATAGAGAGAGAAAAGGAGCAGACCCAGAACAGATCCTTGGGGTACATCAACTGGGAGTGCGGTAGCAGAGGAGGAGGTGCCACCAGAGCACACAGAGAAGGAGCGGTGGGAGAGATAGGAGTAGAATCAGGATAGTACAGAGCCCGTGAAGCCAAGCGAGGACAGGGTATCGAGGAGAAGGTTGTGATCGACGGTGTCGAAAGCAGCAGAGAGGTCAAGAAGGATGAGAATGGAATAAAGGCCCTTGGATTTTGCCAGGTATAAGTCACTGAAGACTTTGGCAAGAGCCATTTCAGTAGAGTGTAAAGGACGAAAGCCAGACTGTAAGGGATCCAGTAGGGCATGAGAGGAGAGGAAGTCGAGGCAGCGGCGGTGAACTGCACGTTCAAGTAGTTTAGAAATGAAGGGAAGGAGAGAGATGGGTCGATAATTAGAAGGACAGGTGGGATTGAGTGAGAGTTTTTTGAGGAGAGGTGTGACCACAGCATGTTTGAAGTCAGCAGGGACTGTTGCAGTGGAGAGTGATAGGTTGAGAATATGGGAGATGGAAGGGACAACTGTGGAGGAGATGGGGCTTAGGAGACAGGTAGGGATAGGATCAGAGGAGCAGGTGGTGAGTTTGGAGGAAGAAAGAAGGTATGCAGTTTCCTCATCAGAGATCATAGGAAAGAAAGAGAGGGGTAGGGAGAGTTGGGAGTGAAGAGGGGGAGGAGTGGACGTAGTTGATTTTGTGGGGAATTGGAGGGTGATCTTGTGGATTTTGTCATGGAAATAGTCAGCCAGGGTTTGAGCAGAAAGGGAGGGGGGATCGGAGGTGTGGGCACTTTGAGGAGAGAATTGAGAGTAGTAAAGAGACGGCGAGGATCAGAGGCAAGAGAATTAGTCAGATGGACATAGTAGTCCCTCTCCCTCCTGGTGTGAATGCTCGATCCTTTCCTGGCAGGAACTGAATTATTGTGCACTGCTTATATATTCTTCTACTTTCTCCTTTTCTCCTATCTCTGATTTTAACCTGTTTTACATTTGTACACCACCCTGCTGTGCTCAGTGAAGAGCGGGGTATCCAATCCCAATAAACTTCAACATCTAAGTTTGCAGTGAGGCAAAACCAGGAATGAGAAATCTGGTAACCCAAACTATGAGCTGAGTTTTCTGAAATCTCTTAAACAGTTTCTAGATTTCTAAGGGAGGACATTCTAGGGAGAGGCACACACACCCTTCTCTGACTCATATGTAGAAGAAACGAATCTGAACTAAAGGTTATTCACCATTTCTCAGGATCATGGCTGCAGGGAGCACGGCTGAGGGTCTGCAGGAGGAAGTTTCTTGTCCCATCTGTCTGGATTATTTTACAGCCCCTGTGTCTATAGCCTGTGGCCACAACTTCTGCCGCTCTTGTATCACTCAGGCCTGGAAGGGGTTAGATACAAACTTTCCCTGTCCCCAGTGCAGAGAAACATCTCCGCAGAGGAACCTTAGGTCTAACAGGCAGCTGGCAAATGTCACAGAAATAGTGAAAAATCAGTCAAAGAAAAAACGAGAGGAGAGTCAGTGTGAGACACATGAAGAGAAACTGAAGCTGTTCTGCACAGAGGATCAAAGACCAATCTGCCTTATCTGTAAGGAAGGAAAGGATCACAGATCTCACACCGTGATCCCCATAGAGGAGGCCAAGCAGGAATATAAGGTGTGTGTCAGTATCTTTATTATCACAGGGTGTCCCGGGGTCACAGATGTCACCCCGTGATCCCCATAGAAGAGGCCGTGCACGAATACAAGGTGAGTGTCAGTATCTTTATTATCACAGGGTGTCCCGGGGTCACAAATCTCACCCCATGATCCCCATAGAGGAGGCAGTGCAGGAATACAAAGTGAGTGTCAGTATCTTTATTATCACAGGGTGTTCCTGGGTCACAGATCTCACCCTGTGATCCCCATAGAGGAGGCCACACAGGAATACAAGGTGTGTGTCAGTATCTTTATTATCACAAGGTGTCCCAGGGCCACAGATCTCACCCCGTGATCCCCATAGAGGAGGCCGCGCAGGAATACAAGGTGTTGTCAGTATCTTTATTATCACAGGGTGTCCTGGGGGTCACAGATCTCACCCTGTGATCCCCATAGAGGAGGCCACACAGGAATACAAGGTGTGTGTCAGTATCTTTATTATCACAAGGTGTCCCAGGGTCACAGATCTCATCCCGTGATCCCCATAGAGGAGGCCGCGCAGGAATACAAAGTGAGTGTCAGTATCTTTATTATCACAGGGTGTCCTGGGGGTCACAAATCTCACCCCATAATCCCCGTAGAGGAGACTGTGCAGGAATACAAGGTGAGTGTCAGTATCTTTATTATCACAGGGTGTCTGAGGGACACAGATCTCATACCGTGATCCTCATAGAGGAGGCCGCTCAGGAATACAAGGTGTGTGTCAATATCTTTATTATCACAGGGTGTCCCTGGGTCACAGATCTCACCGTCTGATCCCCATAGAGGAGGCCGTGCAGGAATATAAGGTGTGTGTCAGTATCTTTATTATCACAGGGTGTCCCGGGGTCACAGATCTCACACCATGATCCCTATGGTGGAAGCTGTTCAGGAATACAAGGTGTATGTCAGTATCTTTATTATCACGGGGTGTCCTCGGATCACACATCTCACCTGTAGCAGGTGTTCTCTGTGGACAGCAGGATACACGTCCTCACAGATGAATAACATCACTGACAGGACCCAGCATGGGAAACAGCTTTCCAGTTTGGGAAGTTCCTGAAGCCTGTGAAAGAGCTCGCTGCACATGTGCACCATTTCCCACTCTCACAGGACCACATAAGATAACATAACATAACATAAGATAACATAAGATATGCCATACTGGGTCAGACCAAGGTCCATCAAGCCCAGTATTCTGTTTCCAACAGTGGCCAATCTAGGTCATATGTACCTAGCAGTTTCCCCAAGAGACACATGTTCCACAATGCTTGTACTGGGTCAAGCATTGATATCTTCGGTCACTTCTTAATAATGGTTTATGGATCTTTCCTCCAGGAGCTTGTCCAAACCTTTTTTAAACCCAGCTACACTAACAGCCTTTACTACATCCTCCGGTAACAAATTCCAGAGTCTGATTACACGATGAGTGAAAAAATATTTTCTTTTATTAGTCTTAAATAGTTTACCCTGTAGCTTCATTGCATGTCCCCTAGTCTTTCTATATTCTGATAACGTAAACAATCGATCTACGTTTACCCGTTCCACTCCGTTCATTAATTTATAGATTTCTATCATATCTCCCCTCAGCTGTCTCTTTTCCAGGTTAAAGAGCCCTAACTTTTTTAGCCTTTCTTCATAGGAGTATCCGTCCATCCCCTTTACCATTTTGGTGGCTTTTCTCTGTACCTTTTCTAAAATCGCTATATCCTTTTTAAGATACGGTGACCAGAATTGCACACAATATTCAAGGTGTGGTCTCACCATGGAACGATATAGAGGCATTATAATATCTTTTGTTTTATTTTCCATTCCTTTCCTTATCATACCTAGCATTCTATTTGCTCTCTTGGCCGCCGCTGCACACTGGGCCGAGGGTTTTAACATGGTATCCACAATGACGCCTAAATCTTTTTCCTGGGTGGTGGTTCCTAATGTGGAACCTTGCATCATGTAACCATAGTTTGGGTTGTTTTTCCCTAGGTGCATAACCTTGCACTTGTCCACATTAAATTTCATCTGCCATTTTGATGCCCAGTCTTCCAATTTATCAAGATCCTCTTGTAATTTTTCACAATCCTCTTGGGTTTTAACAACTTTAAATAGTTTTGTGTCATCTGCAAATTTGATAACCTCACTCGTTATTCCACTTTCCAGGTCATTTATGAATCTGTCAAAAAGCAGCGGACCCAGCACAGATCCCTGGGGTACACCACTATTCACCTTTCTCCATTGGGAAAATTGGCCATTTAGCCCTACCCTCTGCTTTCTATCTTTTAACCAGTTCCTGATCCACAATAGTACATTGCCTCCTATCCCATGACTCTTTAGTCTTGCCAAAAGTCTCTGATGAGGGACCTTGTCAAAGGCTTTCTGAAATTCCAGATACACAATATCAACCGACTCACCTTTGTCCACCTGTTTATTCACTCCTTCAAAAAAACATAACAGATTAGTAAGACAAGATCTTCCTTGTCTAAAGCCATGTTGGCTGTCTCCCATTAGGTTGTGACTATCTACATGCTGAGTAATTTTTTATTCTTTATGATGGTTTCTACCATTTTTCCCGGTACTGACATCAGGCTCACCGGTCTGTAGTTTCCCGGATCACCCCTGGAACCCTTTTTAAAAATTGGTGTTACATTGGCGATCCTCCAATCTTCAGGTATTAGAGATGATTTTAATGATAGTTCACAGATTACTGATAGCAGGTCTACAATCTCATATTTCAGTTCTTTCAACACCCTTGGATGTATACCATCCGGCCCAGGTGATTTGCTACTCTTCAGTTTATCTAATAGTTGTAAGACATCTTCCCGATGTATCGATATTTCCTTCAATTCTTCCGCACCTTTAAATACCACTTCAGTCATGGGTAACATCCCTACATCTTCCTCAGTAAAGACCGAAGCAAAGAATTCATTCAGTCTCTCCGCTATCGCCTTGTCGCCTCTTAGTGCTCCTTTAACCCCTATATCATCTAATGGACCAACTGACTCTCTCACAGGTTTTTTGCTACGAATGTACTTGAAAAGGTCTTTATTTCGTGTTTTTGCTTCCGCAGCAAGCTTCTTCTCAAATTCTCTCTTTGCCTGCCTTATCAATGCCTTGCATTTGACTTGCCAGTGCTTGTGCTGTTTCCAGGTTTCGTCGTTTGGCTCTTTTTTCCATTTCCTGAAAGATGCTTTTTTGGCAACAACAGCCTCTCTGACCTCACCTTTAAACCATGCTGGCAGTTTTTTGGACTTCCTTCCACTTTTCTTAAAGCGTGGAAACAGCTGGTCTGGGCTTCCAAGATAGTATTTTTCAACAACACCCAAGCTTGATGTACGTCTTTAACCTTCGCAACTGCTCCTTTTAGTTTTTTCTTAACTGTTTTCCTCATTTTATAATAGTCTCCCTTTCGAAAGTTAAAAGGTAGTACTATGGATTTCCTTACTATCCCTCCTCCACTAATTAAACCAAAGGTGATCATGCTATGATCACTATTGCCAAGTGGCCCCAACACCCTTATCTCTTGCACTAGATCTGGTGTTCCACTAAGGACTAGGTCTAATATGGCTTCCCCTCTGGTCGGTTCATGAACCAGCTGCTCCAAGAAGCAGTCATTTATTTCATCTAGGAACTTTATCTCCCTAGCATGTCCTGACGTGACACTGACCCAGTCGATACCGGGGTAATTGAAATCACCCATTATTATTACTGCGCTGTAACCTTTTTTTAACTTCCTTGATTTCTTTGAGCATTTCATCATCCATTTGGTCATTCTGGCCAGGTGCTCGATAGTACACCCCCACTGCCATCGCCTTCCCCCTTTTATATGGAATTTCAATCCATATAGATTCTACAGCAGATTTTGTTTCCTGCAAAACTTTAATCCTTTCTGAGTCAATGCCGTCTCTAACATAGAGCGCAACCCCTACACCAATTTGATCAGCTCTATCATTACGATATAGTTTGTACCCAGGTATCACAGTGTCCCACTGGTTGTCCTCCTTCCACCATGTCTCTGATATTCCAATCATATCTAACCTTTCATTTAGTGCTATATATTCTAACTCTCCCATCTTATTCTTTAGACTTCTAGCATTTGCATACAAGCATTTTAGAGAATGTATTTTATTCATGTTAATTTGGCCATTGTTAGACATAGGTAAATTGGGATCTTTAAGCTCTGTCTGCTCCATACTTGAGGGCATTTGGGCTACTTTACTCTTTTGTGGAACCTCTCTGCTTTTGGTAGTATCCTTCAAGGATACATTCTTCCGAACAATCCGCTCTTGGGCGACTGTCGGCTTTCCCCTAATATCTAGTTTAAAAGCTGCTCTATCTCCTTTTTAAAGGTTAATGCCACCAGGCTGGTTCCACCTCAGTCTTATAATGATATTGACATCAAGATGTAACTCCCCGGGGAGGTGGGTGGGTATATATCCTGCTATCCACGAAAACACCTGCTACAGGTAAGTAACTTGGTTGTCTCTGATGCAGGCAGGATAGCAGGTCCTCACAGATGGGAACTCCCCACTTACAGTCTGCATTTGACAGAAAAGAGGAAAGTAATTAACCTGACAGGCGCTGCAACTGGCAAACACCAAGAATCCTTTTACACAGGAACATAGTCACCCAGGAGCACATGGTTCGGATGAAGGTATCCTTGAAGGATACTACCAGAAGCAGTGAGGTTCCAAAAGGGAGTATAGTAGCCCAAATGCCCTTGAGTAAGGAGCAGACAGAGCATAAAGATTCCAAATTACCCATGCCTACCAATAGCCAGATTAATATTAATAAAATACAGTCTCTAAAATGCTTGTATGCCAATGCTAGAAGTCTAAGCAATAAGATGGGAGAGTTAGAATATATAGCACTAAATGAGAGGTTAGATATGATTGCACTCTCAGAGACATGGTGGAAGGAGGATAACCAGTGGGACACTGTGATACCTGTATACAAACTATATCGTAATGATAGAGCTGATCAAATTGGTGGAGGGGTTGCGCTCTATGTTAGAGAGGGCATTGAGTCAGAAAGGATTAAAGTTTTGCAGGGAACAAAATTTGCTGTAGAATCTCTATGGATTGAAATTCCATTTATGAAGGGGAAGGTGATGGCAGTGGGAGTATACTATCGACCGCCTGGCCAGAATGAACAAATGGATGATGAAATGCTCAAAGAAATCAAGGAAGCTAACAAAAGTCACAACAGAGTAGTAATAATGGGTGATTTCAATTACCCCGGTATTGACTGGGTCAGTGTCACAGCAGGACAAGCTAAAGAGATGAAGTTTCTAGATGAAATAAATGACTGCTTCTTGGAGCAGCTGGTTCATGAACCGACCAGAGGGGAAGCCATACTGGACCTAGTCCTTAGTGGAACGCCAGATCTGGTGCAAGAAATAAGGGTGTTGGGACCACTTGGCAATAGTGATCATAGTATGATCATGTTTGATTTAATTAGTGGAGGACAGATGGTAAAGGAATCCACAGTACTACCTTTTAACTTTCAAAAGGGAGACTATGATAGAATGAGGAATATAGTTAGGAAAAAACTAAAAGGAGCGGTTCCAAAGGTTAAAGACTTACAGCAAGCTTGGGTGTTATTTAGAAATACTATCCTCGAAGCCCAGACCAGCTGTATTCCACGCATTAAGAAAAGTGGAAGAAAGTCCAAAAAACTGCCAGCATGGTTTAAAGGTGAGGTCAGAGAGGCTGTTGCTGCCAAAAAATCAACCTTCAGGAAATGGAAAAAAGAGCCAAATGATGAAAACTGGAAACAGCACAAGCACTGGCAAGTTAAATGCAAAGCATTGATAAGGCAGGCAAAGCGGGAATTTGAGAAGAAACTTGCTACGGAAGCAAAAACACGAAATAAAGACTTTTTCAAGTACATTCGTAGCAAAAGGCCTGTGAGAGAGTCAATTGGACCATTAGATGATAGAGGGGTAAAAGGGGCAGTAAGAGGAGACAAGGCTATAGCAGAGAGACTGAATGAATTCTTTGCTTCGGTCTTTACTGAGGAAGATGTAGGGATGTTACCCAAGACTGAAGTGGTATTTAAAGGTGATACTGCAGAGGAATTGAGAGAAATATCGCTACACCGGGAAGATACATTACAACTATTTGATTAACTGAATAGTAGCAAATCACCTGGACTGGATGGTATACATCCCAGAGTGTTGAAAGAACTGAAATATGAGATTGCAGACCTGCTATTGGTAATCTGTGAACTTTCATTAAAATCATCTCTAATACCTGAAGATTGGAGGGTCGCCAACGTAACACCAATTTTTAAAAAGGGTTCCAGGGGTGACCCGGGAAATTACAGACCGGTGAGCCTGACGTCAGTACTGGGGAAAATGGTAGAAACCATCATAAAGAACAAAATTACACAGCATGTAGATAGTCATGGCCTAATGGGAGACAGCCAACATGGCTTTAGACAAGGAAGATCTTGTCTTACTAATCTGATATGTTTTTTTGAAGGTGTGCATAAACAGGTAGACAAAGGTGAGTCGGTTGATATAGTGTATCTGGACTTTCAGAAATCTTTTGACAAGGTCCCCCATCAGAGACTTTTGGCGAAGCTAAAAAGTCATGGGATAGGAGGCAGTGTACTATTGTGGATCGGGAACTGGTTAAAAGATAGAAAGCAGAGGGTAGGGCTAAATGGCCAATATTCCCAATGGAAAAAGGTGAATAGTGGAGTACCCCAGGGATCTGTACTGGGTCCGCTACTTTTTGACATATTCATAAATGACCTGGAAAAGGGAATAACTAGTGAGGTTATCAAATTTGCAGATGACACAAAACTGTTTAAAGTTGTTAAAACCCAAGTGTATTGTGGAAAACTGCAGGAGGATCTGGATAAATTGGAAGACTGGGCATCCAAATGGCAGATGAAATTTAATGTGGACAAGTGCAAAGTTATGCACCTAGGAAAGAACAACCCACACTATAGTTACACGATGCAAGGCTCCACATTAGAAACCACCACCCAGGAAAAAGATTTAGGAGTCATCGTGGATAACATGTTAAAACCCTCCGCCCAGTGTGCAGCGGCGGCCAAGAAAGCAAATAGAATGCTAGGTATCATAAGGAAAGGGATGGAGAATAAAACAAAGGATATTATAATGCCTCTTTATCGCTCCATGGTACGACCGCACCTTGAATATTGTGTGCAATTCTGGTCACCGTATCTTAAAAAGGACATAGCGTTATTAGAAAAAGTACAGAGAAAAGCCACCAAATTGGTGAAGGGGATGGAAGGCTACTCCTATGAAGAGAGGCTAAAAAGGTTAGGGCTCTTTAACCTGGAAAAGAGACGGCTGAGGGGAGATATGATAGAGGTCTGTAAATTAATGAATGGAGTGGAACGGATAAATGTGGATCAATTGTTTACGCTTTCAGAATATAGAAAGACTAGGGGACATGTAATGAAGCTACAGGGTAAACTATTTAAGACAAATAAGAGAAAATATTTTTTCACTCAACGTGTAATCAAACTCTGGAATCTGTTACCGGAGGATGTAGTAAGGGCTGTTAGTATAGCTGGGTTTAAAAAAGGTTTGGACAAGTTCCTGGAGGAAAGGTCCATAAACCACTATTAAAAAGGGACCCAGGATATCAATGCTTGACCCAGTACAAGCATTGTGGAACCTGTGTCTTTTGGGGATATTGCTAGGTACGTACGACCTAGATTGGCCACTGTTGGAAACAGGATACTGGGCTTGATGGACCTCAGTCTGACCCAGTATGGCATGTCTTATGTTCTTATGTTCTTATGACGGCAGATAAAGTCCAGTATGGTCCTTCTAGTCATCCCAGCAAGTTGGCAAGAGTAGGTGCACCTCTCCCCATTCCTTTGTTTAGGGGTGTACCCACTGCTCCATGTAGATCACCCCTATTTGTTGAAATCAAAGAGAGTTATGTTTATTTTGTTTTTATCCTGTTGCTATCCTGTTTCTTTTGGAAGGCAACTTTGAAAATAAAAGAGGGCTAAGAGGGCATGGAGTTGGATTCTAATCCACAAAGAGGTTCAGGATGACGGACGGGCCAAACCTACGGTCACGTTTGGAGTCTCTTTCTAGACAGTAGTGTGATCTCAAGTGTGGTGCTCAAAATAGCCATAGATTGGTCATCATGAGCTATGGCATGACTCTCAAGAGTCAAATCAGCTGGACTTCCGGTGACGTCAGGGGGTTGAATGGCAGCCTTCTGAGGGAGCTCCAGGGCGCTCAGCAGAAAAGCGAAAAAACGAGCGACTATACCTCTTAAAATGAGTGACGGACGGCTCGGAAAAGAGAGTGTGGTTATGTAGGGGATGTTGGTAAAAAAGCAGCTGGCGGAATATCGCTCCACTTATGTGCAGGCGGAGGTGACACTCAGGGCAGACCATGAGGACAAAATGGCGTCTATTCATTTATTTATTTGATTTTATATACTGCGCTATTAGCAATCAGTGCGGTTTACATATAACAATCAACCAAACATTTTACGTAGAACCGTAGATAAAACCAGAGCAAAATACAGTGTAACAGTTACATAGAACAATATTAAATCAAACAGAATCATTTTAACTAAAAAGCAGAAAAACAGTAGTAAAATATAGACTCGCTAAGTGTTCTTGACCAGTGTTAGGGGTGATGAGCATGGATGGGCAGAGGATAGGAGGCTTTGTTAGGATGGTTGGTTGTAGCCCGATTGGAATAAGTAAGTCTTTAATACCTTCCTGAATGATGTCAAATCTGGGATCCACCAGATTGATGGAAGTAGGGTATTCCAGCAGGTTGGTGCAAAATACGAGAAAGCACGATTCCTGGTAGCTTGGGTACAAGTCCTTATTTTTGAAGGGATGAGGAGTGAGTTTACCATGTTCGCCCTCCTAGATCTGGTTTCTGGAGTCCATTGTAAGAGCTCCGGGATAGAAGATGCAGACATGCTGTTAAGAGCCTTGAAGGTAGGCAGGAGGGCTTTGTATGTCAAGCGGCTTGTTATAGGGAGCCAGTGGAGCTGTATCAAGAGGGGCATGATGTGTTCGTATCTGGACAATCAAAATAGCCAAAGAAACTCTGTATGCTAACCAGAAAGTAATATGTTCTAGAAAGAGACTGCAATGTTTATAAATATGAGACGTTGACACAGAGAAATTTCCTTATCGGTAGCAATGTGGTCTCAGTATCCCAGGGCGGAAGCCAGAAACTCTGACTCATTACCCTCACTTTCACATCAACGACCACCAAACTATAGCTACCTTATTTATTTTTTTTTTTTTATTAAAAGGCAGCAAACAAGTACAACAAGGAGCAACCAAATCAACTGGTTACAGCATACATATACAAAAGAACATCTACATTGAACCAAAAGTGAAATGAACAGGGCCTTTTTTTTTTTTTTTTTTTTTGTATAATTGTATCTTCTCCCCCCCTTTGTTCACATTAGCCCCCTTATACCCCACCCCTCCCACTCCTATGTCCCACAAGACTCCGAATTAAAGAAAAACTCCTGTCCTGATCCCTCCACCCTCCAACCCCCCCTCCCCTCCCCTCCCCCCTCAGGACCCCGCTCAGAACCCCTCTACCCCCCCACCCCCTACCATCACCCCCCGCTTCTAACAACCCCCAAAATATCCATAATACCCACAAGGAGTGTGTGAGGCACCACCGCGGCAGGCTATACATGGGAAGGAGAGAGAACCAAAGACTCCGCAGCAAGAAAGGGAAAAATCATTGGGCCCGTACCACCAATAACAAAAAAGAAGAAGCAGAGATTATCTTAAGAGCGTGAACCATACTTCAGAACAAAAGGCTCCCACACTTGTTCAAATTTTAGCACGTGTGATTTTCCAACTGCCACCCCCCGCTCCATAGTATAAGTCTCCCACATCCGCTCTAGCCAACTAGCAAAGGCTGGGGGCAAGGTTTGCTTCCAAACAGCTGCCAAAGCCAGGCGGGCCGCATGTAGACCATGACGGATCAACGCTAACTGGGGGGTCCGTGCACCAGGAACATTAGCACCAAGAAGGAAAATTCCCGGGTCCCAGGGGATAGTCAACCCCACCAATTGCTGTAGGCGGTGCTGGATCCCCCTCCAATATGTCTGTATATGCGGACAAAGCCACCAGACATGAGCCATGTTACCGTCCCGGCCACAATTCCGCCAACACAAACCAGACGCACCGGGATAAGCCCGGGCAACCCGTACCGGCGTCATATACCAGCGATAAAGCAATTTATAATTGGTTTCTCGAGCATTAACGGCCACTGCACTTTTCCAGAGTCGACCCTCAAGCTGCTCCCACTGTTGCTCAGTGTAATTTAACTGCAGCTCGCGATTCCATTGTTCTCGATGTGTACCGGGGCGCGTCTGCTGGGTTTGAAGATGTGTATACAGGGCAGCAACAAGGCCCTTTGTAGTGGTACATGCCTCACAAAAGCGTTCAATATCGGACAACTCGCGGGCAACCTGCGACCGAATCACGCGGCCCTGCACCCAATGAGTTACCTGCGTATACTGATAAAAGTGACCGGCGGGAAGCTCAAACTCACCTCGAAGTGAGCGAAAAGAACGCATCGTACTGCCCTCAAAGAGTTGACCGACACGACTAAGGCCCTTATGGCCCCACAACCGAAAGGCTGGATCAGTCATCCCGGGGGGGAAAGAAAGATTACCCACAATAGGCGCCAGGGGGGTCATAAGCGCCCCGCGGGGTCCCAAGTAACGGTCCCAACAACAGAGAGTATGAGAGATATAGGGATTACTTGAACGCGGAGCCCCCCGGAGCTTGGGGCCCAGCCACAACCGGTCCCCCAGTCCCACACCCCCCGAAAGCTGCATTTCCATTTGTACCCAACGTTTAGTACTAGCAGTGTCCATCCACTCCACCCCCGCACGACACTGTGCCGCCACATAGTACCATTGAAGGTTGGGCGCTCCCATACCTCCGCGACGTGTGTGTGCATAGAGAACCTGGCGTGCAATGCGTGGGCGCCGAAAGTGCCATATAAATTTCATGATCAGGGCCTGCCAGGTGGCCAAGACCCCGCGAGTCAAGGGTATAGGAAGAACCTGAAAAAGATACAAAAACTGTGGAGCAACCACCATCTTCACCACCGCAATACGCCCAAACCAAGAGATCAAGAGTTTGGCCCAGGATTCCAAATCACGCTTCACTTGTTGGATTAGAGGCCCATAATTGGCTTTAAATAGAGCACTCCTATCAATCGTCAAGTTGACACCCAAATAGCGGAGAGCGCCTGATACCCAGCGAAAAGGGTAAGAAGCCTTCAATTGTTGGCAAACCACCTCGGGAACCCCGACATTCAAAATCTCTGATTTCGTATAGTTGATTTTGAACCCAGAGACCTGCGAAAAAGCATCAAAAATCCGCATGGCGGTCGGGAGGGAGGTAACCGGATCCACCAGTGACAGAATGATATCGTCCGCAAAAAGCGCTATTCTATACTCAGAGGTACCCACCCGAACGCCGTGAATATCAGGGTGTTCACGAAAGCTCTGTGCCAGGGGCTCCATCACCAGCGCAAAAAGCAGCGGGGACAGCGGGCACCCCTGCCGAGTTCCCCTTTCCAGCGCAAACCATCCAGATTGACCCCCATTAACCCGAACGGCAGCGGTAGGGCTGCGGTAAAGACAGCGAACCCAACGCACAAAATTGGGCCCAAACCCCATCTCCTGCAGCACACACCAGAGAAAACCCCAACTGACCCGGTCAAAGGCCTTTTCGGCATCAATTCCCACTAATAGGGCAGGTTGAGGATCCTGCCGGGACACGTGAATCACCTGCAGCATTCGCCTAATGTTATCGGCCGCCTGGCGGCCCGGAACAAACCCAACCTGGTCTGGGTGCACCAAAGTCGGAAGTGCATGGTTTAGTCGTGCCGCCAGCGCCGACGCCAGTATTTTCACGTCGGCATTCAGCAGGGAAATAGGACGATACGAAGCCGCTTCCTGCAGGGGCTTACCCGGCTTAGGAATAACCGCAATAAGGGCCTCACATTGGGAAGGAGGCAGAGGCCCCCCTCGCAAGACCTCATTGAAAAGCAGCACCAGGGTTGGAGCCAGCTGGGCGCTATATTTTTTATAATATTCCATTGGAAACCCGTCCGCGCCCGGCGCCCTCCCCGCCTTCAAACGTCGAATGGCCAGGGCCACCTCTTCCACTGTAAGTTCTGCTTCCAATTGATCTCTAACAGAATCCGCCAGCCGGGGTAAAGTAAGGGCACTAAGGTAGGCCCGGGCACTGTGCAAGTCAAAAGGCTCAGCTTTATATAACTGTTCAAAGAAAGTAGCAAATAACTCACGAATCTCTCGGGAGACCACCCGCAGATGGCCCCCAGAATCCCTAAGCTCACGTACCACCCTTGAGGTATGTTGTTGACGAAGTCGCAAAGCAAGGCAGCGCCCAACCCTATTCCCCTGCTCGTAAGAAGTTTGCCGCAGCTTCCTACGCATATGCTCCAGGTCTCGCTGCACACACGCATCCAGTTTGGCCCGCACCTCTCGCCATTGACGCCAAACCCTCTTAGAACCTGTCCGGGCGTGTTCCAATTGAAGACGCCGACTTTCCTCCGTAAGATGATGGGATTCTTGTGTCCAGGCCTTCCGAGTGCGAGCCGCCTCAGCAATCAAGCGGCCACGAGCCGTCGCTTTAAATGCATCCCAGACTGTGGACAACGGGACCTCTCCATTATCATTTATGGCAAAGAAATCGCTGATAAAATGGCCATGGTCCTGAACAGCATGTTGCCGCCGAAAAAAGAGGCTATGTAAACGCCACTGCTGGCATCATGCCCCACAGACCCCCGCAGGGAGAGTGATCCAACAGGGGGCGTGATCTGACCAGGTCAGTGTCCCATGCCCAGCCTCCACCCTCCCCTCCACCAATCGTTGATCTAACAAAAAATAGTCTATACGGGTATGCACCCCATGAACATGGGAATAATAGGTATAACTCTGATCCCCAATATGCATATCTCTCCAAATATCTCGCAAGCCCAGATCAATCATAAGCCTCCGTAATGCTCGGCTAGCTCCATTGGTCGCCGGACCAGCTCGACCCGTCGAATCCAGATGGGGTACCATATGTGCATTACAGTCACCGCCCAAGACAATAGGGCCCTTCGCAAACTCAGCCAACAGACCCTTTAACCGAGCAAAAAAGGTCCCCTGGCCAGTATTGGGGGCATAAATGTTAGCTAACGTTATAAGACGGCCTTCCAAGCGGACATTCAGAAAAAGCCACCTCCCCAAGGCATCCCTCTTAACATCCTCCACCCGCAAAGATAACCCTTGGTGGAACAGCATTGCCACCCCACGTTTTTTCCGGCCCTGTGAGTCAGACGCCACCCACACCTCAGAGTATGGCCTTCTTTTTAGCCATCCCTGATTGCTGCTCCGGAGATGGGTCTCCTGCAGAAACACAATGTCCCCTTGCATGGAGCGTAGCTCAGTATACAGCAGGGAGCGCTTTCCCGGAGAGTTGAGACCCTTCACATTAAAAGATACTACTTTCAGCATTGATAAAGAACTACCCTACCCCCACTGCCCTGCGCTCTCCCCCTCTCCAGATGGTCCTGAAACCCCCCCAAACTCACATCTCCGCCGGGTAGAAAACCCAGCAGTAAGCTCCTACCCAACCTCCCCCATGGGTCAGTCATATAAGCACTCCTAAGTTCTAACGGCACCTCACCCCCTAAATTAATATAAGCCCTCCCCCCCCCAATCCCTTCCTCCCCCCCCTCCCCCCTCCCCCACCACCCACATCGCTCCCCCCCCCCCAACCCATCAGTACCACCAGCCCACACGTACGGCGGGGCACGGTAAAACTGATCCCAGGTCCAGCTCCAACCAGGCCCCCCCGCAGACTAAATATCACAACAACAGTTAGCATCAATTCACCCCCGTAGATAGCAAATCATGGAGCCACTGCCCCAAACATTCCCCCCACCCACCCTGCGTAAAGTAAGCCACATTCAACAGAATCCCCAAAATGGCGAGTTACATTTAGTATAGAAATCTCAAAAGAGGTAGGTACAAAGCTTAAGTTAGTGTAACAAGAAAAAACTCTAGATAAGGCAACAAGAAAAGGGCAGGGGTCCTGACATAACATACATCAGGAACTCCCCCCCGAGCAGGACTCAAGGGCCCAATTAACTTAGGCAGGCTTGCCCACCCGGGTCCACTTCGAGTGTTGAGGCTTGGGCGTTGGGAGTTGCGGCAATGCATTGTCTTCAACCAGACCCGCCTGGCACAAAGCTCTCCAGGCCTCAGTATGATCTTTTGCTGAGATCCGTTTATTACCCAAGAGAAAGTTGATCCGGAACGGAAAGGCCCAGGAATAGCGGATCCCTTTGTTGTTCAAAACCATCGTGACTGGTTTCATCTCCCTCCGACGGGCCAGTGTAAACACCGAAAGGTCCTGATATACAGTTACCGCTGCGTCCTGGAATCGGATTGCTTTTTTTTCCCGACCCCGGCGTATGAGGAGCTCGGCATCCGTATAGCGCAAAAAGCGCACAATGACATCCCTAGGCTGGTTATTAGGAGGCTTGCCCAAGGCCCGGTGCACTCGCTCAACTTCCATGCCAGACCCACGGGCAGTCAGCTCATCCACCGGAAGCAGTTCAGCAATCAAGTTTTTAAGCACCACCTGCAGGTCTTCACCACCCCCCTCTGCCTCCGGGATTCCCCGAAAACGCACATTGTTACGCCGGGAGCGATTTTCAATATCATCAAGTTTATAAGTCAGTTCCGTTACTTGTGCCTGTTGTCTATCGAGAGCACATTGTAGATCCACCACAGCACCATCGTGATCCTCAATTTTGGTCTCAACCTCCTCCACACGCGCCCCTAGGTCTTTCATGTCACCCCGGAGTTCCGCAATGGTGCTCATCACTTCCTCACGCATGGAGCGAAATTCGCCGGCCAACTCCGCAAAGCCTCTACGAAGTTCTTGTTGTAGCAAGGCGTGCGAGGACAACCTGTTGGGTTCCAAATCATTTTCGCTCACAGTCTCATCATCGGAGCCCTCCAAAAGATGTTTGTTGGAGGGGCTCGCCGGAGCGCCACCCTTGCCCTGTATCCGCTGGGATGCGCGGGTGCCCTCCCGGGCCTCGGAATTTTTAGCCTTAGCAGCCATGAGGCAAAGAACAGTCCAGCAGTCCAAGAGTAGGCAGAGCGCAGCTACAGGAGAGGCAGGGAGCTGCTGTAAGCAGGATGAGAATGCTAATTAATCCCACTTTTGGGCAGCAGAGGGAGCTCCAGCCTCACACAAGGTAGTAAAGCACAGGGAATGTAGAGATGAAGGAAGCCCAATGGAAGTTTTGCAGCAATGAGGAGGCAAGCAATAGCAGAGACGGATTGTAGACAACTCAAGTGCCCCAAAAGCAATATGGATAGATATCAGGGTCGCCGAAGCAGGAATTGAGGCGGGAAAATCTAAGTACAGTGGCAAAATCCGGGGTTGCTGCCGCTCGTGGAGAACGCAGGCGATTCGCTAGAGGGAGCCCACGTGATCGATGCAACCCGGAACTGTGGTTGGAACGCAGAGAGCCCCGTGCGTTCCAAAACCACGCGGTTATGGCTGCCTTCAAGGTCTACCTTTTCGTGGAGTCTTGTCCAGCTCCTCCGGGCCAGGACTCGAATGTCAGCAGCTCCTCTTCAACACCGAAGCGTTACAGTCGCAAAGGGAGGAAGCACGAGCGCACAGGGCAGCAGCAGCGTCGGGGCACCAGTCTCCTCTGCGATTCAGCACCCAGCCACGGGATTCACACGCGGCCTCCAGGGAACACTGTTGCAATGTGCAAACCAGGGAGGAATCAGCGATCCACTCTGCAATGGGTAAGGAACCCGGCTTTCAGTTTCCAGCGGGCACGAAGCTCACCTGGGCCCCAGCAGGAGATAGGAGGAGAGCGGTAGCGCCGGTCAGTGAAGGGGCCGAGAGCCGGCTGTAGATCTCGGCAGGACAGTCCCGATTTCGCCGAAGGGCACAATTAAGTTGCCCTAGCTCTCCGCGCACTAATTCAGGGGCTCTAGGAGGCCAAATCAATCGTAATGCAAGTGTTTGCTATAGAAATGGGTAAGCCTGGAACGGAGCTACATCAAGAAGCAGCCATTCTGTAGCGGGCTCACTAGCGCCCCCCTTCAGCTACCTTATTTTTAAATATTTTCAAGATAATAAATTAAGAGTGTCTCAATCAGTAAAAATCAATAACAAATTGCTTAGCTTTGTTTGATGATGAGTTGTACGATCATCATCAAACAAAGCTAAGCAATTTGTTATTGATTTTTACTGATTGAGACACTCTTAATTTATTATCTTGAAAATATTTAAAAATAAGGTAGCTATAGTTTGGTGGTTGTTGATGTGAAAGTGAGGGTAATGAGTCAGAGTTTCTGGCTTCCGCCCTGGGATACTGAGACCACATTGCTACCGATAAGGAAATTTCTCTGTGTCAACGTCTCATATTTATAAACATTGCAGTCTCTTTCTAGAACATATTACTTTCTGGTTAGCATACAGAGTTTCTTTGGCTATTTTGATTTTTACTCTGTAAGAAATAGACCGACAACGTGATTTGCGTATCTGGACAATGACATAAATGTTCGGGCAACTGTATTCATGGCCAGTTGTTGAGACTGTAGGGCGTGCTTTGGGAGGCCATGGAGAATTATATTAGAGTAGCCAAAGTGAGGAAAAATGATGGCTTGGCAAACTGTGTGAAAATCTGATGGTTCAAGGAGAGGGCGTAGGTGCCAGAGGGTTCTTAGTTTATGGTAAACTGATTTGGTAATGTTTTGTATGTGGGTTTCCCAATTCAGATGCTGGTCCAATGTGATTCCCAAGTAGCATACTTCCTGCTTGGTTACAAGGTTGATATCATTCAGCTTGAGGGAAGGTGGTGCGGTGAAAGTATTGCCTTTAGTTATAAATAGAACCTCCGACTTTTTTGCTGTTAACCGTCAGGTTGTGGGAGGCAAGCCAATCTGAAACTGCTTTGAAACACTCTGTGATGGGAGAGTAGTCAGGGTTGTTTATTGAAAAGGGGGCATAGAGTAAGACATCGTCAGCATAAATGTGGTAGTAGACTTTGAATGATAGTACAGATTGGCTGGATATATACATTGAAGAGCAGGGCGTAGAGGGATGAGCCCTGTGGGACACCTTGTGTCTGCTGGAATGGTTTGGATGTTTGCATTTCTACACGGACTTGCTGTTGGCGGTCAGAAATGTATGATTTAAACCAGTTGAGGGCTATGTTCCTTATCCCTATTTGGTGTAGGCGGTTAAGTAGGAGATTGTGGTTGACTGAATCAAAAGCAGAGGTGATGTCCATGAATATTAGGATGAATCCTTGTTTATTATTGTTTAATCCAGTGTGGAGTCTGTCTAAAAGAGTTGTCAGTAGGGTTTCCATGCCATGATGCTGTTGGAATCCATGCTGTTGGGGGTCTAGAGGTGAGTACAAGTCAATGTGGTCTTGTGTTTGTTGGTGAACAACCTTTTCCAGTATTTTGGCTAAGTAAGGAAGACTGGAGATGGGCCTGTAGGAACTGGCCTCCGATGGGTCAAGTTTGATATTTTTTATCAGTGGTCTTATGGAGGCAGTTTTGAGGGGAGGTGGTAGGAATCCTTCAGACAGTGAGAGGTTGACAATTCTGGTGATGACTGGGCTGAGGTTCGTTCGTGCCTATTTGATCCAAAATGCCGGACATGGATCAGTCAGGAAGGTAGTAGTGTTGATTCCACATATGATTTTCTCAATTTGTTCAGAGGAGTATGAATAAAAGGTCTCTAATGTGGATACAAGTGAGTCGTTAGTAGAGGGGGGGTTCTCAGATAGGCTACAGAGGTCAGGCTGGTCTGAGTGAGGCACTGCTGAGGTGGTTTTACTTTGAAAGTATGCAGCAAAGGTCTCTGGGCTGGGGATATTTGTTGGTTTTTGTGAGGATGCGTCCTTAGTAAGGGTTTTGATGATTTTGAAAAGCTCCCGAGGTTTGTTGAGGGAGCGCAGGAGGGTGTTAGTGTGGTGATCCTTTCTCTTGTGGTTGACAGCTTTGAGATGCTGAAGAAGGGAATTTAGGTATGCAGCTTGGTTGTTGGTATGTCTAGAACATCTCCAGTGGCGTTCCAGCTTTCTGAGGTGCACCAGTGATTCACGTAGGTCAGTAGTGAACCATACGGCTGTATGGATCTTGAATGAGGGTTTTGTGGAAGGAGGAAGGAGTGCATCTCTCGAGATGTTGTCATTCCATTTGTCTATTAGGTTAGCCAGATCATCGGTGTTAGAATTGAGTTCATGCAGACTGTTGTTGAGAAATGTTTCTTTGTTGAAACATCTGAAGTGGCGGAAGACGGGAGAGTTTGACGGGGAAACCTGTCATTTATCACTGTCATGTGGAATATAGAAGAAGATGGTATTGTGGTCAGACCAAGGGACCGGTAGCATAGTTGGTGGGATAAGTTTGCTTAAGGTGTGGAGGGGTAGAGAGGTGAATATAAGGTCTAGGATGTTACCTCTAACATGGGTAGGGGTGTGGATGAGCTGGTGGTAGTTCAGCATATTCATTGCATCCAGGAATGTTGCAGCGTGCTTGGCAGGGAGAGAAGGGAGATTAAAATCACCTAATAGCCAGAGCTTTTTTTTGTTGGTATCATGGTTGCAGGGCATGTCAAGGATTGTCGCAAGTTCATCGGTGTTTGATGAAGGAGGCCGGTAGAGCAGGCCAATTGAGAGGGACTTATTAGAGATCATGATGTAGTCAAGGTTGGTTGCACTCTGTCTAATGCTGCTGAGAGTGCTGACACGGACATCGAACCCAGTGGAGACGCAGAACCGCTTGGGGCTGTGAAGGAATGGCTAACAGAATTTAAAGAGGATTTAAAAGCAGAAATGGGCCAATTTAAGATGGAACTGAAGGAAGCTCTGGGGGCCTTGACACAGAATCTGAGGGATCTAGGAGCAAGAGTGGAGGAGACTGAAGAACATTTGGAACAGCAGGCAGGTATGCTGGGAGAGCTGAGGTCTGGCTGGGCCAAGCTGAAGTGGTCACAAGACCTGCTAAAGGCCAAAACAGAGGACCTAGAAGATAGGTTGCGATGCAGTAACGTGCGTGTGAGGGGAATCCCTGAAGAACCAAGATACAAGGACTGTGAAGTGGTGCTATTGCAATTGTTTGGGGCATTGTTGAAAGAAGTGGACCCCATAGGTGAATGGGATAAAAGGCAGTTACAAATGGACAGAGCGCATTGGGGCTTGTGTCCCATCTGGAATAATAGACCAAGAGATGTGATTGCCTGCATGAGATCTTTCAAGATGAAGGAGAAGCTGCTGGCAGCGGCGCACAAACTAGGGCCCTTCAAGTGGGAAGGGAGTGAGATCGAGCTGTTTCAGGATCTGTCTGCAGGCATGCTTCAGCAAAGATGAGAGCTTCAAGGGATCACAGCGCTGTTGCGCAGAGAGGGATGGAAATAGAAATGGTTCTACCCTTTTGGACTCTTGGTAACTGTGCAGGGCTCCTCGCATAGAATTCAGAACGTGGGAGAAGCGTGGCAAACACTCAGGTACTTGGGAGTAAAAAACCTGCCGGAGAGCATTCCGAACGGTCAGCCAAAGGAGCAGCGACCACCCCCGAAGAGCACAAGGATGAAGTGGCAATGGGTGGTGAACAAAAGTAGAAGGCTAACCAGGCTATCTAGAGGCAAAGAGCAGCAATCTGCAGACGGGGAGTCTGGAGTGTGAGAAGCTTGAACGGACAATTCAGTTATTTGGAGCCACATCTGAAGGACTGGGGTAGAATGTAGGATGTGAGGGAGAATGATGGGTGGGGAACAGGAGGGAGGGATGAGGGGGATATGTATAAAGGGGGACGAGTTTGTATGTATGAAGGACTATTTGTATGGTTGGAAGGGGGGAATGTGGAGGGGGTGAGTTGCTTGAGAAATTAAAGTATTGATATTTTTGTAGGGGTTCATTAGGATTGGAACTGCAACACTAAAATCAAAGGGGGGGATAGGGAGGAAGGGAGTGATTAAGGGGAGGAGTGAACATGTGGGAGTGGAAAGCTGGGTGGGGGGTGGAGGGGTAGTGGGCAGGGGTAGGAGCAAGGGAAATAGGGGGAGAGCGCCCAGTCACAGGAAAGGAGCCAATTACTCCGGAGGGCATGGTAATGCAGGGAGGGGAAGGTGGGGGGTAAGGGGGAGGGGAGGGGGCAGGGGAGGGTTCAATCTAGAGAAGGGGCTCAGATAACTGTAGAAAGAGATAGACTTGGCCCGGTTAGAAGGGAATAATGGGAAGGATACTGTAGGATCAATAAATGTGAAAGGGCTAAATAATCCATGCAAGAGACACCAGTTGTTCAGAGAAGTACAAAGGCTAGGATGGGAGATAGTGATGGTGCAAGAGACCCACCTGAGGAGAAAGGATGAGGGGTTACTGCGGAGGATGGCCTATCCACAACAGTACTTTGGGGGACCAAGGGGAAGGGGGGCAAGTAAGAAAGGGGGGTAGCCATATTGCTAAGGCGGGATAGCACATTTAGAGTGAGCGAGGTATCAAGGGATAAAGAGGGAAGGGTCTTGATACTAGGGGGGAGTGGCAGGGGGAGAAGGTTTCTATAGTTAATGTATATGCACCTAATGAGAGGCAGGTGCAGTTCTGGAGAGGGGTTCGAGAATTGCTTGCTAAACATGTCCAAGGGAAGCTTATTATGGGGGGAGATTTCAATCTAGCACACCAGCCGCAGTGGTATAGACAGGCTAAGAGAGGGGATGGAAGGAATAAGGCAAGAGGGGTGCTGAAGCGAATTATGAAAAGATACCACCTGGGGGATACTTGGAGGCAGCAGCATCCAGGGTGCAAAGAGTGCACTTTTTACTCCAAGCCGCATGATAGCTTCAGCAGAATTGACTATCTGCTTGTGGACCATGGGTGGGATTCTAGGGTTCAGGAAGCTGAAATTGGCAATATCACCTGGACGTGGGTGGAGATAGGGGATAGTAGGGGAGAGGAGGGGGTAAGATTTTGGAGGCTTAATGAAAGTCTATTAAAAAAAGGAAGTAGTAAGGGACGTAAAAGCATGCCTTCAGGAGTATTGGAGGTTAAATAATACTGGGGAAGTAGGGAATGTGAGTGTATGGGAAGGAATGAAGGCTGTGATTAGGGGAGGCTCTTGATGTGGGCCACAAGATTTAAAAAGCAAAGGCTTGCACAGGAAGATGCCTTACTACAAGAAATAAAGCAGAGCAGTATAGGGAACGGGGAAATCTGCAGAGCCTCAAGAAGTTAAACCAACTCCAAATGGAGTTGCATAAATTGCAGGTAGCAAAGATTGGGTGATAGTTGAATAGGCTGAAACAGCGTTATTATGAGTGGGGAGATAAGGCGGGGAGATTATTGGCTAATAAGCTGTAAAAGAGGGAGGTCCAGGCAGCTGTAACAGTGCTGAAGGGGGCCAAGGGAGAGATCTTAAGGCCAGAGAAGCAAATTGGGGAGAGATTTTGTCAATTCTATTGAGATTTATATAAGCAAAAGGAGGGGGGTGGACCCCAACGCAGGGGGAAGAATATTTAAAGGGGATAGAGCTGTCGAGGCTGGGGGAAATGGAAAGCCAGGCTCTGGAGGCGGAGATATCAAGGGAGGAAGTTGAGCAGCCCCTTAAGGACCTGCCCACCGGGAAAGCCCCTGGTTTAGATGGGCTGACGGTAGCTTTCTACAAAACCTTTGGGGGTGACCTGATGGAGATGCTGCTAAGGGTAGTCAGTGGTATACAACAGGCAGGGGGGCACCTCTCCGCTGATATGCTTACAGCGGGGATCACAGTGTTGTTGAAGGGGAGGAAGGATCCACTGCAGTGTGGGTCTTACCGCCCTATCTCTTTGCTCAATGTGGATGTGAAAATAATAGCAAAGGTGCTGGCAAATAGATTGGCAAAGTGGATGCCGGAACTGATAGGATTAGATCAAACAGGGCTCGTAATGGGGCGGCAGGCATCAGATTTATTTATTTATTTATTTATTTATTTATTTTATTTATTTATTTCTTCTATACCGCCCCTTCCAGTGATCAAGGGTGGTTTACATGGAACAAATTAACAAATTATGTATACTTCTGTATACATTACATTGAACAGAAAACGTTCTAACTTTTTACATGGAAAAGATTAACAAATTATGAGTACTTCTGTATACATTACATTGAAACAGAGTAACTTTCTAACTTTTTAACTTTTTACAAATAATGACAGATGTAAAAAACTGTCCAAACTATTTACATAAGTTATTTACAAGTGGTTCTATATAATGGTTTACAGAATAATCGTGATAACATTATACAGATAACAGATATAACATTATAACATATAACAGATAACATTAAGAGGGTGTTAGAAGCCATCCAGGTGGTGCAGAACCAGGGGGAGGAGACTATGCTGCTTTCTGTGGACGCTGAAAAAGCATTTGACAGAGTGGACTGGGATTTTCTTTTCTTAGTAATGAGAAAGATGGGCATAGGACCGAAGTATGTGAAATGGGTGCAGGCCGTTTATAGAGGCCCTAAAGCACGGATAAAGATCAATGGGAGATATACCTCTGCTCTTGGCCTAGAAAGGGGGACACGCCAGGGATGTCCTTTGTCCCCTATTTTGTTTGCTATTGCAATTGAGCCTTTGGCGTGAGCAATAAGGGAAGATGAGAAGGTGAGGGGGTTAAAGGTGGAGGGGCACCAGCATAAGATATCTCTCTTCGCGGATGACGTGTTGCTGGTGGTGTCTCATCTGGAGGGGTCTTCACCAGAGATTATGGATCAGCTGGGGAAATATGGGGAAGTCTCGGGATTTAAAATGAACCTGGATAAGACTGAGGCTCTGAATATTAATCTTCTCAAACCAACCTTTGGGAGGTTGAAACAAAGTTACCCCTTTCAGTGGGCTGAGAAGGCCATTAAATACTTGGAGGTCAATTAAAAAAAAAAAAAAAAAACGGCCCAGCCACAGAGCTTATATGAGGCTAACTACAGTAAACTTTGGAAGGAGGTAGGGCAGGATCTGCAAGGATGGGCAAGAGCAGGGATTTCATGGCTGGGCCGTATAGCGGAGGTAAAGATGAACTTCCTGCCGAGGATATTGTATTATTTCCAGGCCTTGCCAGTGGCAATTCCAGGGGCCCACCTAAGGAGGCTTCAGAGGAGGGTGAATCAGTATATATGGAAGAAAGAGCCACCTAGGATAGCGAGAGCTGTGATGTATAGGCAGAGGGAAGAGGGGGGTTGAGGGTGCCAAATTTCCAAGCATATTATTGGGTGGCCCAGGCCCGGCATTTATTTATTTATTTCATTTATTTATTTTCATTTATATACCGCTACTTCCAGCGATCAGAAGCGGATAACATTATACGTCAAACATAACTATGGGTTACATCTGTAATGAGTCAAAAATTTACATTTGATTTTCGGGTGAGAATCATTAGAATTTACAATGTAATTTCAATATAAGAATAACATATATACAAGTTTTTACATGAGAAGAGCCTTATGACTACGCTTGTGGTGGTTCCATAGACAAGTGATTTACACTACATATTGAGGAATGGCTATTTTGGCTCTTAGGTATTGTTTAGGTCGGATTGTATAATTCTTTGAAGAGGTGCGTTTTTAACTTTTTTCTAAAGTCTCTCAGGTCGGCAATTGCTGGCAGTTGGTTCCATATGGTAGGTGCTGTGTAGGTGAAGGCTCGATTACTCATGCAGGCTTTGGCTGATCTGATGCTGGTTGGTATGCATAGAGTGTTTGCGTTGCATATTCTTCTATTTCTGGAGGGGGGTTGAGAGTTTATGAGGTTGTTGAGGTATGATGGTGCTATGTTGTGTATGAGTTTGAATGTTGTTATTAGTAGTTTGTATTTTATACGGGCGGTTATGGGCAGCCAGTGTAGTTCAATCAATATTGGTGTGATGTGTTCAGCATGTGATGGATTGGTGAGAAGGGGGAGAGGGGAAGAATTTTGTGGCCATAGAGGGGGTGTATGGAGGGGGGAAGCCCTTAGCCTGCCTTCCCTGGATGGGGAGGGGAGAGAGAGGGGAAAAGGTGTGGGATAATCCATATGTAAGCCAGGTGCTCCAAGTGTGGGATAAAATTAGGGAAATCGAAAGAAAGGGACCGGGGATTCAGTTCTCATTGATGCGGGAGATGTGTCATATGGGGGAGTTTCGCCCAGGGGGGAAGGGGGAGGATATCGAAGGTGAGCAAAGGTGGGGTTGAAGTGGTTTTACCAATTTGTGGATGGAGGGGAATGGGTCCCTTTTGAAGACTTAGAGGAGGAGTTCGGGCTGAGGGAAGGGGATAAATTCTATTATCGGCAGGTGCTGCATTTTCTAAGGCAGAAACTGGGGAAGGGAGGACTAGAGCGGGATTATACACCGCTGGAAGTGATATGGTATGGTAAGAAGACCTCCCCAGGCCCAACTTCAGTACTGTATAAGGCGATACAGGGACCCCGAGGCAGTAAACACAGGTACATGTTAGAATAGGAAAGGATCTGGGGATGGAATTGGAGGGGGGGGGGCAGTGGAAACATGTTTTTGATCAGTTTAGGTGGTTACCACTGTCAGTGGCTATAAGGGAAAATTGGTATAAGGTAGTTATGAGATGGTATTATGTACCCAGTCGCCTACATAAAATGTTCCCAGCAACATCCAAACTATGCTGGAGAGAGTGTGGGGAGGAGGGAACCTTTTATCAGATTTGGTGGACTTGCCCAAAGTTAAAGGCCTACTGGGAGGGGATCCGTGTGTGGATCGGGGAGGTGGTAGGGGTGGATGTGGCATTGAACCCAAGCGGTTATTTGATGGGATGGTGGAGCGAAGGGGGGCCACAGCGGGAAAGGAGGCAAATACTGGCATGCATGAGTGTGGCCCGCTGTGGGCTGGCATTTTGTTGGAAACAACAAAATGCCTCAAGGGTGGAGCATTGTGTTGAAAGATTGCAACAAATATATTTAATGGAAAAATTAACTGCCGCTCACTGGCAACCAATTGATAGATTTGAAAAGTTATGGGGCAAAGTGCTTGTCTGTCTCTGTAGGGATACTATGGGATAGGGGGAGAGGGAAGGATGGGTGCTTGGGTTTGGATTCTGGGGGGGTTATGATAAGCTATACTCGTGTAAGGGTGAGGAAGCTTGAAGTGGAAGGGGAAGCAGTCTTCTGAAGAAAGGAATCAGATGGGAGGAGGGGGTTAATGAGGATTAGTAAAGGGAAGGGAATGTTGCCATGGGGAAGGGAGGGAGGAAATGTAATTGAGTGTACTGAAGAAAATGGCAATAAGATTGTATATTATTGATGGAAATATGAAAAGTGTTCAATAAAAATATAAATACAAAAAAAAGAGAGTCAAATCAGCCCAGGCATAAGGGAAAGAAAAGCCGTCCGCTAGCCATCTGGATAGAGTGTATTTGCTAATGGCAGCCCATGGCTTGTTTGGGTCCAAGGAAACAGAAAGCTTTCTAAGGATTTTAGTCCACCAGATAGAAGGTTAAGAATCTCTTTCTATCCAATATATGCATGGCAGGGTCAGCCTTTTGAACATGAATCTTGGAATCTTAGGAGCCGGCTGCTAAACCCTAGGTCAGAGTGCATGCCCCCTCCCACACCCCAAAAAAAGATGTATCACAGCTTCTGTTTTAGGTTTTGGGGCCTCATTTATTAAGATGGTTTTTCCATGTTCTGTTGGGATAAAAACTTAATATATCAGGCTATTATTAATGGGCTACTGCACAGTGCCAACAGTCCAATACAAGGCAGTGTCCCCCTCCTCCTCCCTCTCCCACCACCTTCACTGACCCTTTAAACTAACCTATGTGTGGTGCAGAGGTGGGGCTGCCTGTGTGTCTTCCATGTGTGTGTGTGGAGGGGGGGGGGGTGTAGAGGTGGCGTGTGTGTGTGTGTGTGTGTGTGCATGCATGTGGCGTGCCTACCCGTGTGTCTGTTGTACAGAGGTGGAGTGCTGGTTTGTGGTTTTGTGTGGGTGGGGTGCTTGTATGTGTTGTGGTTGGGTTGGGGGGATGCACCTTTTTTGCATACACAGATTGTGTTCTTTTGTCCCCATGCATTTGTCCCTTTAACCTCCACCCCTTGCATTCTTCCCTCTCCCCTTCAACCCCTCCCTAGTCTCTCCCCTTCTCCCTATCCACTAGCACTCCCACCCGCTACCTTGCATTCCACCCCATCCTCCTCCTCCTTTTTTTAGACTACTTTCCCTTTAAATATTTGCTGCCTCACCCCCCTCCCCATCTATATTTTGTTTCCTGTGGGCCTGCTCACTGCTGTCCTCTGCATGGGGGCTGGAATCCTCAGGGGCAGCCTGTTACCTTCCTGGTCCGGCCTTCCCCTCCTGTCCTGCCTGCAGGGATCTGGTCTCCCAGGGACAGACAGAAGGGGCTTTAGCAGCATTCACGACTCTCTTCTTGTCTTCTTCCCATGGGCGATTGGATCCCCACAGGCAGCTAGCTGCCTCGAAACCACAGTCGCCTTCCTCTCTTGTTCTGCCTGCAAGAAATCGGATCCCACAAGCAGACAGAAGGGGTCTTCTGCCCCACTTTTTGAAAGGGGGGGGGCAAGAAAATCCCAGGCGGCAGATCACAATGGTGACCAGAAATTGGTGCTCAGATTTGTCAAGCTCTAGTATAAATTCATTTGAAGAAAAAAATAATATAGTAACATTCATTTTCTAAGTTAAATATGTCAATGTTCACAGGAAAAATATGAAATTCGCCTGGAGTCCTTGAGGAAAGAGCTGAAAGAGATTCTGGAACTGAAATCCAGTGATGAGCGAAAAGTCGAGGAGCTGGTGGTAGGTGTCTGCGTCTCCCTCTGAGCTGCTTTGTGCAGAGTCCTGTTCCAGTCAAGCTATAAACGGCCTGAGTAAGATGAAACTTATGTGTTGGGCAGTTTTCAAAAGGTTTTATGTGCAGAAATGGGGCTTTAAAAGATTGTCCAACACATATGAGAATATACACCTGTATCCAATAAGCATGGAAGAGTGAGTGTGTTGGGGTCCCGTTCCTGGGGTCTGCGATAAGGGTAGAGAGTCAAGTTATTCATATCTTTTTACATTTCCAGAAGTATGCATGGAAGATTACAGGGAAAATACCCACATGAATAACTTCTAAAAATGTATGCAGTTGCTTGTGCCTCAAGTCAGATTTTCAAAGGGAAACTTTACCTCTTGAGAACTGGTTTAAAATCTGCAATTGCTGCAAACCTAACACATAAGGTGCACTTTTTGAAGGTTGCTAATTAATAACATTCACTATGACCCAAGAAATAGGTACTGAACATTCTTCCTCTGGACATGAAATGGAAGATAATCTTTGTACATCTGCCAACTTGTTTGTGTAGCTGTTGGGCAAGAGCACTTCCAATAGCTGTTCACACATACTGAGGTGTTTTTCTGAAAGAAAGAAACCAGCATTATCCAAGAAAATAAATGTGATATCACCCTTGACACTTGCATCAGATTGTGAGTTGCAATGAGGAATCAGTCTTAAATAGATCCTGCTGACATCTGTTCTACGTCCAAATGCTCCATCAAGCAGTCCTTTGTGGCATCCAGAATCGTTACTCCATTAGCTTATTACAATGAGACATTTACCTAATCCATATCAGGATAACTGAATTCTCTCATTATTACTGTATTGCCATTTTTTTAACTTTTCTAATTTTTGTTAGCATTTTATTATAGGTTTCCTCATCTTGGTTGAGTGGACAGTAGTGTACCCCCAATGCTATACTTTTGCTTATTGCACAAGAATTTCTAGCCATAAGGATTCCACATAGCATTCTGTTTCCTGCTGGACTTTTATCATATTTAACTATTCCATCCTTAACATACTGGGAGTAATTTTCATAAGAAGCCGCTTTTTTAGGTGCCACCAATGCACCTAAATATTGGTATTTTAATCATTTATGCACAAAAGTTGTTTCTTATAATATATCAACTAGCATTAAAGTATATGCATTGATTGCATCATGTGTACTTCATTGTGGGTGTGCATATGGACGGAGTTTCATTGGAGTGTATACAGAGCGCAAAAGTATGCACATTGATTATAGAATATGATAATTTTGCCCATGTGTGGATCTGGATTGCTGGGAGGAAAGAGAGAGCAAGCCAAGGCTGGAAATCCACTTTAAAGGAGAGAGTGCAGGATTGGTCATCTCATCACACATACAATGGTGGCCATCTTGTGTTTGGCAATAGGCTGGGCCATTTGGCAAACAACAGGAGGCAGGCATTGAGTCAGGCATCGCGCCTAAAGGGAGAGAGGTCACCACCAGATGGACTGAAGGAGAAGCCAGACTAAATGGGACATATGCCCCCCCCCCCTTTTCTACCTACAGTCTAGGTTCAGTGATGCGGATACAGGGTTTTTTAAACGAACAATGGGGAGACATAGGTATATAAAAAAAGAGGGAAAGAAAACAGGCTAAGAATATATTTTGTGGTAAGCTAGAGTAAAGGGGGACATCTAGTGGCATTTTCTTGTACTGTATGAATGGTTGATGAATGCTTATGTTGTTAAGTTCCGTCGAGTTGGTGTCAACTCATAGTAACCCTCTGGATAGTTGTCCTAAACTGCATTTAGTTTTTGGTCAGGTGGCTCATAGTTCAACCATGTCCAGCCCCCAAAACGCCTATGTACCCTCGTGATAGTGTCTGGTTCTTCATCAAGAAAGGGCTGAGTTCCGGCTCCCTCTCCATCACCACACTCATACAGATGTGAAAAGCTGAAACCCAGTTATAGATAGACTTAGCTACTTTGGGCTTCCGATCCCTCACTCCTGCCCCTTTCTCTTTCTCTTTTTCTTTTCCCTCCTTGTCCTCTCCCTCCTAGTCCCTGACAAGTAACACAAATATTTATTTATTTAGTTTTATATACCGCACTATTTGAAATCAGTGTGGTTTACAGTATAACAACTTAATACATAGAACATGTTTGCATTGAACAGGTTTACATTAAACAGGTAATAGAGCTTACAAATAAAATTGAAACAGAATACATCATCATAACATAATGAACATAGTTTTAGCGACTACAAGCATAATATATTGATATAAAAATATTGATATAAAAATATATCAATAAACGCTTTCTTCCATATTTTCTTCTTCATCTTTTTTGATACCGCATGTGCCAGTGATGACACACCGCATCGCATGTTCACCCCTTCTGTCACCTCTGCCAGCTCAAGTGGTTGGGACATGGCTGCTCCCATGGCCGCATCAGCGGGGCCTGTCCCAACTGCCCGGCCAATACCTTTCCCACCCCTCAGAACCCTTATTGCCCATCTTCCTCCCTTTAAACTTCTTGAAAGCCTTTTGAATGAATTTAACAAAGTCAAACTCTCCGTCACTATCCAACGAGGAGCCTTCCAATGTCATGATGGACATTTTTCCTGAATCAATAACTGACTTACCGGAGGGAACCGGTTGTGTAGGGGTGTGCCGTGGTTTGCTCTGTCCACTGGGCACGTTGTGATCGCCAAGGTCATCTATCATGCAAGGGGGAGCCTCGAGTCACCATCAGACTGCCCCGGGGCTGAGCTGAGTGACTTGTTCTCTGAGGTCCCTCATCACTTCCTCCATTTTGGTGCTCATGACCCTCGATTCTGTAACCTTCTTTGCTGTCACCGCCTGCTTACTGCACCATATAGAGGCCACAGTCATGCCTTCTGTCCTCTTCCTTCTGGCCAACGCCATTGCTGACTTGGCGTCGGCTGGGCTCTGGTTCGCTGGTCCTCTCTTGTGTTCCGCGGTTCGTCATTGTCCCTGCATCCTGCTCTGTCCACTGCTGTTCTTGCGAGACATGTCTATATAAGAAAAATGCTATGGGGTGGTGAGAGGGAAGAATGTCATCCACTGATCAATATTGACCTGTCAGCCCAGTTCATTGTGACCCTATTCTGCCTGTCCAAGCCATGACTGAGGACTGGACTCAGCATCATTTACTCGTACCATCCCCCCCTTTTCTATATTTTCCCTTATTCTTTCCCTCCCCCTCTTTCTTTCTTTCTTTTTTTTTTTTGTCTACCATCAGTGACAATGAAGCAGTGTATAAGCATTCTACCACATTACTGGCTGAAAGTGAAGGTGATCTGAAACATTTGCTTCTCAAGATCAAGGAACATAGTCTTAAAATGGGCCTGCATCTTACTGTAAAGAGGAAAAACATCCTGACTACTGGCAAAATTAATAGGTTCATTGTTGGAGAAGAAATCAAAATAGTGGACAACTTTGACCTACTTGGATCAACTATTAATAAAGAAGCAATAAGCAATCAAGAAATCCGATGACGCATTGCGCTTGGCAGAATGGCTGTGAAAGACCTAGACAAGATTCTCAAGAGCAGAGATGTCTCTCTCCATGCCAAGATTTTGGCATTTTTAATAACATCATAAGGATGTAAAAGTTGGACAGTGAAAAAGACACAGGAAGAAAATTGATGTCTTTGAATTATGGTGCTGGCGACAAATACTATGTATACTATGTATCAACTTCTAAACCTTTTCACCAGAAGCAAGGAGTCCCGCAGGGATCATCACTCTCCACCCTGATGTTTAATATCTACATGCAACCCATCTGTAATCATGTAGTAAGTTTTGTAAATAGTTTACCCCTGTTATCCAAGTTTTTGTGCCCTGTTATCTGTAAACTCATACGTGTTAACTGTACTGAGCATTTTTGTTCCATGTAAACCGCGCTGATGATGAATAGTGCGGTATATAAGAGACTGTAAATAAATAAATAAATAAAATAATAAATAAATCTCATTCGCTCTTTTGGGGTAAACTGTTTGGTATATGCGGACGACGTCCTACTTTACATGCCCTTCTCAACAGAAAACCCAGACCTTTCACCACTTACAGAATGCTTTGATTCAGTATCCAATTGGCTTCAATCACAAAACCTTAGAATTCAGCACAAGAAAACGGAGGTGCTTTTCATCACGAGGAATTTAAATTTCATAACACCAACACATATAAAAGTCAAGGAAGCAGAACTCCAGACTAAATCTGCGATCAGGTACCTTGGAGTCACCCTGGACCAACGCCTTGACATGAAACTCCACTTAAGCAATGTAGTCAGAGCGATATACCACAAAATCCGTACCCTAAGGCACCTTAATTTCCTACTGGATCCAAGCGACTTCCGGACTATCTATCAGGCACTAATCATGCCTCATTTTGACTACGCCAATTCAATCCTGCACGGTCTCCTGCTATCTACTTTAAACCCTCTACAGCTTGCAATGAATTCTGCAGCGAGAGTTCTAATCGGAGCGCCTAAGAAAAATCATATCACACCCATCCTAAAACATCTTCACTGGCTCCCCATTCAGTCCAGACTATCGTTCAAAATTCTGATGTTTACTTTCAAATCAATCAATGGCCTAGCCCAGGGGTGGGCAAACCTTTTGACTCGAGGGCCGCAATGGGTTCATATATTGGACCCGGGGGCCGGACCAAGAGTAGATGGACGGTGTGTATGTGTGAATTAATATAAATTAAATTTAAATTTGTAACATTAAATGTTTAGATTAATTTAAGGTAGAAAAGCATAAAAAGAGATATTTTACAAAACTTTTATGCAATGTATTTCTTTCATAAAATAGTACCTTCAATTTTAGTGGCCGTAGTTTGCCCATCCCTGCACTAGACCATGCCTCCCTACTTCCTTCTGTGGGTGGGTCTTTTGGTTTCTAAAGCGTGGCAGCCAAAGTGGGGGCTGTCCCACCCGCTTCATCCAAAAAGATGGGGTGGGCAAGATATGAGCGAGATTTAAGATTCTGAATCACCTCACATGAATCTGCAGTTATTGCGTGCCGAAGCGTCAGGAAGTGGGATATCCAGATCCTCCCAAGTGACCAGCCCATTTCCTGTCCTAGCCCCCCCATAGCCCATTATCAGTCCTAACCCCCCCATAGCCCATTACCAGTCCTAACCCCCCATCACCCCATTTCCAGACAGCCCCATCAGCCCACAGCCCATTGTCAGTCTTAACCCCCCCATAGCCCATTACCAGTCCTAACCCCCCCATCAGCCCACAGCCCATTACCAGTCTTAACCCCCCCATAGCCCATTACCAGTCCTAACCCCCCATCAGCCCACAGCCCATTGCCAGTCTTAACCCCCCCCCATAGCCCATTACCAGTCCTAACCCCCCATCACCCCATTTCCAGACCGCCCCCATCAGCCCACAGCGCATTGCCAGTCTTAACCCCCCCATAGCCCATTACCAGTCCTAACCCCCATCACCCCATTTCCAGACAGCCCCCATCAGCCCACAACCCATTGCCAGTCCTAACCCCCCCCCCCCCATCAGCTCATGGAAATTAAAATTTAAAAAAAAGCTGGCCGCTGCCGCCACGGCAGCATGGAGTGTCCCGCGGGGCCCCCTCTGCCCGGCTGAACTCTCCTGGCGCGCCTGAAGCCCTCTGCTCTGGCTTGCAGATACTCGAAGGGAGAGTGTCTGTCTCCCTCGCGTCTCTGTTAAGCCCGCAGGGGCTGATGGGAAGCAGGGGCTGATGGGAAATTTCCCATCTGCCCCTGCGGGCTTAACAGAGACGCGAGGGAGACACTCTCCCTTCGCGTATCTGCAAGCCGGAGCAGAGGGCTTCAGGCGCGCCGGGAGAGTTCAGCCGGGCAGAGGGGGCTGGATTAAAAGGTCCGCCGGGCCGTATACGGTCCGCGGGCCGTAGTTTGCCCATCCCTGGTCTAGCCTCTACATCACTAGCAAAACTCATTCATACCACACCATCCAACAGGTCCAGGAGATCTACAGCGATAAACTCATTAGTTGTCCCAAAAGAATTAACCCACTGCACTCATGCTACAGCTAACAGAGCTTTCAAACTATGTGCACCGAGAAGCTGGAATTCTCTCCCACCCAACATACGAGCAATCACTGACTTGGTCCAATTTAGGAAGGCTGTGAAACACTACCTATTCCTTCAGCACTACAAGATAAACGAAGATATAGTAACGTCTAAATAGATATCATGACTAAACCTATGCTATAAAACACTTATAAGTATAGCTTTTATAATATGAAAATCTGATGTAAATAGTTACCCCAAGTTATCCAAGTTCTAGTCCCTGTTACCTGTAAACACTGTTCATTATATGCAACGTGTATGTTTAATGTTCTATGTAAACCGCACTGATGTTGAATAGCGCGGTATAAAAGAAATGTAAATAAATTAATTAATTAAATACCATGGACTGCCTGAAGAACAAACCAGTCGGTACTACAGGAGATCAAACCTAAGCTTTCTTTAGAAGCTCAGATGACAAGACTTCGACGTTCATACTTTGGACAAATCATGTGAAGTCAGAGATCGTTAGAGAAAGACATCATGCTTGGCAAGGTAGAAGGTGAACACAAAAGAGGAAGGCCAGCAATGAGATGGATCGATACAGTAATAGCAGCATCGGATCACCGACTTATGGCTCAATGAGGTGGCACAGAACAGGCTGTTACATCATGAGGGGGGTACCAGTCTTTTCTGGTGTTCAACATGTGGGTGACCGAGCAGACATACCCCTCATGGGTGGTGGGTCAGGCAGCAGGGCATCGGTACTGTAGGGAAGAGTGGCCTAGTAGTTAGGACACGGTACCTCAAGCTGAAGGGCCAGTGGTTCAATTCACACCCAGGGACAGCAATCTCAGGCGAGAAGGACTGGGGTTTCTAATCCTATAGGCACTCCTTGTGACCTTGGGCAAGCCTCTTAACCCTACGTTGCCTCACGTATACATAAATTATGAGTCCTTTGGGGACAAGGGAATGTATCCAGTACCTGTTTGTAGTGATTACATAATGTAAACTGCTTTGATTGAAGGATAAGGCGCTATAGAAAACTGGTTAAATAAATAAAGTAAATACCATTGCCAATACAACACCAGGAAATGCACCTGCACGTCTGTTCTGGTTGTGGAGTAGGACACCCAGTCACAACCTGCACATTCAGCAATAATGGAAGGCTGCATAGATCCCAGGCTGGCCTCCAGGGGAGAGACGGTAGTAGTCCTATTGCCCATCAACCTTGAGAACATGCGTCAGTGGCTGTGGGCTTACTGTAGTCTTGGGGATGGGCTTGCACAGGGCTTTCACATCCCCTCAGCTAAGCCCAGGCACATTCCTCTACCCTCGAGGTGTGACCCACCATCCATTCTCCATAACATCAAGGTGATGAGGGATAAATTCGACAGGGAGAATGCCTTGAAGAGAATATCTGGCCCTTTTTGCAAGCTACCATTCATCGACCTAGTGGTATCCCCATTGGGCATACTGCCAAAGAAAGGACCAGGTAAATTACGATTAATACATAACCTGAACTACCTGGACGGTGACTCAGTTAACAATTGTATTGATCTGCAGTTGTGTTCGGTGCAATATCATCCATTGACCAAGCCATAGTCATCCAGCAGAATAAATACCTATCCCTAAATAAACCAAATTGTCACACCGCAAAAAATCAGGGATCCAAAAACCCGGTGTTGCTTAATAAATTTACAGCAAAAATCTAATTTTTTTGTCGGAGAGGCCAACCAAGCAGAAGGAAGCACACCTTGTGCCGTTGTGGCCCGTCCTTTTATTAATTAAAACACAAACCTTGTGTTATCAAAATTAGGCAATAGAATGCAGTACTTAGCTGAGTTGGTGAAAAAGGCTGTACATTAAAGCAGCGGAAGGACGACGTGACACGTTTCGGGGAATCAAAAAACTTATTTCCCCTGCTTCAGGTCAAAACTGCCATGGAAAGTAACATCAGCCCTGTAAAACCAGGAAGGCAGCAACCAGCGTTCATTTAAAAGAACCAGTCTCAACGACTTCCGCCAAAATGCCAGATAGTCAGCATGTCAGCTGATGCAAAAGGGACCAATCACCATTAAGTAGGGAGGGTTCACAGCTGACAGCTCAGCCCCCTAAAAACAGCGATTGACAAAAATGAAAAAAATAAAAAAAATTGAAAAGAATTAATTAATAAACTGTGTGCCAATCAACCTGTAAATTCAAACCCTTCGGGCTAACAGAGTCCAAACGAAAAATCCATCGCTGTTCAAGATTTTGAAGTGCCTGGAGACGATCTCCGCCCCACGGGTGAATAGGTATAAAATCCAAAATTCGCCAGTGCAGATCTAAAAAATTGTGAGCCACCTGTAAACAATGCTCAATCATAGGGGCCGTGAGAGTCTTCGTTCGCAATCGCGAAGCGTGTTCAGCCAGACGTATTTTAAAAGGGCGCGATGTGCGGCCAATGTAATAAAGAGAGCAGGGGCACACAATTTATTTATTTATTTTATTTATTTATTTAACAGCTTTTATATACCGCGCTATTCATCATCAGCGCGGTTTACAATTTAACAACTTTATACTTAAAACATATAACATATGTCAAGTTTACAGATAACAGGGAGTAAAACAGGGATAACTGGGGTAACAAATATTAGCAACTATGTACACTAAATTAGCATGTGTACCCCAGGGATCTGTGCTAGGTCCGCTGCTTTTTGACATATTCATAAATGACCTGGAAAAGGGAATAACGACTGAGGTTATCAAATTTGCAGATGACACAAAACTATTTAAAGTTGTTAAAACCCATGAGGATTGTGGAAAATTGCAAGAAGATCTTTATTTTATTATTATTTTATTTAACATTTCTTATATACCGCGCTATTTGTCATCAGCGCGGTTTACATCAAAACAATAGAACACTTGACCAGATACATTGGCCGTTGTTTACATAAAACGGGGAGTTAACATGGAGGAGAACTTGGGGAACTATTTACATTCAAGTTTATAGCAAACTTAGGAAACTATGTACAAATCGGTTGTATTACATATTAGGTATGATTACAGTGTTTTACGTCATGTAGTGGCTGTATGATATAGTGGGGGTGTGTGGGAGGTAATGGGGTATCAGGATGGGTATAATGTAAGAGAAAAAGGTGGTGTTTGAGGGCTTTTCTAAATTGAATAAGGTCTCTAATAGCTCTAATGTGTGGGGGGAGTTTGTTCCAGCATACGGGGGCATAGTTCCTGAAAGCCCTATTGGTGGTGATCTGGTTGAGTTTTGCGGATTCAATTGGTATAAGTAGCATGTTGGCAGCCTGGGATCTCCTGGATCTGTTGTCTGGAGAACGCGTTATGAGGTCGGAAATGGATGGGGGAGCTATCATGTTGAAGGCCTTGAAGGTAATGAGGAGGGTTTTGTACAGGATTCTACTGCTTATGGGAAGCCAGTGTAGTTCCTTTAGAATGGGGGAGATGTGGTCGACCCTTGAGGTTCCGTAGAGCACACGGGCTGCCGCATTCATGGCTAGCTGTAATGGTTTGAGGGAGCTCTTTGGAAGGCCATGTAGAACTATGTTGGCATAGTCGAAGTGCGGTGTGACTAGTGCCTGGAAGATGGTGCGGAAATCCGCGGATTCCATCATGGGCCTAAGATGCCGTAGGGTTTTTATCTTGAAATAGATGGTCTTGACAGTGCGTTTGATATGTTCCTTGAAGTTGAGTTGTTGATCAAGAATTACCCCGAGATATCGTATGTTGGATTTGATTGGAAGTTCCGCGTCTCTGACTTTGAGTGTTGGTGGCGGAGAGAAGGCTTTATTCCTTGTGATCATTAGTACTTCCGTTTTCTTGGGGGGCGGAGCCTGATGTCCAGCGGGATGGTCGCATAACGCTGAGGCTCCCGAGAGGCCTACTCAGAATCCTGAATTAACACCGTACATACTTGGAACTTCTACTCTGATCTTGCCGGGGCACATTGGTGAGATGGCGGGGACCAAACCCACGCGCCTGGAATTTGGATCTCCAGCGGCTTCTCACGGCAAACGTTCCAAAACTGAACCTCCGTCCCCGCAGAAGGGGCTGGCCTTGCGCGAGGGCCCCGAAATGCAGCAGGAAATCCTCGCAGAGATTAGAGGGGTCAAAAACCTCGTGCAGTCAAACGGTGAAGCACTCCGAGCGCTGCGGGAAGATTTTGGTGTGCTGCAAAGCAAGCTAGAAGGGCTTTCATCGCGTCAGGACAAAATGGAGAGCATATTGGACTCCCATGCGGCCCGGTTGTCCAAACTCGACAAAGTTGAACGGCAGGTGCGGGCCTTGCAGAAAGAAGTGGAAGATGGCAATAATAGAGTGCGCCGCAACAACATACGACTCGTGGGCATACCGGAGGGAGCGGAATCGGGAGACATGAAAGAGTTTTTATGCAAAATCCTCCCTTCCCTGCTCCACATCACCTTTACCAAAGATTTGGAGATCGATCGCGCTCATCGTGTACCCACAGGCATAACGCTCAACAGGAAGACCCCGCGGCCTATCATTTTTCGACTTTTGAGATATCAACACGTTGAGCAAATTCTAAATGCCTCTCGGGCAAAGGGCCATATGGAGTTTGAGAGCCACAAGATCTCCTTCTATCCCGACTTGGCTAAACCCACGGTCGACCGCCGAAAGCGCTTTCTGGAGTTCCGGCCGAGGCTCCAACAACTACAAGCACGCTATGGCCTGATGTACCCGGCCAAGCTCCGAGTCACGCTTCACAATCAGACAAGAACATTTGAGGACCCTGATCTACTAGCGGAGTTTTTGGATTCCAAAGAAGCCGACTTGATGCGCTGACTTCCAGAATATTCCTGCAAGTATTCTCATATCCGCTGTACCTGCCATATTGGATCTGCCGCAGCCCAGCAAAGAGTCTGGCGAGGGCAGTTTGTTGCCTTACTTTGATGATATCTGTGACCCGATTCCATCTACCCACAGTAGCCTCGATGAGTATCAGAGACAGTGTTACTTATGGACTCTGGTGTTTCTTTTCTTTTTTTCATGTCTTTCTATTTCCTCTCTAGGGCCTCCTCCCGCAGACATATGGTCGCCATATTCTTTGGGGGTTTTGCTTCTTCTCTAAGATACTTTGGTACATACTTTCAATATGGGGTGTATTAGCCAGAATACTCGGTGATTATGTCATTGTTGCACAGATTCTGATTATGTTGTATGTTTTCAAGCGCCCTTACCTAAAATGTCTATTACTGATTGATGGCACCATGTAAGATTTTCTCATTGAACGTAAAAGGATTCGAAGGAAACTCTTAAACTCAATATTAAAGAGGTAGTCTCCAAAGTCCGTGAGCTCACGAATCGTTGGTCTCCCTTATCTCTTACATGGTGGGGCCGCTTAGAAACTGTGAAAATGATGATAGTCCCCAAAGTGAACTACATTTTAGAAATGCTGCCATGCTTACTCCCGCTACATACTTATAAAGATATTGAGGGCCTTCTCGTCCGTTATCTCTGGCAGGGCAAGCCACCAAGGATAGCTAAACAAAAACTACAGTCTGTAAAGGAAAGAGGGGGTACCAGATTTCCTGATTTTCTTAGATATCATCAAGCCTTCCTACTTAAGCAAGGTGCCCGATGGCTAGATGCCTCAACAGACAGCAGACCAGTTTGGCTTGACATAGAAGAGGAGCTTAGTAGCCCAATTCCGTTGACCCATCTCCCCGGTATGTCCTATCAAGTAGACACCCGCCATCCACCAATGATTGTTGATACTCTTGCGGCCTTTAACACTCTCATTCTATCACTGGGCCCGAACGTATGTCCTCAGGACGGACTCCCGCTATGGAATAACCCCAGAATTCAAGTCCTAAATAGAACGATAGCATGGAAACCCTGGTACTCAAGGGGGATCTGGACACCCCAACAGCTTTTCTCTGCAGCTCGTTGGAAAACCTTTTCCGATTTACAAAAGGAATTTGCGTTACCAGCGAAACACTACTTTCAATTGATGCAGCTTCAACACTGCCTCAAAAGTGCTCGAATCATGCCGCCCTCTGCCCCTACTGAGGACGGGCTATTAGAGATAGTTTACTCTATTAGTAGTACACATGGGGTAGCCTCTAACTTTTATAAAATATTATGTCAGGGTACAGACACGGCCACTTTTAGAGCCCAACAAGCCTGGGAGCGCGAACTGCAAACCACTTTAACCCCTGTGCAATGGAGCGTTTTCTGGAGCAAAGTAGTGCGGGTTTCCCGGTCTGCCTCTGTTACCCAAACTCTCTTCTTTTTTGCACACAGATGCTTTTATACCCCAGAAAAAATAGCCAAATGGAACACAAATGCTAGGGACCAGTGTTGTTCTTGCCATACTGCCTTGGGAACCTTCGCTCATGTTATTTATGAATGTCCTCAACTACAGGTTTATTGGGGGCGGGTCTGGGGTTGTATTCAATTTATCTTACACCTTCACGAACCTCTCTCTTGGAAGATCGTGGGACTCCGCTCTGTGGCGGAGGTCCCCTCTCTTCCTAAGAAGGGTCGCTTTCTCCTTGATTTCATGCTGGGAATAGCCATATGCTTAATTACGAGGAATTGGAAGGATAGCTCTCGACTGACTGTCAATGAATGGTGGAACCTCGTCTGCTTATATAGTAAATATGAGCAGATACCTCGGAGAGCTACTCCCCATGCCCAACCTCACTCTCGCTTGTCTAAATGGCAGATGCTTAATGATTATGTACAATCTGCTCATTGCTCCAACATGCCTGTATAATGTGCACTCATCATGTTTCAGATCACCGTTAGGTTTTGTAACACAATAATGTAAGTACACGCCCGCTTCGGGAATGATTAGTTTTCTAGAGAAGAAGCAGGGGGGAGGGGGGTGGTAAGGGTTTACTTTGGTGTATGTATTACACTTTATGTATCTGTCTTTTAGCTGTATGTCTTTCTTTTCCTTTGTTGTTATAAAACGAAAATAAAGAATTTAAAATTAGTACTTCCGTTTTCTTGAAGTTTATCCGGAGGTTCTGAGTGAGTAGCCAGTCAGTTATTGTGTTGAAGCAGTCAACTAGCACTGTATAGTCGGGACAATTGATGGCAATGGGTGTGAATAGCAGGACATCATCGGCATACATAAGACACGATATGCAAAATGAACGGGCGATGTCACAGATTGGTTGCATATAGATGTTAAAGAGCGACGCGGAGAGGGAGGATCCTTGGGGTACACCTTGGTGCTGTTGGAAAGGTTCGGAGGTGGTGCTTTGAATCCGGACTTGTTGACATCTGCCTTCGAGGTAGGATTTACACCAGTCCCACGCTTGATCTCGGATTCCCTTCTCATGTAGCCGGATGAGAAGCTGCAGGTGGTCTACGGAGTCAAACGCTGCTGATATATCAAGGAAGATTAGTGCGAAGCCATTCTTTATACTGTCAATTCCATTGATCAAATACACTACAAAACTGGTAGCACAATCCGTCCGCCAACGAGATCTATGAATGGTAGCTGTATGAGCATCAATCCAGGTCTCGCCCGAAATAGTATTAACACAATACATGCAAGATCCACATGAAAAATGACCGGGGGATGCATGTGATGTTGGAGGGCTGTCAAGTTCAGCAGTAGTATGTACCAGGCGGTCCCGGAGATTAGCTCGATGGGAATACGCTATCCGGAGTTGACCCCGGAAACAAGCATGCACAGTAAGAACCCTTCATATAGGGAAAAATTCCCGTAATCTTGTCCTGTGGAGATGCAGTGGTCCCAGCGCAAAAAAGCCATTCCCGATGACAGTGCAAAGCTCGCTTATAAGCTAGAGAAATCAATCGCAATGGATAACCACGCCATTTTTGGATGACATTTTCTTTCTTTGGGCGGGCTCGCGCCCTGAATTGGATATGTTCATCAACAGTTTGAACACATTTAAAACTAATATCCAATTTACGGCCCAAATTGAAACTCAGTCGATTCAATTTTTGGATATCACGGTGAAGATGTCTTCCTCTGGTTTTATCACTTCATTGTACAGAAAACCGGTGCAACGGAACACCCTTTTACGCTATAACAGTTTTCATCCACCTGCTCTGAAGAGGGGCTTACCTTTTGGCCAGTTTTTACGGCTACGCCGTAATTGCACAGATCGAACTGATTTTAAGGAACATGCCAGAGATCTCAGTCATCGCCTACAGTGGCGTGGTTATCCATTGCGATTGATTTCTCTAGCTTATAAGCGAGCTTTGCACTGTCATCAGGAATGGCTTTTTTGCGCTGGGACCACTGCATCTCCACAGGACAAGATTACGGGAATTTTTCCCTATATGAAGGGTTCCTACAATGTTATGAAAATTTTACATCGTTTCTGGCCTGTTCTTACTGTGCATGCTTGTTTCCGGGGTCAACTCCGGATAGCGTATTCCCGTCGAGCTAATCTCCGGGACCGCCTGGTACATACTACTGCTGAACTTGACAGCCCTCCAACATCACATGCATCCCCCGGTCATTTTTCATGTGGATCTTGCATGTATTGTGTTAATACTATTTCGGGCGAGACCTGGATTGATGCTCATACAGCTACCATTCATAGATCTCGTTGGCGGACGGATTGTACTACCAGTTTTGTAGTGTATTTGATTGTGTGCCCCTTCTCTCTTTATTACATTGGCCGCACATCGTGCCCTTTTAAAATACATCTGGCTGAACACGCTTCGCGATTGCGAACGAAGACTCTCACGGCCCCTATGATTGAGCATTGCTTACAGGTGGCTCACAATTTTTTAGATCTGCACTGGTGAATTTTGGATTTTATACCTATTCACCCGCGGGGCGGAGATCGTCTCCAGGCACTTCAAAATCTTGAACAGCGATGGATTTTTCGTTTGGACTCTGTTAGCCCGAAGGGTTTGAATTTACAGGTTGATTGGCACACAGTTTATTAATTAATTTTTTTCAATTTTTTTTTATTTTTTTCATTTTTGTCAATCGCTGTTTTTAGGGGGCCGAGCTGTCAGCTGTGAACCCTCCCTACTTAATGGTGATTGGTCCCTTTTGCATCAGTTGACATGCTGACTATCTGGCATTTTGGCGGAAGTCGTTGAGACTGGTTCTTTTAAATGAACGCTGGTTGCTGCCTTCCTGGTTTTACAGGGCTGATGTTACTTTCCATGGCGGTTTTGACCTGAAGCAGGGGAAATAAGTTTTTTGATTCCCCGAAACGTGTCACGTCGTCCTTCCGCTGCTTTAATGTACAGCCTTTTCACCAACTCAGCTAAGTACTGCATTCTATTGCCTAATTTTGATAACACAAGGTTTGTGTTTTAATTAATAAAAGGACGGGCCACAACGGCACAAGGTGTGCTTCCTTCTGCTTGGTTGGCCTCTCCGACAAAAAAATTAGATTTTTGCTGTAAATTTATTAAGCAACACCGGGTTTTTGGATCCCTGATTTTTTGCGGTGTGACAAGCCATAGTCGTGACATGGCGGATGGGTGCTCAGGCATATCTAGTGAAGGCAGACATTGAGTCGGCCTTTCACCTGCTACTGGTTCATCCTGACTCTTTTAAGTTGCTTGGTTTTTGCTTTGATGGGAGTTTTTATTATGACAAATGCATGCCCATGGGCAGTTTGATCTCCTGTGCCTACATCGAGCTCTTTAGCTCATTTTTGCTTTGGGTGATTGAGGAAATCATGGGGCCTGGAACGGTGGTTCACTATTTGGATGGTTTCCTGTTTGCAGGCTCAGGATACGAGCGGTGCAAGCAGGTTATGATGTCTTTCCAGCAGGTTGCCTAGCACTTCGGCATACTCCTGGTGGAAGACAGAACCGTGGGCCTGGCGACAGTGATCACCTTTTTGGGTATTGAACTGGATGCACGAGCGCAGGTCTCGCATCTGCCACAGGATAAGTTTGACAAATTGAGAACACTTATCAAGCAGATGAAGCGCTCACGGAAGGCGACACTACAGCAGTTCCATTCACTGATTGGACTGCTTTGCTTTGCAACTAGAGTCATTCCCATGGGGAGGGTCTTTTGCCAGTGGTTGGCCATGGCAACGAAAGGGGTGAGCAAATGGTACCAACACATCAGGGTGTCAAAAGATATAAAAGATGATTTGGACATTTTGGAGGTCTTTCTGCAGACCATCAATGGTAGGGGCTTCTGGCAGGACCCTCACATTTTCAGCTCAGACTTAGAACTCTACACGGATGCTTTTGGCAGACTGGGATTTGGGATATTCTTTCATGGAGCCTGATGCTCTGAACCATGGCCAGGCGACTGGTATGCCCATAGCGACACAAAAGATATCACCCTTCCTCGAGTTGTTACGAATACTGGAGGCCCTAACATTATGCGCCCCCCAAATGGCAAACAAGACAATCACATTCCACATGGACAATATGGCAGTGGTCCAGGCGGCCAATGGGAAGTATGCCAGAATGCGAGGGGTGGTGGCGCTGTTGCGCCAAATAGTCCTGGTATGCCTAATACACAACATCACCTTTATTACAGAGCTTATCCCTGGTTATCACAACATCCTGGCTGATGCTTTCTCTCATTTTAAGATGGTGTCTCTTTGGAACAGTGCTCCAGGTGTGGATGTGGACAAGACCCTCATCCTAGCAACAGTTTGGGCCTCTGGCCCGCCGATGTATGGAGCCTCCTGATGGACTCCCTTGCCAGGCCAACCAGACACAGATACTTGAGAGCATGGGACGAGTTCCAGGAATTCTGTCAGAAGAAGGGAATCAGGTACGGTGATTGGTGTTGGGCCAACACTATCATCCAATGGCTACTCTCCTGCAGGGAGGATAGCCTGAGCAAAACGGCAGTCCAGACATGCCTGGCAACCATCACTTTCTTTATCAGAGTGATGGGCGAGTGAGTTTCTGTCATCAGACTTTGTCATCGCTAGGGTGGTGAGGGGATGGTCTGCTGGGCATAGCTGCACACCAAAGCGCCGACACCCACTTACACATGAGTTGTTGAGAGGAATGCTAAGGGCCATGGACATAGTCTGTCACGATGCGTTTGAGGCACGACTCTTCCAATGTGCCTTTGTATTAGCATTCTTCAGTGCAATGAGAGTGAGTGAGTTGGTGACCCCCTCAAAGCATGCACTGGGAAGTGGGGGTCTTCAGCTGGAGGATGTCACAGTGGAGCACGAGGCTCTAAAGATACACATCTGCAGATTTAAAACTGATCCGGTGGATAGGGGTGTTTGAGTGTCCTTAGCCCCTTAACCAGGGATACTACCTGTCCATTGTGGAACATCTGGGATAAGGAAAGTAAATAAAAAACAGAGGAACAGGAAATCTATTTGGATCTCCAAAGAGGTGGCTGCACAAATAAAGGCAAAAAACACAGCTTTCACAAAATTCAGAAACTCGTAAACAGAGGAGCACAGAAAGGAATACAGGATCAAACTAAAAGAGACAAAAAGAGAAATAAGCATAGCAAATTCAAAGGCAGAAGAAACGATGGCTACAGATGTGAAGTGTGGTGACAAGACTTTTTTCATGTATATTCGGGAGAGGAGGAAAATCAGAGGTGGAATTGCAGGATTCAGAAGTGCTGGAAACGGACTCGTGGAAAGTGACATTGAAAAAGCGAAAATGCTAAACAAATACTTCTGCTCTGTTTTCACTAGAGAAAATCCTGGAGAAGAACCACCTGTGTTTGACAAATATACAAATGGGAATGATGTAGATACCACACTATTTACTGAAGATGATGTGTTCGAACAGCTTGCAAAACTGAAAGTGGACAAGGCCATGGGACTGGATGGGATACATCCCAGGATACTGAAAGAGCTCAGAGAGGGTCTTGCAGGGCCTTTAAAGGATGTTTTTGATAGATCCTTGGAGACAGAAGTTCCACAAGACTGGAGAAGGGCTGATGTGGTACCTCTTCACAAAATAGGAAAGAAGTGACAAACTACAGGCCAGGAAACCTTACCTCGGTGGCGGGAAAAGTAATGGTGGCGCTCTTGAAAGAGAGAATAGTGGACTTCCTCAAAACCAACAGGTTGCATGATCCGAGGCAACATGGTTTTAAAAAGGACAGTCTTGCCAAACAAATCTGATTAAGTTCTTTGATTGCATTACTAGAGAACTAGATCAAGGGCATGTGATGGATGTGATCTAAGAACATACATAGAACATAAGAATTTCAGCAAAGCCTTTGACACTGTTCCTCATAGGAGGCTTATCAATAAACACAACAGCTTGGAGATGGATCCCAAGATGGTAAACTGGATCAGAAATTGGTTGACTGACAGATGACAGAAGGTCACAGTAAATGGAACTCACTTGGATGAAAGGAAAGTGATTAGTGGTGTGCCCCAGGGTTCGGTCCTGGGACCTGTAATGTTCAATATATTTGTGAGTGATATTGCTGAAGGGCTGAATGGAAAAGTCTGTCTTTTTGCATATGACACAAAAATTTGCAACATAGTGGACTCCCCCGAGGGAGTGGTTAACATGAGGAATGATCTACAAAAGCTGGAAGAATGGCAATTAAGATTTAATGCGAAGAAGTGCAGAGTCATGCACTTGGGTAGCAGAAATCCAAGGGAAAAGTACGTGAAAGGGGGCAAGAGATTGGTGTGCACAGATCAGGAGAAAGACCTTGGAGTGATTATTTCTGAAGATCTCAAGGTGGCAAAACAGTGCAGCAAGGCAATGGCAAAAGCCAGGAGGATGTTGGGCTGCATTCGAAGAGGAATTACCAGCAGAAAGGAAGAGGTACTTATGTCACTGTACAAGTCACTGGTGAGGCCTCACTTGGAATACTGTGTTCAGTTTTGGAGACTATATCTTGCAAAAGATGTAAAAAGACTGGAAACTGTTCAGAGGAAGGTGACTAGATGGAGCATTCTGGTCTTTATCTGGCGTCATATACTATGTTACTATGCCACACGTCTGCCCTCTGCAGTTATTTGTTGGAGGTGGGCAGGGGCAGACTAGCTCATCATTGACCAATTTCGGAAGTGATATTGACTTCCCCCAGCCTACGTGGGGCATTGTTCCTTCTGACTGGAGGTTGATCCTTCCACTTCCTTTTGCCCCCTCCCCCTCTCTACCTGCAGCACTGTCTCAGCCGACTCCTGTCATGATGGTTAAGATGTCCACAGCCAATTCACCTTCTTTTATCATTTCTGATCTTTGTTTGGGTCCTGAGAGATCCATAGCACACTGGAGAATAATTACAGGAGGACTTTTTACTTGTATAACTGGGTTTTATATATAGCAAGAGGGCTATGCAAAATTTGCTCCCATATGTACATGTGAATAAAGTATTTGTAGGGAAGTTAAGGGAACATCCTACGGATACATGTAGGGTAGGGGGTGTACAACCTCTTTCAAAAGCGGCAGTCCGGTTGGGGTTTTCAAGATACTGATAATGAATATGCATTAGATCTGTTTGTATGCACTGCCTCCATTGTAGGACCTAGATCTCATTATGGGCATCCTAAAATCCTGACTGGGTTGCGGCCCTTGAGGACTGAGGTCGTGCACTCCCTACCCTACAAGTATCCATAGGATGTTCCCTTAACTTCCCTACAAATACTTTATTAATATGTATATGGGAGCAAATTTTGCCCATATAATTTGCAAAATGCAGAATATATGTGCATAACCTGACAGACATGCACGCCTACTCTGGAGTGACGTAAGTATACACACGTGCCTGCTGTCAGCAGTTATACATGTAAACAGCAATGTTTAGAAGGGGAAGCATGTGTGAATTTTCTAAAAATCACTGCTTTGTTTTCGTACACGTATACCAGCCGCATTCATTTATGCGACCATTTCTAAACTTGCTTCCTGTATCATGATTTCCAACTTCTCATGTCCTAAAGCTTGGAATAATGAAAGTAATGGTTCAGGTTCTGTTCTGGTGTAGAAGCTCCACTATTACAGGTAATAAAGTTATTGACAGTGCCTCTGATATTTCTTCTTTTTGATCTGCTGAATGTAGCGTAAGACTGGGATCTGGAAAGAGAAAATCTTGACTGAGTTTGAGGAGCTGCACCAATTCCTGAATGAGGAGCGGCGGATCCTTCTCTCAAGGCTGGAAGAGGAAGAGAAGGAGATTCTAAAGAAAATCAGAGATAATGTGACCCAACTAGAAGATCGAAGCTCCTCCCTCCAGAAACTGATCTCGGAGATAGAGGAGAAGTGTCAGCAGTCAGCGACAGAGTTACTGAAGGTGAGACTGGGTTATAAATCACAAATACCACTATGGGCTGGGCTCTCAGTTTACCAGTTTCCTCTACGTTATCATGACTCTCTCCCTTCTCACCTCTTTTTCTTGCCTTTCCTCTGGAGCTGCTGCTGTCTCCCTTACCGATCTCTCATGAGTATAGATTTTCTCCTTTCTCCATCTCGCAGCAGACTGTGCTCTCTCCCATCTCACTGAACCATAGATTCTCCTCCTCCGCATATCCCTCCTGGTGTATCTTTCTCTGTCTTTACTCCACATTCTTCCCTCTGCACTAGATCCAGAGTGCCCCCGTCTGCACAGTCCCTAAGTCCTACCTGCTGCTCCTTTGCCCTCTCTCCTCATCCTGTGTCCACAGCTCCAAGTTAGTAAAGAGAACCGCACTGCTGTAGAGATCACTGGGCAGTGACCATTTGCAGATGCAGCAGTGTAGGGAAGACTCGGGCATCTATGGAGAGAGGGGGGAGGTTAGACATGATGGAAGAGATGGGGTAAGGTGATGAGGGAGGGAAAAAGGAGAAGACACACCATGGGGGGGAATTAAACGGAAGAGAGAAGACAAAAACTGGGAGGGAAGCTGTAAAACTAGAGGGCATAACATGAAGCTGCAAGGTGGTAAATTGAAAAGCAATGTCAGGAAATACTTTTTCACTGAAAGGGTGGTGGATGCTTGGAATGCCCTCCCGATGGAAGTGGTGGGGGCAAACACAGTGACGGAGTTCAAAGTGGCCTGGGACAGATACAGTGGATCACTTTACAGCAACAGGATAAAATCAAAATAAACTGAACCGTCTAATTTCTCAACAAATAGGGGTGTCCTACACGGAGCGGCGGGTTCACCCCTAAACAAAGACATGGGGAGGGGTGACCTGCATGGAGCGGCAGGTGCACCTACTCTTGCCATCTTACTGGGCAGACTAGATGGACCATACTGGTCTTTATCTGCACTCATTTACTATGTTACTATGATATCACTGCTTGACTCAATACAAGCTTTGTGGAACCTGTGCCTTTTGGGGACACTGCTAGGTACTTATGACCTAGATTGGCCACTGTTGAAGCAGGATGCTGAACTTGATGGACCTTGGTCTGACCCAGTATGGCATATCTTATTATTTATTAATTTATGTTATTTAAAAGTATTTATATCCCGCTTTATCCTTGAATCTTATGTTCTCCAGGAATAAGCAGGAAGTCAGTCCTCATCACTGGTCAGCAAATTTTTACAAAAGTCATGTTACTGAAATAAAAATAGTCATTTCTTATCAATTTTTATATGCTGAACATGAATATGACAGTAAAATTACAAAGTTGGCTCTAGTTTTTTTTGTAATCTACAAGAATTAATGTTTACATCACGAAATGCATGTCAATAGTAAATATATAATAGGCCTTCGGTTAATACCTGTAAAAAAACAAGTCATAGACTACTTCTTAGATTTTTTCGCCTGTCTCTTGTACAGCTGTTCGGGAGCTTCTCTGGGGAGAGTCCAGCACTAGTCAGCCAGCATTGTAGTGGACCATTTTCCCTGGTATCTTTGCTCCATCGTTCCGATATCCCGATGAAAATGTTTGCCCTGTTCATCACTAACCATACCACAGTTGTCAGGAAAGAAATCGAGATGGGAATCAAGGAAATGGATCTTTAGAGACATATTGCAGCTAAGTTTCTGATACTGCATCATCATGTCTTCTACTAGTCTTTCTCGGACCTTTGGGCTGGGAGTCTGAAGGGGATACTTCCCCGGAGACTTGGGCCCACTGCAATTTGCCCTTGGACCCTTCTCTGCTGACCTCTCAGAGGCGTTCACCCCCAGAGGATACCTTTTTTTTTGGTGTTCGTCCAGGATATGGCACGGGCTCTTAATCTGCAGACGCAGACTGAAGAATAACCCAGGGCCGAAGAACTGGACATATTCCAGTACGAGTCCCCACCTAGGGAATGTCTTACAATCCCATTTCCTCCCACACTCACTCGATTACTCCTTCGCATGTGGGAGATGCCAGCCTCGGTCCCCATCGTTAGCAAATAGCTCGACACCTTGTACAGGGTCCAGCATGCCCCAGGGTTCCAGAAGGCTCAGCTTCCGCACACCTCCATAGTGATCAAGTCGGCCATGTGGAGACAAAAGAGCCCAAAGTCTAATTCTTCCATTCTGCCTGGGAGGGAATCCCATGCCCTCAATGCCCTCGGGTGCAAGGCCTGCCAGGGTTCCATGCTGTCCTGCCGCATTCAGGCATATCAGCTTTACATGGGGATGTTCCTCGGAGACCTTGCCAAGGAGCTCGGCAGGTTCTCCACGGGCCTAGGGGGTAATCACCTCCTTAGGTTCCATACCCTCCTGAAGTCGGTCACAGACTGCTCAAAGTACCTTTCCCGTGCCACATATGACGGGTTTGAGTCTTTGGCCGGGGTGGCAGTGGCTGGCATCAGAGCTCGCCACCATGCATGGCTCCAATCCTTGGATCTGGAGAAGTGGATCCAAGAAAAACTTTTGGATGTCCCCTGCCTCAGTGAGCAGTTGTTTGGCAAGCCCATGGGAGGATAAGGTGGCCGAGATTGAGACAGAGTTCGTGACATGCACTCGTCTCTCTCGAAAGAAGACTCCTCTACTCGGAAGAAGCAACCGGCGAAGAAGCCTTTCTACCAAAGGAAGGAGCTCCCCTACCGAGGGTACCCGCTTTATCCCCCGACCCAGGCACCAACAACTAGTGTGCAGGGAAAAGGGGGAACTCAGGCCCATCGTAAGCCAAAAGGGCCCAAGACCCAACCCCCAGCTCCACCCCAACCAGCTCAGGGGTTTTGACACCGAGCACATAGCCTCTCGCCCCTCGACGGCATCTCCCCCAGTGGGAGGACACCTGTCCCTCTTCGCGCCCAAAAGGGCATCCATCACTTCGGACACCTGGACCATCCAGGTGGCTCAGGACAGTTACCATCTCTGGCTGGACAGGCTTCCTCCCCCTTTCTCCTCGGCACAGCTCTCTCGGCTCCCCACCCACCAGGCTTGCTTACAACAGGAGTTGCACAATCTCCTCGATCAGCAAGCAGTCGAAAGGGTACTGCAGCACCTCCAAGGGCCGAGGATGTCACTCCCGGTACTTCCTTGAACCAAAGAGGATGGGGGAATGCGGCCTATCCTCGACCTCAGGAATCTAAATAAATTCTTGGTGAAGGAGAGGTTCAAAATGTTGTCGCTTGGCATCTTACTGCCATTTCTCCAGCAGTGCAATTGGCTATGCTCCTTAGACCTCAAAGAGGCCTACGCTCATATAGTGATCCATCCCCAGCACAGGCAATACCTGCGCTTCAAGGTGCAAGGTGAGCAATTCCAGTACAAAGTACTCCCCTTCGGACTCGCTTCGGCCCCGCAGGTCATCACAAAATGACTATCCGTGGCCGCGGCCAACCTTCGGCGTCAAGGTCTGCCCGTCTTCCCCCTACTTAGATGACTGGCTTGTCACAGGAACCTCCGCAGAGGAGACCTGATCCGGGGCCTTGCTCATGGTTGCTCTCCTCAGCTTCCTGATCAACTACCCCAAGTCCCACCTTGAGACGGTGAGGACTCCTGGAGGTCATTGTACTCTCCTCGACACTGATCGGGCAACCGCCTTCCTCCCTTATCCTCTCAGTCCGCCTCTGTGCCCTGGCGGCCGAGGTGCATGGCAGGGCAAGAGTGTTGGCACGAACTATGCTGCGCCTGCTGGGGCACATGGCCTCGACCGTCAATGTTGTCCCTCACGCCCGCATGCACATACGAGCAACTCAGTGGTGCCTCAGAGGACAATGGGTCCTGGGATCTGGCCATCTTCGAGATCCCGTGCGGATCTCCCGCGAGCTACATAGCTCCTTAGACTGGTGGCGGGACCCCCAGTACCTCCTGTGGGGCATGCCATTCCAGGCTCCCCAGCACGAGCTCGTGCTTATGCGGACGCCTCATTTTCGGGCTGGGAAGCCCACTGCAGTGACATACTCACCCAGGGAAGGTGGTCCCTCGAAGAGTCTCAACAGCAGATCAACCTGCTCGAACTCCGAGCAATCCGGTGGGCCCTAAAGGTCTTTGAGCCCCACCTCAAGCAAAAATCTGTGCTACTGCAGACCGACAACAAAGTCACGATGTTCTATCTGAACAAGGAGGGAGGAACGGGATTCCGCCTCCTCTGCCAGGAAGCTGTCCTCCTCTGCTCTTTCGCAGTACACCAGAACATGGTCCTCTGAGCGGTCTACCTCCCGGGTCAAGACAATATCCTCGCGGATAGGCTCAGCAGGATACTTTGCCGACACGAGTGGCACTGGATCCGAAGGTGGATCGCCTCATGTTACATTGTGCAAACAGGCCACCCAGTCACTGCAGAATCTGAAACCCAGTATCAGAGTGGTCTAATCTTTCCTTCATAATCTCTCCCTGATCTGCTGTAGGGTAATGAATATGTTTATTATAGAGAATTAAATACTCCAGCACTAGCAGAACTCATCCCATATTCCCAGAGATAGAGAAGGAAACTGGAGACTTGTATAATAGAGAGCTAAAGTTCACAGATCAGAACTAGTGGAACTGTACAATCTGTAGGATATAAATGGTAATAACCTCTTTCTCATTCCCCCTTTAGGATGCAAAGGCCACCCTGAGCAGGTACGACTCAGTTCTCATTTCCTTCCTTTTGTATGATATAGCAGCCCATTAATGTCACTGTGGGGCTTGCAGCTCTCCAGTGACTGAGGGGTGATGGGATAGAGACCTTACCAGTATTACTCACTCTCACACTCCTTGTGCTGGAGGTCTCACACCCTTTCCTACCTCTCCCTGTCCCATCTCTATCCCCAGGGACTCTGAAAACTCGGGGTGAACATCTCCCAGAATACTTCCAGTTTCTCTCTTACTCTCAGGTGTCAGATAGTGAAGTTTCCAAGACCAGAGGTGCTCTCTGCTGAAGAGGGAAAACGTTCTCAACTGAGCTTCCTTCGCAAATATTTTATTCCGAAGAATCAGTTCATACAACACCACGGTAAACTATTCCATTCTTAAAAGCTGTAATCCATTAGCAGAGATATTAATAAAATATGGACATACATGGAAGGTATTTTAGAAGCTCTATTTGTGAGTTGGATGTCTGAAAACAGGAACTTGGACATACAAAGAATGGAGACATCCCTGGAGCCATTTTAGAAGCGGGGTATATAGATATCCCCAACACGAGAACGTCCATGTAGTATGGGGGACATAGTGGGGGTGTGGTCTGGATGGAGCATGAGAGATGCATGTTACAGTACGGTTCTGAGAATGGCACAAGAACATCTGGCCCTAGTTGGGGAGGCACCATCCCTATACCTGCTTCTGATCATGAATAAGGTGGAAGAAAGTGCTCGCTGCATGGATGTCACTCTTCCAGGGGAAAACACGTAATACCTTACATCACCACAGTAATCGTTGCCCAAAGAAACCTGAGCGTAAATCCAAACTGCAAACTTATTACTGGCCTGCCGCTGCACGTCTGAGTATCTGCAACGGTAGGGCCAGGACGTGCAAGTCTCATATCATAGTCACCCCTCTTGTGAAATATCCCTGTCAACATGTCCAGTACTCATGCAAGTCGGGGACATCCACCTTTGTGAAATGGCCTACACCCGTGCACGTATCCGGCCTTGCAACCTACACGGGGCCCTCTCCAGAACCAGTTACAGGGACATTCATTTTCCAGGGTGGAGACAGAACACTTTCAGAAGTCCTTTCTGTCACTCCCCTAGTTTTTGGATGTCCTGCGCTGGACGCCACAGATTTTAACTAGAACTCCATTCTAAAATCCCACTTTCTGTCTCTCTGTACTGATGCTAAATAAATTTTATTTATTTATTTATTTATTTTATTGTTCTTATATACCGCACTCTTAAAAATCAGCGCGGTTTACATATAACAGTATTGTGCTGGTAGGGCATTTACAATGAAAAGGAGAATTAACTTGGACTTAAATTAGGAATAACTCTGTACATCAAATTCAAATTATTCACAATCCATATTGTTTATTGTTTCTTTTGTCATTTCACAACTTACATTTATTTCATTATATTTTCTTTTAGGAAACATTTCTGCAGAGCTGGGTAAGATTTTATCATCTTATTCTTTCACATTTAAAAATCCTATTTAAGGTGTATCCCTGCTTTGGATAGAAGACCTGTTTCTTTTATTTATTTCTGTTTAGCTCACATCCTCTCCAGTAGTAGTTGAAGGTGAGTTACATTCAAGGAGCGGGTATTTCCCTGTCTCCAGAAGACTCACAATCTAACAGGCTGATGCAGAAAGACGGTGCTGAAGTGGCACTCCTTAATCTTTTACACCTATCTGCAATGCACCGATAGCACAAGACTTTAGCGGTGGCATCAGAAAGAGGGTCATAGGCAAATAAGCCGTGCATTCAACTGTGCTCAAAATGGCAGCGTTAAGTTAGTAGAGCAAGCTGAACACATGCACAAAGAAGTTGGCGCTAGTTTGATGCCCTCTTCCAGAGAAACAGGAGCACCACCTGGCTAATTTGTTAATAAGCTGCAACAATATTTTGATGGCATCAGGGGCTTTCTCCTATGTCTGGATCATCTGGTGTGAAGAGTCAAACTTCTCCCAGATGATCCAGGCATTGTGAAAGCCCCCGATACCATCAAATTACTGTCGGGGGCCAGTGCAGCTGACAAAAAGCAAATCCCTGGTGGCTCAGCAGCCCCAAATCCTCCATCCCCCATCCAAATAAAAATAATCCTGGTGGCCCAGCAGCCCCAAACCCCCCACCCCCCCATCCAACTAAAAATAATCCTGGTGGCCCCCATCCCAGTGAGCACTGGACAGGTTACATAAGAACATATGAACATAAGATATGCCATACTGGGTCAGACCAAGGTCCATCAAGCCCAGTAAGTATCCTGTTTCCAACAGTGGCCAAACTAGGTCATAAGTACCTAGCAGTTTCCCCAAAAGACACAGGTTCCTCAATGCTTGTATTGGGTCAAGCTGTGATATCCTGGGTCCCTTTTAATAATGGTTTATGTACCTTTCCTCCAGGAACCTGTCCAAACCTTTTTTTAAACACGGCTACACTAATAGCTTTTACTACATTCTCCGGTAACAAATTCCAGAGTTTGATTACACGTTAAGTGAAAAAATATTTTCTCTTATTAGTCTTGAATAGGTTACACTGTAGCTTCATTGCATGTCCCCTAGTCTTTTTATATTCTGATGATGTAAACAATCGATCTACGTTTACCCATTCTCCTATGAAGAGAGGCTAAAAAGGTTAGGGCTCTTCAACCTGGAAAAGAGATGACTGAGAGGAGATATGAGAGAGGTCTATAAATTAATGAATGGAGTGGAACGTCTAAACGTAGATTGATTGCTTGGGTAATCAGAATATAAAAAGACTAGGGGACATGCAATGAAGCTACAGGGTAACCTATTTAAGACTAATAAGAGGAAATCACACTAGACAGAGCTCTGAACCTGAAATCCCACATCACCAAAACCGCAAACAAGGCCTATCAACGATTGAGGAGCATCAGACAAATCAAACCAATGCTCCGTCAGGACCACTTCGCACAGTGTGCCAAGCACTCATCACACCACTGCTCGACTATGGAAACTCACTATACCAAGGCCTCCCTCAGCAGACACTCCACCCACTACAGATGGTGCAAAACACCACAGCACGCATCATTACTGTAACGGGGTTGTCCCTGTTCACAGCCTCCAGGCCTGGGGAATCCCCTCCGTCTGCTTCCTTTGTTCCTATTCGGCTGCCTGGAATTCCAGGGGAACAAACACACACACTCGCACATAAGTAGTATGTAATTTTATTTCACAGGGTGGAGGGATTGTTTATCTTTTATACATTAACAGAAACATATTCATACGTCATCAACCCATCCCCTGGGGCCCACTACAGCTTATCAGTAACTTTGCAGATACTAGTCGTTACTGTGTAGAACAATCAATTTAGCTTAGCACAGCACGTTCCTTTCCATATATAGACATATACAGGATTGCCATCTTCCCTCTTACGGGCCCCTTTATACACACTTTACTTTTTCCCTATCAATCCCCCCTTTGGGCCTGCATAGGCCCACTATAATAACAGCCAAACAGTCTTCTGCAAGACAGTTAAGCAGACATTATTAACTGAAGGTCGGGGGTGGCGTGCACAGGTACATCAGCCACCGTGGAAACAGGTGTATAAGAGTACATAAAAGTGGTGGAGCTCTGCAGAGCCTTCCGACAACAGCCAAGAACAAATGAGAATATACAACAGAAAATAACAAGGATTACAAAACCGCTCAATAGGGCAATAATCAGCCCTTTGAGATCACCCCAAAGAAAGATACATCAGAGAGTAAGCATGAGAAACTGCTGTAGTTGAAGAACAGTATAGAGCAGTATTAGACAGGCTAAAAGCAGAAACATAAAACAATCTGTCGCATTGAGACTAGAGACAATTTACAATGAGCAAGGGACCTAGTTATATCCCAAAGAGGGGCGAGTAACACCAGTGTTATACAAGAAAGTAGAAAAAGAAACATGGGGCAGGGTGCAGTTTAAATTGTCAAGTACAGTAAACTTCTGCATTTCACACAGATTAGAAGGTACAGCAATGAGATATGTTGATAGAAAAGCTCCAGCTTATAGCGAGATGCTCACACAAAGGTAAAGCAGTTTGGGCAAGTAGTATTGTCGTATTAACAGTTCCAGAGATGGGCTGAAGGAGGCACCACATGAGTGGTAGGAGGAGAGTCAACGCAGTCTTGCTCATGATGGTCAGGAGGCTGAAGAGCGATCTGGAACCAAAGAAGGCATCAGTGAAGGCAGTGCATGCTTGATTCTTGATGTGTGGATCCACGAAGGGCAGGAGTCACACAGGATAGCTGTCCATGTGATGACAATCACTGTAGTTGGCGGCCTGTAGGGCAGGTTCAGGATACCGTGCTTGTGAAGCGCTCTGACCTGCACCTGGTCACCAAGCTTGAAGGGATGTGTTGGTTTGGTACCTCCAGGCCGATACTGCTTTCTTCAGGAGTCTTCTCCTCTGCTCTCCCTCCCCAGCTGCTAGGGCCTTGGCTGCCCCAGCATCAGCTACTTCTCATCCTGGTCCTGAAGTCTGACTGGAGATAGAGAATGTTTCCAGTGAGGGCAATGGCTCCAGGATCTTTTAGCCACCACCTTCACTGCAGTCGGTGTTATCAGAAGAACTTGAAACAGTCCCATACTGGAAAAGGGGTTTGTAGTGTGTGCTGGTGGTATGTCTTTACCAGGATCCAGTCTCCGGGTTGAAAAGAAAGAGCTGAGAAATCTAGCAGAAGGGACTAGAACCGCTGAGCATACCTGTGGAGGGAAGAGAGATGCCTCTGCTGCTAGGAAATACAAGAAGTCAAATGTGAGGCTCAGGAGTGTAAAAAGTAAGCAGCTTTCCATATAACCGTTCAAAGGGGGAAAACTTTCAGTCTACCCCCTTAGGGCAATTTTTTTTTGTTGAACAGGATCAAAGGCAAAACAGTTTAGTTTCTTTACAAAGCTTTTTTTTTAAGGTTTCGGAGGTTCTCCCTCTTGGATTGCTGCTTGCATACAACAGAAAATCCTAGGCAACTCAATTAGCTAATACATTTTTTTTATCAGAAAGGTTGCAGACAAGATGCCTACACTTCCTCAATTTTTCACAATTTTAGGATTGTACCAATTTATCTCCAAGTGTCTATTTCCAATTATTGAGTATATATCTGGGCTAGATGACTTCCAAAATTGGAGTTAATGGAGATGTCATAATCAAAAATTGTAGAGTGTTCATTGTCAGTTCCCCTGCTAGGTAGATACGTCGGATACATCACTTCACATCTCAATTTACCTTCATCGTTTTCTTTTTACTAGCAATCTGAGTTCTCTTTTCCAACATAAATATTCCATCACACTCCTCTCAACACCACATTTTTTTCCACTTACATCATTCCATCAAACTACATGTATAGGTCCTTCTGTTTTTTTATACCATACTAATGTATCCTTATTTGGCAAGGCTGTTAAGAACATCAAACAATTATTTAAAAAAAAAGTAGTATTGTTGTAAACAAATGATAGGTAGAAAATATAAATTTAAATTCTTCTCAATAAGCATAACAGTGTGAGTAAACAGTATCCCTTTCCCACTAACTTAATTGGTCCAGTACTAAGTGGACATGTGCTCTTTCTAAATACAATGTAAAACTATTATTTTACATTTTATAATATCAATCCCAATAGGAAGAAGTATGGCTTCTAACAGGACGGCCACATATCTCTCAGGTGTGACTAGAGTCTATCGTATACCCTGTTCCCAGTGAGAGCGCTGTAGGAAACTCAAAACATTTGAGGACTGATCTTGTAAGTGCAGTGTCCACAAGGATTTGTGTAAGCTACTCATAGTGTCAAAAAGATCCTTTTTGAGATGAGAGGCCTAAGAAGGTACAAGGCATTTGTGGTTGGGCCTCATGGCGATACTTCCTCGGGTTCTTCTTGACCTACTCTCCCCTGCCTATTCATGTCTCTGCTGAGGTATAAATATACAAGGTTCACATTCTTCTGGCCTTGGGGGTCCTCGAGGAGTCTTAGAGCAGTCAGAATTCCGGTGGCCCAGATCATCACATTCGAAGCAGCACGTTTATTGCTTTTTCCTAGACTGTGGCCTCACCTTCTGTCTCTCTCTCTCTGATTCTTTTTCCCAAACCGCTCCTGGATTGTTGCTGACAAGCAAGATTTGGTTTTCTCCAATCAACTTAAGTTAATGTTATTGTTCTTATTTGTAACTAACTTTACAAATATTCTCATATTTTCTGGGAACTCAGTTCCATCTTCCCACTAAATGTGATCTATATGCTTGGGAACAAAGCAATTTCAGATCAGCCTCTGTCCAAAATTCCAGCAAACTTAAGGGTAATGCAAGTTCAACAGAAACAGTAAGTGCTACAACATATATCTGTTTTTCTCAGGAATTGTATTCCTGACCCTGAAATAAAAAAACTTTCAAAACAAAATACACTTTTTCTCTGGACACCAACATGTAAAATTCAAATACAGAAAGACAGGTAAATTTATCCTAAAACCCAATATTGTAACAAATAAGATTGGAAAGATCAGTGTAGTTAACCCTATGGTGTTACTGTCCTGTTCATCAGTCATCAGCACCGAACTTAACAATACAAAATAATAACTAAAATCTTACAGATCAAGAAACAGCCATGTTGGTGGATATCTGGAATATTCCCCTTTTTATATTTTTAACCAAAATGTTAGTATTTTTGTCACATTTAAATTAAAATCTTATACATAATACCTGAGACTGGTATCAAACTGATCTGAAAACAATGAAGTTATTTTAAAGCAAATTACTCAGCGTTACAGCCAGCCTTGATGTTATCTTAAACACAGAAAGAAAAGTAAACAGCAGGTCGCTCTTGTGTCCAGATTCCTTCAGGCAAATGCAGATTACTATGTCATTTATCTAAATATGTAGCTGAACAAGAGAAAGAAGTCCTAAACACTGAGTTAAAAATAAAAAGTTGCTTGAGAATTGTTACTAATTGTGATTGCTATTAAATTCCTAAATAAACTTGTAGTTATAGCTCTTTGTGTTTCTATAATATATGAAGAATAATTATGCCCCCTATGAGGTGCTTGCCATAATATATAAAATTCATTTTTTAACTCTTTAAGTTTACTCAATATCATACACAGTCAAAGACAAAAAACGGACACATAACAACCTTCTTAATCACTCAGGATTTAAATCATTTTCAAATTGCAGTCTCGTAATTACTGACTCAGGATGCCCCATTGTCCTGACAGGGCTCTCAACCCCTACTTTGAAGGTCAAAGGAAAACAGAACAGTTTCCACCAGACCTTTCTGACATCATCACAGCTCTTTTACCATCGGCTAGGGGAGCACAGTGACAGCTGGAGAAAAAGTCTGAGATTTCTCACACGTTGGCATACACCCAGCCAAGCGGATATCAGCTCTCTTAGTTTTAGGCAAAGGTAACTCCACAATACCCTTTATTCTCTCCGGATTGATTTTTTCTCTTTCCTTCATGTATGAGGTGTCCCAAATACTTAACCTCCCTCTTCACATATTGTAATTTTTTCCCAGGACACCCTTAATCCTTTCTTTCCCCAGAAATTCAGCAGACTGTTAGTGGCTTCTATCACAACTGGTTTCTTCTTCCCTGAACTTTGGAGGTCATCTACATAGTGCCTAGGGAGCAGGCTCAATACACATACCTCAAATCTACTACACAGAACCATTTGTGGTCATGCAAAATTTTGCTCAATATATATAAGGGTTTGGGACCACAGGATGCTAGGTCTGGACAATCTTATTCAGATTCCTTAAATCCTGCACCAGCCGGCAATAAAAGAAAAACAATATTTACTGTAGACTAAAACGTATCTTACAAAGGTTCTTATTTAAACAAGAGACAAATCAAAGCTTACAAGTGCTTTATGCCTAGTGTGACCAACTCTCCTTTAAAACCCCCAGTATCAATAGGTAGGGTTTAAGCGAGTGGTTTTTCCCCACTGAACAGCTACTTTCACAAATCCTAAAGCAGAGCTTCTTGGGAGATGTAGTCCCTTCGCTGACCAATGAGGAGCAGTTGTGGATTCAAAAGTGATTCAAGCAAACAAAGGATTTATTTCCCCTCCCGGGGTTGGATTTTTAACCAGGAAATAAGGTAACACAAAACCAGGTACTTTCTGGTATAAAGACAAATTAAAGGTTTTCAACATAAAGGCTTACTTCAGCATAAACACATTAGTTTCCAGCATTTCAAGGTAACAGTTCTGTTTCTTCACAGCTGTATGCTTTTAACTCCAAGCAGTGCTGCCTTTCTCTTTAAAGCATGAACTCAGCGTAATGATATTATCTCATTAGAAAGAGTTATCGTACAGTCCATTACTTCTTCCTTATTATTTACATGCTCTGGCTCAATGTCCATTAATTCTTCCTCTGTAACAGGAAATGTTTGTAACTGCAACCCTGGTGCCACGCCTTTCCTTACTGCTCTAGGCTTCACTTGATACTCCTGAATTAAATACTGGTTCAGATAAGCATTCTCAGTACAGTCCTTCTCATTACAGCCCCAACTCTCTGGGTAAATGAAATCACTGTAATCATTAGCACCCCAGCCTTTAGGCTTACCTTTAAACCTAGCTGGTAGAGGTTTTCTCTGTGGCTTGGAACTGGCTGTAGGTTCCCAACCTGAGCTGTGCTCAGAAACTTTCAATTGCCTTCCTGGCTTTCTTTCTTTTCTGTACTCCCCAGAATATGGCAGGTAATCCAGACTGCCTTTGCTGTATCCTTCCCTTGGGGTTTCTGTTCTCTTCCTGAAGGGAAGCTCCGTTTAACCCTTCCACGGAGACTCTATCCTTCTCCTTTCACTGCTCTCTTCAATGCAGCTCTCGTAGCCCACCTGGCTGCCTGCTTGGCTGCTCGTCTCACCTCCTTCACCTAACTCACCTCTTCCTCCCTCACCTTTGCCTAACTCCATAAGCTCAACTGTGACCTCTTTATTAGAGTGAATTCTAGGGTAGAGCTTGACTCCTCCCCCTAACAGGTGTGCTGAATCAACTTGTGACTCATTCTCTAAGTGGTAGCACGGGCGTATCCCTTTCCCTTGTGCTTGGTTTCTGTGGTAACCAGAAGCCATGTGCTTTTGTTTACATCTCAGCACTGCTCCTGTTTCCTGCTTTTTAGCTTCTTCTAACGGGCTGGAAGGACCTACTATATCACAGATCCCCCCCCTTAAAATATTACGGGCTGCCAGAGTCTGCGACGGACAGCACGTAATCCGCTGTACTGGGTTCCTGTGGTGTTCCTTCATGGCCAATCGTACTGTGGCTACCCTTTCTTGCCAGGGTTTTAAAACATTAATGTGATAGACCTGGCGCCAGCCCTTACTATTTTCTACCCGGTATGAGACGGGACCTACCCTCTCCACAACCGTACAGGGCTCCTTCCATCTGGACTCAAATTTAGGTCCTACCTCGGCCACCATAACCACTACCTTATCTCCCACTGCTAATTGGCGGGGTTGTGTTCCTCGGTCATAATACTTTTTCTGCCTCTTTTGGCTAGTCTGTAAATTCTCTATAGAGGCCTGAGACGTTCTCTTCAAACGACTCCTTAGGTCCCTAAGGAATTGGGGTACTTCTGTCTCCTCCTTATCTGGCTCCACCCATTGTTCTCTTAGTATATCAAGAACTCCTCTGGGGGCTCTACCAAATAATAACTCGTAAGGGGATGCCCCTAGGGATGCCTGTACGCGCTCCCTACATGCATACAATACAAAAGGCAACAATGTATCCCATTCAGACATTTGCCCATCTAGTCCCCTCCTAAGCATTTGCTTGATTGATTCATTCTCTCGACCATCCCATTAGACTGAGGGTAATAGGCCGCAGTACGCACATGGTGTATGCCAAATGCATCCCACACAGTGGCTAAATACCGAGACATAAAGTTGCTCCCTTGGTCGGTGAGCACCTCCTGTGGGAAGCCAACCTCACAGAACAATTTGATCAATTCAAGGGCTATTGTTCTGGCAGAGGTACTCCTAAGAGGTATGGCCCATGGGAAACGTGTAGCCTGATCAACGATCACCAAGACATACTGGAAACCGCGGGGAGTCCGAACGAGAGGTCCTATGATGTCCATTGCCATTCGACGGATTGGCGTGGATATGGCAGGTATGGGAATCATGGGTACTGCCCTCGGCTTTGAGGCCGTGACCCGTTGGCAAGTGGGAAACGCTTCACAATAGCGGTAGGTTTCCTTAAAGACTCCTGGTCAGTAAAAACGGGCCAGGATCTGGTCTAACGTCCCTTGGATTCCCTTGTGGGCTCCTATTAGGTGATCATGAGCTAGGCGCATTACTATGACCTTGAATGTGGTCGGTACCACCAGCTGCTTCCTTACCTCCCCTGTAAGTGGGTTATTACTCTCCCTGTACAAAATACCCCTTTCTAACAGGAATCGGGGTAGAGTATCCCTTTCTTCTTGCTCATAACTAAAGGCTCTTTTCAAAGCGGGATCTGCTTTCTGTTCCGCTGGGAAGGACGGGAACTTCTTCACTAACTCTGAGGGTACCCATGGTAACCCCTCCCCGGCTCCCAATTCTGCCCTCCCTTGGGTCCTGTGTTGCCTTTCTTGTTTTTTCTGTGCCTTTCCTTTCCTCACCTCCTTGGATGGGGTATCAAAAAGGTCAGTCTGTGCGGGTAATGGGTCTATTGCTTCCTCCTCACATTCCCTTTCTAGCTCAGGGAAATCTTCCCTAACTCGGGATGGACCTGCCACTTCTTCAGCGGGGTCCTCACCACTATGAGCAGTTCTTGCCTGGGAGCGGGTAGAGACATAGCCTGTCCTCTCTTCAATACCCTTCTCTATTCCCTGGCAAAATGGGGGCCAATCATTTCCTAAAATGATGTCATATAACAGCTGTGGGATTATTGCCACATTCACCTTCTTTGCTGTTCCCAACCCTTTTATTGTGAGGTCGTATACAGGGTAATAGGAGGCTGACCCGTGTACACACTGTACTCTAACTTGCCCCACTGCTTGACTCGGCACTGCTCGGGCTTGTATGGCTTCCCAGAGCCGTTGGGACACCATACTCTGGTCCGCGCCCGAGTCAAGTAGCGCTTGGGCCTTTATGCCCTCTACTTGGACTGGGAGTAAAAACCCTGCTTGGATCTTTTCTCCCTTACCAAACACCAAAGCAGTACGTAGCATACAGTCCTTTTTTGAAATGCCCAAAGTTCCCACACTTAAAACATTTTCCCTTCATAGTGGAAAAACTCATGTTTTCACAAGGTGGTTTGCATTGAATGTTCCTATTTACATTACCAGCTTTTGCCATGCCCAGAACGCCGGATTTTGAGGTCTTAGCAAATTCAGCCTCAAAATACCGTTCTGTCATGTTGACAGCCTCATCTGTTGTCTTACAGTTCTGCAACATGAGAAACGTTTTAATTTCCGCTGATACAGCTTCCATGTATTGTTCCAACATTACATTATCTAATACAGACTCTACAGTCTGTTGCTCAGGTTTGAGCCATTTCCAGGCTAACCCTTTTATTCTATAATACAGGCTTTTAGGAGTTTCTCCAGGCCTTAACTTTGCCTCCCTAAACCTGCGCCTATAGAATAACGGGGTGAGCCCCAACCTGTCTCTTACAGCATTCTTAACTGCGTCATAATCCAGCGCTAAGGTAGCTGGCATAGACTTGTACGCAGACAAGGCCTCTCCTGATAAAGACATTGCGAACCTTAGGGCCCACTGCTCCCTAGGCAGCTTTGTGGCCTCCGCGATACGTTCAAATGCTTCCACATAGTCATCCAAGTTGTCAGTAGGAGACAATTGTCCCAGCAAAAGTGTACCAGTGCCATATAGTCCTACCCCGTGGGTATACACTGGTAAGTCCTTCGCGGGCTCCTGCTGCTGTTTTGCCAAATGTTCTATGAGCGCGTTGACTGGTCTCAGCTGTTCCTGGAGGACAGTCATCGTCTGGTCCTGGACCCTTCGCGTCATCTCCAGTTGCTTGTCCCATTGCAAAGACATCCACTTCAGCATTTCTTGAGGGTCCATTTTGGATATCCTGGTATCTGCAAAACACACAAAAAAAACCCCCAAGTGTGGCCCAAAAAAAAAAAAGAGGAAAAAAAAATTCCCCCTTTTTTTTTTCAATGTTGTGCACTATCCCTGTGCACTACCCTTTCTCCTCTGTATCCTCCTCCACCCGTGCCTAGCCACAATTACCTGGCACAGTGCAGAGTCAGGCACTGAGAAAGGGAACTCCCAAGTCTGACCGATCGTCAGCCGAGCTCCGGATCCTTTTATTCCTAGGTGTCAGCTCTTGCCGCTGGAACCTCGTCCTTTCGGTGTCTTCTAGTCCAGGTAAAAATCCAAACTACTACGCCATCTTGTGAACAACTCTCCTTTAAAACCCCCAGTATCAATAGGTAGGGTTTAAGCGAGTGGTTTTCCCCACTGAACAGCTACTTTCACAAATCCTAAAGCAGAGCTTCTTGGGAGATGTAGTCCCTTCGCTGACCAATGAGGAGCAGTTGTGGATTCAAAAGTGGTTCAAGCAAACAAAGGATTTATTTCCCCTCCCGGGGTTGGATTTTTAACCAGGAAATAAGGTAACACAAAACCAGGTACTTTCTGGTATAAGGACAAATTAAAGGTTTTCAACATAAAGGCTTACTTCAGCATAAACACATTAGTTTCCAGCATTTCAAGGTAACAGTTCTGTTTCTTCACAGCTGTATGCTTTTAACTCCAAGCAGTGCTGCCTTTCTCTTTAAAGCATGAACTCAGCGTAATGATATTATCTCATTAGAAAGAGTTATCGTACAGTCCATTACTTCTTCCTTATTATTTACATGCTCTGGCTCAATGTCCATTAATTCTTCCTCTGTAACAGGAAATGTTTGTAACTGCAACCCTGGTGCCACGCCTTTCCTTACTGCTCTAGGCTTCACTTGATACTCCTGAATTAAATACTGGTTCAGATAAGCATTCTCAGTACAGTCCTTCTCATTACAGCCCCAACTCTCTGGGTAAATGAAATCACTGTAATCATTAGCACCCCAGCCTTTAGGCTTACCTTTAAACCTAGCTGGTAGAGGTTTTCTCTGTGGCTTGGAACTGGCTGTAGGTTCCCAACCTGAGCTGTGCTCAGAAACTTTCAATTGCCTTCCTGGCTTTCTTTCTTTTCTGTACTCCCCAGAATATGGCAGGTAATCCAGACTGCCTTTGCTGTATCCTTCCCTTGGAGTTTCTGTTCTCTTCCTGAAGGGAAGCTCCGTTTGACCCTTCCACGGAGACTCTATCCTTCTCCTTTCACTGCTCTCTTCAATGCAGCTCTCGTAGCCCACCTGGCTGCCTGCTTGGCTGCTCGTCTCACCTCCTTCACTTAACTCACCTCTTCCTCCCTCACCTTTGCCTAACTCCATAGGCTCAACTGTGACCTCTTTATTAGAGTGAATTCTAGGGTAGAGCTTGACTCCTCCCCCTAACAGATGTGCTGAATCAACTTGTGACTCATTCTCTAAGTGGTAGCACGGGCGTATCCCTTTCCCTTGTGCTTGGTTTCTGTGGTAACCAGAAGCCATGTGCTTTTGTTTACATCTCAGCACTGCTCCTGTTTCCTGCTTTTTAGCTTCTTCTAACGGGCTGGAAGGACCTACTATATCACACTAGGCATCTATTAATCTTTAAGTATAACAGCCTATCTAATCAGAATAAGGAGGTTTTCTTAAGAAATGTCACCCTGCATAATTAACTAGACCCTCGGGGTATTTGGAGCCCACCCCTCTCCCTTGATTTCTCCACTTCAGACTTACTATTCACATAAATATTTAATGCCTAACAAATCCAGTCCTCCTCAGGCCCATACTCGGGCCAAAAAAAACAGCAGAAGGACGGATACTTTCCTTTGTTCAAAGGAAACAACAGTATATCATCTTCTTCTTATCTTAGTGGTCTTATTATCTTTCCAATGTTTTAGCATCTTTCCTAAGGGACTATCTGGGGGAATGTTGGAAAGACTACATTTCTTATCATTCTTATCATCTTATCATTCTCCCCCTTTTCCTTGCTCCTGCCTAGGCTTCCTTCCATTCTATTTATTATCCCACTGAGACTTATTACACTTACGCGGCCTCTTCACTTCGTCCGTCTCCGGCTGTCCCCCTTGCGGGAGTACAGAACTGCGGAAAGGACTCCACACTCACTTCGTACACAATTGTATGTCTCACTCACACACAATCAGTCTCAGTTCCCAATAGAATGTTCCAACCACCAAGGTAGGTACTAAAGTCCCATTTTTCCTTACCTCGGTCCGTGCACAGAATTACTTGGTTACTGCAGTGCCTGCTTTTAAATCACCGTCTTTCACACTCTGGTTCACAACACCTCTATACACCTAGGGCCATTACCAACTAGCAGAGAAACGTATCAACAGAGGGGGAAGTGAGACTGTTGAAATCAACAGGACGCGTCTTCCCACCTCCACTGAGCACTCACTCAGTCACTCTACTGTGGAAAATCCCAGCGAGCCCCAGATGTTATCTACACCTTTACCTGTGGCCAATTCACCTGTGGCCAACCTGGCCAATGAGACTCAGAGAGGAATATTGTGAAGCAGGTTAAGAGCTCTTCATTATTATTAACATATATCTGGTTTTTTTCTTAGTTGTTCCTCTAAAACTGAAATCAGGAATGTTTATCAAAACAAAAGTGCATTTTTTTCGTAGCTTGCAGTACAGAAGTAATGTAAACACACAAAACACTGCCAGGCTTGTTATCTGTACAGTCTGCTTTTAAGGTTCTTACTTCAGTGAACAATACATTCTGATCCCAATCCATTGCCTCAGAAAATCCATTCCATGCTACAATGCAAACTCATACAGACAGGAAGAAAAGAACTAGCTGTCACACATTAGTTCACAATTAATGGATGAGCGACCTACAGCAGACCCTGGGAGATGTTTTCGTTGGTTTAAATTTTATGAAACGTTTAGTAGGTCGGTCCCCCTTACAAAGGGACCCTCCCATTAGCTAAAGAAGGCAGGAAAGGCTTGGAAGAACAGAGAGACAAATAAACAAACACCGCTGTGACTTGCATTCCAGAGACTCTGAGTCAATGGCTTTACCCTCGCCAGAGACTGGGGGCCTCTTACAGGCACATAGATAAACTAAGACACAGGATTCCAGGAGATAAGTACTACTGCAGTACAAAAGCCAAATTAGTCGAGGGCTACCGCAGCCACTCTTCTAGTGAGAATTCGAGGAGTGGGACCAGACAAACATAATGTTACTTACCCAATCCATCGAATCCATACAATGCGTGTGTATTGCCTTTGCAAGGCTAAGCTAAAAAGGCTTTCTCTGCAAGGTTAGCAAGTGACCTTTGTCCTACCTTCACAGTAAACAAGCTAACAGACTTCTTCAGCAGATTTGGTAAATGTCCTGTGACCTACACTGACAGCATATGTCTGATACATATCGAGAATAGGATGCCTTCTTAGCTGCAGTTTTAAACCTTATCACAACATTTGGCAGCGCACGCACTCCCGCGGATTCTGGAGCGGTCCCCTTACCTTGGGACCCCCCATCCTCTAATTAATTCACAACAAGCGCTCGCCTGGCCACTTGCTTTCTGCCAGCATCCGTCACTAGCGCTATCGCTTTGGGGCGAGGCAGGGGCATCTTGCCAAGCTCACACACTCACACAAGCAATAGCAGCCGGGAAGGAACATGAAGCAGACACCGCCTTGCGTCCCACCCAGGGACGACAGAGGAATTTTGACCGTGCTACCAAAGCACCATGCTACCCGGGAGTCCCCCCGGCCCACGGGAGGATCCCTCTTCTATTTTTTTTTTTTTTTTACCGTGCTAGCAAAGCACCCGGGATTCCCCCCAACCCACAGGAGGGTCCCACTTCTGACACCAAATTGTAACGGGGTTTTCCCTGTTCACAGCCTCCAGGCCTGGGGAATCCCCTCCATCTGCTTCCTTTGTTCCTCCTCGGCTGCCTGGAATTCCAGGGGAACAAACACACACACTCGCACATAAGTAGTATGTAAGTTTATTCCACAGGGTGGAGGGATTGTCTATCTTTTATACATTAACAGAAACATATTCATACGTCATCAATCCATCCCCTGGGGCCCACTACAGCTTATCAGTAACTTTGCAGATACTAGTCGTTACTGTGTAGAACAATCAATTTAGCTTAGCACAGCACGTTCCTTTCCATATATAGACATATACAGGATTGCTATCTTCCCTCTTACGGGCCCCTTTATACACACTTTACTTTTTCCCTATCAATTACAGACACTCCAAGGACTGAGCACATCACCCCTGTCTTACAACAACTACACTGGCTCCCAATGATGGCAAGAGCTAAATACAAAACACTCATAATCATCTTCAAAATCATTCACCATCTCTCAGCAGACGTACTCCAAAACATTATAACAAGGGATATCAGCAATAGACCAAGAAGAACCAATCACAACAACATAATCGGCACACCTGCAGGCTATCACAAAACCAAACAAACAACTTCAAAAAGAGCTCCATCACTACTGGCGTTCACACTATGGAACTCCCTCCCAACGACCTGAGGGAATTAGATGACCTTACAGACTTCCGCAAAGACCTCAAAACATTCATATTTATAGAAACATATGAGCATTCAAGCAACATCCCCTACCTAAACAGATACACTACTTCCTCCGCCAACTAAACTCGCACTCATACTATCCATACACACAAGTTTATCATACCAAGTTATTAAATACCCTCTTGTTAAATGTTAACCCTCAAATGTACTATCTAAATACTGTTAAGTGTATTGTCTAAATGTTTGCTGTTAAGTGAACTGTCCAAATGTTTACATGTAACCTAATGTTAAATGTAACCCTCCAATTGTGATGTGATGTGACCACCTTGATTGAAGGATAAGGTGGCATACAAATCTGTCTAAATAAATAAATAAATAAATTATTACCATTCTGTTACTTTTGTTAGCTTCCCTGATTTCTTTGAGCATTTCATCATCCATTTGTTCATTCTGGCCAAGCGGTCAATAGTACACTCCCACTGCCATCGCCTTCCCCTTTTTACATGGAATTTCAATCCATAGAGATTCTACAGGAAATGATTATTCCTGCAAAACTTTAATCCTTTGTAACTCAATGCCCTCTCTAACATAAAGCACAACCCCTCCACCAATTTGATCAGCTCTGTCATTACGATATAGTTTGTACCCAGGTATCACAGTGTCCCACTGGCGGTCCTCCTTCCACCATGTCTCTGAGGTACCAATCATATCTAACCTTTCATTTAGTGCTATATATTCTAACTCTCCCATCTTATTTTTTAAACTTCTAGCATTTCCATACAAGCATTTTAGAGACTGTATTTTATTCATATTAATCTAGTTATCGGTAGGCAGGGGTAATTTGGAATCTTAAAGCTCTGTCTGCTCTGTACTGAAGGTCATTTGGACTACTTTTGTCTTTATCAGAACCTCTCTGCTGATGTGCCCTAACTTCATATTTTTGGTAGTATCCTTCAAGGATACATTGTTCCAAACCATGCGCTCTTTGGCGACTGTTGGCTCTCCCCTATTATCTAGTTTAAATGCTGCTCTATCTCCTTTTTAAAGGTTAATGCCAGCAGCCTGGTTCCATCCCAGTTAAGGTGAAGCCCATCCCTTCGGAAGAGCTCCTCCTTTCCCCAGAATGTTCCCCAGTTCCTAACAAATCCAAAACCCTCATCCTTATATCATCATCTCATCCATACGATGAGACTCTGGAACTCTGCCTGTCTTTTGGGCCCTGCATGTGGAATGAGAAGCATTTCAACTTCCTACCTAAATTTAGCCTCCAGAACCTCTCCCTACCATATTTTTCTATGTCATTGGTACCGACATGTACCAAGACAGCAGACTCTTCCCCAGCACTTTCTAAGACCTTGTCCAGGTGGTGTGTGAGGTCTGCTACTGTAGGCCGGGTCCACCTACAAAGTCTCCCCAATTACCAATAAACAGTTCAGACAGCAAGTTGCTCAGCTACAAAGAAACTTTTTTTATTTGACACAGCAAACAAATGGTTATAGATGTAGATAGCAAGTGCCTGTCTGAGGGACAGTGGGGCAGACTTCTCTCTGCAAGGGGAGAAAAGAACTGCCCCCAGACCCTCTAAAATTGCTGTCTTATATATACCTCTCTGCTTCAAATTCTAAATAGTTTCAGAAAATGCAAAACTCTTTCCCAGGGCCTTCTATGGTTATGTAGCTGGATCTGCTGATCAAGGTTTGCCTAACTATGCAATCAATCATAGCCCTCTGCCTCCTCCTGTGTTTTTTCCATCTGCTGGCACCAATTGAAACCTTCAGGGCAAGAGCATTAGTTGAATTCCTGGCTTGACCTGTTTGAACCTAGGCTTATATCCTTGGACACTTCTGTCCAAAGTATAGCTTTTTTAGGCTTTATAACAGTAGTAAGCTGCATGTGCTCTTTTCCTGTTGCCCACCTGTTTGTGCCAACCATATGTTGCTGTGTCTGTTTCAAACAGGCCAGAGTGCAGTTATAAGGCAGACATATATGCAATCATAAGGCAAACATATAAAGCAGATCTGAGCTGATTATCCCTTTATTCCAATTATCCCTTCATTCCCCACTTTTTCTTTTCCTTCTTTTTTTTCTGTGTGGAGGGAAGCGAAAGTAATCCCACTAAGGGGCATGGATAACAACCATTTGAGACAGAGAGGGATCATTGAGAGGCAACCGCTGGTACTGTTCCATAGATACAATGTACATGGTTTTAGTGCTTTGCAGCATCATTCGTTTACAACAGGCAAGTAAAATGGATAAGGCACAACAGGCAATGATTGCAAAACAAGCTATACTTAAAAGCGTAATAAAGAAGGCTTTCCTACACCTAAACTAGCAAACCATGAAGCAATACTACCCCAAATATTATTAAGTTGAAGCCCCCCTTTAAAATCATCAATATGCAACTCAGAGAGATGCTTTATCTTATTCATAGCATCAAGAACAAAAATGGTATGGTTAGCGATGACCGTACAACAGTTTGTAGCATTAATGAAAGTACATGTTCCGCCTTCAGCGGCCAAAAGTAAATCCAAAGCTTGCCTATTCTGCAGAGTCATTTGTGTATTTTGTTCAAGGGACTCAGCTAGGCGTGATATGGATTCAGTAACAGCTTTCATTTGAATATGCAACAAACATTGCAAACGGCGTACAGCCATACCAAGCTCAGCAGTTAGGGCGGGGGTGGCAAAGGGAATCCAGGCCGTTGCACTAAGGGCATCCAAACGAGTTTTAGTCATGGGATAAGTGGAATTGATATACTCAAATGAGGCCTGAATGGCATCATCCTCGGCTATAGATGAATCCCAGGGGCTAGCATAAGCTGAGGAGCTACGTTTTAATCTATGCCGGGTGGAGCGAGAAGCAGAATGATGGGTAACATTAAGAGGTATCAAGACAGAAAAAGAAGAAACTTTAACCAAAGCACAGGGTAATAGGGAGAGGTTAATTACTTGATACAGAGTTTCCCCACACAACCAATAATGACCCATTACAGCAAAGAGGTTTGTAGCAGGTGTCCATATGCGACTCATATGATGCCCATCAAACCACTTAACAAAAGATTTTCCCGTAGTAGCTGAGGTAAGATCCCTCCTAAAACTGGACATTGGGAGATAGCATGAAGTATATGGAGATTCATTCTGAGAACCCGTTGACAGCACGGCTGAACCATCGTGGTAAATGGGGCCAACCCCCACATACCAGCGGACGTCAGATCCAGTAAACACTACCGGGTTTCTTGTAATATTTTTCCAATCATATTGCATACTGGAGGGGTCCATATTACCGGATTGATTATACCACTTTATCATGACAGAATTACTAGCAAAATGAAAGGATCCACTAAGCACATTATACGACAAGTTACACTTATCTGAAAAAGCAATGGATACATTTGTTATTAAACATAAATCGAATATCATATTCGGGTCAACATATACACGCAAAGGGTCATGTATCATATTCATTGCATGCCACGTCTGGGAACAATTAAAAGTCTCATAACAACTGGCAGAAAAATTATTATTATCTACACAAGCAAGCTGTCCTGCATACTCATTTAAGGGAACCTTTGAAACATGTACTGGAGCATATGATACACCCTTCGGTAAAGGGGTACAAATAATGCAGTCTGCAATGTTCATCAGGGAAACAATGTGTAATACTGATTGCTTCCACAAGTTCAGAGAGCCTTCAGGTAAAGCCCGGGGTGCTCGAGATATCGTCTGGTTAGTCTGGTTCCATCTTTGAAGAAACAAAGCTAGCTGTCCATCTGGATGTAAACACTCAATAAGGAGCACGATTATGACAGAGATTCCCAGAAAAAAGCACAAGGACGCCCACGGAGTAGGCTTGACAGCGATCATCTTTGGTACTAATAACATAGCACTGTGGTGAGAACACCGTGAGTTCTGTAGGGAAATAAAACTGATTAATCAGATGAGACAGCTGGAGACGCTTTTAGATGGCTGACATGCACCCAAGTATCAGTATCATTCAGTCTGGCAGCAAAAGGGGAAGCAGCAGTGACAACGTGGGGTCCTGAAAAAGTTGGGCAGTCCCAGGATGCACGAATACAATTTCTTTTATAGACAGTGGACCCTACAGGGAAGCAAGGTAATAAGGATGGACTGGACACAGACTGTGTGACTGCTACTCGGTCAGCAATTTCTTGGAGCGCAATCCGGAGTCCTGCAAGGTAAGCAGAGAGACTATCATGAATCGGAACCTGGGACTGTGATAAATTAGTCACGCGCATACGCCGGCCAGTGGCCATTTCATGAGGTGTCAGATGTAATCGCTTGATCGGGCTATTACGTAGCTGAAATAAGCACATTGGTAATGCTTGTAGCCAGGTCATATGACCAGAAGCGCAAATCTTTCTGAGTTGAGTTTTCAAAATGCCATTACATCGTTCAACAAGACCATTGGAAGTAGGTTTATACACAGAAACATACTTCCACTGGACAGGGAGATGCTGGGTGAGTGCAGTCACAAGAGTATTACGAAAGTGAGAGCCATTGTCAGAATATATAACTTTAGGAATGCCAAATCGGGGAATTATTTGTGTTAGCAAAACCTCTACTACTTCTTCAGCAGTCTCTCTATTGCAGGGGAAAGCCTCAATCCATTTAGACCAAGGGCAAACCCACACTAAAAGGTACCGCTTCTGAGCACATCTGTGAATCATGTCAGTGAAATCTACATACCAAGACTCAAAAGGACCACTTAGAACTGGGAGGTGACCTTTGGCTATGGCCTTTCCCCCTGGCTGAGAGTTCAGAATACACACAGGACATTTAGCTACTAGTTCCTGAATGCGATTTCTCATGTGTGGACACCAAAAAATGTCCTCAAGCATGCTGTAAACATTTGCAGTACTAGAATGATAGATATCATGAATGAGTTCTGTGAGGTGTTTCAGTGCTACATAACAGATACAGAGTTTTCCTGATGGATGTACCCACATTTTCTTAATTTGGGAACAACCTAGTCTCTCCCAGTTTCCTATCTCATGAGAAACAGCATCTTTCTGATAATCAGCAAGGTCAGGTACTAAATAGATCTGTGATCTGGTGACAGGTAAGGTTAGGGAAGCATTACTAGTTACTTCTTTGGCTAACTGATCTGCCAGGGCATTGCCCATCTGGCGGAAAGAGTCTCCCTGTGTATGTCCAGGAACCCATTCACAGCACAGAAACAGATTGTTGATTCTGCGTTTCTCTAGACACTCATAAATTTGATGTATCTCATCAAGATGTGAGATTGAGCTGGCTGAAGAGGTGATAAAACCTCTTTGTGACCATTTCTGATGAAGCACTGTCAGCACTTGTGCTGCATAATGGGAGTCAGTAAATATAATAATGTTCTGTTTCTCCTGATGCAGTAAGACTGCCAAAATTGCACAGAGTTCAGCACCTTGAGCACTATAAGTACTCGGCAACTGATATTGTAAGACATCTAGAATGTCACCAAAAGGAGATATCTGTACTGCACTGAAACCAGAACATAGTGATGTCTCAGAACCGTCAGTGAACCAGACTTCAGAATTGACAGGCATTTCATGAAGAGACAGAATATTATCTGCGAAAGAAAAAATGGGGATCTTATCTCCTTCTTCTCCAACAATGACAGAAACTAAATTTTGTAGGTAACCAAAAGGGTGACTTGCAGGGAATGGCTTAATGAGTATATGACTCCGTAGCAGGGCAGCACAAAGCTGGTTCACCCGATGTGGGGTAAAGTGGAGAGTATTACTGCATAACAATGCCTCTACATCACCGGAGCAATACACAGTGAGTCGCAAGGGATGAAAGGTGTTATAGGTCTTCCTGACTGCCTCACTGGTGGCTACTAACCCTCTCTCAACATCAGGCAGAACTATTTCTGTAACAGAAAAATACCCTGACAAGTAGGACACAATTTTACCATCATCCTGATAGATCACAGCTGCCCACGTGTGATGTCCGTGAAAGCTAATGAGAAACATCAGGGAGACAGAGACTTGGTGTGTGTGATACATCAGTCAAAAGAGATTGAAGCAAAATCTGGTCAGGAGCTGACAGGCTGATAACAGTCGACCCCTTAGCCCCCCCTTTTAGATATTTGCGAAAGGAATGTGTGCGTTGACTGTGACCTGGGATCCAATTACGACAGAAGTTTATCATGCCGAGCAGAGATCGCAATTGCTTTACAGTGGTAGGCATCTGTAATTGCAAGCAGTGTTGTTTAGTTTTCTCTGTCAGAGACAGCATTCCATCTCCTACTAGGAACCCTAGAAAAGTGACTTCAGTTTGGCAAATCTGTGCCTTGGCCATATTAATCTGGTAACCACTTTCCAAAAGATAACAAACAAGTTTATCTGTGAGGGCCAGGTTTGCTGCAGCCTCAGCTGTGGAAAGCAGTAAGTCATCTACATGCTGTAACAAAGACACATTGCTGGGCAACTCTGCCCTGAATGATTGCAAATCAGCAACTAGTGCTTGAGAGAATATGGAGGGACTTTCCACGTATCCTTGGGGTAACCTGGTCCACTGATAATGCTGACCCTCAAAAATAAATGCCAGAAACTGCCTGGATGTGGGTTCGACTTCTATCCCAAAAAAGGCATGGGAAAGGTCCAGAACAGTATGATACTTGTACAGAGTAGCTGTTGTCAGCAATGTGGCAGGGTTTGAGACTACTGGAAACTGTGGTTCAATAACACTGTTAAGTGCACGTAAGTCATGAACTATTCTCCACTTCCCATTAGGCTTTTTCACAGGGAATAGTGGGGTGTTATATGGGGAGTTACTGAGTTCAATGATTCCGTGCTGTAACAGTTCCTGAATCTCCTGGCGAGATCCCTGCAGGGCCTCCGGTTGGAGAGGATACTGCGGAATCTTTGGTAGTTTACAGCCAGGCTTAATATGAATGGTTACAGGCAGATGTGATTTAACTCGGCCATAAGGGCTGAGGAGCAGTGACCGCTCAGGACCTTTTTCTCCCGGCAGACCATAGGTGAATTCAACCTGTAATTTCACCAATAAGTCCCTACCCATCAAATTTACTGGGCAATATGGGGCAAACAGAAAAGAATGAGAAATCTGCTGATCTCCTATTCTTAAACAAATGGGTGTAGTTAGGTAAGATGTAAGGGGTCTACCATCAAAACCAGTGGTAGTCATTTTCTTTCTACTAAGCTGGCATCTCTGTGGTAAAGTAGTTAATACAGAGGAAGTGGCTCCTGTATCAAGTAACATTTCTGTGGGCTCATCATTAAGATATACTGTGATCAGAGGTTCCTGATATGTGAGCCTTGCCTGTAAGATATAGATTCCCAGTCATTGTTGGGGTGGGGGTCCAGAATCCCGGGGAGGTGTCCACAAGGGAAAACGCCTCCTGTCAAAATTCTCATTTCTGCGCTGAGCATGGCATGAGCGCTGAAAATGACCGTAACCACCACAGTTCCGTGGGGCAGGAGTACGGTTATTTTGATGGTAAGAGGGACCTCGATGCTGTGGCTGAGGATAACGGGGTTGTTGGGCTCCGTTATAGTAAATGCGCTCCTTATCTCTATCCCATACCTCATCACGGGGATCTGGAACATCATCCTCATAAGGATCCAGATATTCCATGTCATCAATTTTCTCCTGCTGTTCCCTAATTTTCTGTTTTAGCTGTCTAATAAGTTCATTATTAGATTTATCAAGATGTAATTTGGTGGTGGATTGGGGATCTTTACTTTCTTGTAACCCTTTAAGTTGAAGGTGTAACAAGCGTGCTTGGGCCTGTTTCAAATCCTTCTCAGGTTTCAAAGTGTCCTCCTCTAAAGATCGAATATAATGCAAAATATGGGCCTGTTGTTTAGGCCATGGCTCAGACTCCAAGGCTACTATAGACTTTAATTTTGCAGTTACGGATGGGGGTAATGTATTACACAAAGTCTGGAAAAATACAGGTCTCATACAAACATCATCGTATGGTACCCCCATTTGTGCTTCCCATAAATCTTGAAATCGTACGAGGTATGCGCTGATATCCTCACCTATTTGGAATCTCATAGTAGTGAGAGGAGCCAAACTGCGCTGAGTAGGGTACATTTCCCTGAGGGAGTCCCAAATACGAGGACGAAACTCATTGAAGGAAGAACCATCATAAGTGTTAACTGTGACCTTCACCTGGCCTAAATCGGCATTGGCGAACACTTGATTTGTCGCACTATTTCCCAGAATTTTGGCCAATAAAGCTTTGATATCTCCCAAAGCCAAATGATATCCAGCCGTAATTCTTTCAAATTTTTGAATCCATGTCTCTCCCCCTCTACTAAGTGGAGGGAGACTACTGGCTATATTAGTCATATCAGTAAAACTCCATGGGATATATTTAGATTTTCCTTCATTTGTGTAGATTACTGGAAACAGAAGCTGTTTATTAGCGTCCTGATTCTCATACCTTTCCCAAACCCTCAGACCTGCCTCCATATAGACAGAATCCCAGTTAGGGTCTCCCGCTCCTCCACGAATGCAGAGTCGGGCGGTGTTGAGGTGTACAGTTTCTAGTGATCCATTATGGGGCCACTGTAACATCTGGGGCTGGTTGGCTCTTGTCCAACCGTACATGTTGGAGGACCATCGGTAAACATAGTAACCATTTCCATCCTCCTGCTCTGTAATAAAAGTAAGGATACATGGTTGCGGAGCTCGGGGAGTTTTACCACCTTGCACAACTCCACAAACCAGTGTAAGTTCACTTTTTTGCTCTTCATCATCTACTACCTCATCTACCTTCTCCTGTTCTTCCTCTTCTATAATCTGCTTAAGACGTTTTTCCCTATCTGCTAGGTCTAACTCCCATCTTTTAAGATTCTCAGTAATTTTAACCTCAGATAGTTTTAAAGCTTGAGCCTGACTTTCTAAATCTTCATGTTCTGCTGTTAATTGCTGTTTCAACTCTTCTAATCTTGCCTGTGCCTCAGCATATGCACTGGGATCTGGGGCAGGGGTGGCTTTTAAGTTAACATGACCCTCAATCTTTGCCCAAGCTCCCTCAGTGTCCAAGAGTTTATGCAGGACCTGTTCTTGGGGTATAGAGGCTGCTGGGTGAGAAGTCGGTTCTGACTTGGGCTGGAAAACAGGATCAGAATAGCCTATGGCTGCCATAGCTTTACTTTCGGCTGCCCAATAAGAAGGTGGGGGTACAGGGGCAGATGGCAAAAGCTCTGGACCAGCCTGCATCCACAGGGAAATATGTCGCAAATGTTCCAATTGGGTTTTGCCACATTTGTTAAATAAAATATGATCCCTAATTTTGGTCAAAATGAGCGGATCAAACGACCCCCCTGCTGGCCAGGCAAGAAAGGGTGTTTTCTTCGTCCATTTTTCCCATTGTTTAGAACAATTTTTTATTGAAGCCTCCAATAGGGGGTTCTGTTTAACAAGGCTATCTATGGGGCTAGGACCGGGCTCAGTTCCTTTCTCATTATTTTCTTCCTGTTTAGATTTTCTTTTAAACATTTCCCTAGCTGTCCCTTCTCTATAGTCTATGTAGACCTGGTGTTTTCACTGTTCAGGGACAGGGGCAATTAACTTCGCCTTTTACCAATAGCAAATTGAACCTCCTTATATACAGAGGCGCGCGTAATTTCGCTTTTAGGTGGCAATCCAAACCTCGTAATTAACAGAGGAGCGAAAATTATGAATCCAGGACTCATACACACATACACCTCTTGTGCTTTGTCTAAACCCAGCCAATCCCCTCGCGGGGGTATGAAAACGTGGATAAAGACACACATTCGCTTCGTATTAATAATAATACGTACAGTCTCAAGCGTACATCAATCAATCCCGGAAAGACAGAGACCTAATGTCTGGGCAAAACTTTCAAACTTTCTTTCCCTAACATTACAACTAAATACAAAGACATTCTAACAATTTGCTACATAACAAAACATTAAGCACATAAAATACATATGCACATGTGTAAATTTGGTACTCACCCACCAATCGAACCTGGGTAAATCTTCCGTCTTTGTTTGTAGACAGGAAAAACAAAACTCACCCGCTGGAGTCATCCTAGGGTATCAAAATCTCTCTCAACGTCACTCAGAGCGGTATTCCCATCTTCTGTACCAGCAGAAGGAATCCTCTTCTCCTAATGAGAAGGTATTCTCATCCCCTGTTTCTCCTTTCAAACAGGAGGTATCCTCTCTGACAAAAATACAGTCAGAGGAATCCTTGGGCAATTTAGAAAAATTTATGAGTGTCTAAACTCAGTTTAGATGTCCCCGTACGAGCCACCAATTTGTAGGCCGGGTCCACCTACAAAGTCTCCCCAATTACCAATAAACAGTTCAGACAGCAAGTTGCTCAGCTACAAAGAAACTTTTTTTATTTGACACAGCAAACAAATGGTTATAGATGCAGATAGCAAGTGCCTGTCTGAGGGACAGTGGGGCAGACTTCTCTCTGAAAGGGGAGAAAAGAACTGCCCCCAGACCCTCTAAAATTGCTGTCTTATATATACCTCTCTGCTTCAAATTCTAAATAGTTTCAGCAAATGCAAAACTCTTTCCCAGGGCCTTCTATGGTTATGTAGCTGGATCTGCTGATCAAGGTTTGCCTAACTATGCAATCAATCATAGCCCTCTGCCTCCTCCTGTGTTTTTTCCATCTGCTGGCACCAATTGAAACCTTCAGGGCAAGAACATTAGTTGAATTCCTGGCTTGACCTGTTTGAACCTAGGCTTATATCCTTGGACACTTCTGTCCAAAGTATAGCTTTTTTAGGCTTTATAACAGTAGTAAGCTGCATGTGCTCTTTTCCTGTTGCCCACCTGTTTGTGCCAACCATATGTTGCTGTGTCTGTTTCAAACAGGCCAGAGTGCAGTTATAAGGCAGACATATATGCAATCATAAGGCAAACATATAAAGCAGATCTGAGCTGATTATCCCTTTATTCCAATTATCCCTTCACTACCTTCTCACCAGGCAGGCATGTTACCAGGCGATCTTCACGTCCACCAGCCACCCAGCTATCTGCATGCCTAATGATTGAATCACCAACTATAATAGCTGTCCTAATCCTTCCCTCATAGGCACATGGCCCTGGAGAAACTTCCTCGGTGCGAGAGGGTTTTACATCACCTGGAGGACAGGTCCTAGCTACAGGATCAAATCCTGCCACACCAGGGTTATTCTCTCCTTTCACGTGACCTCTCTCCTCCATGGCAACAGGGATGCTGCCAGACTGGAGGTGGGACTTGTGATAAGGAAGCTTATCATAGCTCAGGAAGGAGCTATAGAAAAGGTGAAGTGACTCTGAACAAGCAACCTGTCAGTTCTGGTAGAAATAAGAAAACAGAATTTTCCCATAAAAGACTTCCAGTCCCAGAATGCACCAGGTTTCCAACAGCCATTAGAGGAGCTGAAGTGGGGAAACGTGTGTTCAATCAGGAGGGCTATGAGGTAATCCCTAAGCACTTATCTCAAAGGGCAGGGCCTGATTCAGCACAGCTGCGCTGTGTTAGGGAGGAGCACTCATCTAAGCAGAATAAAGGTAGAGTTTATTCTACAGAGAATCCTCATCATTTTCATTATCAGCTTGGATATCCTCAGTTTCATCTAGAGGATCATCAGGAGCAGAAGCCAAACCGGACGGACAGAGAGGGAAAGAAACCCTTTGGAAGAAAGAGGAGAAAGGCCTTTGGGAGGTCTACAGGAGTTCATAGCAGTACGTATACTGGAAGGCATTCCAAGGGCCAGCATACACCATTGGACTGGGGAAAGCCAGAGGAATGGTGCTGCAGAGCTAGGAATCTCCAGACGGTACCTATGAGGGAGACGGCTGCACGTGGAAGGGACCCTAAGACCCGTGCCAGAAGGTATGTGAAGAGAGATCCAGTGTCCAGGGATCTGGATTGGAAGGCTGGACATAAGAACTGGACTACATACTGGCCAGGCTATATAGAGAGGAACTCTAACAGCAATGGAAGCTCAGGTTTGAACACTGATCTATGCCCTAGCTATAACCTTGAAAGACAGCAGGGAAACAAGTATTCTCCTGAAAGTGCTCCATTGGGAGATTCATCTGTGCCAATCCAGGATATTGAACCCATGTTTGTTGAAGAAGAGGGAGTGATTGCGGATGAAGAATGTGTTTATATGGACTGCTCTCTGTCTAAACTCCTTTGGTGATTTTCTGTTATAAAGTACAGCAACCATCACAAAGAAATACAAACTTGTTCTTTAATCTACTCAGAAAAGCTCCTGAGTAGGATTTTTAGCCACGCAGTAGAAAGCAAGCCAGCTAAAGGGTTTCAGCTGGATAACTGCTAGCAATTGAGCCTTACCTAATTGCTTGTGAGCTCTGAGAGAATCACTTCTGAATCTATGTGGGAAGATATAAGAAGTTAACCTGAAAAGAACAGTTTTTCCTTTCTTTGTGGATCTTGTTTGTTGTTTGATACATTGCTAAGAGAATATTAGCTAAAGCCTACAGAAAAGACCAGTTTGTTACCAACCAGGTCTTATTTCTTTTGCTTTGATTGCCTGACAAGTTCAAATGTTGTTTTTCCTGATTTTGTTTTTCCAAGTTTAACACTGAAAGCAAGTAACCTGATTTATGTGCTACCAAGCATATCTGTGTTGGGAGAAATAACCCCATAAATAAATATCTTATTGGCTTTACACTTGAGCACAACTAAATTATTGTGAGCAGCTGTGTCGGGTGTGAATGGACTGCATTGCCCACAATCCCTTGCAAATCATATTGACATATGCACTTGCCAAGACTGTGAACATTCTCACCCAGGCAGCCGTCTGACAGACTTCAGGTCTATATCCCTGTAGGTCTCATCTATGTACCTCTCTGTTTTCCTTATGTCTTCCAAGTCTGCTACTCTAGCCTCCAGAGATTGGACTCATTCCCTGAGAGTAAAGAGCTCCTTGCACCTTGTGCACACGTAAGACCCCTCACTAACTGGGAGAAAAATCATACATGTGACACTCAATGCAAAAGAGTGAAAAGCCCCCATCTTGCTGCTGGACTGCTGTCTGAATCTTAGTTTTAAGGTTGTCTTTAGATATTTAATTTCTTTACTAACTGAGGGTTGCTGGGGATACCTATACTAATAAAACTATACTTTTAATGTACTTTGTTCTTCCTGAAGTTTAATTAATCTCGGGTCCTTAGTGTATGCTGATGAGAATAAACAGCTGCACCTGAGAATGAATATGGCACCTCCTTTCCTTTAAGAGGTTTAAGCACTTATAAAGCTACGATTATCCCAGGGGTGGGTGGGTGTCGGGGAGGGAGGGAAAGAAGACTTATTAAAAGCTGGCTGCTACACAGTACCCTGTCCTGTGCTTCTAAGGTAATCTGTGACCAATCTCCAGGGGGAGTCCCACAGCCCTTGCTTGGATAGAGGGAGTCTTAGGGTCTAAATTTAACCAGAAAGCTCTCTGCTGTGTTTTATATTTAAACTGAAAACTCTTTGCTGCTACTAGGCCCTGAACTGATTTAACAAATACACTGGGTTCACAGATTAATCAGCTTTAATCTGAAGACAGAAGTAGATAACTACCCATTGGGTTTTCATGATACAGAAGTAGATTGCCAGGCCTTTCTTCCGCGCAGTTTAAGTTTGGTGTTGTTGCTGTTGTCACAGAAATGTGATCCTCCACCGTCAACACTATCCCATTCTGCTGCTGCCCAGATGGGTGGTTTGTCTTGTTCTGGCACCTCAGCTGAGACCTGTCCATCTTGGGAGACCCTGCCAGTAGTTAAACTACCGATAGTTTAGCTCTCAGCATGACAAGCTGCAAACCAAGTGCCATGAAAACCCAATGGATAGTTACAACAAAACAAATTGTGCTGTAGTGCCGGAAGATGAGACCCCCAGGTTGGAAGGCACTTAACTAGCTACTGGGGAAGAGCTGAAGACTTTTCAGAGTAAAGCCAGCATTTATGATGTGGTTGGATCAAAGCCCTTGGGACGTCTGACTGCTGATGTAGCTGCGCATGAAATGAGAGTCAAGAGCTGTAAAGATGTCTGAAACATTTGCTTCTCACAGTCAAAGAACATAGTCTCAAAATGGGCCTGCACCTTAATGTAAAGAAGACAAAGATCATGACAACTTGCATAATCAACAGGTTCATCGTTGAAGGAGAAGAAATTGAAATCGTGAACAACTTTAACCTACTTGGATCAGCTATCAATAAAGAAGCAACAAGCAGTCAAGAAATCAAATGACGCATTGCTATTGGCAGAATGGCTATGAAAGACCTAGATACGATTCTCAAGAGCAGAGATGTCTCTCTCCATACAAAGATTTGACTTGTTCAAGCCATGGTATTTTCAATAACATCATATGGATGTGAAAGCTGGACAGTGAAAAAGGTAGATAGGAAGAAAATTGATGCCTTTGAATTATGGTGCTGGCGGCGAATAGTGTGTATACTATGGACTGCCTGAAGCACAAACCAGTCGGAGGAGATCAAACCTAAGCTTTCTTTAGAAGCTCAGATGACAAGACTTCGACTTTCATACTTTGGACACATCATGCGAAGAGAGAGATCATTAGAGAAAGACATCATGCTTGGCTAGATAGAAGGTCAACGCAAAAGAGGAAGGCCAGCAATAAGATGGATCGATACAATAACAGCAGCTACAGGTACCAGTCTGTCAACAATGAGCTGCCTAACTGAAGACCGAACACAATTTAGGATAGCTATCCAGAGGGTCGCCATGAGTCGACTCAGACTCGACGGCACTTAACAACAACAACAACAACAACAACAATCTAAAGAATTCCTTTCCCCCCAAGATTTATAAAAATTCCTAGAAGTAAATACTTACAATTGCAGATCTGCCTCCACAAGTAGCAGTCCCCTTTTGTAGTCCTTCAAGACAGGTTCAGACTGAGATGTAAAGCATATTCTACCATAAAGTGCAGGGTTATTTTTGGTTGGTGGGGGGTTCAGGGCTGCTGGGCTTCCAGGTTTATTTTTAGTTGGATGGGGGGTGGGGGGATCGGGGCAACTGGGCTACCAGGGATTTGCTTTCTGTTGGTGGCATCAGCCCTCAACAGTATTTTGTTGGCATTGGGGACTTTCCCCAATATCCTGGATCGTCTTTGATATTTCTCATCAGATGGTCCAGGCATCAAAATACTGTCGGGAGGGCTCACGCTAGATGTTTAGGCCACCTCAAGACCAGGCGTAGAGATATTGGTGCTAAGGCTGGTTGCAAAGTCCTCTAAGCGTTTCTCTGCATCAGCCCGTAGGCTTGGAACTGAGTTAATGAGGATTTAGTGACTTGCCCAAGGCCTCATGAAGTACGTATCGGTGGGATTGAAGCCCTGGCTCCTAAGCTGCTGCTGTAATCACTAGGTGACTCCTCCACTCCCCACTTGTACTTTTCTATAGAGAAGGCTGCAGACAGCTTTGCAGATGGGCACACAGACAATGAAGGGGTTGGAAAGAATTCCATGAGCCATGCTCTGCATGCTTTCCCTACTTCATGGGTCAATGCAGTAAGGTGCAGTCGGCTTTGCACACAGCTTAGCTTGGATTTTATGGACAATTTTATGCACTACTGTTGTAGCAAAGTGCACACAATGAATAAAACCCGGAGTCAATTTCAAAGATTCAAGCCAATTTATTTGTGCACAGTCTCAGGCAATGGTCACATTCAAAATGGTCTGAGCAATGGTTGCTGGCAAAACAACATCTTTTATACCTTTCTTCTTCAATTTAATACAGGCAAACCTCTCATTGGTCCCGGTAACCCCTCGCACCCTTTCTATTGGTCCCGGTGACCCCATGCACTCATCCAATGGGGATCTCTGACTGGGCTTAACACCTGTTCCCCCTGCTCAGGCCTCCTAACAATGGTACAGTTCTTAGACTCCTGATACATCTCTTCTCCAAGGTCACTTCTTGGCTTAGAAAATGTGTGAAAGCAGGATACTGGAACATATCTGTCATCAGCATAAATGAGCTCAATAGAAGATTCTTACATTCTTATCAAAGCAGTTTAAAGCAGTTTTCTAACTTCTACTGATTCTTGGTTCTGCTCAGCTATAATATTCTCAAGTGGGGGCTGGGACTCAGGCCTAACTTACAGGCCTTTCATACTCCTGCAGGCTATTCTAGGCCATAGCCTATCACACTACCAGTGTGGAAATGAGTTTTGCACACTAGCTAACTGTGCATAAAGCTTCAAGCACACAGCAGCGCAGAGAACACTTAAATCCATGGAAAGGAAGTGATTAGCCATTCAGCACAAATGAGGAAGACCAGAAGGCTGATTTCATGGCTGAGAGTTTAATGCAAAGTCTGGGGAGGCTAAAAGGTTACTGTAGCTCAGAGATCTCCTGTCAGCGCCGGGGAGGAATTTATGCCTGTTTCTTCTCTTATCTTGAGCGAATGGAACCTGCGATGTTTATGCGCCAGATAGCGTTCCAGCACAAGGGCCAAACAGAGGTTTTCTGTGTGAACATATAGATGCTGCTAATGCAGACCTGTGTGCACGTGTCTGGCTTGCTCTCCTGGTTTAGTGCAGATTTTTTGCCCTGAAGTCATTTGCTTGCTGTTTAGTTATAGCATCGGAGAGCAAAACCTTTGCATTAGGTGTACTTTGGGAAATCCTACGCTGAGCTTTAGCACATGGCTCTCATGCAAGGTGGAATTACAAATACCACATAGCCCCAGAAAGTTATTTCAGAACAGCATCGCCCAACATGTCTTCTTCCTGAAATAGGGCAACTTCACTATTGTTCCTGGGGGAGGTGGCAATGCTGCTTGATAGGAGGAAAGGGAGGAAGTTAGACCTGGTCAAGGGAAAATGTCATACAGAGCTAAGGATGTGTTCCCCAGCAAGCTGATGTTATCACAAAATGGGAAAATCACCACTACTACTACTGCTAATCATTTGTATAGTGCTACAAGGTGAACGCAGCACTGTTCAATGAGTTTAGTGGTCTGATAATGTAATTTGTAAGAAGACATGTTTCCTTCATTGTAGGATCCCAGAGCACAGTAGTGGTGTCCTGTCCTTTCAGTGATATGGTTGTGTTTTTATTTGCAGGTGAAATAGTCTTAATTATTGAGCTAAATTCTTTTTTCCAGAATGAGCAGAGAAAATGTCCTATAAAGTTAAGGATGTGTTTGTGTAATAGCTTGTATGAGCCTAAATTTGGAAAAAAACGGCACTGGAGCCCAAAAAGGATCAGTAGAAACTGAGGGAGCTGAGCTTACTGCTCTGTGCTATGGGGACATAAGAGGGGCCAATGAGGAGGCTTGTTTTATGCAGCCTGTCAGTGAGGGAGCCAATTGGAAGCCTTATTGCATTTGTTCTGTAGAGCAAACCCATAGGGTGAATTAAAGATCCATTAGCCAATAGGACTGATCTTCTGCAGGCCTGTCAGTGCGTTATAGCCAATATCAGAGATTCTCTCATTAAACAGCTGATTGACTATTGAACTTGCCAATGAGGGTTAGAGGTGGGACTGAGGAGCCAATGAGAAGCGTCTGCTCATGTTTATTAATGTGTCTCCTCCCTGCAGTGGATGTGACTCTGGATCCAGAAACTGCTCATCCCCGGCTCGTTCTGTCTGAGGATCGGAAAAGTGTCAGATGCGGAGACACAGAACAGAAGCTGCCGGACACTCCCCAGAGATTCAGTGATTATGCCTGTGTGCTGGGGCGTGAGAGCTTCACCTCGGGGAGACGTTACTGGGAGGTAGAGGTGGAGTTGGGGGATGGGACTGACTGGAGGGCATTGGGGGTCTGTAGAGATTCTGTGAGCAGGAAGGGGGAGATCCCACTGTCACCTGAGAATGGATGTTGGGCAGTGGCACTTTGGGGTAGAGGTGAATACCGGGCCCTCACCTCCCCCAGGACCCAGCTCCCCCTGAGCGTGAGCCCCCGGGCAGTGGGGATTCTCCTGGACTACGAGGCAGGAAAAGTCTCATTTTACAATGCAGATGATAAATCCCATCTCTACACCTTCACCGACACCTTCACTGGGAAACTCCGACCTCTCTTCCGTACTTATGATAAACCTCTGAGAATCCGACCAGTGCCAGACTGGGAATGAGGGAGCCGGGCTTGGGGGTGATATATAATCTGGGAGCTAATGTTTCCCATCGGGATAAGAGGGATCAGAGAGTGTTATTCGGGAGCTGGTGGACTGTGCAGGATATAAGTGTGTTTAATACGTTATATGCAATCTGTGATCTGATGTTCCAGATTTGGACTCACCGTGTAAAGAACATGTACTGCAATAAAGATGTAAAGGATATTCCCCGTGATTATTTCAGAGAATCAAACAATGGATGAAGTTTCAGAGGCCCAGTAAGAGGTCAGGAGATGGGATTAGAGCCTGTGAGTGTGAGCAATGAGCAGGGCCGGTGCTGGGCTCTCTAGCGCCCCCCTGCAACCTATATATCCCCCCTCATTACTATTAATGGTGGGCTGTGCACCAGGAGAGGGGAGGAGGCAGGTCTGGCGTGTTCAGTGTCCTGCAGTGAAGCTGGAACAAGTTCAAAACTGTGACACAATGGCAAGTTCCCCTCACTCATAGGATCAGACATTCAGGGGCTTCTATGTGTGTCGGGGTGTGCACACGTGTGTGTCAGTAGGTCTGTGTGTGTTGTGTCTTTCTGGGTGTCACAGGAACTACCGAAGGCTACATGCACACGTGTTGTATATATGTGCACCCCACGACACTCTCGGGTGCTACATATACGTGTGTGTGAATGTGCATCTTTGTGTTGGGTCTGTTGCTGGCTATGTGCGTATCTCTGTCACAGAGAGTGTCAGAGGCTACATGTGTGTGTGTGTGTGTGTGCCATAAGGAATGTCAGGGCTGTGTATCTGTCCTAGGATGGTGTTTGCATGTGAAAACAGCAAACCTACGATGCAACAAAGAGCCGCATTTCTCCATCCTTCATTTGTAAAATCAGACATTTTGGGGTGTCTGCGTGCAGGAAGAGTTCAAAGAGAGATACAGTGTGTCTTGTTCTGCGATCAGGGCTGTGTAAGCAATCTTTATAACTCCTGTTATCTATCTATATCTCTCTCTTCCAATAATGCGGTGTGTGGTGAAGTGTAGCACTGGGGTGCCTCTGAGTGTGTTTGTGTGTATGGTGTGCAGTTGCGGTGCCTGTGTGTGTGGTGCAATGTAGTTCTGGGGTGTCTGTGTGTGTGTGTGTGTGTGTGTGTGTGTGTAGTGCAGGTGCACTGCATGTGTGTGTGGTGCAGTGCAGAGCTCGGGTGTGTGTGTGTGTGTATGGTACCCAGGTGTGGTGCCTCTGTGTGTGGTGCTGTGTAGCGCTGGGCTGCCTCTGAGTGTAAGTGTGTGGTGCTGTGCCTGTATGTGTGTTGCAGTGTGGTTCTGGGCTGCCTCTATGTGTTTAGGGGGGTGAGGCAGTGTAGGGCAGGGGTACCTCTGAGTGTGTGAGTGTGAAGGGTTCACAGCATACAGCGATTTATAACTGAAATTCAAACTTTACTTATGAGCTCAAGGTCCAACTCATACAAGGCTACGGACTACTACTGGGCAGCAGAAAAGGCCCCAAAGGGAAGATGCTACTACTACTACTACTACTACTACTGAACATTTGTATAGTGCTACAAGACACATGCAGTGCTGCACAGACACATGTAAAAGATCCCCTGCTCATCAGAGCTTACAATCTAGTCAAGACAGACAACACAGTAGCTGTAGACATGGGACACAGTTAGGGGGAATGGTAAGGAAACACGAAGGAGATCAGGTGAGTCAAGATCCAAAAGCAGCAACGAAGAGTTGAGTTTTCAGCCCGGATTTGAAAAGGATCAGAGAAGGCGCCTGATGTACAGACTCAGGTAGTTTGTTCCAGGTGTGAGGTGCAGCAAGGTGAAAGGAGTGAAGTCTGGAGTTAGCAATAGAAAAGAAGGGCACAGATAGAAGCAGTTTGCCAGAAAAGCAGAGTTCCCAAGAAGGGGTGTAGGGAAAGATAAAAGAGGAAAGGTAGTGAGAAGCTGCAGAGTGAATGCACTTAGGTCAGCAGGAGAAGATTGAACTGGCTGCAGAAACGGATAGGGAGACAGTGAAGTGACTTGAGAAGAGGGGCAATATGAGCATGACGAGGCGGTGGAAGATTAGCTGAGCAGCAGAGTGTTGAAGGGGAGAGAGATGATTCAGAGGGAGACCAGCAAGGAGGCATGTAGGGGCAGCAAGGGATGAGTGGAAGCGGGGAATGGAGCTAACCATGCAGCAGCGATATTGATTGCTGCCCGGTTTGTGATCAGTTCCTTAAAGATACGCAAGGCAAACCCTCACCTGTCTTTAAGGTGCCAATTGCTAACCAGGCAGCTGCCAATATCACTGCTACATGGTTAGTTTCGGCGGCTTCCGGAGCTATGGTATTGAAAATCCAGTTTGGAGGTCTACTGTGAGGGCTATACACCTGTTGGCATATAGCCCTTTGAAGATCTGGGCAGTTCAATATCAGGCTCGAGGTGACTAAGGAGTGGATAAGTGTCTTAGTAGTGTGTTCTAAAAAGAATGGGCAAATTTTGTTGATGTTGTAGAGAAAGAAATGATAGATTTTAGCTTTTAGCTGGATATGTATGAAGAAAGAGATAGAGGAGTCAAAGACGACCCCAAGGTTGCAAGCTGAGGAGAAAGGGAGCAGTAGAGTTATCCACAGAGAGTGAGAAAAAAGGAAGGATAGATGAGTGTTTAGGGGGAAAAATAAGAAGCTCAGTTTTGGACTTACTCAGTTTCAAGTGGCGATGAGACATCTAAGCAGCAATATTAAAAAGGCAGGCAGAGATCCAGGCCTTGATTGCTGGAGAGATTCCAGGCGTAGAGAAGTAGAACTGGGAGTCATCAGCATAAAGATGGTACTGAAAGCCGTGGGAAGAGATGAGTGCACCAAGGGACTGGGTATATAGAAAGAAAAGGAGTGGACTCAAGACAGATCCTTTGGGGTACAACAACTTAGAATGGGATAGTAGTAGAGGAGGATCCACCATAACAAACACTGAAAGAGTGATGGGAGAGATAAGAAGAGAACCAGGATAATATAAAGCCCTTAAAACCAAGCAAGGACAAGGTATCAAGGATAAGGTTTTGGTCAACAGTGTCAAAAGCATCAGAAAGGTCAAGAAGGATGAGGATTGAACAAAGGTCCTTGGACACTGCCAGGAACAGGTCACTGGAGACTTTGACAAGAGAAGTTGTGGTAGAATGTAAAGGACAAAAGCCAGATTGTAAAGGATCCAGGGGGGCTTGAAGGGAGATAAAGTCAAGGCAACGGTGGTGAACCGCACATTCAAGTAGTTTAGAAATGAAGGGGAGAAGGGAGATGGGTCAATAGTGAGGACAGGTAGAGTCTAGTGAGGGTTTCTTGAGGAGAGGAGTTATCACAGCATACTTTGAAGGCTGCAGGAAAAGTTGCAGTGGAGAGCAATAGGTTGAGAATATGAGAGATGGAAGGGACTATGGTGGAGGAGATGGGGCTTAGGAGATGGGTGGGAAAAGGATCAGAGGAGCAGATAGTGAGTTTGGAGGAGGAAAGAAGGTGAATGGTTTCCTCCTCAGAGATCATAGAAAAGGATGAAAGGGTAGTAGGTAGGGAGGGGGTGATGGAAGTGAAGAGAGGGATGAGGAAAAGTAGCTGACTCATGGGGAATTAGAGGGTGATCGTGTGGATTTTATCATGGAAGTAGTCAGCCAGATTCTGGGCAGAAAGGGAGGGAAAGGTATCCGGAGGTGGAGATACCTTGAGGAGAGAGTTGAGAGTTGTAAAGAGATGACAAGGGTCAGAGGCACGAGAGTTAGTCTGATGGATATAATAATCTTGTTTGGCGAGTGCAATGGCTGACTGGAAAGAGAGAAGCATGAATTTGAAGTGTAGAAAGTCTGCAGGGGTATGGGAATGAAGATAGCAGGTAGTGGAAGGCAGTCAGGATTGAGGTACAGGACACCTCGCAGAATGTGGCATGGGTGGAGCAAGATCATTTCCTTTCACACCAAGGTGATGCTTTTCTTTAAGGTGACCTCTTTCCTCCATGGCAGTCAGATGTGCCCAGAATGCGGGACGTTACGATTGACAACTACCTCAGTTTTTTCAAGATTTTACTGATTTTTAAATTAATGTCTGGAAGCCAGAAGGTTGACTAACATGACTGGACATTTTTATGAGATTAAAATCTCTAAATGCAAGTCTGTAATCCTCCCCCTCTGTATGAACGAATCTGTTTTGACTGCTTCGAATGTAACATACAACAGAGACTGTGGGTAGGATTCAGCCGATTGGGATGTTGTGGGGGCAAAGCACCGGAATGCTCTTCTAGTCACAGGAAGTGAGGAAGTGAGCTGGGGGAAGTTCCTGTGCTGTACAAAGTGACATTTTACTTACCAGATAATGTCCTTTCCTTGAGTCCTACTAGACCAGTCGAGACAAGTGGGCTGTGTCCCTCTAACAGCAGACCAGTGGAGACAAAGAACCAATGAAAAGCCCAGATTTCAATGACATCACTGCTACGCCTCCTAATCCTCCTCTTCAGCTGTTCCCTTTTCCTTTATCCTGAGACCTGGACGGTGCTCAGGGCCCTGCCTTACAAGCCCCAGTCAGCTTGGTGCAGGCTCACAGAAAAAGTGACAAAATATATTTTTCCTCTAATAGTGGAGCCTTAATAGACTAAGGAAGCCATCTAGCTCCACCCTTGGGTACATCCCAATTGGGTACCCATCTGCGAAAATCTCAAGTGTTTAACCCTCTATGCTGCTTGCAGGGTAGTTCCAAACCTGAAGGAGCATAAACGAGAAAGAAAGGCTGCTTAACTGTAATGATGGTTCTCCATGGACAGCTGGATAAATCAGCCACACAGATGGGCGAGTCCCAAGCTGAGGGTGCAAGGGTCGTGTATTTGGATTAGGGAGAGTCCGGCCTTGCACCGGGGAGTTCAGCTGAGGTAGGATGAAGCTAGTTCCAGTTATGGAGTACGCTCTGACTCAAACTCTGTTCTGCCAGGAGGGCGGTGAGTGCAGGGCCAAGTGGAGGAGTAGTCGAATGGCTACAGCACTAGCTTCAGAACAAAGAGACCAAGATTTGATTCCCACTAGCACTCCTTGTGGCCTCGGCAAGTCACTGAACCCTCCAGTGCCTCAGAAAATGCAATTTATCAATGTCCCTGGTTAATGTACATTACCAAGTTTAAGTTACAATGTTAATGCTTTGACTGAAATGATAAAATGGTTTAAGAAACCTGATAGATAAATAAATAAGAAGGAGAGAGTTGGGTGCACCACCCCTTGTCTGTGGGGGGAATTGGCAGTGTGCTAAGACTTGACAAGGAAAGAGAATCTGGAATGGATTTATAGGGTGGAGGAGGGGGCAGCTTACATCCAGTCCTTATTATTTATTTAAGTTATGTATTTTTTTGTTTTTGTTGTGTAAAAGTCTAGCTGGCTGCAAGTTTTCTCAGCCCCATGCAAACATAGAGATGATTACATTTCTAGAAGGTTGAAGTGGGAGGATAAGACAAGGATTCGACTGAACTACCCCGTGACTGGGAGACCCTGTAACACAGCCCTATCCTGCAGTCTGTAGCAGAGACAAGGTGTCAATATGCTGCTCTGTTTTCTGTTCTTTCCCCTATTTTTTATTTTATTTTTGTTCTTCTCTTACCCCATTTTATGCAATGTGGTGCTGCAGGAGAGATCCTGTTACTAGAAGGGAGTTGATCAGTAGGCCAGTTAGGCCCATATCTTGGGGTTAGAACGAGCAAGTGATGGGATGGAGAAAGTGGAGGGAACAGGAAGATCAGTGCTGGATTCTGCCCATGGAAGAAGGGCGTAGGAACCCTCAATTCCCTGCAAGGTGAAGGGAGGTTGAGACCTGGCAACAGAGAAGGCCACTAGATTAAAAGGGGCCATTTGGGAATGATAGCATGGGACATATCAATCTTTTGGGAATCTGACAGGTATTTGTGACCAGGGCAGACCATTGATGCAAACAGGATAGGGGGCTTGATGATGTATGGTCTGACTTAATATGGACACCAGTCCCTGTGTGTTTGTCCCATGCGTTTTTGAATTCAGATACTGTCCTCATCTCTACACTTTCCACTGGGAGACTATTCCACGCATCTACTCCTCTTTCCGTAAGGAAATATTTACACATATCACTCTTGAATCTATCCCCTTTCACCCTCATCACATGTCCTCTCCTAGCAGAGCTTGCTTTCAATCGAAAGAGGCTCTCCTCCTGTGCATTTATGCCACGGAAGTACTTAAATGCCTCAATCATATCACTTCTATCCCGCCTTTCCTCTAAGGTGTACATATTAAGATCCTTAAGTCTGTCTTCATATGCTTTCTAATGAAGACCACTAACCATTTTAGTAGCCACCCTCTGTACTGACTCCATCCTGTTTATATCCTTTTGAAGGTGCAGTCTCCAGAATTGCACACAGTACTCCAAATGAGGTCGCATCAAAGACTTATACAGAGGCACTATCACCTCCTTTCTTTTGCTGTCTATTCCTCTCCCTATGTACCCAAGCATCCTTCTAGCTTTTGTCGTCGCCTTTTCTACCTGTTTAGCTACTTTAAGATCGTCAGACACAATTACGCCCATGTCCCACTTTTCTTTCATGGACAGAAGTACCTCACCCCCTACACTGTACTTCTCCTTTTGATTTTTGCAGCCCAAATGCATGATTTTGCATTTGTTAGCATTACATTTCAGTTGCCAAATTATAGACCATTTTTAAGCTTAGCTAGATCCTTCCTCATATTATCTACACCTTCCTGGGAGTCTACTCTATTGCAGATTTTGGTATCATCTGCAGAGAGGCAAAACTTACCTGACAACCCTTCTGCTATATCACTAACAAAGATGTTAAAAAGTCTTTCCAATAATTTACTTACCACCGAGATTAGACTGACTGGCCTGTTCATGGAGAACACCTGCTACAGGTGAGTAACTATGCTTTACGCCTGAGGTGAGAGATTCCCCTCACTGTAGAATGAGATAATTTTCTAGGTAGATTTCCCATCACTGCATTACCTCTGTGATGGGAAATCTACCTAGAGAATTATCTCATTGGTGCCCTCACAAAGTGTGGAGTACCTGGGAGCTCGCTTCGACACTCGGATTGGAAAGGTCTTCCTCACCACACTACGGGCACAGACCCTAAGAAAGCTGGTGGGGAGGTTTTTACAGTTCAGAGCTCCCTCAGCTTGGCATTACCTGCAGTTGTTGGGCACCATGGCGGCAACGATAGAGACGGTGCCGTGGGCAAGAGCGCGCATGAGGCCGTTGCAAAGGGCGCTTCTCCGCCGGTGGTCCCACCAACAGGATGCTCTGGGCCGCAGGCTGCCTTGCCCGGAGGAGACACATCAGGCCCTGCAGTGGTGGCTCCTCCCAGAGTCGTTGGCAAGGGGGAAGTCAATGGAGACGCCAGCCTGGGTGGCAGTGATGACGGATGCCAGCCTGCTGGGCTGGGGAGCGCACTGTCAGGGGGAGTTCGCGCAGGGCCAATGGAGCCCCCAAGAGAGATCGTGGGTGATCAACCGGCTAGAGTTAAGAGCGGTAGCGCTGGCACTTCAAGAGTTTCGGCCGTTGCTCAGAGGTCGGGCGGTACGGGTTCTGTCCGACAACACGACGGCAGTAGCGTACGTCAACAGGCAAGGCGGCACCAGCAGCACGATGTTAGAGGCCGAAGCCGAAGTCCTGTGCGGTTGGGCCGAAGCGAATCTCCTAGACCTCTCGGCAGCGCATGTGGCAGGAGTGGACAATGTGGAAGCCGACTTTCTCAGTCGGGTGAAAGTGGATCCCGGAGAATGGGTTCAGCAACCCGAGGTCTTCGACATGGTGACTCGCAGGTGGGGAACGCCAGTCATGGATCTCATGGCAACCTTTGCATCGGCAAAGGCCAGTCATTTCTTCAGCAGTCGCAGAGAGCGAATGTCGGAGGGGTTGGATGCTGTCATGCAGGACTGGCCAGAGGACCAACTGCTGTACGTCTTCCTGCCGTGGGTCCTGATAGGAAGAGTTCTGCAAAGGGTGGAACGTTTCAAGGGTCAAGTTATCCTGATAGCCCCAGATTGGCCGTGTCGTCCTTGGTACGGGGACCTAATGAGGTTGGTGGTGGCAAAGCCCTGGAGGCTTCCTCTTCGAGCGGATCTGTTAACTCAGGGGCCCCTAGTGATGCCTCACGTGGATCGATTTTCGCTTACGGCCTGGCTCTTGAGAGGGCAAGGCTAACAGCCAGAGGGTACTCAGCGGCAGTCATTAACACTTTGTTGAAGTCCAGGAAGTGGTGTACGTCGCTAGCGTATGTTTGCATCTGGAGAATTTTCGAGGATTGGTGTATAGCCCGTAAGTTTGAGGCTTTAAAGGTTTCTATTCCCCAAGTTTTGGAATTCTTGCTGGATGGTTTCGCCAAAGGGCTAGCCGTCGCATCCCTACAGGGGCAGGTGGCGGCGTTGTCTTGTTACAGGGGCAAGTTGGCAGGTCAGTCTCTAGGAGCGCAACGAGATGTCAAGAGGTTTCTATGAGCGGTTTCGCTTCTTTGGCCTCCGTCTAGGCCAGTTTTTCCTAAGTGGAGCCTGCCATTTGTGCTGGCAGCTCTGGGGAAGGAGCCTTTTGAGCCTTTAGCTTGCGCGTCTATAAAGGATCTTACGCTCAAGGTGGTTTTCCTGGTAGCAGTCTGCTCAGCCAGACGAGTATCGGAATTGCAAGCGCTTTCTTGTAAGGAACCCTACCTTTCGTTCTTTGCATCGAAGGTCGTGTTGAGGACAGTGCCGGCGTTTCTGCCGAAGGTTGTTTCAGCTTTCCATGTGAATCAAGAGATTTCGCTGTCGGTGTTCATGGAGGGTGCGGACAGGTCGGTGCCGTGGAAGCTGCATCTCCTAGATGTTCGGAGAGCGCTAAAGAAGTATCTTAAGCAAACGGCAGTTTTCCGTAAGTCCGATAGACTTTTTGTTCTGTTTGCGGGCCCAAGAAAAGGAGAAGCGGCCTCCAAGGCGTCCATTGCGTGGTGGATTAAAGAAGCCATTGCGTTGGCTTATGTGTTAAAAGGTAGGGTGGTTCCGGACGGTCTTAAAGCTCATTCCACTAGAGCTCAGGCTACTTCCTGGGCGAAAGCTAGGTTGGTGTCGCCGGTTGAAATATGTAAAGCGGCAACCTGGTCCTCCTTGAACTCGTTTGTGAGGCACTACCTCTTGGATGTGCAGGGGTCAGAGGAAACCTCATTTGGCTCTGCAGTTCTTCAGGCCGGTGTACCAGGTCCCTCCCGTGTTTGATATGTCTTCACTGCTCTTGTACAGACCCAGAGGTTCCGGGACTAGACTAGGGACACGATCAGGAAGGTGTAATTAGACCTATGGAGGGATGGCTATTCTCTTTTTCAAGAGGGGAATGGCCTGTTCAGTTTGTAAAGCGCTGTTTACATCTGTTATTTCTTTCATGTTATTGTAGTTCTGCTTAGTTTAATATGCATAGTTATATTCTTATTTGTTGCTCCAGTGAGTCTGCTTTGTCAATAGGATACTGGTGGCATGAGGCGGTCCCCGGAGAGATATACCAGTGAGGTCACAAAAAAAAAAGGAGGAGTTTCTCAGTCTCCAAGCTGCTGGATGAGATGGGCAACCCAGAGGTTCCGGGACTAGACTGGTTCCACTCCAGGAACTACAATTAGCAGGTAAGTCTAATTACACCTTTTAAATGTTTTGGTGGGGGAATTCAGGTGTTGGAACTCTGCCCACCCTGAAAGTATATCTATTGTAATTTACTAGTGTTTAATATGGTAGAAAATTGATTTGTTTTCCCTGAGAGGTGAGACGTTCACCCTGAAGTTGAAAAAACATTTTAAAGGTTTCAAATGAGTCCAAAAAGTGTCAATCCATAGTTTATGGACTTTAAAAAGACTATTTTAGAGAACAAAAGTTAGGTTTTATTTTAAAAAAAGGTTCAGACTACATTGCAGGCTCTGTGAAAGGTGTAGGGATCTCTTTAAAGAGGAATAAGCCAGTTGAGATGCAATAAGGTCTTTTTGTTTTAATAACTCTGGAGAGGTAAGAGAAGTTCTCCTAGGACAAGCAGGATGAGTCAGCCACAATTGGTGACGTCATCCGACGGCGCCGAGACGGAAGTACTCTCCATAGCTCAGAAGGGCTTTGCCCTTCTGAGCATGAGCCAACTGGCCCCACCCTCAGCCCGCCCCTAGCTATCCAGTTTCAGTTCTTCCGCCTTGCCAGCAAGACGGACTTTTCTACTCTCCAATTTTCCTACTCCTAATCGTATGTATACTTATTCTACTCGTATATATTGCTGTTAAACTTGCTTAAAGCTCTTCAGCTCTCAACAGGTAGCGTGGCAACGCTCTCAGCATGACCGGAGTGCAAGTGCAAGCCACTACTCACTGACCTTCGTGGGATCTCTCTGGCACTCCTCCAGCTCCGCCGCCGCTCTGGGTGCGCCTAAGGGCCTCCACCCTGCCGCAGGCTTGGGCCGCCTATATCTGCCGCCGCTCTGGGTGCGCCTAAGGGCCTCCACCCCAGCCGCAGGTCGGCCGCTGATCGGGTTGTGCCTGCAGGCCTCCAACCCGCGGCGAGCTTGGATCGCTCGAACGCGACTCTGTCCAAGAACGGATCTCTCCAGGATGAGAGCCTTGCGGCTTCTGGGTCCTCCTGGGGCCTCCGCCAGGACTCTGCCGGATCACCTTCGCACGTGGGTCTCCTATGGGGGCGGCCATTTTGTTCCGGCTACGTGGGACTGCTCTCCAAGCCGCGCCCCCCATCTTGCCTCCGACGTCAGATCGCAAGTCCCTCCCCAGACGGCGCCATTGGTCGGCGCGGACCCAACGTCATGGGGGAGCCACTAGCGCGGATTACAATTGCTGACTGCCCCTTCAGTGCAGGCGTCGGCACAGACAACAAGTACTAAACCTCCGCAGTGATCTCGGAACAAGGATCTTCGGCGCCGAGCACCTCACCTCCCTCTAAGGTTCCCTCGCGCAGAGTACCGCTTGCGCTGGAGCCCCCCTTCTTGCCTGCACCTCCTCTGTCTGAGGATGCAGAAGGCTCCAGCCTCACCTCCCTACCCAGGTAACCTCAACCCCGATACATTTCTCTTTCCTGCCGCGGGTTGCCGCAGGGCGAATCGGTGAGAGGCAGCCAGCTTCTCCTGCGGATTGCACAACACACTCTCCTCCGGACATGCAACGGCGCAGTGGCGCTTCAGGGAGGCCGGGGTGATCTCTCCAATTCGGCGCAGAGATGCCATTCAACTCCCGGCACAGAGCTGCTATTCTGACTTCCCGGGGTAGAGCTGCTATTCTGACTTCCCGGGTCAGAGCTGCTATTTGACTCTTGGCGCAGAGGCACTATTTCCTCACCTCGGCGCCATTGGTCCCTCTGCCTCCAACCCCTCAGCGCCGTTGACTGGCACCTTCGGGGGGATCCAGGTCCGGTACCACCCCGTTGCGTGCCTGCGCAGGCTCGGAGCTGGGAAGAGGCTGTGCTCTACAACTAATTACAAAGACCGCTCCGACCCGCTAGACACCGGCGCAGAAGTCACAACAGAGGCAGTAGCATCCTGCTCCCCGCTGAAGCACCGCTTCCCGCCGCAATTCATAGAGGGCTGAAGCCATGTTTAGGCTAACTGCCTTGCAGGAGGGCTGGGGCTAAGATCCTTGAGTACTTGCAGGCTCTGCTGCAAGAACTAGCTACAAGAACTCTTCCCCCTTCATCCAGCGGGACCCCCCCCCCTCGCTCTAGACCCCTACCCTGGGCCGCCAGATCTGAGGGAGGACCCCCTAAAACCCCACATCGAAAGAAAAGCCTCATCGAATCCACAGCACCATTAAGGGCATCACCTCCATCAGCACGTCGCTCTCACCTGGCGTCAGCGCTGTGCGCTTATTCCCCTTCAGTTCCGATGTCATCACGCTCCTGGTCCTGCCAGTCAGTGAGGCAGCAGCTCGCCAAGGGGCATCTCAATGGTCACAAAGCCGTCGTCGAGGGAAAGTTCCTTGTGGCGCTGGTCTGGCACCCTAACTCACTCTGCCCCTGCTAACAAGGCATGGCGCTTATCAATACTCTTGTGCCTTAACGCAACAGACTGCTCTTCCAGGGGTACCCTGAACCTCAACTAGACAAGGGAAATCCTTGCTAGGCCTGAATAGATAGTTCACAGCTCTCCTACTGGGCCTCCAGCATGCTGGAGTGTAGCGGAGCAGTAGACTAATGTTAAACACGGGCAAAACGGCCATCAGATGGCCAAGCTCACCACCAGGTCCAGGTGCGCGACCCAGGGCATCGACACATCCATCCTTGGACCACAGGCAGAGCCACTGCTAGTGGCCAGCCCCTACTATCAACAAATCGACCTGCCTTGGAACTCAGGTAGCGTCAAATCTAAGCAGTAGCAACACGGTGGTGCAGTGCACACAGACAGTGTGTGCAAGAACAGAAGGTCACAGGTTCAAAGCCCAGCTGAGGCCTCTCCCAATCCAGTCCACATATTTTCTGCCAGCCCTGTGGACAGCATTAATGACCGTGGCGTCAACACTACAGCTGGCAACTTCTGCCATCAATCCTCCAGCATCCCTTTGAAACAAACTGGATCAGTTCCTGAATGACCACTTGGCCAACACCACATCCAGAAAGTTAGAGGGTGGTGGCCCCTCAGATGTCCTTAGGACTCTGTTCAACGCCATCCGCTAGAGACCAGCCTGTGCTAATGGGGGTAAGACATCTGAGGCTGTCCAAAGGAAAGGTTAGGCCCCCTCAAAAAACAAAACAAAACAAAACAAAAAAAAACAAAAAAAAAAAAAACCTTTGGCAAAGCTGCCCTGGAGCAGGCGTTCCCGAGGCAAGCTACCCCGCAAACATTGTGGGGATCTGCCAACAACCCTGGTGAACCACCAGAAGCCTCTCGTTGACTGTCTGCTGCCTAAGCTACTGCAGTGGGGTACTACATACAGCCAAGGTACTTAGTATATAGGTACAGTTCTTGGAGATCTCACATGCATGGCCTACCGTACAAAGTCTACGCCTCTGGCAAAACTACCCTCTGCCGTGCAAGGACCAGAAGACTTCACAGCCACAATGCTAAGGCAGTACCAAGACTCGCATCACCCTCTGTCCTCCAGAATGCGAACAAACAAACTTCATCACTCCTTCAGATACAGGGACAACTGGCTACCACCAAGATTCCCTATTAAACAACTCCTACACAGGAACCCAGCGAGCGACACGCACGCGCACAAACCGGATCGGATCCATATCTACAAAAATCACAGGTTCAAGACCCGGCTGCAGCCACGGTTGGGCATCAGAACACACGGCCAGAGTGCCTCAACGGCTCCTCTCACTAAGACAGGATTGTCAACAAGATGCTCATAGCCACAAACCTACACACAGGGTGAACAGGTCCCCACTTCCTTATGAGGCGAAAGTTGACCTGGTGGCTCTGATAATAACACTGTCTACCATCCTAGGAAGGTACCTTGTCCAATCCCTGAGTTGGGACTTCTAATCACCAAGCAGGATGGGTCTCTGTCACTGTGCAGAAGTGGCACCCAGCTCAAAGGAAATAAGGATGGTTCTATTTTAATCTGAGCCCTGACTTACCGCTGCAAGCAGTACCCACCCTTCCGAGCAGGGCTAACTGCAAGTTGCCCTCCCTGAGACAGCTTGGCAACTGCACTGGCACACTACACAACTGGTTACATGTGGAGCTTCCCGAGGACAGAACCACCTCAGGCAGAACTACGGTACACTGCCAGTAAGGGTACTGCTATCCTATACCATTCGGTAGCGCTCCAAACCGCAGCACGATTGTTGCTAACCCTGCTGCCATTATAGGGGCGTTCCAAAACGTTAGTCCTTCTATGTTAGCTATTCCCTCCATGCTGTCACTAACAAGCCCATTGGAATGCAAGATCCCCTTCGGGAAATCAGAGTCGCCACACCTTGCTTATCACCGCATTCTAAGCAGCAGCTACGCACCCAGGATGCGCGCGAAATGGCACGCCAACAGCAAGGGCCACAACTCTGTGACCTGACAAATTCAGTATGCTCCTCTACCAGGAATTCTCCTTGACCATGGACCCAAGCAACTGCTCCAGCAGTGCCAAGGGCACGGCCACTCTCCCGGTGCCACCATGGCCACCAGGCCATCGGCCTGGAAAACACCTCCCTGGAGACGCCCCATACTCTAGACACAACCCAACCCTGCGCAACTGCACGCCCAGGTCATGCACGAAACAGTGTATCAAGGTCCCAGCTGGTCCCAGCCACATGGATAAATGCGTTATCTAACAATGGGGACATATGCGTCGCTTCGCAGTCTCAAGGTCTGCACCGTTATCTCCTGCTCAGATACATGACTCATATCCTCTACGGTATCACTCTGGTAACTGACGGGGCCAATGCTTAGTTGCATCAATCTTGTAGCACGGTCAATACTGCTACCGTTCCGGTCCTTCTTCCAGGGACCTCCTCACTGCATTAATGAGTCAACGGCCATGGCATCTTGCAACACTCTGCAACCACTTCCAGTGTTGATGCCACGGCTATCCTTGCCCACAATCGTTAACGTTACGTTACCACTCAGGGCGACCCACTCTGCCACTGCACTCTCTGCGGCCGACCATGGAGACCCAATACTCCCACAACTACTGCTACCGCTCTTGTACAAGTGGGCCTGCATGTCTACATGTTCAGTATCACCACATGCTGCATCTCATGGGCGCGCTCTCATTAACACTGCTGTGTACGTGCGCATCGCACGATTGGCATCACCAGCATCACCAGAAGCCGCTGCCGATCTTGATCTCCGTGATTACCTCGCCTCCATTGCTCTAAGCTATGATCTGATTGCTCTGATCTGGACATAGCTTAGTATCCGCGTACTTCACAACCGCAACTGTCGCATAGGCATGCTTCATGCTTTGCGGCTGCAAGCCCACATGCTCTTCTTGCCAACTGCAAGCTTCTGGCGACATGCCAACTGTCCCTCATGGCTACGCGCTGGCCCTGAGTAGGTGACCTGAGCCTCGGCCTTCCCCCGTCCACCTCAGCGCATGGCAGCTTGGGAGGCACCAATTGTGGCTGACTCATCCTGCTTGTCCTAGGAGAAAACGGAGTTACTTACCTGTAACTGGAGTTCTCCAGGGACAGCAGGATAAGTCAGCCACACATCCCACCCACCTCCCCTTGGAAGGGGGAAGGACTTGGCTTCCGGACCTGGTGCCCGCCTCCTAGCGGCTAAGGCTTAGCTAGTGACGAACTGGATAGCTAGGGGCGGGCTGAGGGTGGGGCCAGTTGGCTCATGCTCAGAAGGGCAAAGCCCTTCTGAGCTATGGAGAGTACTTCCGTCTCGGCGCCGTCGGATGACGTCACCAATTGTGGCTGACTTATCCTGCTGTCCCTGGAGAACTCCAGTTACAGGTAAGTAACTCCGTTGTGACTGAACTCTGCTGTGACTGAGCTGTGCCATGTCTGAGCTGTGCAGAGACTGAGCTGTGCTGTGTCTGATCCATGCTGTGACTGAGCTCTGTTGTATCTAAGTTGTGCTGTGTCTAAGCTGTGCCGTGTTTGAGCTGTGCTGCAACAGAGCTGTGGTGTGCTGTCACAGAGCTGTGCTGGTACTGAGCTGTGAGAGGTTAGATATGATTGGCATCTCAGAGACATGGTGGAAGGAGGACAACCAGTGGGACACTGCGATACCTGGGTACAAAATATATTGTAATGATAGAGCTGATCTTTTTTTTTTTTTTTTTTAGATGAATGCTGCTCGATTATATATATATATATATTTTTTAAACTTTTATTTTCATTTTGCAACAAACAAAAGAAACAACACACCAAAGGAGACAAAACAAGTATACAATAAGGAAAAACAAACCCTATTACCCCCCACCCCCCTGCTTCTTCTCTAAGTCGACAGTATCAGCATGTGAGCGCTTCCAAACAACAGTGGTTGTACATAAAAACAAAAATAAATAGCATCTGCAATACAGAATGATCATGTGACAGAGATTTATACAAATTTAAACAGTCAGATGAGAGCATTTAGCGGTGTGAATATAGTCATTGAGCATCTTCCATTTAGACAGATGATGGGGGGTCAGAGCGGAAGAAGCAAACATATGAGGTATTTGTTCATATTTACTGTAGAGACAGACATGATTCCACCATTCATTGGGGCTCAGATGGGAGTTATTTTTCCAGTACTTCGTAATTAGGGAAATAGCAATGCCCAGCATGAAGTCTAAAAGGAAGTAAGCCGATTTTGGAAGAGAGGGGATCCCCGCAGCTGAGCGGAGTCCCACTATCCTCCAAGACAGGGGCTCTTGAAAGTGCAAAATAGATTGGATACGACCCCAGACCCGACGCCAGTAATACTGTAGTGCGGGACATTCATACATAACATGAGGTAGTGAACCGATGGCCGCATGGCATGTCCAGCAGTTATTGCCCTGGGAGGTGTTCCATTTGGCTAATCTGTCAGGAGTATAGAAACACCGGTGGGCTAGAAAGAAGAGTGTCTGAGTGAGTGAGGCGGATCTGGAGACCCGTGTCACTCTACTCCAGACAAGGCTCCATTGCTCCGGGGTCAAAGTTACATGCAGTTCCCTCTCCCATGCTTTCTGTGCTATAGGGGTACCTCTATTTACAGCAGTACTTAAGGTTTTGTAAAAGTTAGATGCTACACCCGGTGAGCTCCCGATAGATCGGATAGTCTCCGACAAGTCCTGGGTAGGGGATTCCGATGGCGGGAGCACCTTAGCACTCCGAAGACAATGCTGTAGTTGCACCAACTGAAAGTAGTGTTTCGCTGGGAGACCAAATTCAATTTGCAATTCACTAAAAGTTTTCCAGCGACCATCATGGAACAACTGGGTAGGGGTCCAAATGCCCCTAGTGTACCAGGGGCTCCACGCCATCGGTTTATTTTGTATTTGAAATCGAGTATTGTACCAGAGCGGGAGTCTGTCTAACGGACAGAATCGGGAGTCTAAAGATTGAATAAGAGTATTAAAGGCACCTAAAGTGTCTAAGAGCATTGGTGGATAGTGGGAGTCTGATGGGAGAGTCATACCAGGGAGAAAAGTAAGAGGAAACGGTTTGCAAAGGTTCTCCTCTATATCTAGCCACACAGGTCTACTCGGAGCTAGGTCTTCCAGCCAACGAGCGCCTTGTTTGAGAAGAAAAGAGTGGTGGTATTTCAGGAAATCAGGGAATCGGACACCCCCATTTTCCTTATCCGCTTGCAACTTATGCTTCGCTATCCTAGGTGTCTTGTTTTGCCATAAGTATCTAGTCAGAAGGCCCTCTAAATCTTTATATGTACGTCGAGGTAGGAGACAGGGCAACATTTCTAAAATGTAATTCACTTTAGGAACAATCATCATTTTTATGGTTTCTAGGCGACCCCACCAGGTAAGTGTTAAAGGAGTCCAACGGTGAGTAAGCGCCCGGACTTTAGAGGTTAAGTCTTTGGCATTAAAGGAGATAGCATCTTCCAAAGGAGAGCAATAGTGGACCCCAAGGTATTTGACCATGCGAGGTTGCCATAAAAAAGGAAAGGATTGCATATCTGCTTGATGAATCAGAGAGTTTAATGGAAAGGCTACCGATTTGGTCCAATTTATCTTATACCCTGAGAGTTGTGAATATTTACCGATTTGCTCTAGGACAGCCGGCACCGAGTCTAAAGAGACAAAGAGCATAAGGTCATCAGCATATGCTGAAATTTTAATTTCTCTATGAGAGAAGGGGACTCCATGAATCTCCTCCGATTGCCGGATTAGTAAAGCTAAGGGTTCGAGTGCAAGATCGAAAAGAAGTGGAGACAGTGGGCATCCCTGACGAGTACCGCGTTGAAGGGGAAATGGCTGAGATTTTAAAGCATTAGCACAGATACTGGCTGTAGGCTGTGCGTACATGGCGTGGAGACAACGGAGAAAACCTTCTCCGAATCCGTACCAGCGGAGAGTTGCAAACAGAAAAGGCCATTCTAAGCGATCAAAGGCCTTCTCAGCATCAAGTGAGAGGCCGACAAATGGTCGATCAAGATTAACTGCGGTAGTCAGTACATGACATAGAGTCCGAGCATTATCAGCGGTTGATCTACCGGGAATGAAACCGCATTGATCTGGGTGTATCAAAGTAGACATCCTATCAGAGAGCCGGGTGGAAAGAATGGTGGCAAATATTTTATAGTCCGCATTTAGGAGGGAAATTGGACGATAATTGGCTGTTAGTTGCGGATCTCTCCCCTCTTTCTCAAAAACTACTACATTTGCCATAGAAAAGGACCCAGAAGAAGATCCCTCCTCGGCCAGAGCAGAAAAATAAAGTTTCAAAACTGGAGCTAAGTCAGCGTTAAAGGTTTTGTAGAATTCAGCAGGGAGACCGTCCGGGCCGGCAGCTCGACCTGTGGCACATCTCTTGAGAGCAGAATGAATTTCTGATAAAGTGAATGGTTTGTCCATGGCCTCTCTATCTTCGTCAGATAGGGTCGGTCGTTGTACCCCTGAGAGCAATCGTTCAAATACTTCTGGCTCAAAATCACATTCAGATTGATAAAGCCGAGTATAAAAATCACGAAAGAGTTCTAAAATTTCTGTATCTTTAGTGACCAGGCCCCCCCCCCGACGGATTACGGAGAGCGGTAACACGCTTGGCTTCTTTTTGACCTTTCAGGGCATTCGCTAATAATTTGCCAGCACGGTTATTTTCCCGGTAATACAACCCTTGTTGTGATTCAATATTTTTAGCAGCAGCAGTATATAAAAGCTGATTGTATTGAAAGCGGAGGCGTTGTAAACGGAGTAAAATACATGGGTCAGTACGGGACGTAAGGATACGCTCCCCAGCTTGTATCTGTTGCTCTAGAATCAGTAAGTGTTGCTTTCTCTGTTTCCCCTGTCGAATTTGATAGCTGGTTATAGTAGCACGGATAGATGCCTTAAAACCCTCCCACCAAGCCCAGCTCGCTGTGTCATGGGGTGAGTTAAAATGAAAATAATCTTGGATAGCGGCCTTTATGTCAACCTGAAAATCTTTTTGATCCAGTAGGGATCTATCAAAAAACCAAGCACGGGGATGATCATCTCGCGTAGTGACATGCAATGAAAGAGATATGGCAGCATGGTCAGAAATATGGAGAGGGTGAGTCCTAGCCGTGTCCACTTGAGAAATCAGTGCTTTGGAAATGAGAAAAAAATCTATTCGAGATTGTGAGTGATGGGGGGCAGAAAAAAAGGTGTACTCTAAGTCGGAGGGGTGAAGCAGCCTCCATATATCTACTAGCGCAAGGTCTTGCATCAGAGTTGTAAGGGTAGCAAGACTCTTGGGTGGATTACTCGTTCTAGGCGGTTGTCTATCTATCAAAGGGTCTAACACTTGATTGAAATCGCCACCAAGTATTAATGGAGTATTGGCAGAGGCCTGTGCCAACTGCGCAATACTTGCATAGTAAGCAGGGTTATCCACATTCGGGGCATAAATACAAATACACGTGAATTCACTATCTCCAACCTTAAGATGTGCACGGGTCCATCTACCCTCCTTATCAGAGCTAGTATCTATTACAATAGCTTGCAAAGACTTCTTAACCAGAATGGCCACCCCACACCGCTTGGAAACGGCGGGAGAATAGGCAGCCACCAGATAAGGTTTAGCATTGAGTTTCAGTGTTTCAGCGGAATTTAGATGCGTTTCCTGAAGAAACACTAAATCAGCATGCTCATGATTAAGATAGCTAAGAATTTTCTTTCTTTTGATTGGACTATTGATGCCTTTTACGTTAAGTGATAAGATCTTACATAAGGCCATTGAGCAAGGTTAAAAATTCTGAAAGAGAACATGATAGCGCACCTAGGTTCACAATGTCCCTCATAGTAACTGTATCTGGCTGTACACATGACATGATAGAAAATAAGCTAAGGTAATACAATGAAGCGCCCCACATTAAAAAATAAGAACCGCAGCGCGGTAGAGAAGAAGCAGAACCCCAAAAATTACTGGCGACCATGTGTCTGCGGGGAGAAACCCCAGAGAAGGCCGAAATTGAAAACATATAACCTGTATAACTGTGCGTGCTCCGAATCCAACCGAGGCACACATCATGGAGGGATAGAAGACCAAATAAGTCATATAAAGACAGAAAGAAAAGTCCAGGCAGTCTCTGTGCTTGGCGATGACCACCACGTCGGGCCCTTCAAAATGGCGGACAGAGCCGGCAGATAATAAGTCCAAGTTGTTGGGTTAACGCATCTGCTCTGCTTCTTTGGAGTCTAAAAATGATGATAGTAGATCAGGATCTTCGAATGTCCTAGTTTGGTTGTGGAGAGTCACTCGGAGCTTCGCTGGATACAACAGGCCAAAGCGAGCCTGAAGCTGTTGAAGTCGAGGGCGAAAAGCAAGGAGTCTCTTCCGACGGTCAACTGTGGGCTTTGCCAAATCAGGGAAGAAGGAGACTTTATGACTTTCAAACTCCAGATGACGGTTCGCCCGGGCAGCATTTAGAATTTGTTCCACTTGTTGATATCGTAGTAATCGAAAGATAATAGGCCGGGGGGTCGTTCGGTTGAGCGCCATATGGGTAGGAACACGATGTGCTCGATCAATTTCCAGGTCTCTATGAAATGTGATCTTCAACAAGGAGGGAAGAGTTTTGAGCAGGAATTCTCTGATATCTCCTGCTTCCGCCCCCTCCGGTATTCCAAGGAGCCTCACATTGTTGCGACGGGCTCGATTATTGCTATCTTCTAACTCTTTTTGAAGATTCTGTATCTGGCGCTCAGCCTTGTCCAGTTTGACCAAGCGCACCGCGTGCGAGTCGAGGACCCCCGCCATGTTGTCCTGCCGTAATGAAAGGCTTTCAAGTCTGTCCTGGAGCACACCGAAGTCTTCTCGCATGGCTCGAAGCGCTTCTCCGTTGGACTGCACCAATTCTTTAACTCCGCGTATTTCCTCTAAGATCTCCTGATGCATTTCGGGGTTTTCCCGAAGTGGAACCATCTTTTGTGGGGAAGACACCTCTGTTTTGGAGCGTTTTCCGTGTGAAGAAGAAGGAGACCCGAAGTCCAAGCGCGCTGGTTTATGGGCCGCCATCCCCCCCGAGGTACCCCGGTAAGTTCGGAGCAAAAAATTAAGTTTATGTAGGTATTAAGTCAGGATTCTGTGTAGGCCTCTCGGGAGCTTCAGCGCGAAGCGTCTCACCCGCTGGACATCAGGCTCCGCCCCCATGATAGAGCTGATCTAATTGGTGGAGGGGTTGCACTCTATGTTTGAGAGGGCATTAAGTCGCAAAGGATTAAAGTTTTGCAGGAAACAAAATTTGCAGTAGAATCTCTATGGATAGAAATTCCATGTAAAAAGGGGAAGGCAATGGCAATTGGGATGTACTATTGACTGCCTGGCCAGAATGAACAAATGGATGAAGAAATGCTCAAAGAATCAGGGAAGCTAACAAAAGTAACAGCACAATAATAATAAAGGGTGATTTCAATTTACCCGGTATCAACTGGGTCAGTGTCACGGCTGGACATGCTAGGGAGATAACGTTTCTAGATTAAATAAATGACTGCTTCTTGGAGCAGCTGGTTCATGAACCGATCAGAGGGGAAACCATTTTGGACCTAGTCTTTAGTGGAACACCAGATGTGGTGCAAGAGATAAGGGTGTTGGGGCCACTTGGCAATAGTGATCATAGCATGATCGCATTTGGTATAATAAATGGAGGAAGGATGGCAAGGAAATCCACAGTACTACCTTTTAACTTCAAAAGGAAGTCTATGATAAAATGAGGAGAATAGTTAAGAAAAAAACTAAAAGGAGCAGTTGCAAAAGTTAAAGATTTACATCACGTATGAGTGTTATTTTAAAATACTATTTGGAAGCCCAGACCAGCTGTATTCCATGCTTTAAGAAAAGTGGAAGGAAGTCCAAAAAAACTGACAACATGGTTTAAAAGTGAGGTCAGAGAGGCTGTTGCCAAAAGAGCATCTTTGAGGAAATGGAAAATGGAGCCAAATGATGACAACTAGAAATAACACAAGCACTGGCAAGCTAAATGCAAGGCATTGATAAGCCAGACAAAGAGAGAATTTGAGAAGAAGCTTACTGTGGAAGGAAAAACATATAATAAAGGCTTTTTCAAGTATATTCGTAGCAAAAAACCTGAGAGAGTCAGTTGAACCATTAGATGATAGAGGAGTAGAAAGGGCACTAAGAAGGGAAAAGGCCATAGCAGAGAGTTTGAATGAATTCTTTGCTTTGATTTTTACTGAGGAAGATGTAGGGATGTTACCCATGACTGAAATGGTATTTAAAGGAGATGCTGTGGAAGAATTGAAAGAAATATTGATACACCAGGAAGATGTATTACAACTATTTGATAAACTGAAGAGTAGCAAATCACCTGGACCAGATGGTATACATCCAAGGGTGTTGAAAGAACTGAAATATGAGATGGCAGACCTGCTATTAGTAATCTGTGAACTATCATTAAAATCATCTGTAATACCTGAAGATTGGAGGATGACCAATGTAATGCCAATTTTTAAAAAGGGCTCCAGGGGTGATACGGGAAGCTACAGACTGTTGAGCATGACATCAGTACCGGGAAAAATGGTAGAAACCACCATAAAGAATAAAATTACTCAGCGTGTAGATAGTCACAACCTAATGGGAGACAGCCAACATGGCTTTAGCCAAGGAATGTCTTAGCTTATTAATCAGTTATCTTATTTAGCTGTATTTATATCCTGCTTTTCACCAGGTCAAAGTGGTCAATTGGGGGATACAAGACACATACACTAATACTTACAGGGAACATGGGCAATGGAGGGTTAAGTGGCTTGTGCAAGACCACAAGGAGTGCCTATAGGACAAGAAATCCCAGTCCCTCCAGCCTGAGATTGCTGTCCCCAGGTGGGACTTGAACCCCTGGCCCTCTGTTCTGACATATCAGGTCCTAACCACTAGACCACTCCTCCACCATGTTCATTGGAAGGTGTGAATAAACAGGTAGACAAAGGTAAGTCGGTTGATATAGTCTATCTGGACTTTCAGAAAGCCTTTGACAAGGTCCCCCATGAGAGACGTTTGGCAAAATTAAAAAGTCATGGGATAGGAGGCAGTGTACTATTGTGGATCAGGAACTGGTTATAAGATAGAAAGCAGAGGGTAGGGCTAAATGGCCTATTTTCCCAATGGAGAAAGGTGACTAGTGGAGTACCCCAGGGATCTGTGCTGGTCTGCTGCTTTTTAACATATTCATAAATGACCTGTAAAAGGGAATAATGAGTGAGGTAATTTGCAGATGACCCAAAACTATTCAAAGTTGTTCAAACCCATGAGGATTGTAGAAAATTGCAAGATGATCTTGATAAATTGGAAGAATGGGCATTCACATGGCAGATGAATTTTAATGTGGACAAGTGCAAAGTTATGCACCTAGGGAAGAACAACCCAAACTATGGTTACATGATGCAAGGTTCCACATTAGGAACCACCACCCAGGAAAAAGATTTAGGCGTCATTGTGGATAACATGTTAAAACCCTCGGCCCAGTGTGCAGCGGCAGCCAAGAGAGCAAATAGAATGCTAGGTATCATAAGGAAAGGAATGGAAAATAAAACAAAGGATATTATAATGCCTCTATATCATTCCATGGTGAGACCGCACCTTGAATATTGTGTGCAATTCTGGTCGCCTTATCTTAAAAAGGATATAGTGTTATTAGAAAAGGTTCAGAGAAGAGCCACCGAAATGGTAAAGGGGATGGAAGGATACTCCTATGAAGAAAGGCTAAAAATGTTAGGGCTTTTTAACCTGGAAAAGAGACGGATGAGGGGGATATGATAGAAGTCTATAAATTAATGAACGGAGTGGAACGGGTAAACGTAGATCGATTGTTTACCTTATCAGAATATAGAAAGACTAGGGGACATGCAATGAAGCTACAGAGTAAACTATTTAAGACTAATAAAAGAAAATATTTTTTCACTCAACGTGTAATCAAACTCTGGAATTTGTAACTGGAGGATGCAGTAAAGGCTGTTAGTGTAGCTGGGTTTAAAAAAGGTTTGGACAAGTTCCTGGAGGAAAGGTCCATAAACCATTATTAAGAAGGGACCCAGGATATCAATGCTTGACCCAGTACAAGCATTGTGGAACCTGTGTCTTTTGGGGAAACTGCTAGGTACGTAGGACCTAGATTGGCCACTGTTGGAAACAGGGTACTGGGCTTGATGGACCTTGGTCTGACCCAGTATGGCATATCTTATGTTCTTATGTTCAAGGTATTTGTTGTATATTTAGTGATCCAAGGCAGCTAGAGAGTTTTCTTGCTGGAGAGAATGTCTGATTGAATCCTTGGGTGTTTTTCTTTCTGCCCCAGGCAGTTACACATTGCTGTTACACTCTTGTGACTATTTTACAGCATGGAGTGATATTGTTACATCTCTACTTCTATAAAACATATAAAAATACAATCATAATAGTATTATATAGCATGAATTTTCATGGAGCCAAGGCCCTTAAAACATAATAATCTTATTGCTTTGTTTCTGTTCTTTGGGCTCATTTTCAAAAAAATCCATAAGACAAATGGTGAAGCTGCACAATTGTATTTACAAATTTAGAAACCTGAAGCTCAATTTCTAAACTAAAAGAAATGCAGATCCTACTGGAATTGGGTTCCTGCATAATAATGTGATACTAGATGGGCCACTATGTTCCTACAGTTCATCGCTGATCTCCCACATGCACACAAACAGATACACTCCCCACATCCTGGTCCACCACAACACACACGTTGACACACTAAAAGAGCTCAGCTATGCACTGATTGTGCCCCTCAAGGGCTCTCTTTGACTGTTTTTTTTTTTTTTTTTAGGTAATTTCCTGTCACAGTATTCAGTGGATTAATTTAGACCCTGCTAACAGTGTTTCTATTAATATGTTTATTTTGTGCCATTATCCGTATAGGCAGCGGTGTTGAAGTTATAGATTTGCCTCTGACTGATGCTGATTATCTGGATAATTGTAAATCTCTGATATCCACAAATTTTAACTCCGCCATCTAGCCTTGAATGTCAAAGAGAGAGAGAGAGAGAGACTGTCTGTTTGAGCTGAGTGCAGAAGGAGAGATGCTGCACATGCTGAGAACACAGCCTGGAGAGCAGAGCCTGTGGGAGGTCAGCCAAGAGAGAGAGAGAGAGAGAGAGTGTGCTGTGTTCCAGAAACCCCGAGACTGCCTCTACCTAGCAGACTTCTGTGAGCATGAGAGTCTCTGCGTGTGGGAGTCCACGGGACAGAAGGCTTTAAGTCCCCTTTTCCTATGATCTATGACAATAACAGCTGAAGTTTATTTATTGCTTTAATTCTTTTAGTAAAGTTATATTTTTTATTATATAAAGGCTTCTAGCATGGATGGAGGCTTTGTTGAAGAGACTGGGAGTCTGGAGAGTCAATGGAGCATGGAAATTGTACATCCGATGAACTAGGTTCTTGAAGAACAATCTTCCCCAGCCCCTCAGGATCTCTTAACATGAGGCAAGATGAGGTCTTCCTAACTCTACACCCACACAGTTTCAAGACACAGTTCCTCTGTGCCCCATCCTCCCCCAAAATCCTGCCGCTAGCTATTACCATTTGTTATCTGCCTCTGCACAGCCCTTTTATAATATTTTAAAGATCATGTGTCACTTTCAAAAGGCAATGATGGAGTGGAGGATTAGACAAATGGTTAAGAGCATTTGCTTAGAAACCCAGAGACTAGGGTTCAATTCTCACCCGCACGCCTTGTGGCCTTGGGCAAGTCACTTAACCCTTCATTGCCTCAGTAAAATCCAAGTTATCAATGTTTCTGTTTAATGCACATTACCAAGTTTAAGTTATAATGTAAACTGCTTTAATTGAAATGATAAAACAGTATATTTATTTTATTTATTTATTTAAGTTCTCTTCTATACCACGCTATTCAAATCAGTGTGGTTTACATACAACAGAACCATATACAATGCAGTCGGGCTGCATTGTATTTACAATGAACAGGAGCTATAACTATATAAAACCTGATGAGTTAAGAAAGTGTTTTCCTTCAAAGTAGATGAAATCTGAAGGAGTCTTGCTTCAGAGCTCCATGTGCAGAATCCCTCCCAGATACATGTTAGCTGAAAGCCTGCAATGAATCTCCATGTAACCTATAGGAGAGTGGGAGGCAGTGATGTCATAATGGGCATTATGACAGCACAAACCTGGCAGGAGAAAGTGTCTCTCTCTCACCACAGAGATTCCTTTGTTCCAGACACTGAGGAATGTGGAGAGACCTGAAAAAGTACAAGAAGTTTGCAAGTTCTGATATCAGCAGTGTACAAACAGGAGCTGGAAGTGATGCACCTGAGCTAAAGGCAACTGTGTCAGAGTGATAAAGACCTTTCAGTAACACTCTACACCAACTAGAGTAGTCTGAGCAGCTTTACTCCCAAAACCATAGCAAGCGCCAGTCTGCAACAAATTCCCAGAATCTCCCAGCAGGATGTATGGTCACTGCTGGTGGGCTCCATTCATCTCCATGCCCTTGTACCATGCCTTTTCCATCCTTTATTTATTTAAGTTGTTTTTTTAATACTGCCCCTTCCAGCGATCAAGGGCAGTTTACAAGGAACAGAACAAGTACATTAAGCTTTTTAAAACATAAATGATTGCAATCCTATAACATATTTCCATAGAACTATTTTACATTAATTACATACCTAGAATAAACGTGTTCTTGGGTGGGAGAAGAGAATGCCTTCTTAAAGATCTGTGATGGCACTGACACTAGCAACTGCATGAGACGAATCTGGGGCTGTCTGAGAAGCTGAAATCTGCTCCAGTGAAGATCCTATCTGGAGGGTATTACAGTGCCGAGGACCTTGTATTTCATACGACTGTTTGTCAGACTCTTTCAGAAAGCCACAATCCCTCTGTACCTATGTGTTAGAAAGACAGAGAGAGACCCAACGTTTCATTACCACACCTGACTCTGCTTCAGCATAAAGGTGGCTCTGCACAGATCACAAATTTTGGATCAACTCCTCTCTCATTTAGGACTAGCAGAAGATTTGGTGAGTTACTTCATTGTCCTGATAGTAAGGAGGGAGGGTGGGGAGAGTTGGAATAAGTATAGAGGGGTGAAGGGAAAATCTAGCTTTAATATTACCGCTATTATTCATTTATATAACATTGAAAAGATATACACAATGCTGTGCAGACAGAGAAGAGAGAGTTCCTGCTCCATGGAGCTTATAAAGAATATTACATCATTCTGCCTAGGGGTGAAGCTCCATGGTGCTTTATGCCGATGATATAATGTTCTTCGCCTCAGCACCCGACCTCAGTAACATCAGCAAATGCTTCACCAAGGTCAGGCAGTGGCTATAATATCACAGTCTTATTATTAACCAAACGAAGACAGAGCCCCCCCCCCCCCCATATTTTCTCTGATGCATCTTACTCCCCTCCACATACCTTAGAACTCAAAGAATTCACCATCAGTGTGAAAAGCGAAGTCAAATATCTGGGCATAATCTTAGATCAGAAACTCCGCTTCAAAGAACAAATAAGAAGAACTCTCTAATCCGTCTATTATAAACTAAGAACACTGAAGAACCTCCATCATCTACTGTAACATTATATATCACAGCCTCCCCCAAACAAACCCTACACCCTCTCCAAATGATGTAAAATACCGTAGCAATAATAATCCAAAGAACCCCCAGACAAGCTCACATCACCACCGCACTAAAACACCCCACTGGCTCCCTATCCATGCCAGAATAAGGTGTAATGCACTCATCATGACCCACAATGAATCAGCAGCCGGTCTGCATCCCCCTCCTCTCCAGATCCAAAAGTGACAGACACTGAAGACCTAGCTCTATCAAGGTCCTTAACATCCCAGTCCAAAAAAAAAAAAAGCAAACAATCCACATGTAGTCCATTATCTCTCTTTGCCCCTACTGCCTGGAACGCCCTCCCACCTGATCTGAGAGGATGCGATGGCCATTCAGACTTTAGGAAGAATTAAAAAACTTCCTACTCCATGAATACTTCAGCACAACCAAAACATAAGACCAGAGGTTAAATGTGACTTAAGTGACACAAACCTCTAACTATATCAAATGTTGCAGGCCCAAATCTTACAATGTGAATGGAACATGCCTCACGGACCCCTGAAATATGTACCCACCACCATCTTTTGTATATAGTTAAAGTAGCTACTGTAATTTTTCTGGTTATAAGTAATTAAGTGTACAACAGTCACACCCCTGATGCACTGTTATTCTCTTCTGTTACTGTAATAGTAGAAAGGCAGTATATAAATAAGCTTAAATAAATCCACAAACTTAAAAAGAAGAATTATGTGAGACCTATTCTGTGACTTACATGTTTGAAGATGACATTTGATAATATAGGTGTTATCTCTGAAAGCTTATTTGAGATTTCCATATGTAAAATCAGGAATTTACACATTGATCTTTAACCTAATTTGGGCTATTTTTGTTGGCACCATTACGTTTCATATTTCTTGAGCAATGTAGTTTAAAAAGGCCTTTCAATTCCTTCCATTTATGCAGAGATTAGTTTTATTCAGTCACTATCTTACCCACTACTATGTCTGAAGCGAGCACTTTTAAAAAATCTACACATGCCAGTAAACAGCTGTAAATCCCAACATTGACTATCGCTTTCATACATGTATCTGATCCTGCAACAGCTTTTCTTTTATTGTACACCTCTCTGATACTCCGGTTTTGGGCGGTATATCAAGCCTGTATATAAATAAATAAATAAAATAAAAAAATCCTATATGAAATAGATAATACATGTGTAAATTTCTGATCTGCCCAGGCTTCTCCCTAAACATACCTCTGACATGTCCCCTTGCACTGCTGTATCACACTTACAAAACCAATATGCAAATTTGAGTTCAAATAACTAAACCATAGCACACAATAAGAAAAGAAAATTTGGAACTCTTACTTGTTAAAAACAGAGTGAAACTTATAAGAAGTTTGATCTGGGAAAGAGAGAGAAAGACAGTGCTTTATGCTACTTGATAACCAAAATTGTGATTACACAATGCAAGGTTCCACATTAGGAACCACCACCCAGGAAAAAGATTTAGGTGTCATCATGGATAATGTTAAAAATTTCTACTCAGTGCAGCTGTGGTCAAGAGAGCAAATAGAATGCTAGATATCATAAGGAAAGGAATGGAGAAAAAGCAAAGGATATTATAATGCCTCTGTATCGTTCCATGGTGCAATCGCACATTACATACTGTGTGCCATTCTGGTTGTCATATCTCAAAAGGATATAGCGTTATTAGAAAAGGTAGATAGAAGAGCCACCAAAATGGTAAAGGGGATGGACGGATACTCCTATGAAAAGAGGCTAAAAAGGTTAGGGCTTTTCAACCTGTAAAAGAGGCGGCTGAGGGGAGAAATGATAGAGGTCTATAAATTAATGAATGAAGTGGAACTGGTAAACGTAGATCGATTGTTTACAGCATCTAAATATATTAAGACTAGGGGGCCTCCAATGAAGCTACAGGGTAACTTATTTAAGACTAATAAGAGAAAATATTTTTTTCACTCAAAGTGTAATCAAACTCTGGAATTTGCTACCAGAGGATGTAGTAAAAGCTGATAGGCTGGTTTAAAAAAAGGTTTGTACAATTTATGGAGGAAAGGTCCTTATACCATTATTAAAGTGGAGCCAGAATATCTACTGCTTGACCCAATACAAGCATTTGTGGAACCTGTGTCTTTTGGAGAAACTGCTAGGCACGTATGACCTAGATTGGCCACTGTTGGAAACAGGATACTGGGCTGGATGGACCTTGGTCTGACTCAGTATGGCATATTTTATGTTCTTATGTTCATTTATGCCATGGAGATATTCAAACATCTCTATCATATCTCCTTTATCCCACCTTTCCTCTTAAGTATACATATTAAGAACTTTAAGTATATCCTTATATGGATTATAATGAAGACTACTAACTATTTTAGTAGCCACCCTCTGCACAGACTCCAACCTGTTTATATCCTTGTGAAGGTACAGTCTCCAGAATTGCACACAATACTCCAAATGAGGTCGCACCAAATATTTATACAGAGGTACTATCACCTCCTTTCTTCTGCTTGTCATTCCTCTCCCTATGCACCCCAGAATCCTTCTAGCTTTCGCAGTCACCTTTTCTATCTGTTTACTTTGATTGTCAGACGCAATCACTCCCAGGTCTTGATCTTCTTTTGTGGACAGAAGTACTTTACCCCCTACACTGTACCGTTCCCTTGGATTTTTGCAGTCCATTTGGATAACCCTGCAGTTCTGCTTTATTCTCATCAGTTTCTGCATATTCTTGCCCTGAACCTTTGAGTATGACAATAGCACTTTTGCCCTTCCTCCTCTCACTAACATATCTGAAAAATGTCTCATCCCCCCATGTTATTACCTTTGCTGTTTTTTCTTCATTTTGTACCTTTGCTTTCCTGACTACTTTGCTACTTAGCCACCTGGAGGGGGACGAAGGTGTCACTTATATTATTTAAATAAAGACAGACTCCTACTGATGTTACCAATGTAGTCTTCAGGGCAAGGGTTGCTTCAGAGTCTGAAATATCTTAACCCCACAGGGGAAGAACGCTTATCTTGCCTTATGTTTCTCCTACAATGACGCAGTAAGAATCATAAAGGGAAAATACACTAAAGAAGGATTGACAATGGCACCTGTGTCAGCGAAGGCTTCACAAAAACTTCAATTCTTAATCACCAGAAGAAACAAGGCAGGCAGTATTTTCTTGGATTAACGATTTTATGTATTTAAAATTTCAAGATAAAGAGATACATAAAGTGTAAATAATACATTCTTTAATTTTCTTTTACAATATAACTCGTTTTCCCGGGAACTTTACTTGTCCACTTTGGGAAGTAGCATTAAGCACTGTCTTTCTCTCTATTTCCCAGATCAAACTTCTTATAAGTTTCACTCTCTTTTTAACAAGTAAGAGTTCCAAATTTTCTTTTCTTAGTGTGTGCTATGGTTTAGTTATTTGAACTCAAATTTGTATATTGGTTTTGTAAGTGTGATACAGCAGAGCAAGGGGACATGTCAGAGGCATGTTTAGGGAGTAGCCTGGGCAGATCAGAAATTTACACATGTATTATTTATTTCATATGGGGTCATATACATGTATGAAAGCGATAGTCAATGTTGGGATTTACAGCTGTTTACTGGCATGTGTAGATTTTTTAAAAGTGCTCGCTTCAGACATAGTAGTGGGTAAGATAGTGACTGAATAAAACTAATCTCTGCATAAATGGAAGGAATTGAAAGGCCTATTTAAACTACATTGGTCAAAAAATATGAAAAGTAATGGTGCCAACCAAAATAGCCCAAATTAGAGGGAGGAGTGGCCTAGTGGTTAGGACAAGGTACTTCAGGCCAGAGGGCCAGGGGTTCAAGTCCCACCTGGGGACAGCAATCTCAGGCCGGAGGGACTGGGATTTCTAGTCCTATAGGTACTCCTTGTGGTCTTGGGCAAGCCACTTAAACCTCCATTGCCCATGTTCCCTGTAAGTATTAGCATATGTGTGTCATATCCCCTCGTGTTAAATGTATCTCCCAATTGACCGCTTTGACCCAGGGAAAAGCGGGATATAAATACAGCTAAATAAATAAATAAATAGGTTAAAGATCAATGTGTAAATTCCTGATTTTACATATGGAAATCTCAAATATGTTTTCTGAGATAACCCCTATATTATCAAATGTCATCTTCAAATGTGTAAGTCACAGAATAGGTCTCACATAATTCTTCTTTTTAAGTTTGTGGATTTATTTAAGCTTATTTATATACTGCTTTTCTACTATTACAGTAACAGAAGGGAATAACAGTGTATCAGGGGTGTGACTGTTGTACACGTAATTACTTATAACCAGAAAAATTACAGTAGCTACTTTAACTTGTCACCCTGCACCCACTCCCTAACCTTGAGGGTTAAGGAGGGATGGGTCTTATGTAGTTGTGGGGGCCAATGAAAGTCGGGAACAAGACATTTATATTTACAAGGATTTTATTTTCCCCGCTCCTTGGTGGACAGGAACAGGTGAGAAGAATAACCAAATCAGGAACAATGCAAATTACAGGCTTTCAATACCGTGCTTCAGCCTAAACTTCACTGAGGAAGCACATTACACCATGTGTCTTCTCTGTGCTGTATTTACAAATACTCTGGTAAGAAATAATACTGCTTTTCTCTTGCAATCAGGTTACAGTCCAGCTTATTTCAGTGCTTCATAAGCTTTCCTTTCAGTTGCTCAAACAGTATTCATTTCATAAGCTTTTCACATATCTTTGGTTAACATAACCAGAATAAAATATCAGGTATAATCATTCAAGCTTGGCTCTTGTCAGCTCTATCTATTAGACCAATCGAGCAGTCCATCGGCTGGTTAACATCAATCATGGGAACTGGAGCCGGTGTGGGAATTCCTATCTCAGGATTACTTCCAGCTTGAATGCAAGTCTGTTCTGAAACAGCTCTTCTATTTAGAAATTGTTTGAATTCATTCAGGAGTAGTTCTGCCTGTCTTCTAGCAGGACTACTGGGAGAACCTTCTCCTTGCTTGGGCAGGTAATTATCTGCTTCTGGTGAACAAACAATGCTCTCCCTGTTTAGACACTCTGTGCCCGTGGTGGAGTTACCCCTCCCCCACTTATCTCTGTTATTGAGTGTTGGAATCACACGTTCCTCTGCACGAGCTCTGCTCTTAAAGAATGCTTCAAAGGTAGGACCTTCTGTATCAGTGTAGCCTAATTCTCTTGTAAACAGTTTAGCTGAATTCTCCTCGTCAGCTTGCTTGTTAAAAGCAGGAACTGCTGGCTGAGAAAAGCTAGGCTTATTCAAAGAGCTTTCAGGCTGTAACCAACGTCTCTCACATTGCCTGAAACTATCCTGTACTTTAAAATCAGGATTCACTCTTTCTGGCTTATAAAACTTGTTAAAGGAATCAAATGCAGCAGGTACCTTAAAATGAGGCTTGTCAGAAAATGCCTTGCCAGCGTGCCTTTCTCTCCAAGGGTAAATGCTGTCTCCCAACAACCTAGGCTTTACTCCTTGTTCTGAATCAGTTTCCCTTCTATTGCAGCTGGGCAGTATTTCTGTAGCAGGGTCAAAGGGTTCTGCATTCAAGAGAGCTTCTTGCCTTCCCAATGTCTTTTGCCTTCTCACTTGTGGATTCAAACCACCTTCACTTCTCATTCCGTTTGTACTGCTCACTTCTCCATTCCTTCTCATCACCGTCCTACTCATTCCACTCGTCCTACTCCTTCCACTACTGTCTTCCCTCTCTCTGCTTAACAAGGGGCCCCTGCTCTGGGAAGCCCGCCTCCTACTAGGGCGTGCCCAATCCACAGCTCTGCTTCTCTCCTCCCCTGAGGTGAGCTGATTAGTTGCCTGTAGGTTATGCTGAGAATGGAAAACCCTGTCTTTTCTTGCAATACCTGAACCAACCAGAGGGTCAGTATCAGTTTCCATGGCTTCTGAAGTTGCCACTGCGTCACAAACTATATACAAAAGGTTGTGTGTGGGGGGGGGGGGGGAGTACATATTTCAGGGGTCCGTGAGGCATGTTCTATTCACATTGTAAGATTTGGGTCTGCAACATTTGATATAGTTAGAGGTTTGTGTCACTTAAGTCACATTTAACCTCTGGTCTTATGTTTTGGTTGTGCTGAAGTATTCATGGAGTAGGAAGTTTTTTAATTCTTCCTAAAGTCTGAATGGCCAGTGCATCCTCTCAGATCAGGTGGGAGGGCATTCCAGGCAATAGGGGCAAAGAGAGGTAATGGACTACATGTGGATTGTTTGCTTTTTGTTTTTTGGACTGGGATGTTAAGGACCTTGATAGAGCTAGGTCTTCGGTGTCTGTCACTTTGGGATCTGAAAAGGAGGGAGATGAAGACCGGCTGCTGATTCATTGTGGGTCATGATGAGTGCATTACACCTTATTCTGGCATGGATAGGGAGCCAGTGGGGTGTTTTAGTGCGGTAGTGATGTGAGCTTGTCTGGGGGTTCTTTGGATTATTATTGCTACGGTATTTTACATCATTTGGAGAGGGTGTAGGGTTTGTTTGGGGGAGGCTGTGATATATAATGTTACAGTAGATGATGGAGGTTCTTCAGTGTTCTTAGTTTATAATAGACGGATTAGAGAGTTCTTCTTATTTGTTCTTAGAAGCTGAGTTTCTGATCTAAGATTATGCCCAGATATTTGACTTCGCTTTTACATAGAAACATAGAAATATGACGACAGAAAAAGACCACATGGCCTATCTAGTCTGTCCTTCCATAACAACTACAACAGTCCACTTTTTGCCTTTAGAGATCCTCTGTGTTGGTCCCATGCTTTCTTGAATTCAGTTACTGTCCTCATCTCTACCACCTCCACTGGGAGACTATTCCACGGATCCACTACTCTTTCCGTAAAGAAATATTTCCGCATATCACTCCTGAATCTATCTCCCTTCACCCTCATCCCATGTCCCCTCGTAGCAGAACTTGCTTTCAATTGAAAGAGGCTCTCTCCCTGAACATTTATGCCACGGAGGTATTTAAACATCTCAATCATATCACCTCTATCCCGCCTTTCCTCTAAGGTGTACATATTAAGATCCTTAAGTCTGTCCTCATATGCTTTATAATGAAGCCCATTAATCATTTTGGTAGCAACCCTCTGCACCGACTCCATCCTGTTCACATCCTTTTGAAGGTGCGGTCTCCAGAATTGCACACCATACTCCAAATGAGGTCGCACCAAAGACTTATACAGAGGCATTATCACCTCCTTTTTTCTGCTAGCCATTCCTCTCCGTATGCACCCCAGCATCCTTCTAGCTTTTGCTGTCGCCTTTTCCACCTGTTTAGCTACTTTAAGATCATCAGACACAACCACGCCTAGGTCCCGCTCTTCTTCAGTGGACAAAAGTACTTCACCTCCTATACTGTATTGCTCCCTTGGATTGCTGCAGCCCAAATGCATGACCTTACATTTTTTAACATTAAATCCCAGCTGCCAAATTCTAGACCATTCTTCAAGCTTAGCTAGATCCCTCCTCATGTTATCTACCCCTTCCTGGGTGTCTACTCTATTGCAGATTTTGGTATCATCCGCAAAGAGGCAAACCTTACCCGACAGCCCTTCCGCTATATCACTAACAAAGATGTTAAAAAGAATTGGACCAAGGACAGATCCCTGGGGCACACCACTGGTAACATCCTTCTCCTCAGAGTGAGCTCCATTTACTTGTACTCTTTGTCGCCTCCCACCCAACCAATTTCTAACCCAAGCAGTAACTTTAGGGTCCATCCCTAGGGTGCTCAGTTTGTTTATAAGTCGCCTGTGAGGAACAGTGTCAAAGGCTTTACGGAAATCTAAATACACCACATCTAGAGCTCTCCCTCGGTCCAACTCCCTGGTCACCCAGTCAAAAAAATCAATCAGATTTGTCTGACAAGACCTGCCTCTGGTGAATCCATGCTGCCTCGGATCCTGCTTTTCACACTGATGGTGAATTCTTCCAGTTCTAAGGTATGTGGAGGGGAGTAAGATGCATCAGAGAATATATGGGGGGTCTCTGTCTTTGTTTGGTTAATAATAAGACTGTGATATTATAGCCACTGCCTGACCTTGGTGAAGCATTTGCTGATGTTACTGAGGTTGGGTGCTGAGGTGTTGAACAGGGTGAAGAACATTATATCATCGGCATAAAGCACCATGGAGCTTCACCCCTAGGCAGAATGATATAATGTTCTTTATAAGCTCCATAGAGAAGGAACTCTCTCTTCTCTGTCTGCACAGCATTGTGTATATCTTTGTAATGTTATATAAATGATTAATAGCGGTAATATTAAAGCTAGATATTCCCTTCACCCCTCTATACTTATTCCATCTCTCCCCACCTTCCCTCCTTACTATCAGGTCAATGAAGTAACTCACCAAATGTTCTGCTAGTCCTAAATGAGAGAGGAGTTGATCCAAAATTTGTGATCTGTGCAGAGCCACCTTTATGCTGAAGCAGAGTCAGGTGTGGTAATGAAACACTGGGTCTCTCTCTGTCTTTCTAACACATAGGTACAGAGGGATTGTGGCTTTCTCCCAGGGCAAGCAGGATGAGTCAGCCACAAGTGGGGTGACGTCATCCGACGGCGCCGTAGACGGAAAAATACTCTCACTAGCCCAGAAGGCTTTAGCCTTCTGGGCTTGGCTACTAGCCCCACCTTCTGATCCACCCCTAGCTGATCAGTCTTCGTCTTCCGCCTTGCTGAGTTAGACGTTTATTTTTTTACTCTCACCTCATCATGAAGAAACCTGGATTTAAGAAGTGCACCGCATGCTCCCGGAAAATGGCAAATTCTGATTCGCACCACCTTTGCCTGCGCTGCCTGGGGAAGGATCATGCCGTCTAAGACTGCTCCGCCTGCGGCCGCATGTCCCCGAGAGCCCTGAAGTATCGGCGGCATGCCTTAAGAGACTTCCTATCTCTGTCTACTGCCACGAATGCTGTAACTCTGCAGGCGACCCAGGTACCACCGGTCCCTCTGCTCTCCGATGCCGCTGCCGCTCCGGCCAGGGACGCGCCTCTCTTGGCCTCCGTCCCCCGCTGTGATCCGGAGAATCTCCCAGCCACGTGTGTTCCTCTGGAGGCCTCCATCTTGCCAGCTCAGGCTCCTCCTACTCACCCGGAACTTCCGTCACGCTCAATGACGACTTCCGGCCTCCCTGCTCACAATCTCCTTCGGCGCATACAGCACAGCCATGCAGATGCCGATACCAGCAGCAGCTACAGCTCCGACAGCTCTTCTGACCACCGGCGCGGCAGCAGATTCAGGAGCTGCTCTGGGAGACGGCACAGGAAGCGCAGACGATCCTCCCGAGATCGGAGCCGCGCACGGAGCAGGCACAGATCGCATCGGCGCAATAAAGATACAGCACGGAGACACAGCGTCAGAAAGCACCACCGGTCCAGCAAACGGTGCAGACAAGCCCGTAGCACATCCCCATAGTACTATGGATCTAGGTACGCCAACGAAGGGGGCAGGCACAGCTCTCCCTACTCGGGGTCCTCTCGCTACAGCCACGAATCGCATGGCAACGGCTCATCTCTCAGTGGCGTGGATGAGTCTGCCCTCTACCTTTCTGATTCCTCAGCGCACGATTCATGCCAAGGACAGACCACACAGTTGCCCTCAGTGACTGCACAGACTACTTCATATCCCCCGATCTCAGGTACCACGGACATTCTGGCACTTCTTAATGACATGCTGAAGCAATGGACTTCTACAATCTCTGGCATGGTCTCTCAGCACGCAATACCTTCAGAGCATCAAGAAGCCTCTTGCGCGACACGCGCTAATGACGAGGCCTCTACGAACCAGAATCAGACCTCACAGGTCTCTGTTCCTGCTCAGCCGCGCTCGCCTTCAACTAACAAGCCTGCGCAGGCCCTTACACATGGCACAGACTGCACAGTCGACTCTTCTCTGTCACACTCCACTTCCTTCCGGGCCTCAAGATCCACCCGAGGACCTAATACAGCTAAATAAATAAAATAACCTACCCAAAGTTCATTAATAAGGTCCTAGATGCCCTATCAATCTCCGCCCCCGAGGGCTCTGACCGAAGCAACGAAGTCCAGGGAGCCCTCAAGTTTGTTGACGTTCCCAAGGCTGCACCTGCCTTACCAGTGCACCAGCTCCTCCGGGATAACCTGCTGAAAACATGGATAATGCCGGCATCCAATCATCCTTGCCCTCGGAAAATGGACTCCAGGTACGTGGTCCAACCCATGCCGGGGTTTGACAGACAGCATCTTCCCCACCAGTCCATTGTGGTAGAATCCGCCCTTAAGCAGAGTAAGTCCACGCGCATGTCCGTCAACGCGCCACCTGGTAAAGAAAACAAGCTTTTAGACGACATCGCTAAGCGCATCTACCAAGGCTCCATGTTGAATGCAAGAATCGCTGCTCACTTATTTCAAATCGCCATCTACCAGGACACGCTAGTGGCCAACATAAAAGCCACCTCCAAAGGCTCAGATCTCCCAAAGACTCTCTCTACTGTCATCTCAGATCTCGAGGAATGCACCAAGCACCAGGGTCATTCAGCTCACGACGCCTTCGAAACATCTTCCAGGGTGGCTGGAATCGCCATCTCTGCTAGACGGCTAGCCTGGCTCAGAGCCTCAGGTCTACAGACTGACTCCCATGAAAAACTCGCCGACGCACCTTGCACCGGCAACTCGCTCTTCGGCGACAAAGTCAAAGAGACAGTAAATGATATGCGTGAGCGCTGTACCACTCTCCAAACACCGGAAGAAGGGTCCGAGCGTGCAAAACCCTACCACAAGACCTCTTCCCATGGTCCATCAGGGTACAAGTGGTACAACTCTTACCGCAGATGGCAGCAGTCCCGTTACAAACAACAGCACTACTCAGCACCGTATAGGCAGAAACCACGCCAGTGGGAGCGTACAACGAAGAAAGCACCCACCGCACTTGCAAAGAACAATCCGAGTTTTTGACTCATCCCCCTCCCAGCTACCGACCGGGGGCCGCTTATCTGCATTCCTATCCTCCTGGGAGAAGATCACGACAGACCAGTGGGTGCTCTCTATCATCGAACATGGCTACCGCATAAACTTCAAGGCTGCTCCACCTCTTCGTCTCCCTCCAGAGCGTATTCCACAACCACAACACACGAACGCTATGGACGCGGAAATCAAAGCATTGCTCGCATCCAGAGTGATCGAGTCTGTTCCCAGCAGCGAGATCAACAAAGACTTCTACTCAAGATACTTCCTTGTCCCGAAGAAGTCTGGAGGCGTACGCCCCATCCTCGACCTAAGGAAGCTCAACAAATGCATCACCAGGTAGAAGTTCAGGATGCACTCCCTGTCCACCATTCTTCCATTAATACAACCTCTGGAATGGCTGGCCACCCTGGACCTACAGGATGCCTACACGCACATCCTCATGCACCCTCAACACAGGAAGTTCCTGAGGTTCAGAATAGCAGGGAATCACTATCAATACAGAGTGTTGCCCTTCGGACTGTCCCCTGCTCCCAGAGTGTTCACGAAATGTGTTGCGGTGGCCGCTGCCCATCTCCGCAAGCAGGGTGTGTGTGTCTTCCCCTACCTGGATGACTGGCTGTTCTCGGCTCCAACTCGCAGCGAACTACACATCGCAGTCAGAAAGGCCACCTCACTCCTTTCCGAGTTGGGCTTCATGATCAACCATCAGAAGTCCCACTTCTCCCCTACTCAACAGCTGGAGTTCATCAGTGCGCATATAGACACCATTCAGAGAAGAGCCTTCCTGCCACGGAACAGAATAAGCATCATCATCACGCTAGCGCGAAAGGTCCTCAGCTCACCGCACACATCTGCTCGTGCGATCCTACGCCTTCTGGGCCATATGGTGGCCACCACCCACGTCCTCCCCTTCGCAAGGCTACGGATGCGGGTCCTCCAGTGGCACCTCTGCAGCCGCTGGCACCAACACTCTCATCCCCTGTCCGCTCTGATTCCCAGAGACCCCAGGACGGACGAAGCACTACGCTGGTGGATGAACCCCACCAATCTGTCCAAGGGCAAGCCTCTACAGGCTGCCCCCCCGGAAATCACCATGACTACGGATGCCTCAGCGCTTGGGTGGGGAGCCCACTGCGCGGGAGCTCGCACTCAGGGATCTTGGGCCCCCCTGGAGAAGAACCTTCATATCAATGTCCTCGAGCTCAGAGCTGTCCGTCTGGCTCTCCACGCCTTCCGAGACCGGGTTCAACAGAAAGTGGTCAAGGTCCTGACAGACAATCAAGTAACCATGTTCTACATAAACAAACAGGGAGGCACAGGCTCTCGTCCTCTGTGCAAAGAAGCCCTCTTCACCTGGCGCCTGGCCCTATCGCTCCAATGCAGTCTCCAAGCTTGCTACCTGCCCGGAGTGGAAAACATTCTAGCAGATCGCCTAAGCAGGCAGCTAAGCCCTCACGAGTGGACCCTCCACTAGGAGGTATCAGCATCCCTCTTCAGGGAGTGGGGCCTCCCGCAGATCGACCTCTTTGCTTCACAAGAGAACACCAAATGCCATCTCTTTTGCTCGAAGAGACCGTCCCAGCACAGACTAGCGGCAGACGCCTTCGATGTGACGTGGGATCGATGGCACCTGGCCTATGCGTTCCCACCAATTCCGCTCATTGCACGGACTGTCCAACGCATCATCAGAGACCATGCCCTGGTCATCCTAGTGGTCCCATACTGGCCCAGACAGATATGGTTCCCATACTTACATCGCCTCGCGCTGGAGCCCCCCCTTCACCTTCCACAGCGATCGGACCTCCTCTCTCAAGACAACGGCACAATGCTCCACCCCAACCTGCGGATGCTGTCTCTGACGGCCTGGAAGCTGAAAGGATAGCTCTTGCTCCTTTCGACCTGCCCTCTGAGGTTCAGGACATCATCCTGGCAGCGCGGCGCCCTTCCACTAGGAAATACTACAACCTCAAGTGGCGACGTTTCAGTGTATGGTGTGTAGCGCATCAGCTTGACCCCTTTACGTGCCCGGTCCCAAAGCTTCTTCAATACCTGGCTTCCCTCACCGCGCTGGGCCTCAGGACCCAATCGATCAGGGTACATCTATCCGCCATTGCTGCTTTTCACCTACGCATTGGCGACTCTTCGGTGGCGGCTCTTCCTCTTGTTTCGAGCTTCATGAGGGGCTTAGCCAACCTGCATCCCCCGATTAGGGAACCCGTACCCTCTTGGGACCTGAACATTGTCCTTAATCAACTCACGCGGGAACCCTTCGAGCCCCTCCAATCATCGCACATGAAGTTCACTTCATGGAAGACTCTGTTCCTCATCGCCATCACATCAGTCAGGAGGATCAGCGAGCTTCAAGCTCTCATAGACTACGAACCTTACACCATCCTCCACCACGACCCTGCTTGTCTTAGGACACACCCCGAATTTGTGCCTAAGGTGGCCACTGCATTCCACATCAACCAGACCATCGAGCTGCCCAGCTTCCTGCCAGGCCCTCCTTCCGACCCTGATCAGCATCGCCTACACACGCTCAACTGCGTCAGGGCCCTCCGCTGTTACCTCAGCAGGACTGCACCACTACACAAAGGGTCACAGCTCTTCGTCTCTTATGACCCGAACAGGCCGGGTGTTCCCGTGTCCAAGTGCACATTGTCCAAGTGGATAACCACCTGCATATCCTTCTGCCTCTCCCTTGCGGGTTCGAGCCCCACCGCAGGAGTCCGGGCGCATCATCTAAGAGCGTTGGCCGCCTCCATAGCCAACCTACGCGACATCCCAGTGCCCGAAATCTGCAAAGCAGCCACCTGGTCCTCGATCCAGACCTTCCAGAAACACTACTGCCTTGACAGGGCAGACCACGGGGGCGCTGCCTTCGGTCTAGCCGTGCTATCTGCACCCCCCTCTTGAAGGCCCACGCCTTCTCATAACTGGGACCTGGACCTGTGCTACCTGTTGCACGCACCAATGCACCTTATTGTCAGTTTTTGCTTGCACTGTTTTTTGCACTGCGCACTGTTATCACCTTAAGCCTGTTTTTTTTTTGTACAACTATGCTTAATCTTGTTTGCACAATGCTTTATGCGTGTTTTTGCACATGCTTAATCTTGTTTACTGAAATCATGGTTATTGTGTGGCTTGGTTGTGTGATTTTGGTTCCCTTCTGGGCACCTTTTTGAATGCATTCACCTGTGTTTGCCTATTAAACGCTTTGCACCCCACGACCCTTTGTGTCCTCCTTCACTGGGTGCCAAGAGGCTATCCCTGCCGCTACACAATTAGCTGGGGAGACCCCACTTGTGGCTAACTCATCCTGCTTGCCCTGGGAGAAAGCGCAGTTACTTACCTGTAACATGAGTTCTCCAGGGACAGCAGGATTAGTCAGCCACACTTTCCCTTCCTCCTCCCCGGCGGGGATTTATCTATCCTTGCTATCCGCTATTCGCCTCCTAGCTCCTCTTGCCTCGGCTTGGGAAATCTGATCAGCTAGGTGCGGATCGGAAGGTGGGGCTAGTAGCCAAGCCCAGAAGGCTAAAGCCTTCTGGGCTAGTAAGAGTATTTTTCCATCTACGGCGCCGTCGGATGACGTCACCCCACTTGTGGCTGACTAATCCTGCTGTCCCTGGAGAACTCATGTTACAGGTAAGTAACTGCGCTTTCTGAAAGAATCTGACAAACAGTCATATGAAATACAAGGTCCTCGGCACTGTAATACCCTCCAGATAGTGTAGCAGCGAAGTTCAGAGAATGAATAAATCCCGGAGTCAATTTACAGTGTCCAAGCCAATTTATTGTGCACAAGGCCCAGTTAGTCAAAGCTTCAAAAAGGACTGAGCAAAGTTCTTACAGAGACATATTCATTTATACATTTCTTTTCAGTTTGATACATGCAAACTTTCTATTGGTCCCAACGCCCCCTGGACTTGTCCAATCGGAGATCCCTCCTGGGCCTAGCACCCAGCTCCCTCCTCTAGGACTGTTCTAACAATGGTGCAGTTTCTAGGTTTGGATACTTCTCTACTGCAAGGTCGTTTCTGGCTATAGGAATGCAAGTATTGAAACATTTCTATTTTCACAGCACAAGAGAATAATGAAAGATTTATGCATTCATGAAAACTTCTTATTAAGCAGTTTAAAACAGTTTTCTCAAACTTTTACAGACTTTGGTTCTTTACTGAGATGGGGGTTGGAATCAGGGCCTAACTTACAGGCCTTTCACATTTGCAGACTATTATAGGCCATAGCCTGCCACATTCCCGACCCCTTTGATTATTCTGACCCGCTAGTGAGAAAGGGTGAGAATTAAATCACATATTAAACTTGCGTAACAGCATCATCTTGGGATATTGGGGACTATTGCCACATAGCCAATATTTTTGTAGCTGCCTTCCGTTCTACAGTGTTATCAATAACTGAGGTTATCATGCGTAAGCAAAGGGGTAGGAGACATGGGAGAAACAAGCATACAGCCAATATGAGTAATACAATAAACATAAGGGTCTTCATACCCCCTAACCAGGCCATGCCAGGTCTGAACAGGCACATATGCTTGTGTAAACATTTGAGTAGCTATATCTTCAACAACATGTCCATTATTATCAATCTGCAAACAACAGTTACTTAAATTCAACTTTCCACACACCCCACCTTCAGCTGCTAACAAATAATCTAGAGCTAAACGATTCTGATAAATAGCTGTGCGCATTTGTGTACTCTGCTTAGCTAAAATGGTTAGTGCTTTACTGGTTTCATTGGTTATTATTTCAACAACAGCTTGTAAGCGTATAATATGATTTATCATATACACAGGAGTACGATATCCCCATGTACCATCTTGCTCCCAAGTAGCAGGTCCATAGTATGAAATGATTCTCTCAGGTGGCCAACTCCTCATCCTTCCATTTGTCCCATTGGCCTATTTTCAAGACTTCTCGTTTCTGTCGACTCCTGTACATGGGAAAACCCAGTTGTTCTTCATTGGACTTAGGCAACAGGAAGAAGGAAGTTTGTATGGTTCCCAAGGCACATGCTCCTCCCCAGTGGTGAGGAAGCCTAGCATATGCTCGGGTTCCACTAATCCAGTACAGCCCAGGTGGTGCTTGCCAGGCATTATAAGATGTTAGATTAGTCCAGATGCTGGCAAGATTAGGGAAACAAACTAAAGGGTTGGAGGGCTTTGAAGTGTTGATTCCTGATCACCAGGACGTCTTCTTAGTGGTACTGTTGTAGAACTTCTGATTGAGACAGACCAGCTGTCCAACTTCCATAGCAAACTGTGGTCCAAAGCGAGCAAAACACAAATTACCAACAATGGGGTGGGCTAATACCCACTCACTAGTAATCTGATGTAAATCAGTCTGATTATAAGGCATAGAATAGTTCACTTCTTGTGCCTTCCAGGGCCATTGGTCTCCCATCATAGTCCCTCCACAGAAGAGGCAGTCCGAAATGTGGAGACTAGATGCTACTGCCCCAGCGAGCTCAATGAACAAGTTTTGGGAGGCATGAGGAATCTCAAACTCCGCTTTCATGGCTTCATAGAAAGAGTGATGTATTTGATAAGGTGCAGATACATGTCTTAGTATTCAGCTGTATATTTATAAATGTTCCAGGATCTACGCCTCCTCCTGCTATCCGTAACCCAAATCTGTACCCTTGCTTCCACTGGCTAGGGTTAAGTATGGTGAGTCACACTGGATTACAGGCACCTTTCTTACATTTCTTAGGTTCTGGTAATGACAATTTTTCCAAGATAGCCACTCGATTATCTCCATCTCGTCCCATAGGCGCACCAGTCCAAGTAGCATAATACACGCATTCCCACTTGGGACAGTAGTAAGCATCTTTGGATGATGTACTGTAGGCGGTTGGGGAAGATTTCCCAGTACACTTTCCCCATCCGTATGCTCCTTCAGGACACATATATTTATCATCATAGTAGTAGGTATGCTCCCAATATCCACACTTGTGATAGACATTTCTGTTGATCACCTCACAAGCATCAAAACTCAGGGTAACATGCTTCGTGGGATCACGAAGCTGTCGTGTGGCATTTATGAGGGCTCCATCCTCATCATTCCATCGTATCTCAAGTACGTAATAAGAGGGGTTCTGCCAGGGGTTGTAACAAGTCTTACTCTTCCCCTTCGTACAGATATTTAACTCTGTGCCATTATATATACACCGGCTGACTATACCAGTGCAAGTATAGTAGGAATGATAAAGTAAAGTCTGAGTGATCTTCTGTCCAGTTCGGGTGGTAGTTATACAAGCTGCACAAGGGGGTAAGGCAAAAGTCTTTTCCAGGAATCCCAGGACCACCACTCCCACAAGGCAATAGTGGAAGAACATTGTGATTACAGTCTTTGGAGGTCAACTGGAATATCGGGTATGTTGAGCTTATAGAGTCTTTTCTTCTTTTCTGCTTCGGCTGCTACCCTTGCGTGTCAGGGGTAGGATGATAGAATCTAAGGACTCTTACAACGCTGGTTATCTCCGCAATGTGAGTCGCAATGGAGTCTCAGGATCATTTACTGAAGTCCATTGACCAGGTTCAGGAGCAGCTGCCGGCTTAATTTTACTGTGATGGATCCAGGGTTTGAGTTCTGAGACTTTTACTGCAGTTGGGGTTGACAAGATAACAACATAAGGTCCCTTCCAATGTGGGGCCAGCGGGGTCTTTCTCCACTCTTTGATCCACACTGACACTCCTGGCTTGAAGGGATGCAGAGGTTCTGTCAGATTGATGGGCAATCGATCTTGCACTGTGAGGCCCTGTTACTCATAAGAGACCGATTACTAATTATCACTAATTTCCTGTATAGTCCAGATCCAAAAGTCAGTACAGGTACAATCAGAATCTCTGTTTATTAGATTACTGATGAACAATACAGGCAGCGGGGAAGAGAGTTTCTGTCAGTCATCAGACACCAGAATTCCTTCTCCCCTTGAGTATAATAGTCATGTTACATATATACATTTTTTGCTTCCGTGTATTACTTCCGTATATGCATACAGTCTCCAAATCCATCCCTCTGTGAGGCCCCCTCTCCTCCCTCCTTCTGTTTCCTGTCATTGACCTTTCTGTCCCCTCTGTATTCCTGTTTCAAAATTCCTCAGGCCTCTGTCTTGCTTATACTCACCAACTGTCAAAAACCGTCTACTATCTTCAGGACTAACGGCTCAGCTTATACTTTTTTGCATGGTTTCCTGTGTACATGCTTGCATGACTATTTCTGGGCCTTCCAGCTCAGTAATATGCAGTGCAAAGATTTCTTTTTCTTATATGATTCCATGCTGTCCTGTTGTTTCCTTTGTCCACAATATAGTAGTTTGGTTGACATATTTTTATTAGAGCAGAATAAAGGCCATTGAGTGATTATGAACCAGGAACATATCCCTAAACCTTATAATCCCTACAATGCTCCCATTTTTTTTTTTTTATTGTGGAGGAGATAAGACCAAGTCAGAGAATTCAGAAGTGGGGACCGCAGCATAGGAATAGTTCACATGTGTATGGCATGTTTGAACAGGCAGAAGTGAGGTGGACACTTTGGTACACTGTTTCTTACAACAGGAGATGACAATAGAAACAATACAACAAAAGGACAAGGCAAAAATTAAAAAGATGCCAGCAGAAATTAGGCCAGCACCTAGCGAGTGAAACCAGGAGGTAAGGGATGAAAACCAATTACCTACATTCAGTCCTCCCTTAAAGTCATCAATATGTAAATCTGACAGGTGGCGTATTTTATCCATAGTATTAAGCACAAACACTGAATGATTCGCTATGACTGTACAACAAATAGTGGCATTAATAAAAGAACAAAGGCCTCCTTCAGAAGCAAGGAGCAAATCTAGCGCTTGTCTATTTTGTAGAGTCATTTGTGTATTTTGTTCTAGGGACTCTGATAGCTTACTAATAGAATCAATAACAGCTTTCATTTGAACATACAGTAAGCATTGCAGACGGTGTATAGCCATACCAAGTTCAACAGTTATGGCAGGGGTCTGGAAAGGTACCAAGGAAGTCCAGCATCTAATCTACGTTTAATAGCAATGGAGAACACAAGGGTATCAAAAAGTTCAGCAGACTGTCCCGATAAGAGTTCAGTTCAAGGCAGGGTTGAAGTGAGAACTTCTTTGGAGATGTGGGTTGAATTGTGAACATGCAGAAGTAAAACTAATTGTCCCTCAGGATGAAGGAAACAGATGGTGTCCCAAGGAGCAGGTTTGGCAGCAATCATCTTGGTACAGGAAGGAAATAGATCAAACAGAGGTGACAGTTGGAGAAACTTTCAACTGACTGACATGAGTCCCAGTGTCAGTATCATTCAAGTGGGCAGCAAAGGGGGAAGCAACAGTGACAACGGTGAGCTGGATACAGACTGTGTAGCAGCCACCCGATCAGCAATTTCTTGTAACGCGATCCGAAGCCCTGCAAGGGAAATCACGGGGGCTCTGGTCGAACCTCTCTAATGTAATTAGCCAAATCAAATAGACAATGTGGGAATCACTTATTCAAAAGTAGCCTTAAAGAGGTAAGCCTAAAGCATGGCTTAGAAAAAGAGCAGAAATAGAGCCTGATGCACTAGCTTCAAGGCAAAAAAAGGATTAAGTACAACAGCAGTGAAACCCTGATATTCCTGGATACATGATAGCATTTAAAACATAATGCAGCAGACACTTGCCACTCTCCAGAGAGAGAGCAGAAGGAGAGAACACACAATACTATTTATACCATTATACCATTCTTCATAAATTGCAAACAAGCTTGAACCAGTTCAAAAGGTCACACAAAAGTCAGCATTATGTAGTTGCAGTAGGGGTCGCTGTTGTCCACAGGTGTGCTACATCAGATCTGAAATAACTTCTTATCAGAATGTCTTTCACTCGCTCCACCAATTCAGTTGCCTGAAATTCTACAAGTACAAACAAAAGAATGCTATTTCCCTCCCCCCTTCTTCTTCTTGGATTGCGTTCTGGGATTGCTGCTCGCACACAACAGCTAATCCTGCTTCTAAAACAATTGTTAAAAGTCAAACAAATGGGAGGCAAAAAATATAAATTTAGGTTCTTAAACAGTGTCCCAGTCCCACTAACTTAATTGGTGTAGTTTTGAGTGGATATATCTGCTCATTCTAAACAGCAACTAAAGACAGAACTCCTAGAACTGAAATTTAAAAGACTTCAAAAAAAAAGTACACTTTTGCTCTGGACACTAACACATAACTTTAAAAACAGGTGAATTTATCCTAAAATCCAATATCATAGCAAATAAAAACTGGGAAGATGAGTGAACGCCCATGGTGGCACTGGCTTGTTCATCAGTCATCAGTGCAGAGCTTAACAACACACACAGTAATTTACCTTGAATCTTACAGTTCGGGGAAGCAGACATTTAAAACTGATATAAAATCCCTGTTTAACTTTTAATTTTGCTTAATAGCATAATGAAGAGCTTACTTAACCCTCTCCTCACCAGCAACCTACTGGGCTCTTGAAGCTACAGAAAACTACATTCAAAACAATGGGAAGGTTAATCAAAAGACAGCAATAAAATACACACATCTATATAGAAATACACCAAAGCTTTAGTGGAGAGAAACTGAGAGAAACACATTCTCCCTGTTTACTCTAACTTACTAGCCATGGTTCACTTTATTTATAAGGCTCTTTTAGATGATACAGCATAATTTCACTTTATTATTACACATCAGATATACGTATTCATCATATCATAGGTCAATGTCTAATCACTGTAGGTCAGTATGTGGAGACATACATGGGGTCCAAGACATAACTGTTTACTGCTACATAGATAATTATGAGGAGACATACAGGATTCCAGGACATAATTGACATAATTGTTTACTGTTGACAGCTTGGTATCTAATAACTCTAAGTACTGCTTGATATCTGCTAACCCTGAGAGTATTTTAGCTAATAACCCTGAGACAGAGAGGCTAGAGTACAACCTGCCCTTTTCTTTATTTATGTAAACCTTCACTTAGTAAGCAAATATATGAAGTTTTATTTCTAAGCAAAATTCTGAACAGAATTAACTCTTTCTCAGGTTTAGTCAGTCTAATAGTGTACGGTACCCTGTACAAACATACATGCTTTCAGTCCTTCCTCTGATTCTGTAAAGAATCATTCTCAAAGTAAGGAAACTCAGACATTGCCATTGAAGTGGACATAAAACTAGATTCTGGGTCAACCTGTAACACCAATGTAGGGGTCAGTGATTCTACTGATTTCTTACAGAAAGCTGTGAAAGGTGAAGAGGTGGAAAACAAACCAGTGCTGACATAGAGGAACAGCTGTCAGTACATTGAGGAGTAATACTTCTAGAATGAGACTTCCCAAAATACCAAGCAAAGATGCTATCATGCCTTGCAAAAGCCTGAATACTGAATTCCAAAATGGAGGAACAGAACCAATGAGAGCTGAAAAGGAACTTACATAACTCTCACTTGAAACTTGAAACAAAAGTACAGTTACTAACTTTATCTAATAGGCCTTTCACTATTTTTCCATTATTATCAAGCATACTACAACAAAAATCAACTATTATTCCACACACACCATTTTCCTTTGCTAGGAGAAAACCATTCAGTTCTGGACTGCATAAGCTGACACTATGTTTACTGGACCTTGCAATACACACTAATTGCCTCAGTAAAAAGCAGAGCAGCCACTATGACTTCATCCTGAGGGGACACATCTCTTTTTCTTCTTAAAGACTTGTTCAGGATGGATAACAAATGAATCTAGTAAAGTTCAATTCACTATGGGGTATCCATCAGCGCTATATCGCAAGCACCTGACCAACCTCTGGGAAACTCTGCACTATAAAAATACTAACCGAAACATCAATTCACAAATCGGAAATTACAAAAACAGCACAACAAAATAAAATACCAGAAGACTATGTTTCACAATATACCAAACAGTAAACCATGTTTGAAGAGGTTAAGAAGAGAATCAGAAGTGCAGAGAGAAAAATTTCACAGTTTTGGGAAAACGTGCAAGAACCTCGAAGTACTTGTGATCATTTTGCACATGAAAAACCCGAAATGCACAGTCCAAAATTACCAATGCAAAAACAACCTGGACAACTTGAAGAAACGTCTGCAGTCCTTTTGCAATGGAAAAAGAAACATGACTGGTGTGGGGCGAGCATACAAGAACTACAGCAGGAGAACAGAAGATTAAAAGAGCTGAACAGGCATGCAAAAGGTGCTCCTACTTTTGCCAAACCACAGAAACTAAATTACCAAGCAGACAATATTGAAGAGAGGCAGATAACAGCAATGTCTGGCTTGCAAAGCAAATACAATGAGCTGCAGCAAAAATGCTGAACCGCTAAGATGTGAGATTCAGAAACTCACTGAGGACAAGATATATTCTGTATACAATTACTCAAAACCCTCTGAGGCATGACCATTAAATTATTTCACTTTAACGCCGGTTAGGTATGCCTAGGTCTGACCTAGAGGCATCCAAAAAGGTAGCTAGAACTACACACTTGGTTCCCATTAACTGACATTACTTGTAAATTACTGAAATATAGGAACCTGTACATAGGATCTTCATACCTATATCTTTAATTATTCTAGGTTCTGTGTTTGTATTTGTGTTTGTATATGACTATATGTCACAAAACTCTTCAAAGGTCTCAGGCCTAACTCTTGATAAAAATCCATGCTGAGTAGCTGTCACTGTTGGAAGACAAACAGCAAACTTTGATAACTTAAAATGTTTTCTTTTTTTTTTTCATCAAGTGTAAATGTGCCTCAAAAATATTTGGATATTCCTTCTAACATCCTCATGATTCTGAATACAATACTGCTTCATTAATAATTTGCCACAGCACATCTAGGACCAGATTAGGAAATATGTATAGCCAATATGCATAGCAACAAAAATATTCTCAAAAATATTCTAAGACAAACTAAGGATATACCTACTCTTCTTAATACTCTTCTTAAGATGATGAAGAGATATACTATTGCTATACTGGCCCTCTAATTCTCAATTACTTTATTAAGTAGAGGTTAAGTACCTAAAGGTCATTACATATATATCAGGAAAATACTAATCTAAACTAACCTCATCCCTCTTAGGTCTTACTATAAATACATAAAAACATTTTAAATGCTATATAAAAGCATTTTACATGAATAGTCCATTTAGAATTTACTTAATGCAATAATCTCTCTGTAATGTCACTGTTGTTCTTTCAGAAAATACTTTGAATCATAAAAGTCATTTTCTTCAATCACTATTGTTCAATAAGTCTCTGCATTGCAAACTCTTAATTCACCGACACAGGAAGCCACCTTCTGGACTTGTGAGGGGGCCACTGTATAAGATGCATTCGTTGAGAATGTCTTCTCACTTTACAAGCTGAATATCCCACCAGGAACACACGACATGGACCAGGAACTCCGGAGCTGGGAGTGTCTTCGGATGCAGTCTTAATCAGGACCCAATCTGGTGACTTCACTTCTGATAAAATAATTCTGCTGATCCCGGATATAAAGAACTTGTCATCTCGTTAAGGAGTCACTTGCAATGAAAGGAAAACAAACAGGGCTGAGTGCAACCATGCACAATAAGTTAAAATATCGCTGGGGGTCTGGGATAACTGCCAAGGCATCCATTAACTATTTCAAATGGTGTCCGGGGAAACACACACTGCCATAAGGGCTAAAAGGAAAAGCTTTTATTCAATCGGAGGCTGTATCAGGGTGACCTTTTGGGAACACCACCTCCCTCCTCTGATACAGAGCAGATCTACAAAACAGGCTGCAAAATCAAAAGAAAATGAATCCAGCAGGCAGGCATATGTATACTGTCCCTCAACTAACCCTACAATGCCAATCCTGAAACAGTTTAAACAGATTGTACCAAGGAAAACAAGAACAAAAACAACAAATGCACAACCACGGCGATAAAACGTCTGCTGCAGAAAAAGGCAAGTAGAAACAAAAGACGATCAGGATAAATAAACAGATGATTCGCCTTCCAGCTGCCCGGAACATCACGAAGTCCAAAACTGGATTTCAAAAGAAGTATCTTCAAAAGGAGATAAAAGAGAAAATAAAGTCATCTTAACCAGTACGAAACACTGCAATGTCAGTAACACTGATATCAGAAAAGCGTCTTTTCGGTTCACAAAATGATGTCCTTTGGATTTCAAAATTGCGACGTGTGCTGGCAAAAAGCACCAGAAAATCAATAAGATTCAATTGCAAAAATCATTACTACATAGACATAGCGGGAGTCACTTCATTAATTCACTCTGAATAAGAACCCACTGGCTTACAGCCAGTCAGGAGAGTTCACAAAAACACACAGATAACAGACATCAGAAATAGCCACAAACAATTTGAATAGTTTACAATAACCATGGCACTCTTCCCAGTACATTCCTACATTTAAAACAAACCTCCCACTACGATAACGTGGAAGCTACGCAATAATATTTTGGGAAACAATTTGCAGTTGAGACAGATGTAACCCTTAAACCTAACTTAGCAATATAAGCTCTGACCAATAACATACGTAATTTAGGCTACATTAAAAACAAATCATTCGCATAATAAACTAAAAAGAAATGGTTGAGTTTTACATCAGATAATGCAGTTCCTAGGGCCGGTGCAAATATGCAAGACTAACCTTCAAAAAGAACAAATAAAAACAAAACTGCATTTTTCTTTGCCAAGTCATACTGAAAATAAGCAAATCGCAAATCCACAACAGAAGTCCAGGGAGAAATTGGCAAAATCACATTATTTACTGCGCATAGGTTCTGCACAAATCTTACTGTCAGCCTCCCGCAGATAGTCTCACCATTAGCATAGGAAAAATTGAAGTCTTACATAATGAAGTTGCAGGATACACGTGTCTGGAAATCTGCAAGCACAGAACAACTTTTCTTCACCAGCGACTGCTGGCAGTGGACACAGCTGACAGTCTAAAAAACTGAACTCCAGGTCTCACGGCGATCCTTACAGGCGGGACGAAAGGCATCCGATATCTGATCCCGGCACTGTAGAAGAAAGCTTTCCAAGATGAATGATACTTGCATCTGCAGGAAACGGCACTTTAGAGGAAAAAAATACAACTGACAATGTCCGACATTTGATCCCAGGACAGCCCACAGAGCAGATAGAAGTCTTCCAAGATCAGGGCGAACGGCTGGGAGGGAAATCAACTCTCTGACCATCCTCCTGCTCTGATTCCAGAGACAGTTTCACTTGCAAATGCTCAATGACAAGCTTATCTAAACTGTCTCGCTGAAGATTCCTATGACCTTCTCGTGAGCCGATCCTACCCCTCCCCTTGCTCCTGGGAGGTTGAGCAATCGTCAGATTGAGCGACTTAGTCATTTAACATCAAATGTCAGCTCAGTGCACCAGGCACTTTTCAGACTTACATAAGCACTTTTCAGACTTACATCAGTACTTTTCAGACTTACATCAGCTCCCTTCAGACTTACAGCAGCTGTTCTAGCTGGCCAATCCGTCATTGAAGCTTTAAAAAAACACCTTTTACTCACGGGATTTAAACCATTTACAAAAACAATTAGTGAATCCTGCCTTAAAGATGTTTCTCAACCAATCCTTTCACAGGTTTGCTGTAAGTGTACTACCACTACTGTAAGTGATTTTAGCAGAAAATCATCTTTTTTTTTCTTTTATTAACCACTAGAACAAAATTATCTCTTTGAGTTTTCTCTTGGAAATTTATCACAGGGTATGTCACAAACTGGATAAAAAATCAGCTGGGTTATAAAACGCAGTTCTAAGCAAATTATCTAAAGCAGCCCAAGTAGAACATGAACTATTATACTGACGTAACACAGTTTGAAGAAAACCTATAGCACCATGTAATTGAATATATTTCTCTCTATAGGTCATAAAATGCTTATTCAGACCCTTTTCAATATCATCAACAAGTTTACTAGAAATTCCTAATTCCTTTGTAGCAGAAATATCATTTCTTACTGTTCCCTTTAAGGAATCTATTATATGTACAGTACATTCTATTTCACGACTAAGAAGGTCATTCATTTCTCTGAGCTGAGAAACATTGCAAGTACCAAAATTTGTGCATTCCCCAATATTCTTTGCTTATCTCTTATCTCATATCTTAATTTTGCTGCATGGGTGACTATCTCCCTCTCAGAAACAACATAATTCTCAGAACAAACAAGGAGAGACGTCGAGAATACACCTGGAACACTTCCAGCTTCAATTGCAGCCACCTCTGCATCATACTCTGGAGAAAAATGACTGGGACCTTCCCTGCCCAGACATTATCAATCTCTTTCTCCTGTGGTTCACCCGATTTACCAGCATACACTAATCCAAACAATTCATTCTTCAAATTATGTGCCATTCGCTGCCACCAACCAAACACTAGCCCTTCACGGGCATCACATACTCTGTGTTTAGCCTGGAAAGCACATTTCAGATAATGAAGCTTATCTATAGAAAATGTTCCCTCCAAAGGAAACTGTAAAAGCACATTATTATTAGTCACTGCATACCAGTGCACAACATAATTAGTAGCCATATCTCCATACTTTTCACGCATACAATAAGAAGGGCTACCTTTCTGAAGAGCTAAACTCATAGCCTTAACATGGCATTCACACAATTGAGACAACTCCTGTTCACCTAACAGATTGCTCATTGCTGGCACCATACTCACAAACACCTACGCTCCTTGCCAGGAATGTCGAAATCTGTAGAACGGTCATGGCACCAACTGAAGAGCTTACTTAACCCTCTCCTCACCAGCAACCTACTGGGCTCTTGAAGCTACAGAAAACTACATTCAAAACAATGGGAAGGCTAATCAAAAGACAGAAATAAAATATACACATCTATATAGAAATACACCAAAGCTTTAGTGGAGAGAAACTGAGAGAAACACATTCTCCCTGTTTACTCTAACTTACTAGCCATGGTTCACTTTATTTATAAGGCTCTTTTAGATGATACAGCATAATTTCACTTTATTATTACACATCAGATATACGTATTCATCATATCATAGGTCAATGTCTAATCACTGTAGGTCAGTATGTGGAGACATACATGGGGTCCAAGACATAACTGTTTACTGCTACATAGATCATTATGAGGAGACATACAGGATTCCAGGACATAATTGACATAATTGTTTACTGTTGACAGCTTGGTATCTAATAACTCTAAGTACTGCTTGATATCTGCTAACCCTGAGAGTATTTTAGCTAATAACCCTGAGACAGAGAGGCTAGAGTACAACCTGCCCTTTTCTTTATTTATGTAAACCTTCACTTAGTAAGCAAATATATGAAGTTTTATTTCTAAGCAAGGTTCTGAACAGAATTAACTCTTTCTCAGGTTTAGTCAGTCTAATAGTGTACGGTACCCTGTAGAAACATACATGCTTTCACATAACAATCAGAACAAAATCCAAACATGATTAACTTCTTATTCACTCAGGATTTAAACCATTCTCAAGTTGCAATCTGGCAACCACTGGCCCAGAACACCACATTATCCTGCAGGGCTCTTAACCTCTACTTTGAAGGTCAAAGGAAAAAATGGAAACAGTTTTCCCTTGTTGTATCAGTATCAAAAAATTCTAAGCAGTTCAATTCCAGAGATCATAAAATCTAATTAAGAAAGCATTGATTGCATGAGTGTTATACAGAACTAAACCAGGCACTTCCAGAAGGGAAACGGCTGCACTGGTAATTCTGCTTCAAAAGCAAAGTAACTTTTGAATCACACTCTGCAGGTATCATAGCTGTTATTGTTCCTCTATTACCAATTTTGTTTCCAGAATATATTACCACAAAACAATAATCATATATCAAAGCATGGAAGATCTTCCCATTCATTCATTCATTCATAACAATTTATAACTAAAAATACATCACACATAGAATGGAATCAGGTCCCTAAGTTTTCTAGACAGTTTTTTCTTTCTCTCAGCGTCATTTCTGTACCTTGAAAGCTAGCAAGCTAATTACAGAGGAAAAAATACTTCACCGAAAGAGTTCTGAACTTCATCTCCTGTCACACTGAATAAATCCTTTATTTAAACAAACAAGAAAGACTGCTCAATCGAGAGTTTCCTCTAGGTAATGTGTCCATTCCCAGAAGAAATCCCTTAGCAGCCCTTCTCCCTCTCTCTAGCTGAAACAGGCAACCATCTTATCCTGCTTGCAGACAATTAGCTATCTTTCATCAGGCGACATATAGGAGCAATTATTCATTAAACACAGCTAGGCACTGGCCAGGTGACCGGCAATGTTCAAAGAACAAACCTCAAGGTTCAGAACTCCATAATTACAATTGATGTGTACACTGTTATGTAACTAGACTAGTTCTTTTCAATTGATCTAATTGTCACCCTCTCTGGTCTGTGAGCATCCCAGATAAGGAGATTTCTTCCATTGTTTTCTTTTAGAACAATCTTTTATTCTCCTTCACTGTCCCTCAGCCTATAATCAGTAAACCTGGTGTTTTCACTGTGTGGGGGTGATAATAGACAAAACTTTCTCTATTTCCTTTCCTAATAAGGGATTATCTCTCATCATCCGTTCGACCGGAGTCACTGGGGAAACTTGATTTACCATTATGTCCTGATTGCCATCTTTCTTTCTCCTAAACAGAGACATGATTCCTACGTGTAACCTTTTATTTAAGGATCTCAATATCCACCCTCTTTATTTACAGAGGAAGGAAGTGCACAAAATGTCCAGGACACCTTTCAAACAAGAATTCGCTTCGTTCAAGCCCAGCCAATCTCCTCACGGAGGTATGGAACCGTGAGCAAGAACACACACACGCTTCGTGTCAGACGACACATACTGTCTCAATCACTTATCATTCAGTCCCAGTTTATAACAGCAAATTTTTCTTACATTTTATTCATAAAACAAAACAAAAACTTAAACAACACTTACCAAGCTTGGTTAAAAATACTTATACTCATGACGCCATCGTTACAGCCGCCGTCATCCTAGGGAATCCATCACTCACTTCTTCTCCTCCGGTCACTACTATGCACCGGGAACGTACCTCCCTCTTCTTTCTTGAGGGGAATCCAAATCTTTAAATTTTTATCTTGGTCATAAAGACCCACCCATACCCCAATCCCGGGTGTTCGGCACCAGTTGTGAGGCCCTGTTACTCACAAGAGACCGATTACTAATTATCACTAATTTCCTGTATAGTCCAGATCCAAAAGTCAGTACAGGTACAATCAGAATCTCTGTTTATTAGATTACTGATGAACAATACAGGCAGCGAGGAAGAGAGTTTCTGTCAGTCATCAGACACCAGAATTCCTCCTCCCCCTGAGTATAATAGTCATGTTACATATATACATTTTTTGCTTCCATGCATTACTTCCGTATATGCATACAGTCTCCAAATCCATCCCTCTGTGAGGCCCCCTCTCCTCCCTCCTTCTGTTTCCTGTCATTGACCTTTCTGTCCCCTCTGTATTCCTGTTTCAAAATTCCTCAGGCCTCTGTCTTGCTTATACTCACCAACTGTCAAAAACCGTCTACTGTCTTCAGGACTAATGGCTCAGTTTATACTTTTTTGCATGGTTTCCTGTGTACATGCTTGCATGACTATTTCTGGGCCTTCAAGCTCAGTAATATGCAGTGCAAAGATTTCTTTTTTCTTATATGATTCCATGCTGTCCTGTTGTTTCCTTTGTCCACAATATAGTAGTTTGGTTGACATATTTTTATTAGAGCAGAATAAAGGCCATTGAGTGATTATGAACCAGGAACATATCCCTAAACCTTATAATTCCTACAGCACCCAGGCATGAAGACACTGCAAAACAGAACCTAAAGCCAATAGTTCTTGTCTAGTTATTTCAGATCCTATTTGTTTCATATCTCCTTTAATTCCCTGTACAATGGGCGGAGGTCGCCCATACAAAATTTCAAAAGGGGAAACTCCTAAGGACTTGGTTGGAGCAGAACGTATCCTAAGAAGGGCTATAGGGAGAACCTGGAGCCACTTTAGGTGTGTTTCTTGACAAAGCTTGGTCAACTGAGATTTCAGGATTCTATTCATGCGTTCTACCTTCCCTGAACTCTGGGGTCTATAGGCAGTGTGCAACTTTCATTGTATCTGTAGAGCTCGAGCTAACTGTTGAGTCCCTTGGGACACAAATGAGGGTTCATTGTCTGACCCTATAGTCAATGGTATTCCAAATCGAGGAATAATCTCATGGAGCAGTATTTTAGTGACTTCTCAAGCTTTCTCAGTTCGGGTGGGACAGGCTTCCACCCACCCAGAAAATGTGCAAACTAGAACTAACAGGTAGTGATATCTGTTTGTTTGTGGCATTTCAGTAAAATCTACTTGAATATCACTCATAGGGGCCACCCCTACTGACTGAACTCTTGGGGGTGGAACAGTACCTTGCCTAGCATTGTTCTTGGCACATGTCAAACATTGCTGTGCCACTGAAGTAGACAGGGGTCCTAGTAGTGAGATGCAAAAGTGGGGCCTTAGGGCTCTTTCCATGGCCATTTTCCCATAATGTGTGGCCTGATGAAAAGCATGAACAAAGGCTGGCCCTAATGCTTCAGGAATGACTGTAGGACCTGGAGGTGAGCTACCCTCTGGAGGTGGCAGCACTATCCAACCTTTTTCTGTTAGGACCCCTCCCTCCTTTTCACAGAAATAATCCAACTCTTTTGTAGTGTATCAGGGGGCCCATGAGCTAAGGGGCACAGGGAATAAGGCTGCCTGCATTGAAGTGTCTTGGGTCACAACTCGTCCAGTTGTGGCTGCTTTTCGGGCAATAGCATCAGCAAATCTATTCCCTCGGGTAACTTCTCCTGCTCCTGTCTGATGACCTCGACAGTGCATGACTGCAACTTGCTCAGGGGCCCATACAGCATCTAATAATATCAATATCTCGGGCCCATACCTAATGGACTTGCCTCCTGAGGTGATCAACCCTCGCTCTTTATGCAAGGCTCCATGTGCATGCAAAGTTGTAAAGGCATACTTGGAATCTGTGTACACATTTAAACGGAATCCTTCTCCTAATGTCAGTGCTCTAGTGAGAGCTATTAGTTCAGCCTTCTGCGCTGAAGTTCCTGGGACCAAAGCTGAGGACTCAACTACCAGATCAAGGGTCACCACTGCATATCCAGCACAATGGTGTCCATTGATGACGAGACTGCTTCCATCTACAAAGAAAGTCCGTTCAGGATTCTCCAAAGGAACATCTGGGCGACTTGAAAATACAGTGTCCATAGTTTCTAAACAGTCATGATCAGGGGGCCCAGGACCAATCGGGAACAACGTAGCAGGATTCAGAGCTTGACTGACTTTTAACTGTATTTGGGGGTTTTCGCACAGCATGCTCTGATATTTTAACATTCGTGAATTTGTTAGCCAGAAACTTCCTTTGTGTTCCATGAGGGTCAGGACAGAATGCAGCACAGTCACTTGAAGATTCTGTCCCAGAGTGAGCTTGTCTGCTTCGCTCACTAAAAGGGCTGTTGCTGCAACAGCTCTCAAACAAGGGGGCCAACCTCTTGCTACCACATCCAACTGTTTTGACAAGTAGGCTACTGGCCGTTGCCAGGATCCAAGAGATTGAGTCAGCACCCCCAACGCATTTCCTTGTGACTCATGGACGTAGAGATGGAAAGGCTTCTGGACATCTGGGAGACCCACAGCTGGTGATGACATCAGAGCGCTTTTCAGAGATCGGAATGCTGCATCCTGTTCAGGTCTCCACTCCAGTGGAGACTTTTCCATTCCTTTGGTGACTTGATACAATGGTTTTGCTAGCAGTGCAAAATTGGGGATCCATATGCGACAGTATCCTGTGGCCCCCAGGAAGGCTCTCACTTGCCTCCTGGTGGTTGGAGTGGGAATACTGCATACAGCTTCTTTGCGTTCAGGTCCCAAGCGTCGAATTCCACTGGACAACTGGAACCCTAGGTATTTAACTTCAGTTTGACATAGTTGCGCCTTAGCTCGTGAGACTTTGTATCCAGCCTCGTTTAAAAGGTACAGAAGTTCACTGGTGGCTTGTAGACATTCACTTTCTGAATTGGTGGTTATGAGTAGGTCATCCACATACTGAAGGAGAACCCTTTGTCCTGGGTTCACTGGGTAACTTGAAAGATCTTGATTCAGGGCAGCACTGAAGAGAGTGGGTGAATTCTTGAATCCTTGAGGTAATCGAGTCCAGGTGAGTTGGCCCCACCTTCCTGTTGTGGGGTCTTGCCATTCAAAAGCAAACAAAAGTTGACTGGTGGGGGCTAGGCTTATGCAGAAAAAGGCATCTTTCAGGTCCAGGATGGTGAAATGAGTAGTCTCAGTGGGGATCAGTCCCAAGAGAGGATAAGGATTTGGTACTACTGGGTGTATAGTTTCAACTGCATCATTTACCCGCCTCAGATCTTGTACTGGGCAGTAATCCCCTGTCCCAGGTTTCTTGACTGGGAGAAGAGGGGTGTTCCAAGGTGACTGGCATTCCTTGAGAAGTCCATACTTCAACAGTTTCATCAGATGGCAGTGGATTCCTTCAATGGCTGGTTGGGGAAGAGGATACTGCTTGACATGCACTGGTTCCACTCCTAGCTTGAGGGTGACAATGACAGGGGCTATGTTCTTCGCTAGGCCAGGTGGATTATCTTCTGCCCATACTTCAGGTGGGGCTATAAGGTTGGTGGGTATACAGGAACTGGTTGACTTAATTGGAGGGGTACTATAGAACCACCACTCTTCTTCTCGGGGAACAGTTAGCACCATCAATCCAGCAGGCTTTGGGTTCACAGTCATTTGCATTTCTCCCCCTTCAGCAAAGGATATTTGTGCCTGAAGCTTTGCAAGCATATCTCGGCCCAGAAGTGGAATAGGGCACTCAGGCATATACAAAAACTGGTGCGTTATCTTCTGTCCTCCTAGTTCACACATACGGTTCTGCAGGAATGGCTTGGTGGCCCTGTTCCCAGTGGCCCCAACAATGGTGACAGATCGAGAGGAAAGAGGAGCCACTGGCTTTGCCACCACGGAATGTTCTGCTCCTGTATCTACCATAAAGTCCATATAATGGTTCCCTACTTTCAAACTGACCATAGGCTCCTGGGGACCCAGGGTGAACTTAGAGCACGGTCTGGCCTAGTCTTCATCCATTTCATCCACGTCATAGCCCGTTGCGACTGCCATTCCCTCAATGACTTCTTCTCACTCTCGCTGGAACTGTGCTCGGTTCATTCCTCCACGATTCTGAAACCGTCCTCCTGTTCTCCAGGGACTCCCTCCTCCCCTCCCGGGGGTGGAGTCAAGATGCGGGCATTCATTTCTCCAATGTCCTTCTTCTCTGCAATGAGCGCACTGATTTGCACCCAATGGAGGCCTGCTATTTCCGCGGCCTCTTCCACGTTCTCTGGTCCTTTGGTTAGGAAAACCTCCTCCACGTCGTTCAACTAAAATGGCAGCAAGAAGATCTGCTTTCTTCTTCATCTTTCGTTCACTTTCTCTGTCACGTTCATTTTCACGATTCACAAATACTTTCTGAGCGACTTCCATTAACTGTGTTGTATTCATACCCGCAAATCCATCCAGTTTCTGCAATTTTCGTTTTATGTCTCTCTGGGACTGACTAACAAAGGCTGCATTTACCATGCGCAAATTCTCCTGAGCGGCGGGATCGTATGGAGTATACAGTCTATAGGCTTCAGACAACCGCTCATAAAAGGCCGCTGGGCTCTCATCTGGACCCTGGATAACTTCAGATACCTTCCCGATATTCATGGCCCTCTGGCCTCCCTTCCTCAGGCCCTGCAGCAAGGCCTGGCGAAATCGCGTTAGGGCTGCTGCTCCCCTGTCACTATTCGGGTCCCATCTAGGATCCTCATTCGGGAAAGTTGCGGCGGCTGCTTGTGGGAGATTCAGATCACCCCTCTCTACGGGATTCTCTTCTAAGCAGCGGATGGCGGCTTGCACAATCCGTGCTCGCTCCTCAGTAGTAAAGAGAGTGGAAAGGAGCTGGCGACAGTCGGCCCAGGTAGGTTGATGAGTTTGCATTATACTAGACATTAACTCTGTCAATTCCTGGGGTTTTGCTGTATAGGATGCATAATGCGTTTTCCAGTTTAATAAATCAGTAGTGGAAAAAGGTACGTAGACTAGACTGGTTGGTCCTGGTGCCATCTGGCCCTGTTCATTTAGGATAGATACACCAGGCACTTGACGCAATGGCATTAGGCGCCCTGCTTTCTCCTTCTTCTTCGGGGTTATACTTCTTAAATCATACGGCTCCCGGGTATAAGCTTCCTTGGTTGGTGACCCTGAACTGGCAGGAGAGCCTCTGCTTTCTATATCGTCGGAGGACCCTGGCTCCCCCGACGTACTTGGGCAGGACTTGGGGCTATCACTCGGGGAAGTGGGCTTTTTTTGCTGCTGCAGCAGTAATTGCTGAGGTACCTCATCAGGTTCCGCTTCAGGTAGCGGAGCTGGGGGAACTAACCTATGTGGGTACTGGAGTAAACGGGCCAGGATTTCTGGGGACTCTGAGGCGGAATACACAGGCGGCTTCCTTTCCTCAACCTTTCGGGTCGCTCCTAGTGGTTGCTACTAATATTCTACACTGTTCCTCATAGCAGCGCTTCACCCAAGAGGGCTGCCTTTCACAAACACCCAACCAGGAATCTATGTAGGGGAACTGGTCAGGGTGCACTTTTTGCACAAGCTGATGAACATGAGAAACTATTTCTACATCAAAGGTGCCCCCACGGAGCCATGAAGTAGCTAACACAGGCCACTCCGTATCACATAACATTCTTAATCTAGACGGAGACATTCTTATGCCATAGTCTCCTGAAAATCCTTTACAGAAATTCTTGATCATACATTCAAGCGGAGTTTGCGTGGACTCCGTCCCTCCCATAATCGTAATGGCATACACGTAATGACGTACAAGACAACAAACAGTAAGGGTAGGTAGTATGGCTGTAGGTAAGGGGTCCATACAGCCCACAGAACACTGAGGGGAACAAACACCACACGCTTCCTCCTTTTCGTGACATGGGCGCTGTCGCCCGGCCAGGAACTGCGCTACTCAGGAGTCCGCTCTCGCTCGGTCTGTGTCTCAAGACCTCTCAATCACTCAGACAATCATACCATCACAAAAAATCATTTTTCAAAATGCCCAAGGTTTTCTGACTAACTGACTATTCCCAACGAAAGGGTCGGTGGCTTCGGCTTCCGCTAACCCTTATGCGGAGCGTACTAGGACCGCCCTTATGAGAGGTGATCAGGCTCTCTTGTCTCGCGCACTCATGCGAGATTTTTCCAGTTAGTCCATACCAAATCAGTCTCGCGCACTCATGCAAGACTCTTTTCCCCAGGTTTCACTGACTTTTAAACAAGAAAATGTCTACTCACCGGATCCGGTTCCCGATACCAAACCAGTTCTTGGGTTGGATCCTGGACTCCCCTCGGGTTCGGAGGTGTTGGCCGGCCGGACCCAGTGGCCCGCCGAGGAAAGGTGGAACCCTCTCCGATACAAAGGGACCGGTGGCGCCTGAGGTTTCCCTTGCGGTCGGACAGACACAGTCCCAACCGGGCCAAACCTGGAGGCGAATTGCGTGGAGTATTCGCTTGACTACCATTCACTATCCGCACATTCCCAGCCAATGCACCAAGAATATGTAGCAGCGAAGTGCAGACAATGAATAAATCCAGGAGTCAATTTACAGGGTCCAAGCCAATTTATTGTGCACAAGGCCCAGTTAGTCAAAGCTTCAAAAAGGACTGAGCAAAGTTCTTACAGAGACATATTCATTTATACATTTCTTTTCAGTTTGATACATGCAAACTTTCTATTGGTCCCAACGCCCCCTGCACTTGTCCAATCGGAGATCCCTCCTGGGCCTAGCACCCAGCTCCCTCCTCTAGGACTGTTCTAACAATGGTGCAGTTTCTAGGTTTGGATACTTCTCTACTGCAAGGTCGTTTCTGGCTCTAGGAATGCAAGTATTGAAACATTTCTATTTTCACAGCACAAGAGAATAATGAAAGATTTATGCATTCATGAAAACTTCTTATTAAGCAGTTTAAAACAGTTTTCTCAAACGTTTACAGACTTTGGTTCTTTACTGAGATGGGGGTTGGAATCAGGGCCTAACATACAGACCTTTCACATTTGCAGACTATTATAGGCCATAGCCTGCCACAATAGGATCTTCACTGGAGCAGATTTCAGCTTCTCAGACAGCCCCAGATTCGTCTCATGCAGTTGCTAGTGTCTGTGCCATCACAGATCTTTAAGAAGGCATTCTCTTCTCCCACTCAAGAACATGTTTATTCTAGGTATGTAATTAATGTAAAATAGTTATATGGAAATATGTTATAGGACTGCATCCACTTATGTTTTAAAAAGCTTAATGTACTTGTTCTGTTCCTTGTAAACCGCCCTTGATCGCTGGAAGGGGCGGTATTAAAAAAACAACGTAAATAAATAAAGGATGGAAAAGGCATGGTACAAGGGCATGAAGATGAATGGAGCCCACCAGCAGTGACCATACATCCTGCTGGGAGATTCTGGGAATTTGTTGCAGACTGGCACTTGCTATGGTTTTGGGAGAAAAGCTGCTCAAACTACTCTAGTTGGTGTAGAGTGTTACTGAAAGGTCTTTATCACTCTGACACAGTTGCCTTTAACTCAGGTGCATCACTTCCAGCTCCTGTTTGTACACTGCTGATATCAGAACTTGCAAACTTCTTGTACTTTTTCAGGTCTCTCCACATTCCTCAGTGTCTGGAACAAAGGAATCTCTGTTGTGAGAGACACTTTCTCCTGCCAGGTTTGTGCTGTCATAATGCCCATTATGACATCACTGCCTCCCACTCTCCTGTAGGTTACATGGAGATTCATTGCAGGCTTCAGCTAACATGTATCTGGGAGGAATTCTGTGCACATGGAGCTCTGGAGCAAGACTCCTTCAGATTCCATCTACTTTGAAGGAAAACACTTTCTTAACTCATCAGGTTTTATATAGTTATAGTTCTTGTTCATTGTAAATACAATGCAGCCCGACTGCATTGTATATGGTTCTGTTGTATGTAAACCACACTGATTTGAATAGCGCGGTATAGAAGAGAACTTAAATAAATAAATAAAATAAAGATACTGCTTTATCATTTCAATTAAAGCAGTTTACATTATAACTTAAACTTGGCAATGTGCATTAAACAGAAACATTGATAACTTGGATTTTACTGAGGCAATGAAGGGTTAAGTGACTTGCCCAAGGCCACAAGGTGTGCTGGTGAGAATTGAACTCTGGTCTCTGGGTTTCTAAGCAAATGCTCTCAACCATTTGTCTACTCCTCCACTCCATCATTGCCCTTTGAAAGTAATACATGATCTTTAAAATATTATAAAAGGGCTGTGCAGAGGCTGATAACATAAATTGTAGTAACTAGTGGCAAGATTTTGGGGGAGGAGGGGCACAGAGGAACTGTGTCTTGCAACTGTGGGGCACTTAAAGCCTTCTGTCCCGTGGACTCCCACATGCAGAGACTTTCACGCTCACAGAAGTCTGTTAGGTAGAGGCAGTCTCGGGGTTTCTGGAAAACAGCACACTCTCTCTCTCTCTCTCTCTCTCTCTCTCTTGGCTGACCTCCGCACAGGCTCTGCTCTCCAGGCTGTGCTCTCAGCATTTGCATCATCTCTCCCTCTGCACTCAGCTCAAACAGACAGTTTCTCTCTTTCTCTCTCTCTCTCTCTGACATTCAAGGCTAGATGGCAGAGTTAAAATATGTGGATATCAGAGATTTACATCAGTCAGAGGCAAATCTATAACTTCAACACCGCTGCCTATACGTATAATGGCACAGAATAAACATATTAATAGAAACACTGTTAGCAGGGTCTAAATTAATCCACTGAATACTGTGACAGGAAATTACCTAAAAAAAAAGTCAAAGAGAGCCCTTGAGGGGCACAATCAGTGCATTGCTGAGCTCTTTTAGTGTGTCAACGTGTGTGTTGTGGTGGACCAGGATTTGGGGAGTGTAGCTGTTTGTGTGCACGTGGGAGATCAGCGATGAACTGTAGGAACATAGTGGCCCATCTAGTATCACATTATTATGCAGGAACCCAATTCCAGTAGGATCTGCATTTCTTTTAGTTTAGAAATTGAGCTTCAGGTTTCTAAATTTGTAAATACAATTGTGCAGCTTCACCATTTGTCTTATGGATTTTTTTGAAAATGAGCCCAAAGAACAGAAACAAAGCAATAAGATTATTATGTTTTAAGTGCCTTGGCTCCATGAAAATTCATGCTATATAATACTATTATGATTGTACTTTTATATGTTTTATAGAAGTAGAGATGTAACAATATCACTCCATGCTGTAAAATAGCCACAAGAGTGTAACAGCAATGTGTAACTCCCAGGGGCAGCCAGATAAAGGCAGTGGCTATTTTTCATCCACTGTAACATATTAACAAAATTTAAAAAAGTCCACATCATGGAGAACAGCTCCTCTGACATATTTAACAATTTAGCAAAGAATCTTAACTGTGTTCCAGAATTAGCTCACATTATCTTACAGAAGAGAAAGAAAAACACCCAAGGATTCAATCAGAAATTCTCTCCAGCAAGAAAACTCTCTAGCTGCCTTGGATCACAAAATATACAACAAATACCTTGAACATAAGAACATAAGATATGCCATACTGGGTCAGATCAAGGTCCATCAAGCCCAGTATCCTGTTTCCAACAGTGGCCAATCTAGGTCATACGTACCTAGCAGTTTCCCCAAAAGACACAGGTTCCACAATGCTTGTACTGGGTCAAGCATTGATATCCTGGGTCCCTTTTTAATAATGGTTTATGGACATTTCCTGCAGGAACTTATCCAAACCTTTTTTAAACCCTGCTACACTAACAGCCTTTACTACATCCTCCGGTAACAAATTCCAGAGTTTGATTACACGTTGAGTGAAAAAATATTTTCTTTTATTAGTCTTAAATAGTTTACCCTGTAGCTTCATTGCATGTCCCCTAGTCTTTCTATATTCTGATAACGTAAACAATCGATCTACATTTACCCGTTCCACTCCGTTCATTAATTTATAGACCTCTATCATATCTCCCCTCAGCCGTCTCTTTTCCAGGTTAAAGAGCCCTAAACCTTTTAGCCTTTCTTCATAGGAGTATCCTTCCATCCCCTTTACCATTTTGGTGGCTCTTCTCTGAACCTTTTCTTATAACACTATATCCTTTTTAAGATATGGTGACCAGAATTGCACACAATATTTAAGGTGCGGTCTCACCATGGAACGATATAGAGACATTATATTATCTTTTGTTTTATTTTCCATTCCTTTCCTTATGATACCAAGCATTCTATTTGCTCTCTTGGCCGCCGCTGCACACTGGGCCGAGGGTTTTAACATAGTATTTACAATTGCGCCTAAATCTTTTTCCTGGGTGGTGGTTCCTAATGTGGAACCTTGCATCGTGTAACCATAGTTTGGGTTGTTCTTCCCTAGGTGCATAACTTTGCGCTTGTCCACATTAAATTTCATCTGCCATTTGGATGCCCAGTCTTCCAATTTATCCAGATCCTCCTGCAGTTTTCCACAATCCTCTTGGGTTTTAACAACTTTAAACAGTTTTGTGTCATCTGCAAATTTGATAACCTCACTCGTTATTCCACTTTCCAGGTCATTTATGAATATGTCATAAAGCAGCGGACCCAGCACAGATCCCTGGGGTACTCCACTATTCACCTTTCTCCATGGGGAAAATTGGCCATTTTGCCCTACCCTCTGTTTTCTATCTTTTAACCAGTTCCTGATCCACAGTAGTACACTGCCCTCTATCCCATGACTTTAGTTTTGCCAAAAGTCTCTGATGAGGGACCTTGTCAAAGGCTTTCTGAAAGTCCAGATACACTATATCAACCTACTCAACTTGGTCCACCTGTTTATTTACACCTTCAAAAAAACATAACAGATTAGTAAGACAAGATCTTCCTTAACTAAAGCCATGTTGGCTATCTCCCATTAGGCCATGACTATCTACGTGCTGAGCAATTTTATTCTTTATGATGATTTCTACCATTTTCCCCAGTACTGACGTCAGGCTCACTGGTCTGTAGTTTCCTGGATCACCCCTGGAACCCCTTTTTAAAAATTGGTGTTAAATTGGCGATCCTCCAATCTTCAGGTATTACAGATGATTTTAATGATAGTTCACAGATTACTAATAGTAGGTCTGCAATCTCATATTTCAGTTCTTTAAACACCCTTGGATGTATACCATCCTGCCCAGGTGATCTACTACTCTTCAGTTTATCTAATAGTTGTAATACATCTTCCCGATGTATCGATATTTCCTTCAATTCTTCCGCACCTTTAAATACCACTTCAGTCATGGGTAACATCCCTACATCTTCCTCAGTGAAGACTGAATCAAAGAATTGATTCAGTCTCTCCGCTATCGCCTTGTTGCCTCTTAGTGCCCCTTTAACCCCTCTATCATCTAATGGACCAACAGACTCTCTCAGGTTTTTTGCTACGAATGTACTTGAAAAAGTCTTTAGTTCGCATTTTTGCTTCCACAGCAAGCTTCTTCTCAAATTCTCCCTTTGCCTGCCTTATCAATGCCTTGCATTTGACTTGCCAGTGCTTGTGCTGTTTCCAGGTTTTGTCGTTTGGCTCTTTTTTCCATTTCCTGAAAGATTCTTTTTTGGCAACAACATCCTCTCTGACCTCACCTTTAAACCATGCTGGCAGTTTTTTTGACTTCCTTCCACTTTTCTTAAAGCGTGGAATACAGCTGGTCTGGGCTTCCAAGATAGTATTTTTCAACAACACCCAAGCTTAAGGTAAATCTTGAACCTTTGCAACTGCTCCTTTTAGTTTTTTCTTAACTATTTTCCTCATTTTATCATAGTCTCCCTTTCGAAAGTTAAAAGGTAGTACTGTGGTGGGTGGGGCAGACCTGGGGTGCCCCGGCAGCGGGGAAGAAAGGTGGAGTGGTCATTTTGATCCATAAGAGGATACGCTTTGAACTTGTGACTGAATATGTGGACCCTGCGGTTAGATATATTTTGTTGCATGGCAATCTAGAAGGGCGACCTGTGGTGTTGGGTAATTTGTATGGCCCGAATGTTTTGGATAGGTCATTGTATGCCCACTTGGCCTCTAGAGTTGAGCAACTGCCTGACGTCCCCTTGATTTTGGCTGAAGATCTCAATAGGGTGTTGGATGTTGAGCTGGATACATCTGGAGATAGGGGGGATAGATGGCGGGCCCCGACTACTAAGGCACTTCAGGACTTACGGCTCTGTTTGGGGCTAGTGGATCCTTGGTGCTTGCTCCATCCTTTGGAGTGGGATTTTACTCATCAATCGAGAGCCCACGGTTCGAGTGCGAGAATTGACTATGTGTTGGTCTCAGAGCGGTTTGTTGTGCAGGTTGGGGAGGCGCAAATTGGCCCGACTGAGGTGTCGGATCATGCGCTGGTCTGGGTGGACCTTCAGTGGGGGGACCCTGGTGGTTCGCAGAGAATCTGGCGGTTCCCTATGGGGCTCTACACGGATATTGAGTTTCGTACATATCTCGGACAGCGTTGGGGGGAGTTTATGGCTGTCCATGAGCAGCATGGGGATGAGCCAGAGTTGCTTTGGGAAACGGCGAAGGTGGTTTTATGAGGCGACATTATTGCATATGTGGCGCGAAAGCGAAAACTACTGGCGGCGCGAATTGTCCAAACGGAGAAACAAGTAGTAAAGGCCCGGCGGTGGTATGTGGGGGATCCACAGGGGTCAATAAAAGAATGCTTTGGGAGGCACAGTCATCCCTTAATGAGCTGCTTCATCAGAGAGCTAAGAAGTCTTTGTTGTACTATAGGTATCAACTTCACCGCTTTGGAGACAAGCCAGGGAAACTTTTAGCGCATTGCCTTCGGGGTAGCGGAGGTGCTCGTTCCATAGTGGTGTTGCGTGATGAACAGGGTCACTTGCATAAAAGTAACCAGGCGATAGCCCAAGTGTTTCCTCTTTCTTTCAGAAGCTATATAGGGGGAGCGAGGGGTCTCTGACATTGATGGAGACATACCTTCATGGGGTGCAGTTGCCAAAGTTAACAGTGGAACAACGGGCGGTTTTGGATGCTCCAGTAAAAGAGGAGGAAGTACACAAAGTTATACTGGGGGCCAGCTGCTATAAATCGCCGGGTCCGGATGGGTTTGGGGCTGAGTTTTACAAGTTGTTGGTAGAACAGGTGGCCCCCGCCTTGACAGCGATGTATCATCGGAGGGTGGAACAGAGGAGATTCTGTTGGGGATCGAATCATGCGTATATCACTTTAATACCCAAACCGGGAAAGGACCCTACGCAAGCGGCTTCGTATCGACCCATTTCCTTATTGAATTTTGATTTGAAAGTGATGGCTAAGGTTATGGCCGACCGACTTGCCTCCGTCCTGGGGGACTTGTTGCATGAATCACAGGTTGGCTTTGTTAAGGGACGGTATGCTGTGCGCAATCTGCGGAAAATTTTGGCATCAATGGAATGGGTGCACGAGCGGGATTGGCAGTCACTGTTGATCAGTTTTGATGCGGAAAAGGCATTCGACCAGGTTAATTGGGATTATATGAAATTTATTTTGCCTCAATATGGGCTGGGTGACTCCTTTTGTAGGATGGTGGAGTTGCTTTATGCAAATCCCACGGCTGGTATCTTGTGTAATGGGGTGCTGTCCGACAACTTTAACCTCGAGAGAGGTGCACGCCAGGGTTGTCCGCTCTCCCCATTGCTATTTGTGCTAACGTTAGACCCCTTGCTGAGGAGGATAGAGGAGTCCCTAGATATACGGGGAGTTCGTATTGGGTCACATGTCTTTAAGGTGGCCGCGTTTGCGGATGACATTCTAGTCCACCTGCTGTCTCCGCAGCAGTCATTGCCTTGTTTGCTTGAAGAATTTTCCCTGTATGGAGAATTTGCGGGTTTACGTATTAATAGGGATAAATCAGAGGCCCTGAACATTGGGGGTCGGCTTCAGGGGAATTGGGGAGGGAGTTTCCCCTTGCGGTGGGCAGATGATTCCTTTGTCTACTTGAGTATTGAGTTAACTAGGGATTTGGCTGCTCTGTACAGGAGGAATTTCGAGCAAATCCTTTCTAAGGTACACTCACAATTGCAGGCTTGGACTCCCCTTCTGTTGTCCTTGTTGGGCAGGGCTGCAGCATTGGGGATGGTGATCTTGCCACGGGTGCTCTACTGGCTGCAAACCTTACCGGTGTGGTTGCTATGCCGCGATCTTTTGTGTATTGAACGTGAGTTTCGTGGGTTTCTTTGGAGGGGGGCTAGAGCATGCATACCGATGTGCCGACTGAGAGGGGGATGGAGATCCGGTGGGATTGGCGTTCCAGATCTCTGGAAATATGCCCTGGCATGTCAGGCCAGGCACTTGGGGGACTGGCTGGGAGGCACAGATGTCTATACCCCGAGAGAACTCGAGGAGGCCCTTGTGGCGCCGCAGTCCCTACTGGCAGTTTTGCATCTGCGGCGTGCGGTCTTGCCGGACCGGGTGATGAAAAGTGTGTTGATTCAAGCGGCGCGGCGTACATGGCAGCAGTTGAATAAATTGTGGGGTAGCTCCCCGGAGATCTCGAGTTGGTTTCCGTTGCGGGGTAATCCCCGGTTTCCGCCGGGTTCGGACTCGGCTCCCCTTCGTCGGTGGGAGCAGGCGGGGATATGAAGTTTGGGACACGTCGTCGATTTGGAAGGGCGGTGTAAGACTCTGGAAGTGTTGTGTAAGGAATATGATTTGCGCCCCGGAACTTCCTTGTTCGCATACCTGCAACTCTCTCACTATGTGGGCTCTGTCTCGGGGAGGGAATTAATGGTCGAACACTCAACGCGGATTCTAGAATTCTTCGTTTTAGGGATGGGGTCTCCCCCCACTATAGCGATGCTAAAAAGAGCACTAGATGCCTATGATGTGCCACCTGATTACTCGGTGGAGGAAGCTTCGTGGGTGTAGGAATTGGGCTGCGAGGTAGCCCCAGGTTCTGTTTGTGCTGCGTTAGGCCGGATTGTGCGACTGGCGGAAGGGGCTAGATGGCGTGAAGTGCAATTTAAATGTATTATTCGAGCCCACTTCTCCCCGCGGCGCGCATTGCGAAGTCACCTTACCTTGTATGGCGGGTGTCCGAAATGTGCCTATATACTGGCTGATTTGGGTCATATGTGGTGGGGCTGCTCCTATATTCGTAGATACTGGATGCGGATTGGGAAATATATAAGTGGCTTATTGCAGCAGCAGTTTTGCTGGAAAGGGCCGCTAGTGGCTCTGGATCAAGTAGGACCACTCCACCCGAAGGGAAGATGGCAGAGAATATTGGTGCGGAAAGCTTGTCTGGTGGGTAAGGTCCCTATACTCCAGCAATGGCGGGAACCGGTGGCCCCCTCCTTTTGGGAGTGGTGTAATGGTTTCCACCAGTTTATGCTGTTGAAACAGAGGAGTGCGAAGAGGCACCCCCAGAGATGGGCCTCCTTTCTTCTGGTTTGGATGCCTTATATCCAAAAATTGGGGCCTAAAGCCCGCAGTGAAATTTTGAACTTGGGGTAGTAGCGGGTGAGGGTATGGAAGGTTCCTAGAGGACATAATAGAGGGGCAGGGTAGTATTCAGGGGTCCCGGGAGGGGGGGTGGGATTGGGGGAGGGGGGATTGTGGGTTATTATTTTGGGTAGTGTAATGACATCTTCCTTATTTGTGTCGTTGTAAAACCCCAGGGTGGTGGATAAGACACAGCCCTGCCCGAGGTATGCTTGATATATAATGGATATATAATGGAAAAATGATTTTGTTTATATTGCTCTTTATTGTACCTTGTGAATTAAATAAACAGATCTTTGAAAAAAAAAAGGTAGTACTGTGGATTTCGTTACTATCCCCCCTCAACTAATTAAATCAAAGGCGATAATGCTATGATCACTACTGCCAAGTGGCCCCAACACCCTTATCTCTTGCACTAGATCTGGTGTTCCACTAAGGACTAGGTCTAATATGGCTTCCCCTCTGGTCGGTTCATGAACCAGCTGCTCCAAGAAGCAGTCATTAATTTCTTCTAGGAACTTTATCTCCCTAGCATGTCCTGCCGTGACACCGACCCAGTCGATACCGGGGTAATTAAAATCACCCATTATTATTACTGCGCTGTAACTTTTGTTAGCGTCCTTAATTTCTTTGAGCATTTCATCATCCATTTGTTCATTCTGGCCAGGCAGTCGATAGTACACCCCCACTGCCATCGCCTTCCCCTTTTTACATGGAATTTCAATCCATAGAGATTCTACAGCAAATTTTGTTTCCTGCAAAACTTTAATCCTTTCTGACTCAATGCCCTCTCTAACATAGAGCGCAACCCCGCCACCAATTTGATCAGCTCTATCATTACGATATAGTTTGTACCCAGGTATCACAGTGTCCCACTGGTTGTCCTCCTTCCACCATGTCTCTGATATTCCAATCATATCTAACCTCTCATTTAGTGCTATATATTCTAACTCTCCCATCTTATTTTTTAGACTTCTAGAATTTGCATACAAGCATTTTAGAGACTGTATTTTATTCATATTAATTTGGTTATTGGTAGACATAGGGAATTTGGGATCGTTAAGCTCTGTCTGCTCCATACTTGAGGGCATTTGGGCTACTTTACTCTTTTTTGGAACCTCTCTGCTTTTGGTAGTATCCTTCAAGGATACATTCTTCTGAACCATCCGCTCTTGGGTGACTGTCGGCTTTCCCCTATTATCTAGTTTAAAAGCTGCTCTATCTCTTTTTATAAAGGTTAATGCCACCAGCCTGGTTCCATCCCGGTTAAGGTGAAGCCCATCCCTTCGGAAGAGCCCCTCCTTTCTCCAGAATGTTCTCTAGTTCCAAACAAATCCAAAACCCTCATCTCTGCACTATTGTCTCATCCACGCATTGAGACTCCGGAGTTCTGCCTGCCTTTTGGGTCCTGCGCGTGGAACGGGAAGCATTTTGGAGAACGCTACCCTGGAAGTTCTGGATTTTGAACTTCCTACCTAAAAGCCTAAATTTAGCCTCCAGAACCTCCCTACCACATTTTCCTATGTCATTGGTACCGACATGTACCAAGACAGCAGACTCCTCCCCCACACTATCTAAGACCTTATCTAGGTGGCGCGTGAGGTCCGCTACCTTCGCACCAGGCAGGCATGTTAGCAGGTGATCCTCACGTCCACCAGCCACCCAGCTATCTACATGCCTAATGATCGAATCGGCAACTATAACGGCTGTCCTAACCCTTCCCTCATGGGCACATGGCCCTGGAGAAACTTCCTTGGTGCGAGAGGGTTTTACATCACCTGGAGGACAGGTCCTAGTTACAGGATCACTTCCTGCCACACCAAGGTGATGCTCTCCTGTCACGTGACCTCTCTCATCCATGGCAACAGGAATGCTGCCAGACTGGAGGTGGGACTTCAGGACTATATCCCTGTAGGTCTCGTTTATGTACCTCTCTGTCTTTCTTATGTTTTCCAAGTCTGCTACTCTAGCCTCTAGAGAACGGACTTGTTCCCTGAGAGCAAAGAGCTCCTTGCACCTAGTGCACACGTAAGACCTCTCACCAACTGGGAGAAAATCATACATGTGACACTCAATGCAAAAGACTGGAAAGCCCCCATCTCGCTGCTGGACTGCTGTTTGCATCTTAGTTTTAAGTTTGTGTTTAGATCTTTAAGTTCTTTACTTGCTAAGGGTTGCTATGGATATTTATACTAATAAAACTGTACCTAATACGTTTAATATACCTTGTTCACCTGAAGCTTAATTAATCTCAGGTCCTTAATGTATGACTGATTTGGGTAACGAGCTTAACCTGAGAGCACCTCCTGTCTTTTAAGAAGTATAAGTACCTATAAAGCTACGATTATCCCAGGGGTGGGTGGGTATTGGGGAGGGAGGGAGGGACATAACACTTATTAAAAGAGGGATGCTACACAGTACTCTGTACTTTGCTGCTGAAGTAAGCTATATTCTGATTTGATTTAAATTATAGCTCTTTGCTGCTGCTATGCTCTAACTTATTATGAAATTTAAACTACAAGCTCTCTGCTGGGTTCTAAATTTAACCAGAAAGCTCTCTTCTGTGTTCTAAATTTAAACTAAAAGTACTTTGCTGATACTAGGCCTTTAGTGACTATTAAATTTAAACTACAAGCTCTCTGCTGGGTATGAAATGTAACCAGAAAGTTCTCTTCTGTGTTTTAAATTTAAACTTAAACTGCTGCTACTAGGCCCTGACTGATTTAACAAAAAATAGTGGGTTCACAGATTAATTAGCTTTAAAAGAAAGAGAAAATTCCCAGAAGTATATACTCACAATTGAGGATCTCTCTCCAGAAGTAACAGTTCCCTTTTCTAGTCCTTCAAGACATAACAGGTTAGTAAGACAAGATCTTCCTTGTCTAAAGCCATGTTGGCTGTCTCCCATTAGGCCATGACTATCTTCATGCTGAGTAATTTTGATCTTTATGATGGTTTCTACCATTTTTCCGGGTACTGACGTCAGGCTCACCAGTCTGTAGTTTCCCGGATCACCCCTGGAACCCTTTTTAAAAATTGGTGTTACTTTGGCGAACCTCCAGTCTTCAGTTATTACAGATGATTTTAATGAAAGTTCACAGATTACTCATATTTCACTCTGTTTTTCTGGGATTTTACTCTCATATTTCAGTTCTTCCAACACCCTTAGATGTATACCATCCGGCCCAGGTGATTTGCTACTCTTCAGTTTATCTAATAGTTGTAATACATCTTCCTGATGTATCAATATTTCCTTCAATTCTTCCGCACCTTTAAATACCACTTCAGTCATGGGTAACATCCCCACATCTTCCTCAGTAAAGACCGAAGCAAAGAATTAATTCAGTCTCCCCACTATCGTCTTGTCGCCTCTTAGTGCCCCTTTAACCCATCTATCATCTAATTGATCAACTGACTCTCTCACAGGTTTTTTGCTATGAATGTACTTGAAAAAGTCTTTATTTTATGTTTTTGCTTCCGCAGCAAGCTTCTTCTCAAATTCTCCCTTTGCCTGCCTTATCAATGCCTTGCATTTAACTTGCCAGTGTTTGTGCTGTTTCCAGGTTTCGTCATTTGGCTCTTTTTTTCCATTTCCTGAAAGATGCTTTTTTGGCAACAACAGCCTTTGACCTCACCTTTAAACCATGCTAGCAGTTTTTTGGACTTCCTTCCACTTTTCTTAAAGCGTGGGATACAACTGGTCTGGACTTCCAAGATAGTATTTTTCAACAACATCCAAGCTTGATGTAAGTCTTTAACCTTTGCAACTGCTCCTTTTAGTTTTTTCTTAACTATTTTCCTCATTTTATCTCCCTTTCAAATGTTAAAAGGTAGTACTGTGGATTTCCGTACTATCCCTCCTCCACTAATTAAATCAAAGGCGATCATGCTATGATCACTATTGCCAAGTGGCCCCAACACCTTTATCTCTTGCACTAGATCTGGTGTTCCACTAAGGACTAGGTCCAATATGGCTTCCCCTCTGGTCGTTTCAAGAACCAGCTGCTCCAAGAAGCAGTCATTTATGTCATCTAGGAACTTTATCTCACTAGCATGTCCTGCCATTACACTGACCCAGTCGATACCGGGGTAATTGAAATCACCCATTATTATTACTGCGCTGTAACTTTTGTTAGCTTCAAGCTCTACAAGCTCTCTGCTGGATATGAAATCTAACCAGAATGTTCTCTTCTGTGTTTTAAATTTAAACTTAAACCGCTGCTACTAGGCCCTGACTGATTTAACAAAAAACACTGGGTTCACAGATTAATTAGCTTTAATCCAAAGAAGTCCCTTCAGAAAAGTCCCAGAAGTATATACTCACAATTGCAGATCTCTCTGCAGAAGTAGCAGTCCCTTTTTCTAGTCCTTCAAAACTTGAAGGAAAACCAGGCATTTACAAGGACATGTTAAAAGACATTTAGCTTCAAGAGCCAATACCCAAGACTTCAGGACAATGAAGACCTTCCATCTCAGCTGCATGGCCCTACACACATCAGGAAACTCTGATACTTTGCCCACTAACAGAAGCATTTTTCTTTTGAAAATATAATTTCAATATTCTGTTCTTATCAGTTACTAACAGGGTGATTCTAGTCAGAATCTCATCTTTAGAGGACTCCAGGAAAGCAGACACATCTAAGCTATCTACAGTAGAGAGCTGATCCATCCCTTTCCCTTCAGTCAGTCTCAGCCATTTTAGCCACTGTTTCGGAAGAAAAACATGAAAATTGCTCATGGGAGGTTTCAAGCATTTGTTCTGTATGGGAACTACCACCCAAATATCCTTCAAGGAATCTCTTTACCACTTGAAGAGGCCATCACTGTGTCAGTATTAAGAAATTGAATTACATTCAGCAAAGGAAGTTCCCATTACCCCTTTAGATAAGCACTTAGCGTTCCCTTGGGGAAGAAAAGGAACTGATAATGAACCCCCTCCTTATTTGAGAGGCCAATGTTTGATCCAACCAAGTTATTAGAACAGTTGGGTGAGGCCAAAACCCCCACAAGAGGACATTCTGGAGAAGATCTTACATTTACCGAAGACTCAGCAGAAGCCTTTTTTTTTTTTTTAATACAAATTTTTAACAAAAAGAAACAAGAAAGCCTACAACAGCATTCCTTGAAGAAAAAGGAAGATAAATCAGTAATTAAACATAATTCATAAACAACAAGGAAATAGCCCTCAAACACGAGAGACAAAGAAAGAAATATCTTCCACACTAGCCCACAATATTCTACAAAAGGGGGGGCATATCCATATCAAACAATATAATCAAATTTTAAGCAAGCTATCCAGCCATGACAATACTAATTATGTGAGATCAGGTGAAGGGTTAGCAGAAGATTCCAACCGCCTAGCATTAATAAACGCAGTAAGTTGGGAGGGATCATAAAAAATATAGGAAACCCCTTTATATTTTACCAAACACTTACATGGAAATTTAAGAAAACAGGCCCCCCCCAACTGAAGGATACCCGGGCATAACAAGAGAAACTCTCTCCTACGCCTCTGTGTATCCCTAGCCAAATCTGGGTATATTCTTACCGTTAACCCTTTAAAGGGTAAATTTCTCTTCCTGAAGAAAAGCCTCAACACCCACTCTCTATCGGATAACAATGCGAAAGTTACCAACAAAGTAGAGGAAACAGGAGTCTCATCTACAGATTTCTCCAATAAATCAGTTACATTTAGAATATTACATTGTACCAAATCAATTCCCTCCTGAGCCACAGCAGTGGACAGTTTACCTTTCGGTAGATAGTAAGCCCTCACCAATGGGGGAAATAATTCAGAAGAAACCCCCAACACTTCACTTAAATACCGTTTAAACATTTCACTAGGAGATACAGAGGAAATTCTAGGAAAATTAATTAACCGCAAATTATTCATTCTAGCAAGATTGTCCAAGTGTTCCAACTTAGCTTGGATGGATGAAAAGTTCTTCTGAAAAGCATCCGACTGGGCTTCCAATCCATCCAACTTTTGATGCATCTCTACCACTTCTGGTTGCAAAATATTCACTCGTTGTTCCAAACTCTCCACAGCCAAACATTCATTATTCACTTTCTGTTCCAAAGATGTTACCCGTGGTACCAAGGCCTCTCCAAGAAGAAGAATCGCCTGCCAAATCGATTCCAATGTAAAACTCTCTGGTCTCGGCAGAGAAAACGGTAAGCCCAGATCAGTTTTCAACTCACCACCAGCCATTCCTGCTATAGGCACCTGCTCTCGATTCACCACAGGCAACAACAGGCCTGTGGAGTACCCCTTACTTGGCACCGCTGGACAAACCGATGAAGACGCCGCAGGAATAACATTCCTACAGGGCAACCGCACCTCTATTCCTGGCCCACTCGAGCCACCGGCTGCCTCCAACTTCGGGTGGGAGCCGAGCTCCAGGAACCCCTCCGGAAGGGACAGGGCGCGTGAAACCTTCGGTGCGGGACTCACAGGAGAGAGAGATAGACCCGAAGTAACCACCGAGCCTCCAGACTCCGGCGATATCTCTGCTCGGGATTCCTCCCCTAATTCTGTCACAGCCCGGCTAGAGCGCAAAACGAAAGAATCCATCGGGCCAGAGGTAATCGACGTTGAGGCAGTAGGGGATTGAGAAGGCAGTCCCCCCCCTTGCCTTTACGCTTCCGTCCCATTCAGGTGAAGGAAAAAACGCTCTCACACCGAAACGGCAACTGCCGCCATCTTAAGCCCCCCCCCCCCCTTCGCGTTTTAAGAAGAAGCCTTTTTTTATGTGACATTCACATGAAGATCTATGGGACCGACCACCTTTGCAGCCTTCTTCCCTGTCAGATGAGTTCTCCGCTTTCTTTTTGGCCTTATGCAGCATAAACAGATAGCAACATAGTAACATAGTAAATGATGGCAGATAAAGACCATACAACCTAACAAGCCTGCCCTTCCTTACCGACTATTATGGCCCCTTTTTTGTCTTTAGAGATCTTCTGAGTTTGTCCTATCCTTTTTTGAATTCAGATACCTTTCTCGTCTCTACTACCTCTACTAGGAAACTATTCCACTCATCTACTACTCTTTCCATAAAGAAATATTTCTGCATATTACTCCTGAGTCTATCCCCTTTCACCTCCATCCTATGGCCCCTTGTTGCAGACCTCTCTTTCAATTGAAAGATGCTCTCACCCTGTGTAATTTCAGTGTCTCTATCATATCACACCTCTTCTACCTTTCCTCTAAAGTATACATATTGAGATCTTTAACTCTGTCCCCATATGCCTTATGATGAAGCCTACTGACCATTTTCATAGCCACCCTCTGCATTGATTTCATCCTGTTCATATCCTTTTGAGAGTGTGGTCCAGTGTTCCCTCTAAGCTGTGCTGGGTCCTCTGCCAATGGGGGGGAAGTGCAGAGCGTTTGTGTAGGTCCCCTAAGGACCTGCCTATGCAGCACAATTGCTCTGCACCTCCCTTCACTGTCAGGAATGCCTGCAGAGGACCCAATGCAGCTTCAAGGGAATATTGGTGTGGTCTCCAAAATTACACACAATAGTTTAGATGGGGTCTCACCAAAGATTTATATAGAGACACTATTACCTTCTTTTTCCTGTTGGCCATTCCCGATGCAGTTCAGCATCCTTCTGGCCTTTACTGTTGTCTTCTCTACCTTAAGATCAGTAGAAGCAATCACACCCAGGTCCTGCTTTTCTTTTGTGGATAGAAGTACTTCGTCCCCTACACTGTACTGCTCCATTGGATTCTGGCAGTCCAAATGCATGACCCTTCGGGGGCAGCACTGGCCAATAACTAGGCAGTGGTAATACTGAGCTGCTGCCCGGTTATTGCAAAGCAGCAAAGGTCAGGCACAGTAAAGTAGATATGACCCCAGTATTGATTATCTGGGTCTAATGTTCAGCAATGGCAGCTAACCACTGCAATTGAATATTGAGCCCATGCAGGCTAATTCTATCGGGGACATAGATCCCCTCTGGATGTCCAGTCTGAACCGGACGTACATAGAGGATCGTGATTCTGATCCTCAGGGATACGTCTAGCCCCTCAGGACCAGAATCGCGAACAGTCATATACTGCGATTAAGTCCAGCCTGCACGTACATGAAAAGCCCGGCTAACTCACTCAGAGCTTTTAAATGGAGCCGCATTGCCATGGCATCTGGTTGTCATGGCACCGCACATCCATTTAAAAGCTGCAATGCCGGCCACCAGAAATAAATGATTATTCCCCACAGCCCGATCCCAATCTGGCCTCCTACAGCTGGTGGGGAAGTTAAACATGGGAGGAGAAGACAAGAATAGTAGAGATAGACATCCATTCAGCCCGATTCTGTTCCAGATGTAAATCTCCTCTGTACGTCCGGTCGTACAGAGAGGATCGCAATTCTGATCCCGTGAGGCACGTCTAGCCCCGCAGGACCAGAATCATGATGAGGCCTGTTTGTGCAGGCTGGGACTGTGATTCAGCCTGGCCTGCATATACAGGCATTGCCCGACTAACTCAGTGAGGGCTTTTAAATGCAGCCATGGTGCCATGGTGTCCATTTAAAAACCACGATGCCAGCCGCCTGCAAAATGGGTTTATTCCCCATAGCCTAACCCCCAATCTCAACTCCTAAGGCCCGGGGTGGGCTACAGGGAATAAACCCTGGCTGCCCCTGTCCCATCCGCACCCCTGGCTTGTCAAAAAATCATGTCCAGGGAAGTTATTCCACCTCAGAGGTGGAATAAATTCCACTGGATGTTGTTGGAGTGGAGGAGTGGCCTAGTGGTTGGGGCAAGGTACTTAAGGTCGGGGGTTCAAATCCCACTAGAGGACAGCAACCTTGGGCCGGAAGGACTGGGGTTTCTAGTCCCACAGGTGCTCCTTGTGGTCTTGGGCAAGCCACTTAACCCTCCATAGCCCATGTTCCCTGTAAATTAGTTATCTCCAAGTTATAATGCCCTGTTCAATGTAATTTCAGTTTGTTCAATGTAAACCGCACTGATGCAGAATAGTGTGGTATATAAGAGAATGTAAATAAATAAATAAGTGTTTAGAGGTGAGAGATCAGGGGGCAGATGGGCCGGTGTGTTGGAAAATGACAATATTTTTGGGCTACTAGTATGCTGAGACATCATGTTGTTGGATCAGTAGAGTGAGGGGGGCCAAGAAGACATTCCTGCTGTCCCTGGAGAACACCTGTTACAGGTGAGTAACTATGCTTTCCATGTTTACTGTTACTGTTTACAAAGTTTACTGTTCAGTGTAAATAGCCTTGATAATCTGAAAGGCGATATAAAAGAAATGTTAAATAAAAAATCGAACTCTGGGATTCATTACTGGAGGATTGGGAAAAGCTGTTAGTGTAACTAGGTTTAAAGGAGGTTTTGACAGGTTCTTGGAGGAAAGGTCCATGAACCATTATTGAAGAGGACCTGGAAAATTCACTGCTTGCCCTGTGGCAAGCATTGTGGAGGCTGTGTACTTTTTTGGTAACCTGCCAGGTACTTGTGACCTGGATTGGCCACTGTTGGAAACAGGATACTGGGCTTGATGGACCTTGGTCTGACCCAGTATGGTATGGCATACCATATCTCATATCACTTACCCAGGCTGTTACATATGCTACTACCATACAAACATCCACCTCCATGAACGCTTGTCTAACAGGAGTTGGGAGAGCTAGAGAGGTGGTAAAAAGATGGACTGGCAGCGCTGAGGAGGGGGGTAGAGTCAGATCCATAGTCAAACTCATTCCCTCCTTCATAAGCATACTGTAGAGCTGCCACATAACCCAATTCCAGGAGGAAGACTTCTTGTCCAGTCCTGGTTTTGAACTTACTTTGCAAAATGGTCCCACATGCTACTCCTATAATGCATCACAATAGGGTTGTCAGACATCTAGGACTCACCTAAAATCTCCTTCCTAGAATTTTGACGTTGCAGCTCTGTAAACACTGTTGGTTATTCTGTCCTCGCACAGTAAATAGTGAGTCCAGGAACATCCTGTAGTGTCCAATAAACAACAGCTCTGTATACTTCATGACCCAGAGAGGTTGCAATGTATTCTTAATGGGCTGTCTTGGACAATATGTTCATATCCAGTCATAATGTGACCTTAATGCTCCACCTCTATCAATCTTCCCCTGCATATCTAGCACACAGGCTGTACAGTTGTACATCCAGAGGAGATTCTGCTGACTCTTAGAGACCAGAGAACGAGAGACCACAGCAGCTAGACCATGGACAGAGCTGTCACCTTTCTGTTCATCACTCTGATACTCTCCAGCTTCCCAGGTACAGGTACCCCTTAGAGGAGATAAACTCTCTGACAATCTCATTACTGTAGGACCTTTCCACAGAAAAGGGATCTCTATAAAGGGAAAGGGATTTATTTATTTACATTCTCTTATAAACTGTGCTATTCTGTATCAGTGTGGTTTATATTGAACAACTGAAATTACATTGAACAGGGCATTATAACCTGGAGATAACTATTTACAGGGAACATAGGCTATGGAGGGTTAAGTGGCTTGCCCAAGACCACAAGGAGCACCTGTGGGACTAGAAACCCCAGTCCTTCTGGCCCAAGGTTGCTGTCCTCTAGTGGGATTTGAACCCCTGACCTTCTGGCCTGAAGTACCTTGCCCCAACTACTAGGCCACTCCTATACCTTGTCATGAGGCGGGTGTCAATAAAGATGAGTGGTTGAAAAGAAATCCTGTTTCTTTTGAGGAACTAGGTGTGCAATTACCTCCAGGCACACCTAGAGGGAGCAGGAACAGACATTCGGGAGTTAATGAGCCTAGGAACTCTGATGACTTGCACCTGGGAAGAAACCCGGAAGTCAGCTCAAGCACTTTGCTTTATAAGTCAGAGCAGAATGCTTCTAGAACAGATACAGAAGTAGAGAAGGCTGAGAGCCACCGAGAAACAGAAGTAGAGAAGGCTGAGAGCCACCGAGAGAAAGAAGTAGAGAAGGAGGTGAAGGCTGAGAGCCAGCGAGAGAAGGCTGAGAGCCACAGAAGAAAGGAGCAAGAGAAAGCTGAGAGGCATCAGGAGAGGACTGAGAAGAATCTGACTGGGAACAGACTTCACACGGTTGGGAGCCAGAAGGCCCAAACTGACCCTGCTGCAATAGGGAAGTTTGATAGAGCCAGCTCTAAGGTGAGAGTGTTTGCCACGCCCTGTTCTCACAGTCTGCCTGAATCCCGAACAGAGAGACAGAAGCTAAGAACCAGGGGGAAGGGTTCTGAGAAGAGCTTACAATCTCTAAAGGATTATTGCCAAGTTTTACCATGTCAGAGAGGAAAGCACTTTTATTATCGGCTGGAGTTTTTACCCAGAGAGAGAGGAGAATTCAGGCCAAGTTTTACTCAACTGCCTAGAAGCCCAGCTGTGTCCAAAGCAGGCAGGCAGAGGCTCAGCTACCAAGGGAGAGTGGCTGGAAGAGAAAACACTGTGCATTCCAACTCAGCTAAACCCAGGTATGAAACATTAACCAATGACTGTAACTGTTGTGCTCCTAAAGGCTTTGCTAAAACCCACGCTCCTTATGTAAGGGAAAAGAAACCAGATTTGTTCAGTAAAATTCCTGCAACATTGAGAACCCCTGGCTATAGGAAACCAGACTCCAGAGTTTTAACTTACAAGGCTGAGTTAGATAGGGACAGTGAATACTCCTCAACTGAGTACAGTGAAGGAGAGTCCATGGAGATTGAATATCCAAACACTGTTCCCTCACCTATGCCAGACCTCATGGAATGTGATTGGTGCACTGCCTCAGCTCCAGAGTCTGTATGCTCCATGTAATGAAGAAGAGTGAATGAAATGTAATTGTTGTTTCATGTATTGAATTCTACTTCTGAAAACTTGCCTTAACTGTGAAGCAACAGTTAAGTAACCCACTGTAAATACTGGTACCTTTTGACACAAAGGACTTTCTGTTTCATGGATTATATCTTATGTTGAACCTTTGCATTAACCAGGGAATAAAAGCCTTTATTTCCCTCCACCTGGTCTCATTAATTAGTGCTCCTGGGTAGTTGGAATCTGTGAGGCCACTTCTTTCAACTGCGCCGAGTGGACTTACATTCCCTTGACTACCTAGCAAAATCTTTGCCCGGGCTCACCCCAACATGAGTAACGTGTAGACGGGGCTCCACCGCGACAAATGGCGTAGTTGGCAGGATTTGGATATAATCCTAAGAGATACAACAAAGAAAGTAAGAAAATTGCCAGTATTCATTTTGGGGGAAAAAAAAAAAAGGAAAACCCGGACCGGAGTACCAGAAAAACCGGACCAGAGTTAAAGGAAAACCCGGACCGGAGTGCCAGAAAACCAGGCCCGGAGTGCCAGAAAACCCGGACCGGAGTTAAAAGAAAACCTGGACCGGAGTGCCAGAAAAACCGGACCGGAGTAAAAGGAAACTTGGACTGGAGTGCAAGAAAATCCGGACTGGACTTTGAAAAGAACCGGATCGGAGTGAAAAACGTGGACTGGACAGCAGCAAAATCCGGAACGGAAGGCGAGGTTCCTGGAGGGTGCTACGACGCAGAGCCGCACCACCGTTGCTGAGAGATCGAGTCTACACTTCTACCAGGTAATGGGTAGAAACGCCTAACTTGTGTGGATACAAGTAGCAGTTTAAAAGGGAGAATTGAAAAAAAAAAAGAAAAAAAAAAAAAGAAAAAGAAGGAAGTGTAGGGCTGATTTTTGTACAGCCACACTTGGTTTTTCTTTGTTTTTTTTCTTTCAGGGATCTCATCGCGATGGAGCAGCGCGAGATGTTTAACTGGATGGCCGCCCAATTCAGCAAACAGGCGGAACTGGCTGCGCAGACCCAGCAGCATGCAATTATGGCCATGCAGGACCAACAAAAGCCAGTCCTGCAGATGCTGGAAAGTTGGATGAGCCATCAGCAGAAGACTGAGGAAGCAGCCGCTGGACTTATGAAGCAGAGCTCAGGACTGAGCCATGGTCCGGTAGGACTAGGGTCCTACGAGACTCTAACTTTAGGGAAGTTGGGGGAGAAGGACGATCCAGATGAATTCCTGGATGCTTTTGAAAGAATTGCCCTTTCTGTGGGTTGGCCAGAGGACCAATGGTCCATCAGACTGGCAGTGTCCCTTACGGGAGAGGCACTGTCAGCCTACAGGGCAATGCCCGCTGCGTTAGCTGCAGATTATAGTGAAGTGACAAAGGCCATCAGGGAGCGCCTGGGCTTAACCCCACTTGTCTATAACCGCAGGCTACGTGCAGCGCGTCTTGAAGTAGGCGAAACGCCTAAGTCATTGGGTCACCGACTGAAGCGCTTAGCTGAAAAGTGGCTAAGGCCCAGTGAAAGATCTGTGGAAGCATTAATGGATATGATAGTTCTCGAGCAATTTATGACCGCAGTACCTGGTAAAATAAAGAGCTTCCTTATTCTCCAGAATTGTCGCTCTACTACAGAGGCGATTGCCTTGACAGAGAGGTATTTGGAAGCTGAATTAGTTACCCAGCCTACGGGGGAGGTACCTAAAACAGCCATAGCGACATTCAATCCAGTATCAGGAAGTCTCTACCAGTCTAAAACACCTAATGTAAAGTTTGATAAAAAGATAGAGAAAAGTCTTTCTAAAAGATGTTTTAGCTGCGGGAAGTTGGGTCATGTCATAAACGAATGCAGAGTACGTACTGCTCTCATAGGAGAGCGTAAGCAATTATTGTCAGAAGGTTTTGTACTAGATGTCACGGTGCAAGGAGTAGCTGCCAAAGCCTTACTTGACTCTGGCGTGGACCAGACAATGATTTCGCGCAAGCTCTGGTCTACCATTCAAGAGCAAGCTGTGTCCGCCCCAGACCGACCAGAAGGTCAAGTAAAGATCAAATGTGTACATGGCGCTGCTACCTTGTATTCCGTGTACAAATTGCTGGTCAAAGGTTTGGGAATAGAGAAAATTATGCTGATAGCGGTAGTGCCCAGATTACCCAAACAGCTGGTCCTAGGTAGGGACTGGCCACAATTTGAGAAGGGCCTAGAAAAAGGTTTAAACCCACGAGAAGTTCTCGTGTCCAAAAGTACTCCTTTCAAGGGTAGGGTGGTCCCCAATCCCCTTTTAGGGAAAGTTAAAGGCCCAAACCGGAAGATACCAGAGGAAGCAGAAAAAAAATTTGTCTTAAACTTTTGCAAAACCTCACCGGAAGCTCGAAGCCCCTGTCGAGCCACTCCATAGGCCGCAGGGTATGACTTATACAGTGCGGAAAATCACATAGTCCCTAAGGGAGGCAAGGCGCTGATTAGCACCGACATCCAAGTAGGGATTCCACACTTCTGGAGGAATTTAAGAAGCCGTCTTAGAAGGACTTCACCTTTGGCTAAAGAAGAGCTGAAGAGCAGTCAGCAAAAACAAAAACAATACTTTGATAGAGACACCAAGCCTAGACATCTAACCAGAGGTGAGAAGGTAAGCCTTTTGATATCAAGCCCCACTCAAGAGTTTGAAGCCCGGTGGAAAGGACCTTATGTGGTGGTCAGATCACTTGGTCCAGCATCCTATTTGGTACAGGATGGAAAAGGACGTGAGCGGGTGTACCACAGAACTGTTCTGCAAAGATGGCACGAAGGGTTAGCACTATTTCCGTCAGCACAGAAGGGTTCCAGGATTACGTGCTATAATGAGGGTCATTCAGCCCGTAATATTTTAAGAGGGGGGATGTGTCATGAGGCGGGTGTCAATAAAGATGAGTGGTTGAAAAGAAATCCTGTTTCTTTTGAGGAACTAGGTGTGCAATTACCTCCAGGCACAGCTAGAGGGAGCAGTAACAGACATTCGGGAGTTAATGAGCCTAGGAACTCTGATGACTTGCACCTGGGAAGAAACCCGGAAGTCAGCTCAAGCACTTTGCTTTATAAGTCAGAGCAGAATGCTTCTAGAACAGAAACAGAAGTAGAGAAAGCTAAGAGCCACGAGAAACAGAAGTAGAGAAGGCTGAGAGCCACCGAGAGAAAGAAGGAGGTGAAGGCTGAGAGCCAGCGAGAGAAGGCTGAGAGCCACAGAAGAAAGGAGCAAGAGAAAGCTGAGAGGCATCAGGAGAGGACTGAGAAGAATCTGACTGGGAACAGACTTCACACGGTTGGGAGCTAGAAGGCTCAAACTGACCCTGCTGCAATAGGGAAGTTTGATAGAGCCAGCTCTAAGGTAAGAGTGTTTGCCACGCCCTGTTCTCACAGTCTGCCTGAATCCCAAACAGAGAGACAGAAGCTAAGAACCAGGGGGAAGGGTTCTGAGAAGAGCTTACAATCTCTAAAGGATTATTGCCAAGTTTTACCATGTCAGAGAGGAAAGCACTTTTATGATCGGCTGGAGTTTTTACCCAGAGAGAGGAGAATCCAGGCCAAGTTTTACTCAACTGCCTAGAAGCCCAGCTGTGTCCAAAGCAGGCAGGCAGAGGCTCAGCTACCAAGGGAGAGTGGCTGGAAGAGAAAACACTGTGCATTCCAACTCAGCTAAACCCAGGTATGAAACATTAACCAATGACTGTAACTGTTGTGCTCCTAAAGGCTTTGCTAAAACCCACGCTCCTTATGTAAGGGAAAAGAAACCAGATTGGTTCAGTAAAATTCCTGCAACATTGAGAACCCCTGGCTATAGGAAACCAGACTCCAGAGTTTTAACTTACAAGGCTGAGTTAGATAGGGACAGTGAATACTCCTCAACTGAGTACAGTGAAGGAGAGTCCATGGAGATTGAATATCCAAACACTGTTCCCTCACCTATGCCAGAACTCATGGAATGTGATTGGTGCACTGCCTCAGCTCCAGAGTCTGTATGCTCCATGTAATGAAGAAGAGTGAATGAAATGTAATTGCTGTTTCGTGTATTGAATTCTATTTCTGAAAACCTGCCTTAACTGAGAAGCAACAGTTAAGTAACCCACTGTAAATACTGGTACCTTTTGACACAAAGGACTTTCTGTTTCATGGATTATATCTTATGTTGAACCTTTGCATTAACCAGGGAATAAAAGCCTTTATTTCCCTCCACCTGGTCTCATTAATTAGTGCTCCTGGGTAGTTGGAATCTGTGAGGCCACTTCTTTCAACTGCGCCGAGTGGACTTACATTCCCTTGACTACCTAGCAAAATCTTTGCCCGGGCTCACCCCAACATGAGTAACACGTAGACGGGGCTCCACCACGACAACCTATAGGAGGACATAGGAACAAAACAAAAACATGAGCAAAATGGCTAAACATACTGTATAGTCATGTTTTAATGTGACAAGACCAACATAGATTTAGATACGAGAAATCTTGACTCACCAATCTGCTGTATTTTTTGAAGGTGTGAATAAATAAGTAGTTACAGAAGATTTGATAGATATAGTGTATCTGGATTTTCAGAAAGCTTTTGACAAGGTCCCTCATGAGAGACTCTTGGTGAAATTACTACTACTACTACTGAGCATTTGTATAGCGCTACAAGTCGTACTCAGCACTGCACAGACATGTAAGAGACAGTCCCTGCTCATCAGAGCTTACAATCTAGTCAAGACAAACACAGAAAGTGTGGGCAGGGATAAAACAAGGGGAAAGAAAAAGGAGATCAGGTGTCAAGACCCAAAAGCAGCAACGAAGAGGTGAGTTTTCAGCCTGGATTTGAAGAGGGTTAGGGAAGGTGCCTGGTGTACAGACACAGGTAGTTTGTTCCAGGCGTAAGGTGCAGCAAGGTGAAAGGAATGAAGTCTGCAGTTAGCAGTAAAAGAGGACACAGATAAAAGCAGTTTGCTAGAAGAGGGGGGTTGTAAGGAGAGATAAGAGAAGAAAGGTAGTGAGGAGCAGCAAAGTGAATGCATTTATAGGTCAGCAGGAGAAATTTGAACTGGATGCAGAAACGGATAGGGAGCCAATAAAGTGACTTAAACGCAAACAGTTTTCTGAAATGTAACCCTCACTTTGTCAATCATAGGCCTCCAACCAGTTTTTGAGTTTTATGTTGTTGTTGTTAAGTGCCGTCGAGTCGGAGTCGACTCATGGCGACCCTCTGGATAGCTATCCTAAATTGTGTTCGGTCTTCAGTCAGGCGGCTGATTGTTCACATACTGGTACCCGTAGCTGCTGTTATTGTATCGATTCATCTCATTGCTGGCCTTCCTCTTTTGCGTTGACCTTCTATCTTGCCAAGCATAATGTCTTTCTCTAATGATCTCTCTCTTCGCATGATGTGTCCAAAGTATGAAAGTCGAAGTCTTGTCATCTGAGCTTCTAAAGAAAGCTTAGGTTTGATCTCCTCTAGTACCGACTGGTTTGTCCTTCGGGCAGTCCATGGTATACACAGTATTCACCGCCAGCACCATAATTCAAAGGCATCAATTTTCTTCCTATCTTTTTCACTGTCCAGCTTTCACATCCATATGCTGTTATTGAAAATACCATGGCTTGAACAAGTCGAATCTTTGTATGGAGAGAGACATCTCTGCTCTTGAGAATCTTATCTAGGTCTTTCATAGCCATTCTGCCAAGAGCAATGCGTCATCTGATTTCTTGACTGCTTGTTGCTTCTTTATTGATAGTTGATCCAAGTAGGTTAAAGTTGTTCACAATTTCAATTTCTTCTCCTTCAACGATGAACCTGTTGATTATGCCAGTTGTCATGATCTTTGTCTTCTTTACATTAAGGTGCAGGCCCATTTTGAGACTATGTTCTTTGATTGTGAGAAGCAAATGTTTCAGATCATCTTCACTTTCAGCCAGTAATGTGGTATCATCAGCATAGCGAAGGTAGATCCGGCCGTGAATCAGCGCGGCCGGACACAGGTCGGCGCTGGCTGGCCAGGGGTTAAACCTTGGCGGTGGGCGGGGGGGGGAAGGGGGAGGGCGGGCAGCGGGGCGATCGGCTATAGAAAGGCCTGTCGCGCTGTGGCTCGCCCTCTTTCCCTCCTTCCGACGGGCCGACACGAGCAAGCAATCAGGCAACGAACGACGATAAAGGCAGAACGCGAAGCAGCACATTGAAGGAATGTTAATGGTTGTTTTGTTGGTGATGATATGTATAATGCACTTTTGTGATAATGTTGATTTAGGATTATGCTGTGGCCAACAGTTTGAGACTGTATTTCCAAGTTGTTAATAATCAAAATAAAGAAGTTTTCGTGTTAAATCTGAATATAGCCTGGTTATTCGGGTGGGGGGGGAAAGGGGGTGGGTAGGGGCGACCCCGGGCCGTCATGCCGGTCGCCGGGCTGTGTTGATGAGTCTTCCACCAATCTTCACACCTCTGTTATCTTCATACAATCCTGCTTCTCTGATGATTTGTTCTGCATATAAATTAAACAGGTAGGGGGAAAGTATGCAGCCTTGTCTTACATCTTTGCTTATTTTAAACCATTCTGTTTCTCCTTGTTCCATTCAAACTGTTGCTTCTTGATCAATGTACAGATTGCACAAGAGAACGATCAGGTGTTCTGGTATACCCATGCTTCTTAATGTGGCCCAGAGTTTCTCATGGTTTACACAGTCAAAAGCCTTGCTATAGTCAATAAAGCACAAATAGATATCCTTTTGGTATTCTTTAGTCTTTTCAAGGATCCATCTCACATCCGCAATGATGTCTCTCGTTCCTCGCCCTTTCCTGAACCCTGCTTGCACTTCAGGTAGTTCTTGTTCCAGGTATGGTGGTAGTCTCTTTTGAATAATCTTCAGTAGAATCTTGCTGGCATGTGGGATCAGAGCGATTGTGCGATAATTTCCACAGTCAGTTGGATCACCTTTCTTTAGTATTGGTATAAACACAGATCTTTTCCAGTCAGTTGGCCATGATGTTGTCTTCCATATTTCTTGGCAGAGCCTTGTGAGTACGGTAACAGCTGCATCAGATTGCTGCAATACTTCTATGGGAATGCTATCAATGCCTGGTGCTTTGTTCTTTGAAAAGGCTTTCAATGCTGCTTCAACTTCTTCTTTCATCACCAATGGTTCCCGATCATAAGGTACAGGTTGAAACAGCTATTAGTCCACTTAATCTTTATCATATAAAAACTCTGTATATTCCTTCCACCTTTTCTTGATCTTCTCAGCATCATTCAACATAGAACATTGAGCATTCCAATTCGAGGCTGGAACTTTTTCTTTAACTCTCGTAGCTTTAGGAAAGCCAATCTTGTTCTTCCTCTAATAGTTTCTGCTTCTATTTCCTTGCAAGTGTCATTGTAGTACTTTTCCTTGTCCAGTCTTGCTGCACGTTGGAAATCTCTGTTGAGTTCTGCGATTGTCTTTCTTTCTCCTCTGGCTTTAGCTTCTCTGCGTTTCTGCGCAATTTTCAGAATTTCTTCCGTCATCCATTTTGGCCGTTTTTGCTTTTTCACCTTTTGTAGAGACTTCTCGCTTTCTTCCAACACAATCTTCTTGATGTCATTCCATAACTCTTCCGGAGCTCTGTCATTTGTATCTAAAGCAGCAAATCTATTTTGCAGGCAGTCTTTAAATTCCAGTGGTATATTCTCAAGGTCATATTTTGCAGCATTCATGAGTGGTTTGCTCTTTTTCAATTTTATCTTGAGTTTGCATACTAGTAGTTGATGATCTGTACCACAGTCAGCTCCAGGTTTTGTCTTTGTTGATGTTAGAGAGCTTTTCCGTCGTTGACTTCCACATATGTAGTCAATTTGATTTTTATATAATCCATTTGGTGAAGTCCATGTGTACAGTCGCCGCTTGTGTTGCTGGAAGAAGGTGTTTGAGATGAATAGATCATTGGTCTTGCAGAATTCTATCAGTCTTTCTCCAGCTTCAATTCTGTTGCCAAGTCCATATTTTCCAACTACTTTGCCTTCTTCTTTGTTGCCAACTTTTGCGTTCCAGTCACCCATGACTATCAGGATATCCTGTTTGCATGTTCTGTCAATTTCAGCTTGTACTTGTTCATAGAACTCTTCAATTTCATTCTCTTCAGCAGCTGTTGTTGGGGCATATACTTGAATTATAGTTGTGTTGATAGGCAATCCTCGTAGACGAATAGAGATTAAGCGTTCACTGACTGCATTGTATTTCATTACAGTTCTTGCAAGTTTCTTCTTTATTATAAATGCAACACCATTTCTTCTTTGTCTTTCATTTCCAGCATAGTAGACCATGTGATCATCTGATGCAAAGTGCCCCATGCCAGTCCATTTCAGTTCGCTGACACCCAACAGATCAAGTTGTACACGTTCCATTTCATTCTTGACCACCTCCAACTTCCCTTGGTTCATGCTTCGTACGTTCCATGTTCCAATGTGTAGGACATCTTTACAGCTTCTGACTCTCATTTCATGCGCAGCCTTTCTCAACCCCCAGCGCTCATTTGTGCCGCTGCGCGAGTTTTATAAATGCATTTAAAAGAATCAAACCACTTAATTGATTCTAACGAAGACTTTAAAACGCCCAATTCTCAGAGCTCGGTGTGAAATTGTCTCTGCTATATGGGTGTCAACTTGAGTTTTGCCCTCCTTTGAGGCTGCATCAGGACAAATCCCAGAAAAACGGAGTGAAATTAAAAAGTCATGGGATTAGAGGCAGAGTGCTATTGTAGATTGAGAACTGGTTAAAAGAGAGGAAAGAGAGAATATAGCTAAATGGTCAAATTTCCTCAGTGGAAAAAGCTGATTAGTGGCGTTCTACAGGGATCTGCACTGGATCCATTGCTTTTTAAGATATTTATAAATGACATGGAAATGGGAACTACAAGTGAGGTGATCAAATTTGCAGATGATACAAAATTATTCAAAGCTGTTAAATCATAAGAGAATTATGAAAAATTGCAAGATAAACTAGGATACTGCTCGTCCAAATTTTTTTTAGTGCTATCAAGTCAGTGCTGATCACTGGTGATCCAGCTGCTTCTGGGATTTCTTGGCAATGTATCACCAGAGGTAGATTGACAGGCCTTTTCTTCCAAGGCAATGGAGAGTAAAGTGACTTGCCCAAGGTCACAAGGAGTCCCAGTGGGAATTAGACCCTTAAAGCAGTTATTTAGTACCCAGTCATTTAACTATTAGGCTACTCCTCCACTCTGCACATACAACTAGCAGATGAAATTTAATGTGAATAAAGTGCAAAGTTATGCACTTAGCAATGAACAATCCAAAAGACAGATATATGTTGCTAGACGCCACATTTGGAGTCACCGCCCCAGGAAAGGATTTAGGTGTCATCAAGGATAATATACTGAAATCCTCTGCTCAGTGTATAATGGCAGCCAAGAAAGCAAATAGAATTCTAGGAATCATAAGGAAAGGAATGGAGAATAAAATTAAGGGGTATGTTTACTAAAGGGCGCTATTTGCGCTGCTGCAACATTATTCGGCGATAAGGCACGTTATCGCGCGATAATGGCGCTTTACCAGGCGCAAAGGTAACTTATCACGCGATAACGTGCGCAGCGGCACAAACGAGCGCTGGGGGTTGAGAAAGGCTCCCGGAGGGCGGAGGAAGGCTCCCCAGGGGCGGAGAGAGAGGGTCAATAGGTGGAGAGTGGGAGGGGAGAGGCTCCCTGCACAATAACGCTGTGGATTCCGGGGCTGAAAACTAACGCCAGTGAAACCCTCTTCCAGCAACACAAGCGGCGACTGTACACATGGACTTCACCCAATGGATTGTATAAAAATCAAATTGACTACATCTGTGGAATTCAACGATGGAAAAGCTCTATAACATCAACAAAGACAAAACCTGGAGCTGACTGTGGTACAGATCATCAACTACTAGTATGCAAACTCAAACTAAAGCTGAAAAAGAGCAAACCACTCATGAATGCAGCAAAATATGACCTTGAGAATATACCACTGGAATTTAAAGACTGCCTGCAAAATCAATTTGCTGCTTTAGATACAAATGATAGAGTTCCAGAAGAGTTATGGAATGACATCAAGAAGGTTGTGTTGGAAGAAAGCGAGAAGTCTCTACAAAAGGTAAAAAAGAAAAAACGGCCAAAATGGATGACGGAAGAAACTCTGAAAATTGCCCAGAAACGCAGAGAAGCTAAAGCCAGAGGAGAAAGAAAGACAATCGCAGAACTCAACAGAGATTTCCAACGTGCAGCAAGACAGGACAAGGAAAAGTACTACAATGACGCATGCAAGGAAATAGAAGCAGAAACTATTAGAGGAAGAACAAGATCAGCTTTCCTAAAGCTACGAGAGTTAAAGAAAAAGTTCCAGCCTCGAATTGGAATCTTACAAGATGCTCAAGGTTCTATGTTGAATGATGCTGAGAAGATCAAGAAAAGATGGAAGGAATATACAGAGTTTTTATATGATAAAGATCAAGTGGACCAACAGCCGTTTCAACCTGTACCTTATGATCTGGAACCATTGGTGATGAAAGAAGAAGTTGAAGCAGCATTGAAAGCCTTTTCAAAGAACAAAGCACCAGGCATTGATTGCATTCCCATAGAAGTATTACAGAAATCTGATGCAGCTGTTACCATACTTACAAGGCTCTGCCAAGAAATATGGAAGACAGCATCATGGCCAACTGACTGGAAAAGATCTGTGTTTATACCAATACTAAAGAAAGGTGATCCAACTGACTGTGGAAATTATCGCACAATCGCTCTGATCCCACATGCCAGCAAGATTCTACTGAAGATTATTCAAAAGAGACTACAATCATACCTGGAACAAGAACTACCTGAAGTGCAAGCAGGGATCAGAAAAGGGCGAGGAATGAGAGACATCATTGCGGATGTGAGATGGATCCTTGAAAAGACTAAAGAATACCAAAAGTATATCTATTTGTGCTTTATCGACTATAGCAAAGCTTTTGACTGTGTAAACCATGAGAAACTCTGGGCCACATTAAGAAGCATGGGTATACCAGAACACCTGATCGTTCTCTTGCACAATCTGTACATTCATCAAGAAGCAACAGTTCGAACGGAACAAGGAGAAACAGAATGGTTTAAAATAAGCAAAGGTGTAAGACAAGGCTGCATACTTTCCCCCTTCCTGAACAAATCATCAGAGAAGCAGGATTCTCCATGGACTGCAGGATTGCGTCAGTCACACCTGGTGACGTCCTCCGGCGGCGCCAGTTCGGAAGTGCTCTCTAGAGATCAGATTACCTGCTCAGGTAGCCCACCTCCCAGGACCGCCCTAAGCCTGGCCAGTTTACTTCCTTCCGCCTTGCCGACAAGACGGAACCCTGCTCTCCACATTTTTATCCAGAAGAAAGAAGATTCAACTCACCAGCTATGCCCAAGCCGGGCCTCAAGAAATGCCCCTGTGGCAGGAAATTAAGCAGCGCGGACCTGCAAGACTTATGTGTACGCTGCTTAAGCACTACACACCTCCATGAGGTCCCGATGCAGCATATTGCCGCTGCTGCCACTGCCGCCGCTAAGGCCCGAAGTGTGCCTGTCGAGGCCTCCACCTCCGGCCTGGCTCCCGAGACGACGACTCCTCATGCTGCGGCCAGGATGCCTCCTGCAGCAGAAGAACCGGCAATGAGGGCTTGCCTCCCTTCTTCGGGCCACGCGACCCTCCTGAACAACGAGGTATGTCAAGATGGCGCCCTCGGTGAACCCTCCACCTTCCAGGACGCTCAGAACGCTGGCCCCTCCCACTCGCGATGTCATCAGCCCGCGACCCCAGCTTCTGCACGTCATCTTCCTGCAGCCACGGTCAGCGCTGATTCTGACTCTGAAGGCTTCAGCAGGCATCGGCACAGCTCCCGCAAGAGGCAGAGAAGCCGGGAACGAGAGGGAGAGGCTTATCTTCACCACGGCGGTTCCCGGAGCTCGTACAAGCGCAGGAAGCACACCTCTGAGCGCTCCCGCAGCAGTGACTCCTCCGGATCCAGCCATTATCACCGCAGGAGCCATGGACATCACAAAAAGCACCGCTCCAGGCTCTACAAATCCAGGAGAAGCTCCTCCAGGTCGTCTGATCCCTCCAACTCCTCGGCCATCTTGCACCTCCTGGCTCAACTTGTCCAGCAAACAGTGCCCTCTACTGCCAGGGCGCCACCGTGCATCGCCACCGCTGTAGAGGGGAACTTGCCACCCACGCAAGAGACAGCACTTAATGTGGCAGAGCCAAACTTGGCACCTGTCCCACAAAGGGCAGCAACTAAAGTGGCAGAAGTAACCGTACACCACGAGCCACCGCTACTGCATCTGGGGGATCCCTCCCCAGACAGCGCCACCGAGGACCAGGAGGAAGAAGCTGCGGTAGTAGGCTCCGCAGCCGCGGATCGCCCAGCGTCAGAGAACAGACATTCTCCCGAGCCTGATGGCCCTCCGCCACCCCAAGAGGATTTGACATACCCCAAGTTCCTCAGCAAAGTGGCTACGGCACTCGCACTGTCCTCTCCCGGCGCTCCCGAGGAGGTGGAACCAGAGGTCCTGAAGTACCTGGCAGTCCCAAAGACCCCTTTTGCGCTACCGCTACATCCGAAGTTGCGTGACAGCCACATAAGACTCTGGTCTACACCGGCATCTGGCCGTGCGACCTCCAGAAGGCTGGATTCCAAGTACCTGCTTCAACCCACTCCAGGGTTCCAAAAGGTACAGCTACCACACCAGTCAATAGTAGTCTCCTCCGCCTTGAAGAGGGTTAAATCTACGTGCACCCACGCCAACAATCCGCCTGGACGGGACCAGAAGCTCCTTGATGACATTGGGACGAAAGTCTACCAAGGGGCTATGCTCAGCGCACGTATCGCTGCCCACCAATTCCAGCATGTCCTTTTCCAGGACGCCTGCATGGCATCCATAAAGACTGCCGTCTCCTCTCTGCCGAAAGAGGCGCAAGCCACCTTGTCTTCCGTCCTCGCCGATATGTCTGAATGCAACAAGCACCTAGCAAGTACTGCCTTCGACGCCTTCGATACGTCCGCAAGGACGGCGGGTACAGCCATATCCGCTAGGAGATGGGCATGGCTGAGGGCATCTGGACTCAGAGACGACGCCCACGACAAGATTGCTGATGCCCCCTGCTCGGGCGAATCACTTTTTGGTGACAAAGTCACGGATACCGTGAACAACATGAAAGAGGACTGCACTACCCTGCAGGCCCTGGCAGAGGATGGCCTGGAACAAGCCGGCAGCTCTTCGAAGAACAGCTACCAGCGGAAACCGTACTATTCTTACAACAAGAAGTACTCCTCAAACAGGAAATGGCAAGGACACAAATACATATCTAACTCCTACCAAGGACCTCCGCAACAACGTCAGTCCCAACGTGACCGCAGACCGAAGAAGAGCGGCAACTCGCAGCCCGCCAAGGGTGGGCCATCTTTTTGACAGTCATGGAAGGGCGCCCTCCCATATTGGGGGACGCCTCTCCTTCTTCCTGCCAGAATGGAAAAACCTTACCTCGGACGCCTGGGTGTTACGAATCATCCGCAAGGGATACCGCTAACGGTTCTCTGCGCCACCCTGCCAACGCAACAAACCCATCAGCGAAACTCCTCCTCAACTCCAACGTGCCATGGCGACGGAGCTGTTACACCTGCTGGCCTCACAAGCTATAGAGGAGGTTCCCCCATCCGAGATACACGCGGGTTTCTACTCGAGGTACTTCCTCATTCCGAAGAGATCGGGCGGGGTACACCCCATCCTGGACCTGCGCAAATTGAACAGGTTTATCACCAAAGAGAAATTCACACACCTTAGACTGTCTCCGAGCCCTCCGCATCTACCTTAACAGGACGCTGCCCGCACGGAAGGCCGAACAGCTGTTTATCTCCTTCGACCCAACCAGGCCCGGGCAAACGGTCACCAAGAGAACTCTTTCCCATTGGGTCGCCTCCTGCGTCTCCTAATGTCTTGACCCTACTGGACTACGCCCAGGTCCAAGAGTGGGTCCGCACCAGTTGCGAGCGTTGGCCGCCTCAATAGCCAACCTACGGTCGGTGCCCCTAACCGACATCTGTAAGGCAGCTACGTGGTCCTCCCCGCATACCTTTCAGAAACACTACTGCCTCGACCTCAGGTCGCAAGAGAGCTGCGCGCTCGGCAACGCCGTCCTTGCTACGGCCCTGGAGCACCGCCAAGCTGGCCATAAATAGCAGCCCCTCAGCTCAAGACGGTTTTCTGCCCTTATTGTAACGCTTACCACCACTCTGTTGGCGTGGTATGCACTCATGTTGTGATTGATGGTTTCTGACACTGTGTTTGCTGTTGCACCCATGTTGTGATTGCACTATTTGCACTGTTTTGCACTCATGTTGCACCTTGCACTGTGATTACACTATATGCACTGTTTTGCCTCATGTTGCACTGTCGTGTAAAGTTCTTAACTCATGCTCCTGTAGCCTTCTTCATGCCTCCCTCCTCCACCTCAGCGCGCTTCACGCAGCTAGGGAGTCACCAGGTGTGGCTGATGCAATCCTGCAGTCCATGGAGAAAGCAAGGTTACTTACCTGTAACGGGGGTTCTCCGTGGACAGCAGGATAAGTCAGCCACACAATCCCTCCCACCTCCCCTGGAGGAGGTCCGCATGAAGGACCGCCTAGCCGGGAAATCCTAGCTTGGGAAACAACTGGCCAGGCTTAGGGCGGTCCTGGGAGGTGGGCTACCTGAGCAGGTAATCTGATCTCTAGAGAGCACTTCCGAACTGGCGCCGCCGGAGGACGTCACCAGGTGTGGCTGACTTATCCTGCTGTCCACGGAGAACCCCCGTTACAGGTAAGTAACCTCGCTTTGTATGAAGACAACAGAGGTGTGAAGATTGGTGTGAACCTTCGCTATGCTGATGATACCACATTACTGGCTGAAAGTGAAGATGATCTGAAACATTTGCTTCTCACAATCAAAGAACATAGTCTCAAAATGGGTCTGCACCTTAATGTAAAGAAGACAAAGATCATGACAACTGGCATAATCAACAGGTTCATCATCAAAGGAGAAGAAATTGAAATCGTGAATAATTTTAACCTACTTGGATCAACTATCAATAAAGAAGCAACAAGCAGTCAAGAAATCAGACGACGCATTGCTCTTGGCAGAATGGCTATGAAAGACCTAGATAAGATTCTCAAGAGCAGAGATGTCTCTCTCCATACAAAGATTCAACTTGTTCAAGCCATGGTATTTTCAATAACATCATATGGATGTGAAAGCTGGACAGTGAAAAAGATAGACAGGAAGAAAATTGATGCCTTTGAATTATGGTGCTGGCGGCGAATAATGTGTATACCATGGACTGCCCGAAGAACAAACCAGTCTGTACTAGAGGAGATCAAACCTAAGCTTTCTTTAGAAGCTCAGATGACAAGACTTCGACTTTCATACTTTGGACACATCATGCGGAGAGAAAGATCATTAGAGAAAGACATCATGCTTGGCAAGATAGAAGGTCAACGCAAAAGAGGAAGGCCAGCAATGAGATGGATCGATACAATAACAGCAGCTACGGGTACCAGTCTGTCAACAATGAGCCGCCTGACTGAAGACCGAACACAATTTAGGATAGCTATCCAGAGGGTCACCATGAGTTGACTCCGACTCGACGGCACTTAACAACAAGCCAGAGGAAGAGCGGAGTTCACGAGGAGGGGTGTAGGGAAAGAGAAGAGATTTATAAATTTATTGGTGAGATTTCTATACTGCTTTATCAGCAGAATCAAGGTGGTTTACATGGAACTATTAAGTATAAATACATAGAAGAAGGAATATGGGTGCAGGAAACAATAAACCATGATACTGAATTAACACAGTAACCGAACAGTAATATCAAGGAACATTTTTACATGATATTTACAAGATCTGCACAATTAACTATCTACAGAGTCTATGGAATGTGCCCTTGTCATGATGTGTTTCGTTAAGGTGAAATTCAGCTAATTATATTTGGTTATGTAGCGTATATATTAGGTCCTGGTATCTTGTTCTGATAATATTCTGTGAACAAGTGTGTTTTAATTAATTAATTAATTAATTATATTTATTAGAACTTATATACCGCCACTTCCAAAGAGCAGTGGTGGTTTGCAGAGAACAAAACTGGAAATAAGAACATAAGATATGCCATACTGGGTCAGACCAAGGTCCATCAAGCCCAGTATCCTGTTTCCAACAGTGGCCAATCTAGGTCATACGTACCTAGCAGTTTCCCCAAAAGACACAGGTTCCACAATGCTTGTACTGGGTCAAGCATTGATATCCTGGGTCCCTTCTTAATAATGGTTTATGGACCTTTCCTCCAGGAACTTGTCCAAACCTTTTTTAAACCCAGCTACACTAACAGCCTTTACTACATCCTCCGGTAACAAATTCCAGAGTTTGATTACACGTTGAGTGAAAAAATATTTTCTTTTATTAGTCTTAAATAGTTTACCCTGTAGCTTCATTGCATGTCCCCTAGTCTTTCTATATTCTGATAGCGTAAACAATCGATCTACGTTTACCCATTACACTCCGTTCATTAATTTATAGACTTCTATCGTATCTCCCCTCAGCCGTCTCTTTTCCAGGTTAAAGAGCCCTAACCTTCTTAGCCTTTCTTCATAGGAGTATCCTTCCATCCCCTTTACCATTTTGGTGGCTCTTCTCTGAACCTTTTCTAATAAGGCTATATCCTTTTTAAGATACGGCGATCAGAATTGCACACAATATTCAAGGTGCGGTCTCACCATGGAACGATATAGAGGCATTATAATATCTTTTGTTTTATTTTCCATTCCTTTCCTTATGATACCTAGCATTCTATTTGCTCTCTTGGCCGCCGCTGCACACTGGACCAAGGGTTTTAACATGTTATCCACAATGATGCCTAAATCTTTTTCCTGGGTGGTGGTTCCTAAAGTGGAACCTTGCATCGTGTAACCATAGTTTGGGTTGTTCTTCCCTAAGTGCATAACTTTGCACTTGTCCACATTAAATTTCATCTGCCATTTTGATGCCCAGTCTTCCAATTTATCAAGATCCTCTTGCAATTTTCCATTTACATTTTAACTTTGAAAAACCTATTTACAGAACAAAGCAAGATAGTACAGCTTAACAATTTGCATAACTATGTACAGTATGGAGATGTTGTATAGCATATGTGAAGGTGCGTGAAAGGGAGGGGATGTGGAAGCAAGGGCTATCAAGGGGGGTGGGAGGTTTGCGGGAGATTGTTATTGGTAGAGGGACCATAGTACTCAACAAATAAGTGAGTTTGAGCTCTCAGAAAGTTTTTTAGGTCTGTGATGGCTCTGAGGTTGTCTGGTAATGCATTCCAAATTGAAAGGGCTACATAAGAGAAGGCTTTATTGCTGACAGTTTTGTTGGCATTGTGGATGTGGGTGGGGATTGTTAGTGTATTTTGGGAGCAGGTCCTCCTGTTTCTTGAGTTGTTGAGTGGGCTAAGAGGGAGTTGGGGAAGGATGGGGCAATTTTATTTGTTTTCTAAAGGTGGGTAAGTCATTTTCACATCTTGGATATGGGGGGAGAGAGTTCCAAAGGACTGGGGAGTAAAAGGCAAAAGCTCTATTACTCGTCGCATGATTGGTTTTCCTGAAATCTTTAGGGATTGATTCTCTTCTTTTTCTTGAGTCCGGAAGCATTGTTATTAGGGAGATTAGAAAGTTGGGGCACAGCTGTGGAGTACCGTGAAAGTGATTTGGGGATTTACATTGAATTCTACTTGATAAAGGCAACCAGTGAAGCTGGTGTAGGATGGGTGCAATATGCTTAGTTTTTGGTACTTTCTGTATGTTACGTGCATGTTCTACCATTTGCAGCTGGCTTCGGGAGACCATGTGGAATGCTGTTGTGATAATCAAGGTGGGGACAAATCATTGTTTGTTGTGTTGATCAGCAACTTGATAGTCAGGGGAGAGGTATTTTTGGAATAGTGCAGGCTCCCTTGCAACCCAGGAGAAGGCCAAGAGCCAATATTTCAATAAAACCCCAACCTGGCCCCCAGAAGAGGGGCTATACCCTTCCACATCCTCTGCTGGGCAGGACCAAGCCAGTCCACTGATCCGCTGCAGGATCCAGAGCTGACTCAGTTTCCCTAGCTCACGAGGAACTATACCTTGGAACCAAAGAGAGGCCAGAAGGGGAGGGGTCGCATGATCATGCCCTAGAAAAGCTCCCAGTGTTTCTAAGGGAAGGGGGCAGAGAATCTGAGGAGGAAGAACCCATGGAAGCTCTGGAGTATGAAGAGAACAAGGATTTGGAACCCATAGAGGTACTTTTGATGAGGCAACAAAGGCTTTAGCCCTGAGGCAGGATTTATTTATTTATTTAGTAGCACTTACATACCGCTTTTCACTGGGTCAAAGTGGTTCAATCAGTTGACAGTGAAGCTGGAAGGAGGGAAGGGCAGGGCTGCTACACTGTGGTTTACTATGCAGTGAAGCAACACTGCTTTGATATGGAAGAGACTGTGGGTTTTAAACCCTGGTGGTTTAAGAGGACTACTTGTAACTTTGCTTTCATAACTCTCCTGAACTGTTTTGCTTTGTGAGAGAGAGACCTTGCCAGGCCCTGGGACGAAGTGAAGCCCAGGGGGGGGGAGGGGTTTAGAGATGTGGACCACTGGATTGTTTGCTGGACATTACTGACAACTCATGTTTATATTGTAGATAGTTGTAGATAGCTGTAGATAGTTTCCCCAGTTTGAAATCCAAGTTGTATCACCCGTTCATTGTAAGTGCCTAACAATTCTCCTGTTCCGCACAAAACTGTTATCTGTAAATCGCACTGATTTTAAAGAGCGTGGTATATAAAAGCAATAAAATAGAAAATAATAAAAAATTACTGTGATTCCAAGGGAACCTGCTTTGGTGTTTTCCTGAAATATCTGAACCGGACTTCAGCTTTGGGATCCAGGTCGGTGGACTGAGTGCTATAGTTGTTTCCAGAACCTGCTCCGTGGCTTCACACTTGTATAACTGAGTGGTGGTCTTGAAGTGATAGGAAGGGTCTTAAATTTTGTATCTGTCTTAATTTGTTGTAAATTCTTTGCGTTATCAAGCCTATATGCTTCATTAAACTGAGATTCTGATCTAGGATGACCCCTAGATATCTCACCTCCTTCATTACTTCAAGATCAGCGTCCTTAACTTCCATCTTTGTTGGTGGTATAAAGTCCTTGTCCTTAGTGAATAGGGCTTCCATTTTTTTGTAATTTATCATTAAATTGCAAGATTTGAGCCATTGTGCAGCTTCATTAAAGCACTCATCTTTGTAAGGTTGGGTTTTCCATAGAAATTGGGGTAAATTACATTATATCATCAGCACAGATTCTGTAATTTACCTTATGTGTTTTGAATATATCATAGATCGGCTATAGGTAGATGTTAAACAATAGAGCAGATACGACTGAACCTTGCAGTATTCCTTGATCCTGGTTATATGTTTCTGAGAGTGAATGACCAATTTTTATCTGTTGTGGGTTGTCAGATAGGTACGATTTGAACCATTTGAGGATTGTGCCATTGACACCAATTTGTAGAAGTTTCATTTAAAAGCATCTCATGATTGATGGGATCAAAATGAAAGGCTATAACTTTATTTGTGCCATCAAGTCAGTGTTGATTTATAGCAACCCAGCTATCTCTGGGATTTCTTGGCAATGTATCACAGGAAGTAAACTGCCAGCCTTTTTTTCAGAGTCAGTGGAGGGTAAAGTGACTTGCCCAAGGTCACAAGGGATTGCCAGTGGGAAATGAACCCTTGATCTTCCGGGTACTAGGCAAGTGATCTAACCACTAGGCTACTCCTCCACTTGTTGAGTTGGAAGCACATGTTGCAGTTTTTGGAATCTTCCAGTGTTGACTATTCCACCCTTATTTGCGCAGATGATAATATGTTAAATATTTTTCATCCTTTCTTCTGTTTTCTTCTCTTCAGGTTCTGCCATTCCAAGAGTCATTTCAAATGAGCCACCTAAAAATAAGGTAAATATAGCAGTTAAGGGTAAATTTTCAGGAAGGCGCTCAGTGGTAAGATTGACAACCATATTTTATCCAAATAAGTAGAGGGAGATTTTCAATCACAACATAGATGCCTAAGTACTGAACCACAGAAAGCTAGAAGAGGATCCACCCATCTGACTCCTAATGTAAGGTGGGACAATCATTAGAAAAAGAAAACCTCAGTTCTACTATGGTGGCACAAGCATTTCCAAATATCCCCCTTCCTTCAGCAGAACCAGTGCTCCATCCTTCAACTCCTTAAAGCAAGTATAAAGATTAATAGATTTCAAATATATAAGTTTCCAAAATAACCTCCTGCCTCCACTAAAACATAGCTCCCCCCCTCCCCTGCCACCAGTCTGAGGATTAATCCATTTGGAATCTGTCACATCACTTCCCCTGCTACTAGCCCTTCAGCTGAGATACTTATTTATTTACATTCTCCTATATACTGTGCTATTTTGCATCAGTGTGGTTTACATTGAAGAAACTGAAATTACATTGAACAGGGCATTATAACTTGGAGATAACCATTTTACAGGGAACATGGGCTATGGAGGGTTAAGTGGCTTGCCCAAGACTACAAGGAACACCTGTGGGACTAGAAACCCCAGTCCTTCTGGCCCAAGGTTGCTGTCCTCTAGTGGGATTTGCACCCCTGACCTTCAGCACCTTGCCCCAACCACTAGGCCACTCTTCCACTCCACTGCTTGAATGATAAGGGATTGATCTGGGTGTGGGTGATTCTTGCTTCATAATAGACTTTGGGGTGAAAGGGCAGATTAGTGCAGAGACCAAAGTAGGGATACTTCTCCAGGCTTGTAATTTGGGACTGGGAGTGAAGAAGGGTGTTTGGTTTGATGTGAATTAAATATTTAGACTGAGATTGGGAGAAAAGAGGAGTGCTGGTTTTGGTGGAAATATATTTTTTTCACTGGGACTTTGAGATTGAGAGGGAAGAGAGGGGTAATGGGTTTGATGGAGATTATAAGAACATAGTATATGGCATACTGAGTCATACCAAGGTCCATCAAGCCTAGTATTCTTTTTCCAACAGTGGCCAATCTAGATCACAAGTGCCTAGCAGTTTCCCCAAAAGACACAGGTTCCACAATGCTTGTATTAGGGCAAGCAGTGGATTTCCCAGGTCTCCTTTAATAATGGTTTATGAACCTTTCCTCCAGGAACTTGTCCAAACCTTTTTTAAACCCAGCTACACTAACAGCTTTTACTACATCCTCTGGTAAGGAATTCCAGAGTTTGATTACACATTGAATGAAAAAATATTTTCTCTTATTAGTCTAAAATAGGTTACCCTGTAGCTTCATTGCATGTCCCCTAGTCTTTTTATATTCTGATGATGCAAGCAATCGATCTATGTTTACCCATTCCACTCCATTCATTAATTTATAGAACTGTATCATATCTCCCCGCAGCCGACTCTTTTCCAGGTTGAAGATCCCTAACCTTTTCAGCCTCTCTTCATAGGTGTATCCTTCCATCCCCTTTACCATTTTGGTGGCTCTTCTCTGTATCTTTTCTAATACTGCTATATCCTTTTTAAGATACGGCAACCAGAATCACACACACAATATTCAAGATGCGGTTGCACCATGGAATGATATAGAGACATTATAATTTTATTTATTTATTTATTTAGAACACATTTATATACCGCTGCTTCCAGCGATCAGTAGCGGTTTGATTTTTCTTTTGGGGAAGTCGATCAGGACAGGGTGGGGGAGTAAATACATAGAGGACTTGGGGGGTCACGGCACACATGTTTAAAGTTTTGGGGGTAAAACATATTTACATTTATATAATACATATTTACAGATTGAGGAAATCTCATTTTACTTGGCTATACATGGTTACACAAGGCGGATTTACAATGTACGTATTTGTCAGTTTCCTTTGTTAAGTTTTCCTGGATTTTGTGACTTATGGCTGGTTGTAATAGCATTTAAATAAGTGGGTTTTTAACTCTTTCCTGAAACTTTTCATGTCCTGGGTTAGCCGTAGTTCAACAGGGAGCTGATTCCATATAGTGGGCGCAGCGAAAGAGAAGGCTCTGCGACTTGTACTTGTTTTCACAGTTCGTATTGCGTTAGGGACCTGCAGGGTGCCCAGGTTGTTAGTTCTTCTATTTCTATTTGCTGGTTGTATGTTGATAAGAGAGGACAGGAACGAGGGGGCTATGTCGTTGATCAGCTTGAACGTTGTTACTATCATCTTGTACTGCGCCCTAGCAGCAACTGGAAGCCAATGGAGGTCGATCAATATTGGGGTGATGTGGTCAGTTACACTTGTTCCCATTATTATTCTAGCTGCGACATTCTGGGCCATTTGAAGGATACCCAGTGATTTTTTGGGTAGACCTTGTAGGATGGCATTACAGTAGTCGAGGTGTGGCATGACTAGTGCTTGAGCCACTGACCTGAAATCGCCTGGTGCTATTATTTTCCTTAGAGGTTGTATCACCCTAAGTTTATAGAAGATGGCTTTGTTTGTTTTACGCAGGTGTTTCTCCATTCTTAGGTTGCAGTCGAGTGTGACACCTAGATATTTGATTTCTTCTTTTGCTTTGTATGTGTTGTTGCACAGGGTGATTGAGTCAGGTGACTTGAAGTTGGGTTTGTTGGACATGTACATTACCTCCGTTTTTTTGTGGTTTATCGTCATGTTATTCTTCTGTAGCCATATCAACATTTCGTTCAGGCAGTTTTCGAGCTGTGCATATTTGGGGTCGGCGACGTCCAGTTGCGTGTAGAGCATAATATCATCTGCATAGATGTGGTAGTTGATGCTATGCCTTTTGAAGATGTCACAGAGGGGTCTCATGTAGATATTGAATAGTAGTGCTGAGAGTGCTGAGCCCTGTGGTATGCCCTGCATTTGAGTGAATGGCATAGCTTCTTCCCCATTAAATTGCACTTGTGGCCTTCTGTTAGATATATAGGAGGATAACCATTTGAGGGGGGTTCCCTCAACTCCTATGGATTCTAGCTTACTAAGGAGTATCTCATGATGTACCGTGTCAAAGGCGGCGGAGATGTCAATGAAAATGAGTATGAACATTTTCTTTGTGTCTTCTAGTCCTTTAAGTAGGTTGTTCATCAGTGCTATGAGAAGAGTTTCCACTCCATGGTTTCTTCTGAATCCGTATTGTTGTTTGTCCAGGGCATCCTGTTCGTCGAGGTGGTCTTGAAGCTGCAAGAGTACTGCCTTTTCTATGATTTTTGCCAGGAAAGCGATGCTTGATATGGGGCGGTATGATGATGGGTCTTCTTTATTGAGGGAATTATTCTTTAGGATCGGCCTTATTATAGATTGTTTTAGTTTCTCCGGCATTTCTCCTTGTCTTAGTGATTGGTTAACAATGTGGGCTATTTGCTGATTTATCTCATTTTTTGCCGCTTTGATCCAGGCAGTTGGGCAGGGGTCAAGTGGTGAGGTGGTGGTGTTTATGGAGGTTAAGATGTTAGTTGTTTGTTGTTTGTCAATGTTGCGGAATTTGCTCCATGTAGATTCTTGTTTCATCTTTGTTCGTTGGTGTGGTGTTTCTAGGGCAAATGTGGGGGTGGTAGTATTCAGTTTGCTTGCGTAGTGATCTGCTAGTGTTTGTGGATGTATTGAGCTATCTTGAGGTTCAGGGATGGCTGTCTTTGTAAGTGATTTTACTAGGGCGAAAAGCTCCCGTGGTTTGTTAATGGCTTTGTTCAGTATGTTGGTATGGTGTAACCTTTTTGCTGAGTTTATTTCCTCTTTGTAGTTTGCGAGGAGATTAAGGTACACTTTCCTGAGTTCAGTGGATTTGGTGTGTCTCCACTTTCTTTCATGCTTCCTGAGCTCTCTCTTCATTTTGGTCAACGTGCTGGTGTACCAAGGTTCATTTTGCTGTTTCGACTTGTTTTATTCTCCATTCCTTTCCTTATGATTCCTAGCATTCTAGTTGCTTTCTTGATCACCTCAAAAATATCTTAACATGCATAAGCACAACAACATCAGGTCTTGATCCCTGTCCTGTTAGTTGGACTAAGGCCACTTGGGAATACACTGCCCCAATTATCCTCAAGATAGTCAATGTGTAACTTGCCCAGGGCCATATTCCCAAAGAGCTAAAACAAGTCATTATAAGCCTCATTCTAAAACAAAAGACCCTGGACAAATTATGCTCTAAATCATATTTATTTTTTTTAACGTTTCTTATATACCACCTTTCATGATATCAAGGCAGTTTACATTGAACAAACTGAAATTACATTGAACAGGGCATTATATAACTTGGAGATAACTATTTTACAGGGAACTTGGGTAATGGAGGGTTAAGTGGCTTGCCCAAGACCACAAGGAGCAACTGTGGGACTAGAACCCCAGTCCTTCTGGCCCAAGGTTTCTGTCCTCTAGTGGGATTTTAACCCCCAACTTTCTAGCCTGAGGTAACTTGCTCCAACCACTAGGCCACTCCTTTCCTATAGACCAATATCCAGCCTCCCTTTTCTTGCAAAAGTAAATGAAAAGATTGTACATATCCAAGTGCAGGACATATTGACTTGCACTCACCTCTAGATAAACGACAATATAAGCTCCTTCTGCTCTGTACTTAAGGGCATTTGGGTTACTTTTGTCTTTATTGGAACCTCTCTGTCGATATGTCCTAACTTCAGTCTTTTGCTAGTATCCTTCAAGGATACATTTTTCTGAACCATGCGCTCTTGGGTGACTGTCAGCTTTCCACTATTAGCTAGTTTAAAAGCTGCTGTATCTCCTTTTTAATGATAATGCCCATCAGCCTGATTCCATCCTGGTTAAAGTAGAGCCCATCCCTCAGAAAAGCTCCTCCTTCCTCCCAGAATATTCCAGAGTTCCTAACAAATTCAAAACGTTCGTCTCATCCACACATCGTGATTCTGGAGCTCTGCCTGCCGTTTGGATCCTGTGCATGGAACAGGAAGCATTTTGGAAGCCTCTAGAACCTCCCACCCATACTTTCCTTTATCATTGGTACCAACATGTGCCAAGAGAGCAGACTCCTCCCCAGCACTATCTAAGACCTGGTCTAGGTGGCATGTGAGGTCTGCTACCTTCGCACTCAGGCAGACTTGTTTATTTTTATTTATTTAAACAGTTACCAAACGATCCTCATGTCCACCATCCACCCAGCTATCTACATGGAGTGGAGGAGTGGCCTAGTGGTTGGGGCAAGGTACTTCAGGCCAGAAGGTTGGGGGTTCAAATCCCACTAGAGGACAGCAACCTCGGGCTGGAAGGACTGGGGTTTCTAGTCCCACAGGTGCTCCTTGTGGTCTTGGACAAGCCACTTAACCCTCCATAGCCCATGTTCCCTGTAAAATAGTTATCTCCAAGTTATAATGCCCTGTTCAATGTAATTTCAGTTTGTTCAATGTAAACCGCACTGATGCAGAATAGCATGGTATATAAGAGAATAAAAATAAAATAAAATAAAATGTCTAATGATCGAATCACCAACTATAATGACTATCCTAATCCTTCCCTTGTGGGCACATGGCCCTGGAGAAACCTCCTTGGGTGAGAGGGTTTTACATCACCTGGAGGACAGGTCCTAGCTACAGGATTACTTCTTGCCACACCAGGGTGATGCTGTCCTGTTGCATGACCTCTGTCCTCCATGGCAACAGGAATGCTGCCAGACTGGATGTGGAACCTCAGGACTATTTATTTATTTATTTAATATCTTTTCTATACCGCACACTTTATCATCAGTGCGGTTTACAGGTAAACAGTAGCCTGTACAGTGCGGTGGGGGCCTGCACTGTACTTTACAATTAACAAGTAGTGTAACTTGGGGACTAACGTGGGTAACTATATACAGGCTAGGCACACAGGTCACAGATACAGTAGTGACCAGTGTTGTTTAGTAACTATTACAGAATAGATAGCTATATACATGTTGCTATATCCCTGTAGGTCACGTCTATGTACCTCTCTATCTTCCTTATGTCCTGCAAGTCTGCTAATCTAGCATCCAGAGATCAGACTCATTCCCTGAGAGCAAAATGTTCCTTGCACCTAGTGCACACATAAGACCCCTCACCAAATGGGAGAAAATGATACGTGTGACACTCAATGAAAAAGACTGGAAAGACCCCATCTAGCTGCTGGACTGCTCTCTGCATTTTATAGTTTAGGTTGTGTTTAGATATATAAGATCTTTACTTACTAAGGGTTGCTGGGGATACTTATACTAGTAAAACTATACCTAATACAGTTAATGGACTTTGTTCACCTCAAGATTAATTAAGCTCAGGTCCTTAATGTATGTCTGAAGAGAATAAACACCTGCACCTGAGAGTGAATATGGCACCTCTTTCCCTTTAAGAGATTTAAGCACCTATAAAGCTACGATTATCCCAGGGGTGGGTGGGAGTTGGGGAGGGAGGGAAAGAAGACTTATAAAATGCTGGCTGCTATACAGTACCCTGCCTGTGTTTCTAAGGTAATCTGTGACCAATTTCCTGGGTGATTCATAAAGCACTTGCTTTGATAGAGGGAGTCTTCAAAATGTCCCTTTGATCTGTCACTTATTTATTTATTTAATATCTTTTCTATACTGCACTCTTTATCATCAGTGTGGTTTACGTAAACAGTAGCCTGCACAGTGCGGTGGAACCCTGCACTGTACATTAAAATAAACAAGTGGTGTAACTTGGAAACTAACATGGGTAACTATATACATATATATATATATATATATATATATATATATATATATATATATATATATATATAAATATATTTGGCTTTAATAACACCTGCAATGCAATGCAATGTGTGCCTTCGAGTCAGTCCTGACTCCTGGTGACCCAGAAGCTCCTGGGTTTTCTTGGCAGTGTCACCAGAAGTAGATTGCCAGTCCTTTCTTCTGAGGCAATGGAGGGTTAAGTGACTTGCCCAAGGCTACAAGGAGTGCTAGCGGGAATCAAACTAGAAGGCCTCATTGTAACTGTCTCTAGAAATAATTTATTGCTCAAAGAATACTCACCCTGTTTTTCCTTTTATGCTGTTATATTCTGATTTGATTTAAATTAGAGCTCTTTGCTGATACTAGGCCCTGACTAAGTATTAACTTTAAACTAGCAGCTCTCTGCTGAGTTTTAAATTTAACCAGAAAGCTCTCTGCTGGGTTTTAAATTTAAACTGAAAGTTCTCTGCTGGGTTCTGAATTTAAACTGAAAACTCTCTGCTGGGTTTTAAACTTAAAATTAGTTTTAATTTCACTAAAAGTTCTTTGCTGATACTAGGCCCTGACTGATTTAACAAATACACTGGATTCTAATTTATACAGATTATTCAGCTTTAATGTAAAGAATTCATTTTTGCCTAAGATTTCTTAAAATTCCCAGAAGTAAATATTTACAATTGTTTATCTCTCCAGAAGTAGCAGTCTCTTATTGTAGTCTTTCAAGACTTAATTCTTTATACTGAGGCTTGACTATAGTGACCTAAGCAGCTCCCTTGGATTAATCCCTGGGAATACCCTTAGCTTGAGCAGATAATAAGAATCTATTTATTTAATCCATTAAAATTTGTGAGATGCCTACCTAAAAAAAATACTCCACATGGCTTACAAGCTTAAATACATAATCCAAAATGCCATCATAAACGACACACACATAAATAAGAACATAAGATATGCCATGCTGGGTAGGACCAAGGGTCCATCAAGCAAAGGTATTATGTTTCCACAGTGACCAATGAAACCTTAAACATGTTCAGGTTAAGAATGCTGATGATATACCAACTTATATAAGTTGGAAAATACTGTTTGTTATAATACTTCAAGGTTTGTGAATTTTCCTTATTCCAGTTTAATTTCTCCTATTACAATGTTTAAAAAGTATGGTTTAAATGCCCCAATGTTAATTGGTTAGTGTCAGAGTATTCTGGGGGTAGAGCACAGACAGCAACTTTAGGAACCACCACCCAGGAAAAAGATTTAGGCATCATTGTGGATAACATGTTAAAACCCTCGACCCAGTGTGCAGCGGCGGCCAAGAGAGCAAATAGAATGCTAGGTATCATAAGGAAAGGAATGGAAAATAAAACAAAAGATATTATAATGCCTCTATATCGTTCCATGGTGAGACCGCACCTTGAATATTGTGTGCAATTCTGATCGCCGTATCTTAAAAAGGATATAGCCTTATTAGAAAAGGTTCAGAGAAGAGCCACCAAAATGGTAAAGGGGATGGAAGGATACTCCTATGAAGAAAGGCTAAAAAGGTTAGGGCTCTTTAACCTGGAAAAGAGACGGCTGAGGGGAGATATGATAGAAGTCTATAAATTAATGAACAGAGTGGAACGGGTAAACATAGATCGATTGTTTACGTTATCAGAATATAGAAAGACTAGGGGACATGCAATGAAGCTACAGGGTAAACTATTTAAGACTAATAAAAGAAAATATTTTTTCACTCAACGTGTAATCAAACTCTGGAATTTGTTACCAGAGGATGTATTAAAGACTGTTTAAAAAAGGTTTGGACAAGTTCTTGAAGGAAAGGTCCATAAACCATTATTAAGAAGGGACCCAGGATATCAATGCTTGAACCAGTACAAGCACTGTGGAACCTGTGTCTTTTGGGGAAACTGCTAAGTATGTATGACCTAGATTGGCCACTGTTGGAAACAGGATACTGGGCTTGATGGACCTTGGTCTGACCCAGTATGGCATATTTTATGTTCTTATGTTAGCTGGTAAGCGGAAATATTGAGCCACTAACCGGCTAACTAAAACTCCTAAAGTTAGCATAGTTGAAAGGCATTTTAGCTAGCAGGTTAGTAGCTCAATATTCCTGTTGACTGGCTAGCTAAAGCGCTATCTGGGCAAACCAGATATTCAGTGCCAATCATTGGATGTGGCCTGACACTGAATATTGCATCTTAAGTGAGACGGGTTCATATGACTTTTCCATATGGTGGCCACTGCTGACACCCTGCCTGGACCCTTACATTGCTCCTGACTCATTCAGATGTTGCTTTTTCACCCTATCTCACCCAGAATGGACAGCAGCATGGTATCTATCCATATCTTTGCTTCTCTGATTTGTATGTCACTCCCCATTGCTTTGAACTATACAGTGAGATGTACCTACCCAAGGTCAGCCCTCTCTGTCCTTCACTGGACACTTACTAGGTAATGTATGAATTGGGTAGAGGCCCTAGTATTGCTCTATAATATCTCTGCAGGGGTCTGGTGGTTTACTGTTGGCTATAAGATCGCATTGGTAGCATGCAATAGCAAGGCATTTGTAGCGAGTTCCTTCACAGTGCGCATGAGCTATGGGCACGTGTACCCTACTACCATGCTAGAGACGTCCTTAGCACAGCTGCGCTCCCTGCTTGTATCATAGTCGCTATGCCCTTCTATGATATATTGCATGCTAATCGCATGTTTGCCCTGCATTACTCATGGTAGTTTAGCAAACATGCCCCTAACAGCAGTGCTGCCACCACTGAATATTTCCCCTATTTTTATGATATTTTGAGTTTAGACCCCTCATGTAGGAGGCTAGGAATTGAGAAGGGAGGGGTACAGTATGAAACGGTGAATGTTACGTCATATTTGGAGACTTCTGTTGAGGAGTTTAGCATGATGGCTACCTTTGTGTTGGTCTCCAATTAAGATAAATTTCTTTGGTTATTTTTTGCCTCTGGTGCTTTGAATTTTCAAAGTCATAATTTGCAACTATTAACAATTCTTTGTTGTTCAAATGTAAACTGCAAGTGATCTTCTGGAATCTGCGGTATAGAAATTTAAATAAAATAAATATAAATAAATAAATAAGCTGCATTTGTCGATGTATCTTCTAGAACACAACAGTTTAGGTGTAAATTTTACCACATCCATTCTAGAACTATCGTCCTAGGTTTGTTTTTTGTTTTTTAAGATTCCTAGATAAAGTTTAGTAAGTTTAAAGGGTGAGAATATTTATATTATGACCCTCATCAGCTTGAAGAGTTTAGAAATACAGAAGAACAGAACTTGGATGTGAATGGCAGGTAAAGAAGTACCAAAATGAGGCTGGTAGATTTAAGTATATTCAGGCCTTGATCATTTAGAAGCATGTTCCTCCTCTTTGTTTTTTTTCTTGGTCTTTTCTCTACCATCTTTTCTTTTTCGAAGCATTAATAATTGATTGATATTTTCCATGTAAATTGTAATCAGCCAGATTCCATCCTGGACATCCTGGTCTTCTGTGCACCTGGTCATAGCCAGGCGACCAGCATGACGGCCTCGGGTCGCTCCCCCCCCTCCCCCCTGCCAGAATAACCATACTGTATCCGGATTTGCACCAAAGAAACGTCTTTATTTTGGTTGTCAACATTTGGAAAATACAGTATCAAAACTGTTGGCCACAGCATAATCCTAAAAACATCAAAACATTATAACACAATTCCATCATACATAGCATAACGACCAATTATACATTCATTTAACATTTCGCCTCATCCCTTCTCAAGAGGCACAGCTCACTCTAATCAGGTCTTTGACGCCCGGCAGGGATATTTTGGAAAATTTCCGTCCAAGCCTTTTCCCCACTGTCCTCAGTCCCAAATAGGATAACATCATTAAGGGGCGCTTGCCATTGAAAACAGGCCCTTTAGGGCTCTATTCCTCTTTGCAGCAGTGTCCCGATCTACCTCTGCCCAAGTCCCGTCAAAGGCATGAGCATGGCTACGTTGATAAGCTCTATGCTCGTCTCTCCCGCCGTGAAAACGTCGGGAGGCCCTCTAGACACTGTTCCTGCTTCAACTCTGTGTACTATTGGGGGACACGTCAGTTCCTATATGCCCCACTCCCCCTTTTCATGTCTGGGCTGTGTGCTCTCTCGTAAAGGGGGGGGTCCCTATCTCTCCTGCCTATCTCTCACGGCAGCGACTCCTCACTTGCCGAGAGGGTCCCCACCCTTCCTTGCCGCTGTGGCCAACACGTGTTTCTGCCACAGGCATTCAAGCGTGTCTTGTATTGCACAGAGGTATACATCCATCCCAATTTTTGACAAATGTATCCCGTCTGTACGATACAATCCGGGGCAGTTTTTTTCTATGAGGTCGTGAATGATGCCATATCCTCCAATTGACTCCATGAAGCGGGCCATCCATTTATTCACTTTCCGCCTCGTTCTTTCTACTGCCTGGTGCGACCATTCGTCCTTCCAAACTCGCCACGGTATGATGTGCAACCAGACCAGTAATGCTCCTGGAAAGGTACTCGTCAGTGTCAGCATGTCCTTCTGCATTTTCTTTGTGAGCTCGACACTGCGCGTACCCGTCAGGTCATTACCTCCGAGGTGAACCACTATTGCCCATGGCTGTCCACCCGCTCTCTTCAACTGCAGGAGGAATGGCATCAGCTGGTCCCACACCATACCCCGACGGCCCATCCACTTCACCGCCACTTTCTCCTCAGCCAGATTCCATCCTGGACATCCTGGTCTTCTGTGCACCTGGTCAGAACCGGACACACAGAAGGAGTCACCATTCTGATCCTGCAGGGCACATCTAGCTCCACTGGATCAGAAATCCCCTCTGCCACCCTTCCCAGAACCGGGCCTGCCATCCTCTGCTGCATTGGGGATCTTATTGCACCTCAGAAGTGCAATAAGTTCCCTGTCCAAGCCATTGGCCCCAGATATACAGGGCCAACATTGGAATTGGCTCTGTACGCCCAGGGCCGATGACTGCCCCCGCCCACCCTAACACTACCCCCAATCCGCCCCTTTCCCGCCCTGTCTAACTTCCATGCACAATGTGCAGGAATGTTAGACAGGATTGGAAGGGGGAATGAATGAGCGGAATGAGCCTGAATGTGTCTTGCTTTTGCATTTCAGATGTTATCTTCTCCTTATTTTCTTGGGATTTGTGATAGAAATTTCACTGAAGATTACATTTAAAAAAACCCTATAATATAAAGTCAAATTCAGTAACAGAGAAGATCCTAAATGCCTCTTGGAATAATGATGTTTGACATGCTTTATACTAAGCAAGGTAACAGAGCTCTAATTCCATAGTCATGTGGTTAGATCGCTTTGAGGACGTCTCCCTTTCAGGGGAAGGTTTTATCTTAACTGTTTGCCCCTATTCTTTAGGCAGCACCTCAAGAGAATTGTGAGAACTTTTAATTTGTTTCCAAAGGATGAAAATATGGCAAATGCCTGAGTGAAAATGTCTGCACCCACCTCCTCTCATCCAATGCATAAGCACACCCCGACTTTCTGACCCTTCACTCTTCCTTATTTTCTCTGCAGCCTACATGCCCGTATTTCTCAGACGATTTGAAGCAAATGTGTCCAGGTGAAAAAGGTATCCCTTGCCTCATAGTCAATAAAGGACATCAAGAACTCTGCCAGGAATGTTTCATTGCACTGTAAGTACATCCATCTGTCACATCTATTACCCCCATCCAAATGTTTGTCCTGCTCCAAGCTCCATAACAGTCCTGCTCCAATAACAGGAGACCGCTATGGTTTTCGAAGGAAGTAGCTGAAAAAGTGAAGAAAAAGAGGGAGACCTTCATGAAATACAAGAGATCACAGAGAGAGGAAGACAGGCATCTTTATTTGGAAAAACTTAGAGAAGCTAGCAAAGTAGTCAAGAAGGCAAAGATTCAAAAGGAGGAGGAAATAGCCAATACAATAAAATGGGGGGATAAGACATTTTTCAAATATATTAGTGAGAAGAGGAAGGGCAAAAGTGGTATTGTCAGACTCAAGGGTGCAGGGGGGGAATATGTAGAAGCTGATAAGGATAAAGCGGAATTGCTTAACAAATATTTTTGTTCTGTGTTCACAGATGAAGAACCAGGAGCAGGACCTCAGAAAAACACCCACAAATAAGAAAAGAAGCGAGGGACATCTTGAACAATTTTCAGAAGACTGTGTTCGTGAGAAACTAGCTCAACTTAAAGTAGACAAAGCGATGGGACCGGATGGGATACACCCTAGAATACTGAGGGAACTTGGGGACGTTCTAGCAACTCCAATGACTGACCTTTTCAATTCCTCGGAGGAGTTGGGAGTGGTGCCAAAGGACTGGAGAGAGGCTCATGCGGTGCCTTTACACAAAAGCGGAAGTAAGGATGTGGTTGAAAACTACAGGCCGGTTAGTTTAACTTCGGTGGTGAGTAAATTATTGGAAACGCTGCTGAAAGAGAAAATAGTGAGGTTTCTGGAGTCCAGCGGATTACAGGATCCGAGGCAGCATGGATTCACCAGAGACAGGTCTTGTCAGACAAATCTGATTGATTTCTTTGACTGGGTGACCAGGGAGCACCCTAGGGATGGACCCTAAAGAGTACAAGTAAATGGAGCTCACTCTGAGGAGAAGGATGTTACCAGTGGTGTGCCCCAGGGATCTGTCCTTGGTCCGATTCTTTTTAACATCTTTGTTAGTGATATAGCGGAAGGGTAAGGTTTGCCTCTTTGCGGATGATACCAAAATCTGCAATAGAGTAGACACCCAGGAAGGTGTAGATAACATGAGGAGGGATCTAGCTAAGCTTAAAGAATGGTCAAGAATTTGGCAGCTGGGATTTAATGTTAAAAAATGTAAGGTCATGCATTTGGGCTGCAGCAATCCAAGGGAGCAATACAGTATAGGAGGTGAAGTACTTTTGTCCACTAAAGAAGAGCGGGACCTAGGCGTGGTTGTGTCTGCTGATCTTAAAGTAGCTAAACAGGTAGAAAAGGCGACGGCAAAAGCTAGAAGGATGCTTGGGTGCATAAGGAGAGGAATGGCTAGCAGAAAAAAAGGAGGTGATAATGCCTCTGTATAAGTCTTTGGTGCGACCTCATTTGGAGTATGGTATGCAATTCTGGAGACCGCACCTTCAAAAGGATGTGAACAGGATGGAGTCGGTGCAGAGGGTTGCTACTAAAATGAGTAATGGGCTTCATTATAAAGCATATGAGGACAGACTTAAGGATCTTAATATGTACACCTTAGAGGAAAGGCGGGATAGAGGTGATATGATTGAGATGTTTAAATACCTCCGTGGCATAAATGTTCAGGGAGAGAGCTTCTTTCAATTGAAAGCAAGTTCTGCTACGAGGGGACATGGGATGAGGGTGAAGGGAGATAGATTCAGGAGTGATATGCGGAAATATTTCTTTACAGAAAGAGTAGTGGATCCATGGAATAGTCTCCCAGTGGAGGTGGTAGAGATGAGGACAGTAACTGAATTCAAAAAAGCATGGTACCAACACAGAGGATCTCTAAAGGTAAAAAGTGGACTGTTGTAGTTGTTGTTATGGAAGGACAGACTAGATAGGCCATGTGGTCTTTTTCTGTCATCATGTTTCTATGTTTCTATGTAACGCTATAAAATGGACTGAACATACCTGAAAAATTGTCCCAGAGGCAGAACAGATTTTGAAACTTGATATCACATCACACAGACAGACATTTATCTTTCATCCTCCCCGCTGGTATCAGTAGATATCACTATTATTAAATCTTATATATAACCAAACATAGCAAAAAAACCATGCAAAGATGAAAGTTCACCTGCTATCAGATAAATGTTTTTAGCATATACTTGAAAAACTGGAAACATTTTGGGAAATATTGGTAGGTATTTACAGTGGAATCACACTGGTGATATTAGTATGTTTATGTTTATGTTTGTGATAGACCACCCTTAACAAAAAGCAGCAGGGCGGTGTATAATGTACATATGATGGTCCAAAAGACAATTATCAGTTTATTGAAGGACCTTTTGAAATGGTTTGGGTATTAATTTAAGAAATACAATTTACAGTAGTTACAGTACTAAGCAGAAAGTTTATATTTAGCTGTGCGTTAGGGAATTCTGCACTAAGCTTCAGCACAAATTAGTACTTCAGCCTTACAAAGTGATGAGGGAGATCTCAGCAGGAGAACAAAGAGGGAACAGATTCCTTCTCTAAATTCATATTTAAATCCTGTGTGTCTCCCTTTCACTGTTGCATCTATCTCCATCAGTTTTGATTGAATACATAAAAATAGTATATCAGAACAAATATACCATAAATCTCTCTTCCTTTATCGATGTGCGTCTCTTGTTCTCCCGTTTGGGTGTGTGTCACCCCCTGCAGGTGTAGGGGTGTATCTGTCTGTGTGTGTCTTTCTCTGGTGGGGACAGTGCCATATAAATAGCTTACCTTTGAAAATCTGTGTAGGTGAATCCGCAGGTACAAAGGGATCTTTAAATTTTGTTCCTGCTTTGTTGCAGATACAAATGATGCCAACAAAGTGCAAGCACTGATTTCAGAGTCAAAACTCCCCTATCCCTATGCTCAAGCTCTGTTTCCTGATACAGTATTATGCAGGCAGTTAAACCAATTCACATCAAAGAAACAGGGCTGGCCCGTCCATTGGGCAAGAATGTTATTTGCAAGGGTCTCCACGCTTCAGGGTGCCCCGCGCCAACAACATCCCGCATTATACACCAGCAGACAGGGCGGCTTTAGAGGGAGCTGGAGAGGCCCCCAGCTCACCTCTAACAGCTGCCAAAGTGAAGCACCTCTTTGTCCTTCACTTCAGCAGCTGTACTGAAGTTTAGAACACTGCCACACTGAGCGCTGGGAAATAGGAAGTCCCCTTTAACCTCAGCATGGAACTGCCGAAGTGAAGGAAAAAGATACACTTCACTTCAGCAGCTGTTAGAGGTGAGCCGGGGCCTCTCCGGCTCCCTCTAATGCATGTTAGATAGCTGTGGGGCTCTTCGGGGAGAGGAGGGGGACCTTGGACTGGAAATGGGCTGTGGGGGGGGGGTGCTAGGACTGGAAATGGGCTGAGTGGAGGGGGGGCTTGAACTGGAAATAGCTTATGAGGAGGGGGCTTGGACTGGAAATGGGCTGTGGAGGGGAGCTAGGACTGCAAATAGGCTGTGGAGGGGGGTTTGAACTGGAAATAGCTGATGGGGAGGGGGCTTGAACTGGAAATGGACTGAGTGAGAGGGGGCCTTGGACTGGAAATGGGCTGAGTGGAGGGGGTCTTGTACAGGAAATTGTGTGTGGGGGGAGCTAGGACTGGAAATGAGCTGAGTGGAGGGGGGCTTGGACGGGAAATAGCTGATGGGGAGGGGAGCTTGGACTAGAAATGAGCTGATGGGGGCTAGGATTGGAAATGGATTGTTTGGAGGGTTTGACTTTGAAATGGAAATGGACTGATGGATGGGCTAGGACTGGAAATGGGCTCCTAAGGGGGCTTGGATTGGAAATGGGCTGAATGCAGGGGCTTGTACAGGAAATTGTGGAGGGGAGGGGGGAGAGCTAGGACTGGAAATGGGCTGAGTGGAGGAGGGCTTGGACTGGAAATAGCTGATAGGGTTGGGGCCTTGGATGAAATGGACTGAGTGGGGGGGGGGCTTGTATTGGAAATGGGCTGAGTGAGGGGAGTTAGGACTGGAAATGGGCTGAGTGGGGGTGGGCTTGGACAGGAAATAGCTGATGGGGAGGCGGCCTTGCACTGGAAATGGGCTGAGTAGGGGGTGGCTTGGATTGGAAATGGGCTGAGTGGGGGGAGCTTGGACTGGAAATGGGCTGATGGGGGGGCTTGGACTGGAAATTTGGAGGGGAGCTAGAACTGGAAATGAGCTGAGTGGAGGAGGGTTACTGGAAATAGCTGATGAGGAGGGGGCTTGGACTGGATATGGATCGATGGAGGGGCTAGGATAGGACTGGAAATGGGCTGATGGGGGGCTAGGATTGGAAATGAGCTGTTTGGGGGGCTTGGATTGAAAATGGACTAATGGATGGGCTAGGATTGGAAATGGGCTCATAAGAGGACTTGGATTGGAAATGGGCTGATGGAGGGGCTTGGATAGGACTGGAAATGGATGAGGGAGCTAGGGCTGTAAATGGGCTGATGGAGAGGCTAGGATAGGACTGCTGGGGGGCTAGGATTGGAAATGAGCTGATGGGAGGCTAGGATTGGAAATGGATTGATGGAAGGGCTAGAACTGGAAATGGGCTCATAGGGGGGCTTGAATTAAAAATGCACTGACGGAGGGGCTAGGATAGGACTGCAAATGGACTGAGGGGGGAGCTAGGACTGGAAATGGGCTGATGCGGGGACTAGAAGGAAGCAGATGCTGGGCATGGGTGGAACTAGAAGGGAACTTATGTTGGGGAGGACTAGAATGGGACAGGGCTTGGAGAATGAAATGGAGAGGGGGAAAATATTTTATGTGGGAGAGAAGAAATATCTACAATTGGCCGAGTATTGGGAGAGTAAGTGGGGATTAAGGATGGAGGGGTAAAATTTGAGTGGATGAAAAAGGAATAAAGAAAGAGGTGGAGAAAAGATCAAAAGGGGAAAGATCAGTATGTAAAAGCAGATGTAGAGAGAGAATGGAAAAAAATAGAAGAAAGGACAGATGGACAGCAGCCAGTGGAGAGTTAGCAGAAGACAAGAAGAAATCTGAAGAAAGTGACTGGAGCAATTGCAACTGAAAAATGAAATGCATAAACATCAAAAGGTAGAAAAATACTTTTACTTTGAATTTATTAAATGGAATATGTCAGCTCTGGGAAATGTGTGTCTTTAATGTCTGCATTTTGTTTAGTGCAAGAAATTAATTTATAGTTTTATTTCAGCAGTGCTGTTGTACGTTCCAAGTTTGGCTTTTGGAGTTCCCAGTTTAATTATTGTCTTCCTATTTCTAAATTGTGATCCCTTGTTCTTTGTTTGGTAATGGTTTATGTTCCAATGGTGTAACCAAGCTGAGGTATTCTGTTTATGTAGTTTCTGTTTGACAGTGCCACTTGTTCTCTTTCCCCAGTAGGTCATGTATTGTTATTCTCTGAGATGTATTGGTTTAATATTTGCAGTGTTGCCTTTTGATAGGTAGGATTTGGTGCTTTATGAGTCCTGGTAATACTGTTATGATATGGTGGGTTTGCTATGGGTTCTAAATGGGCAGTGTTTGTAGTACTTCCTAATGTGCCTGGCGGTTGGCATTGGAGTATAGTAATTTATTTATTTATTTATTTATTACAATCTCTTATATACCGCGCTATTTGGCATCAGCGCGGTTTACATTATAACACAACGACCATAACAACATGCTGTTTGGTTTTACATCGAACAGGTGATCAAACTTGGATAACAGGGGTAACTATATACATGAGATATTTACATGGTGAGGAGTAACTTGTAGAAATCTGATAGTCTTTATTTATCCATACACTCATTAAGAGGCATATTTGCTAAAAGATAGTGCATGTTAACATTATGCAAATGTTTATGCAAATGAGGCCCCTTACTGAGTCTCCGCACATGGCCCCGCACCCCCCTTGGGCCGTCCCTGCCAAAAAAAGACCCAGACTCTTATAATTCAACTGTTTTTGTACTAAGTAAATTGTATAACTTATGACAGAAGCTGAATTAAGAAGTAATACAATCCTGGTTAGTTATGTAGCATGCTGGATCTGTCTGAATTATGTCTGAAGATGGATTATTGAGCTATCTGAATGAATTCAAACTGGAGCAGGCTGAAATGTTGCACAAAGGGTGAAATGGAACATATAAAGGATAGATTGATTTGAATAATATATGCAGATTCAAACTGCATTGAATTGAATTGAATTGCTAAAAGGGTGATGGAAATCCAAGGGGAAGAAGTGAAAGTAGAGGGCTGTAGGGCTTCACTCCCTGCCATAAACTAGAGAGTCTGCCCTGAAGGGAGGGGTGCAGGGGAATTACTCAGAAGCAGTGGGAGCTTCAAAAGCCCAATGGGATCACATATTATATGCCCTGTAGTAACACATGGAGCAGGCAGATATTAAGGAGATTAGAGGGTGTGGGTCACATGGACCTGTTAAACTTATAGGAGCAAGGATTACAAACAAGCATGAAGCTGCTTGTCCTAATTTACAGCAGGCAACAATAAATAATATGGTGAAAGCATTCACACACAACTATGGGAGCAGAACACCCCCCTCCCCAGATACGTTGCTTCCCCAGTCCTATCCCTTTTCCTGCAACTGCGGGAACACGTGCTTTATAGACATTTATGCAATGAGTGGAGAGCAATTTTCAGCCTGGAAAAGGATTCCAAGTAACTAATAACATCGTCAAATTTCTTTGACAACTGTCCTCAGGGTGGGGAGTAATTTTATAAAGCTTCTTCTGAATATGTTGAATAAGCTTCTGCAGCTGCTAGCATGTTCTGACAAAATCGCACTTTCTTAAAATCGCACCATGACCAGGTATTCCTGGGGACAGATAGTAGAGTTGCAATGTAAGTGTGTGTCCTCGCCTAGAGTACACACAATTACATTTGGGAAAGTAAATCTAACTCTTTGGGGTGATCCACTCTCAGCTTCTCTAAGGGGGTTACACCAGGACTGACTCAAGCTGTCCTAAAAAATGAAGCCAGTGGGACAAATCTCAGTTAAGAATTCATGGATCCAGTTTCAAAGGTTTTCCCAATTAACTCTGAAACTTTTTCCTCACTGACAGTTAATTTTGTCTGCTCGGAGTGATGAGATGCAGAAAAGGGCCCAGTTTTGTTACCATTCAGTGCTTTACTGAAAACGGACTCCTTGAGACATTTCTCTGATGGTTTAATATATTCCAGCAGAGTGAGGAAGTTCCCGAAATATGTTTCTCAGATGTTTCTCTGCACATGTCTCATAGTCTCTGTGTCTTATCTTTGCAGCTTCGTTTATGATCTTCTCAGGGACACTACCTACGATTTGTCTTGCTGTTGTTTATTGCTTGACTGTCCTCTGGGAAAGTTTTCTGCTCTACCGATGGAGGATTGTGTGAGTATGGAGCACTGGGTAAGGGTAGAGAAATGATTCAGGGAATCAATGAATCCTTCCTCTCTGGCACTGCTCATCCCCTCCCCATCACTGGAGCAACAGTAGGTTTGTTCCACTGTTCCCTCTAAGCTGTGCGCGTGTGCGCGCCCACACACCTCGCCGAGAGAGCGCACATGCTTTACAACAGAGCGCACAAAAATTACAGCTCTGATTCTGATAGAAAACAACACAGACATCTTAAAATTTAAAAGTTATGATTGTAATTACTAGAAATTTCCCGCTTCATTTAGTAATTGTCTATTTTCATTTAATTTGATTAAAATCAATGTGGTGTACATGCTGTATTCTGACGTGTAGTCAAATTTTAAAGTATATAACTCCGAGTGTCGTTATGTGGCGCACAAAAATTTAACCTTCCTTCAAAAGCTGCACACAGCTGATATTTTATGCGCACACAGCCAACAGAAAATTAGAGGGAACATTGGTTTGTTCATCTCTTCAGGGGATCAATGAATCCTTCCTCACTGCACTGCTCATCCCCTCCTCATCACTGGAGCAACAGCAGGTCTGTGCATCTCTCTAGGGCAGTGGTTCTCAACCTTTTTTGTACCGTGACCCCTTTTACCGTTGGTCAACTTGTGGTGACCCCCAATGATAAAATCAAATGCGTCTCTCTTCCTTTACCATTAACGCATTGTCGTTGTAATCATTTGTTGAATTATTAATATATTATAGGCCTTTGCAATACGTTTTTATTTATAAAATACTTATTTAAAACACAACAATTAATCACAACAACAAGTAACAATATTTGATTTCAAAATTATGATGATTTTGTAGTCAAATCACTAATATGAAATAAAATTATTTTTTCTACCTTTGTTGTCTGACCAATTTATTCTCTGATCATGCTGGTCCCAATCTGAGGTTTCTGCTTTCCTGTCTTCTCTTAGCTCTCTTTCTGTGGTCTATGGTCCATCTGCCATTTCTTATCTCTTTTGTTTTCTTCACTTCTTTCCATCAGCCTATTTCCAGTCCCAGTAACCCTCCCCAGTATCAGCCCCTTTCCAGTCCTCACTCCCAGTACCTTCCAATGTCAACTTGCATTCCCATGACTGCCACTGGTGTCCATTCCCTTCCAGTCCCCCTCCTTCCCCACTGACCAGTCCCTTCTAGTACAAATACCATGGCAGCCCCTCTCAGATCCACTCCCTTCCAGTTCCATTCTCCCATCCCCTCGCATCAGCCCATTTATAGCCGTAGCCCCCAGTTTTCTTCCAGGGCCAGCAGCTCTATCCTCCCCTCCCTGCAATCAGGCCATTCCCAGTCAAAACCCCCCAATCAGCTCACTTCTAGTGCTAATCCTCCCTCAACCCCATTACCAGTGCTAGCCTCCCCTAATCAGCCCAATACCAGTCCTACCCCCATCAGCTCATTACCAGTCCTAGCCTCCACTAATCAGCTCATTTCCAGTCATAGCCCCCCCCCCTCTGATCAGCTCATTTCCAATGCTAGCCTCCCATCAGTCCATTACCAGTCCTACCCCACCCCATCAGCCCATTACCAGTCCTAGCCTCCCCTAATCAGCTCATTTCCAGTGCTAGTCCCCCCCCCCCCTTCAACCCCATTACCAGTGCTAGGCTCCCCTAATCAGCCCATTTCCAGTCCTAACCTCACCAATCAGCTCATTTCCAATGCTAGATCCCCATCAGTCCATTACCAGTCCTACCCCCCCCCCCCATGATAAGTCCATTCCCAGTCCTAGCCTTCCCTAATCAACCCATTACCATTATTGGTGCTAGCTCCACCATCAGCCCATTATAATCCTAACCTGCACTGTCTCTTGCCTCTGTCCAGCATTCATCCCGTCTGTCCAGTATGTCCCCCTGTCTCTCCCCTTTGTCCATGCCAGCCCCCTCCCTCCCTCCATGTCAGCCCCTATCCTTCCATCTGTCCATGTCAGCCCCCTCCCTCCCTCCATGTCAGCCCCATCCTTCCATCTGTCCATGTCAGCCCCCACCCTCCATCCATATCAGCCCTTTTCCTCCCTCTCTCCCTCCCTCTATGTCAGCCCCCATCCTTCCATCTGTCCATGTAAGCCTCCTCCCTCCATCCATCCATCCATATCAGCCCCCTCCCTCCCTCCATGTCAGCCCCCATCCTTCCATCTGTCCATATCAGCTCCCTACCTCCATGTCAGCCCCCATCCTTCCATGTTTCCCTGTCAGGCCGCTCCCTCCCTCGATCTCAGCACCCATCCTTCCATCTGTCCATGTCAGCCCCCTCCATCCATCCATATCAGCCCCCTTCCTCCCTCCCTCCCTCCATGTCAGCCCCCATCCTTCCATCTGTCCATGTCAGCCCCCTCCCTCCCTCCATGTCAGCCCCCATCCTTCCATCTGTCCATATCAGCCCCCTCCCTCCATCCATATCAGCCCCCTTCCTCCCTGCCTCCCTCCATGTCAGCCCCCATCCTTCCATCTGTCCATGTCAGCCCCCTCCCTCCATGTCAGCCCCCATCCTTCCATCTGTCCATGTCAGCCCCCTCCCTCCCTCCATGTCAGCCCCCATCCTTCCATCTGTCCATGTCAGCCCCTCCCTCCATCCATGTCCGCCCCCATCCTTCCATCTGTCCATGTCAGCCCCCCTCCCTCCATCCATATCAGCCCCCTTCCTCCCTCCCTCCCTCCAGGTCAGCCCCCATCCTTCCATCTGTCCATATCAGTTACCTCCCTCCATGTCAGCACCCCCCATCCCTCCATGTCAGTCCCCCTCTGTGGATGTCAGCCATGTTGCAGGTTCCCTGCCCCTTCATCCCCTCTCCCCATGTCTGCCTCCCTTCTAATGCAGCCGCGGCTCCCTGCCTCTTAGGGAACCACGGCTGTACCTGTAAAATAGTTGCTGAGCCCTTCCTGTCTCGATGGGCTCCGTGCAGCATTGTCCCACCTCCAAAGGAACAACTTCCTTTGGAGGTGGGACAATGCTGCACGGAGCCCGTCGAGACAGGAAGGGCTCCGCAATGATTTTACAGGTACAGCCACGGTTCCCTAAGAGGCAGGGAGCCGCGGCTGCAGAAGAAGGCGTTGAGTTTGCCGCTGCTGAGAAGCGGACTCGGCAGCGGCAGCAACTTGTGTGTGTCTTAATTTTTTTTTTAACTTGGTGGAGGCTAAGCGACCCCCGCTAAATCCTGTGGCGACCCCCATTGGCTCGTGACCCACAGGTTGAGAACCGCTGCTCTAGGGGATCAATTGGTACTTCCTCTCTGGCACTGCTCATCCACTCCTCACCACCACTGGAGCAACAGCAGATCTGTGCATCCCTTCAGGGGATCAATGAATCCTTCCTCACTGCACTGCTCATCCCCTCCTCACCACCACTGGAACAACAGCAGATCTGCACATCTCTTCAGGGGATCAATGAATCCTTCCTCTCTGGCACTGCTCATCCCCTCCCCACCACCACTGGAACAACAGCAGGTCTGTGCATCTCTTCAGGGGATCAATGAATCCTTCCTCTCTGGCACTGCTCATCCCCTCCTCACCACCACTGGAGCAACAGCAGATCTGTGCATCTCTCCAGGGGATCAATGAATCCTTCCTCTCTGGCACTGCTCATCTCCTCCCCACCACCACTGGAGCAACAGCAGATCTGCACATCTCTTCAGGGGATCAATGAATCCTTCCTCTCTGGCACTGCTCATCCCCTCCCCACCACCACTGGACAACAGCAGATCTGTGCATCTCTCCAGGGGATCATTGAATCCTTCCTCTCTGGCACTGCTCATCCCCTCCCCACCACCACTGGAACAACAGCAGGTCTGTGCATCTCTTCAGGGGATCATTGAATCCTTCCTCTCTGGCACTGCTCATCCCCTCCTCACCACCACTGGAACAACAGCAGGTCTGTGCATCTGTTCAGGGGATCAATGAATCCTTCCTCTCTGGCACTGCTCATCCCCTCCTCACCACCACTGGACAACAGCAGATCTGTGCATCTCTCCAGGGGATCATTGAATCCTTCCTCTCTGGCACTGCTCATCCCCTCCCCACCACCACTGGAACAACAGCAGGTCTGTGCATCTCTTCAGGGGATCATTGAATCCTTCCTCTCTGGCACTGCTCATCCCCTCCTCACCACCACTGGAACAACAGCAGGTCTGTGCATCTCTTCAGGGGATCAATGAATCCTTCCTCTCTGGCACTGCTCATCCCCTCCTCACCACCACTGGACAACAGCAGATCTGTGCATCTCTCCAGGGGATCATTGAATCCTTCCTCTCTGGCACTGCTCATCCCCTCCCCACTACCACTGGAGCAACAGCAGGTGTGTGCAGTTTAAGTTTGGTGTTGTTGCCGTTGTCACAGAAATGTGATCCTCCGGCGTCAACACTATCCCATTCTGCTGCTGCCCAGATGGGTGGTTTGTCTTGGTCTGGCACCTCAGCTGAGACCTGTCCATCTTGGGAGACCCTGCCAGTAGTTAAACTACCAATAGTTTAGCTCTCAGCATCACTGATGCACACAAGCCCTCACAGCACAACAAGCTGCAAACAACAGAATGGGATAGTGTTGACGGCGGAGGATCACATTTCTGTGACAATGGCAGCAACACCAAACTTAAACTGCGCAGAAGAAAGGCCAGCTACAAATTGTGCTATAGTGCTGGAAGATGAGACCCCCAGGTCAGAAGGCACTCAACTAGCTACTGGGGAAGAGCTGAAGACTTTTCAGAGTAAAGCCAGCTTATGATGTGGTTGGATCAAAGCCATCGGGATGTCTGACTGTTGATGTAGCTGCGCATGAAATGAAAGTCAGAAGCTGTAAAGATGTCTTACACATTGGAACATGGAACGTGCGAAGCATGAACCAAGGGAAGTTGGAGGTGGTCAAGAATGAAATGGAACGTGTACAACTTGATCAGCGAACTGAAATGGACTGGCATCAGGCACTTTGCATCAGATGATCACATGGTCTACTATGCTGGAAATGAAAGACAAAGAAGAAATGGTGTTGCATTTATAATAAAGAAGAAACTTGCAAGAACTGTAATGAAATACAGTGTAGTCAGCGAACGCTTAATCTCTATTCGTCTACAAGGAATGCCTATCAACATAACTATAATTCAAGTATATGCCCCAACAACAGCTGCAGAAGAGAATGAAATTGAAGAGTTCTATGAACAAGTACAAGCTGAAATTGACAGAACATGCAAACAGGATATCCTGATAGTCATGGGTGACTGGAACGCAAAAGTTGGCAACAAAGAAGAAGGCAAAGTAGTTGGAAAATATGGACTTGGCAACAGAAATGAAGCTGGAGAAAGACTGATAGAATTCTGCAAGACCAACGATCTATTCATCTCAAACACCTTCTTCCATCAACACAAGCGGCGACTGTACACATGGACTTCACCCAATGGATTGTATAAAAATCAAATTGACTACATCTGTGGAAGTCAACAATGGAAAAGTTCTATAAGTTCTGGAGGCAGGCATGGCCTAGTGGTTGGGGCAAGTTACCTCAGGCCAGAAGGTTGGGGGTTCAAATCCCACTTGAGGACAGCAACTTTGGGCCAGAAGGACTGGGGTTTCTAGTCCAACAGGCACTCCTTGTGGCCTTGGGTAAGCCACTTAACCCTCCATTGCCCATGTTCCCTGTAAGTATTAGTGTATGTGTCTCATATCCCCAATTGTGTTGTGACCACTTTGATTGAAGGATAAGGTGGTATACAAAACTGTCTAAATAACATCAACAAAGACAAAACCTGGAGCTGACTGTGGTACAGATCATCAACTACTAGTATGCAAACTCAAGCTAAAGTTGAAAAAGGGCAAACCGCTCATGAATGCAGCAAAATATGACCTTGAGAATATACCACTGGAATTTAAAGACTGCCTGCAAAATCGATTTGCTGCTTTAGATACAAATGACAGAGCTCCAGAAGAGTTATGGAATGACATCAAGAAGGTTGTGTTGGAAGACGTCTCTACAAAAGGTGAAAAAGCAAAAATGGCCAAAATGGATGACAGAAGAAACTCTGAAAATTGCCCAGAAACACAGAGAAGCTAAAGCCAGAGGAGAAAGAAAGACAATAAGAGAACTCAACAGAGATTTCCAACGTGCAGCAAGACAGGACAAGGAAAAGTACTACAACGACACATGCAAGGAAATAGAAGCAGAAACTATTAGAGGAAGAACAAGATCAGCTTTCCTAAAGCTACGAGAGTTAAAGAAAAAGTTCCAGCCTCGAATTGGAATGTTACAAGATGCTCAAGGTTCTATGTTGAATGATGCTGAGAAGATCAAGAAAAGGTGGAAGGAATATACAGAGTTTTTATATAATAAAGATCAAGTGGACCAACAGCCGTTTCAACCTGTACCTTATGATTGGGAACCATTGGTGATGAAAGAAGAAGTTAAAGCAGCATTGAAAGCCTTATCAAAGAACAAAGCATCAGGCATTGATAGCATTCCCATAGAAGTATTACAGCAATCTGATGCAGCTGTAACCATACTTACAAGGCTCTGCCAAGAAATATAGAAGACAACATCATGGCCAACTGACTGGAAAAGATCTGTGTTTATATCAATACTAAAGAAAGGTGATCCAACTGACTGTGGACATTATCGCACAATCGCTCTGATCCCACATGCCAGCAAGATTCTACTGAAGATTATTCAAAATAGATTACAACCATACCTGGAACAAGAACTACCTGAAGTACAAGCAGGGTTCAGGAAAGTGCAAGGAATGAGAGACATCATTGTGGATGTGAGATGGATCCTTGAAAAGACTAAAGAATACCAAAAGGATATCTATTTGTGCTTTATCGACTATAGCAAGGCTTTTGACTGTGTAAACCATGAGAAACTCTGGGCCACATTAAGAAACATGGGTATACCAGAACACCTGATCGTACTCTTGTACAATCTGTACATTGATCAAGAAGCAACAGTTCGAAAGGAACAAGGAGAAACAGAATGGTTTAAAATAAGCAAAGGTGTAAGACAAGGCTGCATACTTTCCCCCTACCTGTTTAATTTATATGCAGAACAAATCATCAGAGAAGCAGGATTGTATGAAGACAACAGAGGTGTGAAGATTGGTGGAAGACTTATCAACAACCTTCGCTATGCTGATGATACGACATTACTGGCTGAAAGTGAAGATGATCTGAAACATTTGCTTCTCACAATCAAAGAACATAGTCTCAAAATGGGCCTGCACCTTAATGTAAAGAAGACAAAGATCATGGCAACTGGCATTATCAACAGGTTCATCATTGAAGGAGAAGAAATTGAAATTGTGAACAACTTTAACCTACTTGGATCAACTATCAATAAAGAAGCAACAAGCAGTCAAGAAATCAGACGATGCATTGCTCTTGGCAGAATGGCTATGAAAGACCTAGATATGATTCTCAAGAGCAGAGATGTCTCTCTCCATACAAAGATTCGACTTGTTCAAGCCATAGTATTTTCAATAACATCATATGGATATGAAAGCTGGACAGTGAAAAAGATAGACAGGAAGAAAATTGATGCCTTTGAATTATGGTGCTGGCGGTGAATACTGTGTATACCATGGACTGCCCGAAGAACAAACCAGTCGGTACTAGAGGAGATCAAACCTAAGCTTTCTTTAGAAGCTCAGATGAGAAGACTTCGACTTTCATACTTTGTGAAAGAAAGCTTGATTGTACCAGGTTGGATACACAGTCAGGCCCTGTGTATAACATTATATTACTATAAGCCCTAAGAAAGAGTTAATATCATTTGTAGCTCCTTATTTAATACCATCCTTGAAAACTCTGTAGAAGAAATTGGGTGAAAGGTTTAGATAGCATAAACATTAGCCTATGTTATTAGAAAGATAAGTAAAAGGCAAGCTGTTTACCCAACCTCTCAGTTTCACGGTCTCTGGTCAGAGATATCAAACTGTCAGTGTTAGAATTAATTAGAATTAAGGCCTACATAGTCATGCCTGAGAATATATGTATGTCTTTTCATGATTGTCTATGATGTGCATGACTATAGAAAAGTATGTTATGAATATACGTAACACTAGACGTAGAATAGAATATGTATATTATGAATATACGTGATGTGAGACGTAGAATAATAAAGTGAAATTATGCTGTGTAATGGAATCTTTACCTATAAATAAAGTTGCCTAAAGCTAGGATGTCAGAGTAAACATAGGCAAACGCCTAGCTTGCTCTCACCAAAGCTTTGGTTGATTTTATAATACAAGTGTGTTGTGTATTATTTACAGATTTGTGTATTATTTAAAGATTGTGATCAATTAACCTTTTCCTTGCTTTGTGTGTGGATTTCTGTGACCCAAGAGCCCTATCTGTTATAGGTGTGGGGGGGGTGCAGAGTACACTTTCAGTTGGTGCCGTACCGGATCAGATCTCTGCATTCAAGGCAAGGGCAGAAGGTGCCTGAAGATTTGTGAGTATTATGAAAATTACCAGTGATGGGTAATCTGTTAAGGCAAGGGCAGAAGGTGCCTGAAAGATTTGTGAGTATTATGAAAATTATCAGTGATGGGTAATCTGTTAAATAGACAGGCTCTGTCTCAGATGCGTGAATGGCATGACAGAGCTAGGGCTTTAGTGTTTAGAAAAGGTAGCCCATATTGTATGCTTCTATTGTATGTGTGAGAACCATGGTGATGTAGCCATCGATTCCGTAGCACATAGGGATTCAGTGACAAAAGGTAATGTGAATTTGCAGTTTCCTTTGGAGGGAACTTTCTCTGTAGATAAGGTCCATTGCCTAAGATATGAATTAGCGGTTAAAGGTAAACCGTGCAATTGTGCTTACATGGTGGGAACGGATGGTACATGATGAAAACATTAGGAATGTTTATGTTTTGAAACAAAAGTTGTTTGTGTTAGGAAATGTAACTATTGACCAGCTGAGAAAGTGCGGGTCACTCATGTAGCAGAGCTAAGAGAAAAAGAAAATATTTAAAGAGCAACAGAAGTTAAGGGGAGTAGAATTGTGTATTTTTGATATTTGGAATGTCTCCCAGCTCAACGAATTGAGAGCATGTTTGAATCAAGAAACGGAAAGTGTTGTACTTGTAATAAGAATCTTAGAAGTAGCAATAGGTCATAGAGTTTCTGTTGCAAAAGAATTAGCATTCTCGGGAAATAAATTACCTATGCCTGGAGTTCAGGATAGAAGTAATGATTTGAAATTCAAAGCAGACTTTATAGGTCTTTAAGCAGATTTGTTATTGTGTACTTTTCATTTGTGTGTACTTCTCAAAAGAATTAAGTGTTTCTGATGAAGTGTGATCAATTATATTATGATTTAGGCTCTATTCAGGATGTTCTATTCAGCCTAATTTATGTTCTGCCACTGTTAAACTGAAATACAAAAAAAGTACTGGTCGTCACGGAGTATACGATAATCTTAAATTCAAAAGCAATCACTCCATTAGAAACAAAGACATGATCAAAGTGGAATAATCTTTGTAACTAAGCGATGAACTCTGTTTTATGAGCAATACTTTTCTAAATGCCAGGAGGTCTCAGACCCATATATGCGCTCGAGCTAATGCTTGATTGAAAGTCTAGCATTGGCGCATGGAAACATCAACGACCAACCTGAATGTTTTGTTTTTTCATTTTTTATCTTGCTCATAAAAATCCCCAGTTCCCCACCACTTGTGTATCCAAACTGATATTAAAATTTAGATCTTAAGAAGCTCTTAGCTGTATGTTTTTTCGGAGTGAAACGCTACAAAGGTGCCGAGGGAGGCGTAGAGGCAGAAGATATACAACAATTGAAAAAACATACAGCTAAGAGCTTCTTAAGATCTAAATTTTAATATCAGTTTGGATACACAAGTGGTGGGGAACTGGGGATTTTTATGAGCAAGATAAAAAATGAAAAAACAAAACATTCAGGTTGGTCGTTGATGTTACCATGCGCCAATGCTAGACTTTCAATCAAGCATTAGCTCGAGTGCATATATGGGTCTGAGACCTCCTGGCATTTAGAAAAGTATTGCTCATAAAACAGAGTCCATCGCTTAGTTACAAAGATTATTCCACTTTGATCATGTCTTTGTTTCTAATGGACTGTTAAACTGAAGCAGCTGTGGGAAATGATATCGTGACTACTTAAAGAAGTGTTTGATTTGACTAAAACTTTTCCGAATTACAGGGATAACCCTGGTAGATTTGTGTCTTTATGGTCTCAGATAATTAATAGTTATAATCCCATTTGGGCAGCTCTAGATAATTTGTGTTTTTAATCCAACTGATTTTCATAGGGTCACTCATTCAGTTCGTGACAGACCCTTTGATAGATTTCCAAAAGAAGACTTAAAGAGATAATTTTGTTTTTGTGTAAAGAAAAAATTGTTAGAATTCCTTACAGTAGTATGCAAACTTGTAAAGGATTGGTTGAGATTAACATCTCTAAGGCAGGATAGGGGTGAAAAGGTTACAGATTTTCACACTAGGTGCATGCTAGCTTTTAAAGACTATTCTGGTGAAGTAGAAGACACACCTTCAGGATTCACTAATATTTTTGTAAATGGTTTAATCCCGAGAATAAAAGAGATTTTAGAAACTTCAATAATAGATTGGCCAGCTAGAACAGCTGATGCAATTCTGGAAGGAGCTTGATATAGTGATCTGAAATTTATCAAGGATCAGCAAGAAGAGCGAACTAAAATAGATGTGAAAAGACTAAATTGCTCAATTTTACAGATTGTTTATACAGCCACCCATGGGCAGGGGGGAGAGGTAAACACAGAGGAGGTTATGGGAATCCTCAGCGAGGGCGTGGACAGTCCAGAGATACTTGTGGAGAGGCTGGACATTTGCAGCGAGACTGTCCCTGGAATCGGAATCCTGATGGCCAGAGAGCTGATTTCCCTCCTCCCCCTCCAGTACAAGCTGAGTTCACTCCAGTATATCAGTGCTTCTCTAACCCAGAAGATTGTGGAGGTGATACATGGGATGCATGACTATTCCTGAATTTGACTGCAACTCCTCAGGGTGAGTTAGAAGCTAAACTGGGAGGTTCTAATATGAGATTTGTTATTGATACTGGAGCTACAACATCAGCACTGCGTTTACAGGATTTGCCTGCCATCTATCATACTCAATTAGCACAAGCACCGATAGTACATTGTGAAGGCATTGAAGGAAAGATAATTCCTCATCGTAGACTTGAATATTTACCTTTGCAGATTGGAGAGATTGTATATCCAACTACTTTTCTTGTGGGAGACACTTTGCCAGTGAATCTTCTAGGTTGGGATTTTTTGGTGTCACATCATGCTACTCTATCCTGGATAGGTGGCAAGTTCTCTTTCCAGCTGTACTCTCTCTCTGAAGTGCCGTCTCCTGCAGATGCCAGTACCATTCATCCTGCTCTTGGAGAACTTCCGTCTACCTTGTGGGCAGTGCCGGGATCTAATGTCGGATGTTTTTCTATCCCGCCTGTGAAAATCACCGTGAAACCTGGAGTTCAGCTTCCTAAACTCAAGCAGTATCCACTGCCAGCAGCTGCCATTGATGGAATTCGTCCTGTGACTGAAGATCTTCAGAAACAAGGTGTCATTTATTCTACAACTTCATTATGTAAGACTCCAATTCTTCCTGTGTTCAAGGCTGATGGTAAGACTTATAGATTTGTGCAAGACCTGCGAGCAGTAAATAATGTGATTTTGCCAATTTTTCCCTTGGTACCTAATCCACATGATATCTGGACACAGATACCTTCAGGGACTACCTGGTTTTCTGTTGTAGATTTGAATTCTGCTTATTTTTCAGTGAGAATTTGCAAAGAAAACCAATTTTTTTTTAATTTTTCATTTTGAAGGGTACACTGATAGTCCTGCATATTTTCACAGGTCCAAAGAACTGCATTATTTGATGTAAGACTCGACCATTCCTCTTTAGTTCAATATGTGGATGATTTGCTTTTCACCATGTTATGAGTTTGTTTGTCAGATTCTTTGTCTCTATTAGCTCATATTACTAACTTTGGTTTGAAGTTTAATCTGTCTGAACTGCAATTTGTATCTCAAAAATGTTACTTTCCTGGGTGTTGTTCTAACACCATCTGGTCGTGCAAGTACCTCTGCTAGATTGAAACCTATTCTGTCATTGCCTTTTTCCAGCAACACCAGTGTTATTGTGTAGCTTCCTGAGTTTATTAATTTTCTGTAAATAATGGCTAGCAAATGACTCAGACCTTACTGCTCCGCTTTCTGCTCTCATCTCGGAAAGAAGAATCTGAAGGCCTCATTGTACCCACATTATCACAGTGGGAGGTTTGTTTTAAATGTAAAAATTGCACTGGGAAATGCGCCATGTTTATTGTGTATGATTATTCTTTACCATTCAAATTGTATATGGCTATTTCTGATTCCTCTTCTACCTGTATGCTTTTACAAGCTTTCCCAACTGGTTGCAAGCCGGTAGGCTATTTCTCAAAGCGATTTGATGCAGTGACTTTGGGACTCCCACTATGTCTACGTAGTTTGGTAGCAGTGGCTTTTGCAATTGAAACTTACTGGTTTTCTGGTTCTACAGCGTCATTTTGTTCCATCTAACCAAGACTCAGCCTTTGTCCTCCACACGTTTTATTGACTCTGGAATTAATCATTTCTCTGCTTCATGTTTCAGTATGTACTACATCACTATGCAACCTTTCAACATTTGTGGAGGAGGATGGGTCTCATAATTGTTTCCAAACTGTACCTCTACCACCGGATTATACCTTTGTTTGTGGATAGTTCTGCTTTTAGAGATGACAAGGGCAAACTTCGTGTAGGCTATGCAGTCACTACGGTTTTGTGGAATTTTGGCAATATTTGGCAGCAACGAAGGTTTTTGACTTCTGCTAATAAACCAATTTAAACATGCTGCATACATTCACCATTTGTTACAGGCTGACCTCTTGCCAGCACAAGTTGCAGTTTTAAAATGCAAAGGACATTCTTCTGCTGAAGATTTTGTGTCAAAGGGCAACCATTTTGCAGACCAAGAAGCATGGTGTCACTGACAGTGCTGTATTTAACACCGTCTAATATAACTTTGTTTTCCCTTTCATCTTTCTTGCAGCAATAGCAAGATACTTCCTTTGAAAACCCAGACTCTGACTTCGTGGTGTGCATCCTGTGATGCTCAGGGCTGCTGGAAAGAGGATCATCTGCTTATTTGTCCTGACAGTCTTTTGTTTCTACTTGCCCTGTTCCTGCATCATAAGCTTCACCGCTGTGGCTATAAATTATGTCTTTTTGGTTCTCCGATATCACCTGAACTTCTGTTATTTTTTTCCTGTGGCACAGCTTGTCTGCACTGTTTCAAGACTGGCACTGTAGGGTCAGCTTAGGGTCAGTTATTAAGATTTCTGCCTTCCGAACTCTTTTTGATTTTGCAGCCTGTTTTGCAGAGCTGCCCTGTGCCAGAGGAAGGCGGTGGTATTTGTCTGGTGGTCACTTGTCTATTCTCCGGATGGGTAGAAGCTTATCCACTACCAGTATAACTGCTGGGGTTGCCATCAAATTACCAGTTTATTCCTGTCTGGGGTGTTCCTTTTTTTTTTCTTTCTTGTCTGGGTCCAGCCTTCGTTGCGAGTGTCTGGGAGGGTATTGAAAATTTGGTTTGGTATTAAGAGACAACTGCACACTCCTTATCATCCGCAAAGTTCTGGCCAAGTGGAACAGATGACTAGGACATTCAAAGGTCACTTACGCATTCTGACACAGGATTGGGCTACAGATTGGACAGAAGCCCTTCCCTTTGCCCTTATGGCAGTGTGTAATTCCCCCAGCCTGACACCATATGAAATAGTTACTGGACGTCCAGCTACTTCTCCACATGACTGGCAGTTATCCCAGATCCCCAATTGTTGCGCAGCGATATTTTGATTTATTGCTCACGGTTGCACTCAGTCCTGTCTGTTTCCCCTTTATTGCAAGTGAATCCTCAATGAGATGTCAGAATCATCATATCCAGAATCATCAGAATCATTATATCCAGAAGTGAAGTCACCAGATTGGGTCCTGATTAAGAATTTGCCTCCAAAGACGCTTCTGGCTCCCAAGTTTCTAGGTCCATTTCGTGTGCTCCTGGTGGGATACTCGGCTTGTAAAGTGGAAGGACATTTCGTTGGATACACCTTACACAGTGTAAAAAGGCTCCTTCACAGGATCCAGAAGGTGGTTCCCTGCATCAGTGAATGAAGAGATTGCAACGCAGAGACTTATTGAACATTACATTGATATTACAGAAAAGATCATCAGGATTTACATGCTTTTTGAATGAACTACTTATGCAAAAACCTTTTGTCCAGCATTTATGCTACTTATTAGGTGGATAAAGGTGGTTTGATTTAGTATTTTACTAATATATAAGCAATGACCTTTGGGTACTTAACCTCTACTTCATGACGTAATTGAGAATTAAGGGGTAGTTATAGCTATAATATATATCTTCATCACCTTAAGAAGAGTAGGTGTATTTTTATTTTTGTCTTAGAACATTTATTTTTGGAGTAATTATAGTTTCAGATGTTTAGAGGTTTGCTAAGAATGTTTCCGTATTTGGTCTTAGTTGTGCTGTGGCATGTTATTGTTAATGAAGCAATACTGCATTTAGAATCTTGGGAAAGTTATGGGGAATATCCAAATATTTTTGAGTCACATTTACACTCAGTTACAAAACATTTTAATCTGTCACGTTGTGCGGTCTGCCCTCCAACTGTGACAGCTACTCAACACGGGTTTCTACCACAAGTTAGGCCCAAAGCCTTTGAAGAGTTTCGTGATACAGATTTTAATCTAACTACTGTACGATGGTCTCATACAAACACAGAAACCTAGAGTAGTTAGTTCTATGCCTTTAAAGTCCCCTCCAATATGTTTTATGGCTCAAGGTACAGGGAAAAAGGTAGGGGACACCCCATGGAACATTTGTAAAATAATAATGCTACATAATTCTTCCATCTGGTATAAGAAATCCCACGTACAGAAACCTTATATTTCCGTAGTACAATTAATGCAAGTTCAAGGGAATCAGGTGCATGATTATGACTTGTTACAGTATAATAGTTCTGGCTACCTTTTGAATGACTCAGTCTGTGACATACCTAACTGGAGTTGCCCCTTATTAGGATATTACCATCCCTTGGAACGTAATCTATCTGTAGGAATTAAGGAAAAGAACATTACTCAGTGGGCTTTGAATAATTGCACGCAGAATCTAGTCTGTCCCCGCAACTTGACAATTTGGGAAAATGGATTAGTGGCTTTAAAGGGAGACTATTTTGTGTGTGGTAATCTTGCATATACAGAACTTCCCAGAGATTGGTCAGGTACTTACTATGTTGCTCAGTTAGATACCCCGTGGCGGTTTTTACTTTACCAAAATATTACTTTATTATCAAAATGTTACTTTATTATAAGAACATAAGATATGCCATACTGGGTCAGACCAAGGTCCATCAAGCCCAGTATTCTGTTTCCAACAGTGGCCAATCTAGGTCATATGTACCTAGCAGTTTCCCCAAGAGACACAAGTTCCACAATGCTTGTACTGGGTCAAGCATTGATATCTTCGGTCACTTCTTAATAATGGTTTATGGACCTTTCCTCCATGAACTTGTCCAAACCTTATTTAAACCCAGCTACAGTAATAGCCTTTACTACATCCTCCGGTAACAAATTCCAGAGTTTGATTACACGTTGAGTGAAAAAATATTTTCTTTTATTAATCTTAAATAGTTTACCCTGTAGCTTCATTGCATGTCCCCTAGTCTTTCTATATTCTGATAAGGTAAACAATCGATCTATGTTTACCCGTTCCACTCCGTTCAATAATTTATAGACTTCTATCATATCTCCCCTCAGCCGTCTCTTTTCCAGGTTAAAGAGCCCTAACCTTTTTAGCCTTTCTTCATAGGAGTATCCTTCCATCCCCTTTACCATTTTGGTGGCTCTTCTCTGTACCTTTTCTAAAATCACTATATCCTTTATAAGATACGGCGACCAGAATTGCACACAATATTCAAGGTGCGGTCTCACCATGGAACGATATAGAGGCATTATAATATCTTTTGTTTATTTTCCATTCCTTTCCTTATCATACCTAGCATTCTATTTGCTCTCTTGGCCGCCGCTGCACACTGGGCCGAGGGTTTTTAACATGGTATCCACAATGACGCCTAAATCTTTTTCCTGTGTGGTGGTTCCTAATGTGGAACCTTGCATCGTGTAACCATAGTTTGGGTTGTTCTTCCCTAGGTGCATAACCTTGCACTTGTCCACATTAAATTTCATCTGCCATTTTGATGCCCAGTCTTCCAATTTATCAAGATCCTCTTGCAATTTTTCACAATCCTCTTGGGTTTTAACAACTTTAAATAGTTTTGTGTCATCTGCAAATTTGATAACCTCACTCGTTATTCCACTTTCCAGGTCATTTATGAATATGTCAAAAAGCAGCGGACCCAGCACAGATCCCTGGGGTACTCCACTATTCACCTTTCTCCATTGGGAAAATTGGCCATTTAGCCCTACCCTCTGCTTTCTATCTTTTAACCAGTTCCTGATCCACAATAGTACATTGCCTCCTATCCCATGACTCTTTAGTTTTGCCAAACGTCTCTGATGAGGGACCTTGTCAAAGGCTTTCTGAAAGTCCAGATACACAATATCAATTGACTCACCTTTGTCCACCTGTTTATTCACTCCTTCAAAAAAACATAACAGATTAGTAAGACAAGATCTTCCTTGTCTAAAGCCATGTTGGTTGTCTCCCATTAGGTTGTGACTATCTACATGCTGAGTAATTTTATTCTTTATGATGGTTTCTACCATTTTTCCCGGTACTGACGTCAGGCTCACCGGTCTGTAGTTTCCCGGATCACCCCTGGAACCCTTTTTAAAAATTGGTGTTACATTGGCGATCCTCCAATCTTCAGGTATTAGAGATGATTTTAATGATTTTTAATGACTATGCCAATGTCATCCTGCATGGTCTACCCAAGAGCATCCTCAACCCACTCCAATTGGCGATGAACTCAGCAGCCCGCATCCTCTGCGGTACATCCAGTAGAGACCACATCACCCCCATACTAACAGAGCTTCACTGGTTACCCCTACAAGCCAGGATAACCTACAAAGCACTTCTGCTATCCTTTAAAGCAATCAATCAAATAGCCCCACCTTCCCTCTCATCACTTATTATCAACACCCCCACGAACAGACTGAGAAGATCCGCAGCCGCCAATACCCTTGTCGTACCAAAGGAGTACACTAAATGTAACCAAACAACCAGAGACAGGGCCTTCACCTTATTCGCTCCAACTTGCTGGAATAATCTCCCTCCTCATATCCGATCAATAAAAGACCTCTCTCAATTTAGAAAGGCCCTCAAACACTACCTATTCTGTCATCATCTTTTAGGCCCTAACCCTACACCTCCTCCCCCCATCTCACAAATCACTCACACAGCCTCTGACATTCCAACAACATAGCCATAACAGAACACGAACTAGACGCTCTGCACACCCAAATTTATGACCCAATTTAACTGTAAATTTCCAGATGTAATTTATCTTTCTGTATATAGCTTGTATATAGTTTACCATGTTGTCTCCAAGTTACTGACCCTGTTATAATGTAAGCAAAAGACACTGTTATAATGTAAGCAAAGGACTGTTCTAATGCGAAATTTGTTATCTGTAAACCGCGCTGATACCAAAGAGCGCGGTATATAAAAACTGTAAAATAAATAAATAAATATAAATAAATGATAGTTGACAGATTACTGATAGCAGGTCTGCAATCTCATATTTCAGTTCTTTCAACACCCTTGGATGTATACCATCCGGCCCAGGTGATTTGCTACTCTTCAGTTTATCTAATAGTTGTAAGACATCTTCCCGATGTATCGATATTTCCTTCAATTCTTCCGCACCTTTAAATACCACTTCAGTCATGGGTAACATCCCTATATCTTCCTCAGTAAAGACTGAAGCAAAGAATTCATTCAGTCTCTCCGCTATCGCCTTGTCGCCTCTTAGTGCTCCTTTAACCCCTTTATCATCTAATGCACCAATTGACTGTCTCACAGGTTTTTTGCTACGCATGTACTTGAAAAGGTCTTTATTTCGCGTTTTTGCTTCCGCAGCAAGCTTCTTCTCAACCTTGAATAATTCCTTAAGAAGAAAAAGGGATGTTTCCCCTCAGGATGAAGCCATAATAGCAGCACAACAGTTGGTAGACTCTACAAGTCCTTTAACTAAATCTCAGATAGATGCATTTACAGGTACTGTTTGGTTCTCAACTTTTGGAGCCATAGCACCCACTAGAGAATATGGTACCCAGATTATGCGATTACAGGCAGTTGTTGAACTTACGGCCCTGGATCTCACAGAGGCTATTAGTGTGTTACAAGGTGCAGTAGACAAGGTGTCCACTTATGCAGCTCAGTATTGCATGGCTTTAGACTACCTACTAGCGAAGGAAAATGCCGTATGTGGCCTAATTTCTGATTTCTGTTGCAGTATGCTTGATGATGAAGGGAAAGTAGTGAAAGGTCTACTAGATAAGGTTAGGAATCGTACATTTGTATCAAGTAGTAGTTATGTAAGTTCTTTTTCTGATTTTATTGGGTCTGTTTCTTCTTTCTAGAATTTATTATCTAGGCCCCTGCAAGGCATATTAGCTTCATTATTTGGCTTATTAGGGATTATCATTTTAGGAACAATAATTCTTTGTGTAATATCTGCTTGCTGTAAGAAATCAGTGGAGACACTGACCCCTAAAATGATATTACAGGTTGACCCAGAAGCTAGCTACGATTCATTTTTAATACCGATGTCGGAGTTTTCTTATCTGTGAAATGATTCTTTACAGAATCAGAGGAAGGACTGAAAGAAAGCTTGATTGTACCGGGTTGGATACACAGTCAGGCCCTGTGTATAATATTATATTACTATAAGCCCTAAGAAAGAGTTAATATCATTTGTAGCTTCTTATTTAATACCATCCTTGAAAACTCTGTAGAAGAAATTGGGTGAAAGGTTTAGATAGCATAAACATTAGCCTATGTTATTAGAAAGATAAGTAAAAGGCAAGCTGTTTACCCAGCCTCTCCGTCTCACAGTCTCTGGTCAGAGATATCAAACTGTCAGTGTTAGAATTAATTAGAATTAAGGCCTACATAGTCATGCCTGAGAATATATGTATGTCTTTTCATGATTGTCTATGACGTGCATGCCTATAGAAAAGTATGTTATGAATATACGTAACACTAGACGTAGAATAGAATATGTATATTATGAATATACATGATGTGAGACGTAGAATAATAAAGTAAAATTATGCTGTGTAATGGAATCTTTACCTATAAATAAAGTGGCCTAAAGCTAGGATGTCAGAGTAAACATAGGCAAACGCCTAGCTTGCTCTCACCAAAGCTTTGGTTGATTTTATAATACAAGTGTGTTGTGTATTATTTACAGATGTGTGTATTATTTAAAGATTGTGATCAATTAACCTTCTCCTTGCTTTGTGTGTGGATTTCTGTGACCCAAGAGCCCTATCTGTTATAGGTGAGGGGAGGTGCAGAGTACACTTTCACTTTGGACGCATCATGCGAAGAGAGACATCATTAGAGAAAGACATCATGCTTGGCAAGATAGAAGGTCAACACAAAAAAGGAAGGCCAGCAATGTGATGGATCGATATAATAACAGCAGCTACAGTACCAGTCTGTCAACAATGAGCCGCCTGACTGAAGACCGAACACAATTTAAGATAGCTATCCAGAGGGTCGCCATGAGTCGGCTCCGACTCGACGGCACTTAACAACAACAACAACAGTGTAGCTGGGTTTAAAAAAGGTTTGGACAAGTTCCTGGAGGAAAGGTCCATAAACCATTATTAAAGTGGACCCAGAATATCACTGCTTGCCCCAGTACAAGCATTGTGGAACCAGTGTCTTTTGGGGAAACTGCTAGGTACTTGTGACCTAGATTGACCGTTGTTGGAAATAGGATTCTGGGCTTGATGAACCTTGGTCTGACCCAGTATGACATATCTTATGTTCTTATAACATCAGATCTACCACTAAAAAATCCCACAATACCTAGTTGAAAACAGACTTACTCCTTCTAGCATTAAAGATTGTTTTCAGAGAGAAAATCTAATGGAGTTTCAAACTGCCCTACTGACCTTCACAACACCAAGAAAACCCACCGAAAAGCACCAAAGAAAAATAGCCCACATAGAAACTCTCCTACCAATCAACACACTGGTGATGACACAGATACAAACAGCAGAGCCTTTCAGTGGGGTCTTTTGTATTTGCCCTGTATTATGCAAACAGCAGAGTGACAGAATCTGTGTTCCTGTGCTCCAGATCACTTAGCCTCTGTTTGTATTCTACTGTGGCAGATGCTGATGTTATGCTGGATAAAAGGCGCCAAGCCCATGAAGCAGTCTCTTAAAAACTGTGGGCAGGTTGGAAGAAGGAAGGCATCTAGCTCTTGGCTATGTAGGAACTTGTTTTGCTTGGAAATAGTGTGCTCCTGCCTACGGGACTTTGCCTGTTTTACAGTAGAATTGGGCTTACTGACCCACATCTAAGTTCTTTAACCTGGTTGCTATAGCCAATATTGACTTATTTTTACATTCTGTGTTTTAGCCATAAATTCACAAGAGAGACACTGCCCCGCTATGAGAAGAGTCTTTATACTGTGTATAGGGTGAACGTGCCTTAGTTAGTTGAGCAATAAGGCTTTTGAAAATTCTCTTTCGTAACAATGTTTGTATTGCGACATTTGTAACATTTTGATATGGTTTATAGTAACATAGTAAATGACAACAGATAAAGACCAGTATGGTCCATCTAGTCTGCCCAGTATTCAGTTTATTTTGATTTATGTTGTTTGAATGTCATTGTTACTCTGTTGCCACATTTGTCATACTTTGAGAGCCTGTCATGTATTGTATGTGGTTGGAGACTAGTTGTGATATAATCAGCACTGGCTTGTTTCATAAGATATATTTATTGGCAATATTGGGGTATTAAAGTATTATTTAGGATGAATATATAATTAAGAGGACTGAGCCAATTACCGAGTAGTTTTGGGTGACACTTTTGCTCATTAGTGATTATTGTTAGTGAGTATGGTCTCCAGCCCCATTCTGACAGCTCTTCTCTTTGACAGTGGGCATTGTTCTTAGCGGAATCTTTTACTTATGATCTTTTGAGGTTTTGGCTTGCTAGTGTGTAGATGGTCAGAAGGCAATAGTATTTTAGGTGTCTGAGTGTTCCTATCCCGCCTGCTCGCCCCTTTTTGTTTTTTTTCTTTTGGTGGATCCTTTTCTAAGGAGCAGTGTCATGGGAAGGACAAGGACCTTCAGCTGGTATATGTGCAGAGAGTATTTCTCTGATATCTGAAGGTTACTAATTCCTTTCTCAAGTCAGACTGTGGGTCCATGTAAGGATGATGTGATGGCTAAGTATTCCTTGGAGCACTGGATCAAGGAGGCCATTGTCTTAGTGTTTCTGTTGCAGAACAGGCCAGTTCTGGAGTGTGCATTTCACTCAATTGCAAGCATCCTTGTGGGCGAAGCACAGCTCAGTAGCCCCCTCAGAAATTTGTTGGGCAGCAATGTGGACATCATTTTCCACTTTTGTCAAGTATTTCTGCTTGAGTGTTCGCACTAGGGTAGACATGGATTTTGGCTCAGAGATCTTAAAAGCTGACGTGTTTTCTTCCATCCCTGTGGAGTCATATCTTTGGTATATCCAACTTGTCTGGACTGGTGTAGCAGGATGATATGATAGTTGACATTTCATTTACCAGATAATGTACTTTCCTTGAGTCCTGCTGCTGAGTCCAGGACCCACCACAGGAACCTTCTGGTCTCCTGTACTCTATGTGGTTGGCTTTGTGGGCTCATAATCTTCTGACAAGCCTTCTGTTGAAGCTGATCCTGTACATAATTATGCTCACAGGGAGAAAATGTGTATGGGGATTTGCTAGAAGATATAAGCAATATATTGCATTGAAAGGAGAAGTGCTACTGATAAATGATTTCAATATGCCATGGCAAATCCCTGCTGTGGCATCATTTAAAGTTAAGGAGGTCCTAGATTCTCTACAGGAAGAACTATTCCAGCAACTGGTAACAGAATTCACATGTGAAGAGGTTTTTCTGGACTTGGTGCTTACCAATAGGAGAAGTGTTTCTGATGTCATAGTGGGAGATCATTCAGTGAACAAGAGATGGTGTTGTTAAGTATTAGGACTAGGGCTGATAAAATTCATTCAAAAGTGAAGTTCTTAGACTTTAGGAAAACTAACTTTGCCAAGATGGGACAATACCTCAAGGAGTTGTTAGGGGGATGGTGATAGCTGGGTGATGTAGAAAAGCAATGGGCAAAACTGAAAAAGGATATTTTAAGGGCAACAAACCTTTTTGATAGAAAGGTAAATAAATGTAAAAGTAAAATGAGGCCACTATGGTTTTCAAAAGAAGTAGGTGATAAGGTGATGAAAAAGAGGGTGACCTTAATAAAATACACAAGACCACATAGAGAGGAAGACATGCATCTATATTTGGAAAAACTTAGAGAAGCTAGGAAAGTAGTCAGGAAAGCAATGATACAAAAAGAAGAAGAGACAGCCAATGCAATAAAATGGGTGCTAAGACATTTTTCAGATATGTTAGTAAGAGGAGGAAGGGCAAAAGTGGTACTGTCAGACCAAAGAGTAAAAACTGATGAGGATAAAGTGGAATTGCTGAACAAATATTTTTGTTCTGTGTTCACTGATGAAGGGCTAGGAGCAGGACATCAGAAAATTCCCAGAAATAGGAAAATAAGTGATTGGGATCTTGAACAGTTTTCAGAAGACTGTTTGTGAGGAACTAGCTAAACTAAAAGTAGACAAAGTTATGAGACCAGATGGGGTACAATCCGAGAACATTGAAGTAACTTGGGGATGTTCTAGCGATTCCACTGACTGACCTTTTCAATGCTTATTTGGAGTCAGGAGTTGTCCAAGAGGATTGGAGAAATGCACATGTGGTCCTTTTATAAAAAAGTGGAAGTTAGGATGAGGTTGAAAACTACAGCCGATTAGTCTAACTTCTGTGGTCAGTAAATTGTTGGAAACACTGCGCAGAGAGCAGTGGCTGCCATCGGAGGGTGTGAGCGGGAGCTCCTGCTCACCTCCAGAGGCTGCCAATCATTAGCTCTTCACAACGGCTTTAAAACCGCCGCTTCTGAGGCACTCCCACACTTTGCGGGCCTGCGCCTGAAGGCCTCACCAGAGGGCCCTTTGGCATCACCCCTTAGGCTTGGGACCATGGCATGAAACTGTGGCAAAAGAACAAAAAAGAAAACAAAAACATTGATCACAATTGTCTTCCTGGTATCCACTGGCTGAAACCTGCTGTTTCCTCCCCTCTTTTTTCCTCTTATCTCTGTTGACTGTCACTTTATCTCTTATTTTTTCCTATCTCATAAATTGAGTTCTTTTCCTGCTTTCTGTAATATTGATGTATTATTGTAAACTGCTCTGATACTTTGGCCTGGGCGGTATATCAAATGTAACTTAAAGATTAAAAGAGAGAATGGTGAGGTTTCTGGAGTCAATGGATTGCAGGATCTGAAGCAGCATGGGTTTTTCCCAGAAGTAGATCCTGTCAAACAAATCTGATTAATTTCTTTGATTGGGTGACTGGGGAGTTGGACTGAGGGAGAGCCCTAGATGTGGTGTACTTAGATTTCAGTAAAGCCTTTGACACCATTCTGCACTGGTGGCTTATAAACAAACTGTTTAATGTACATTGCCACATTAAAATTACAATGTAAACCGCTTTGACTATAATGATAAAGTGGTATAATAAAACCTGTTAAATAAATAAATAAATAAAACAGAGCACCCTAGAGATGGGCCCTAAAGTGACTGACTGAGTTAGAATTTGGTTGAGTGGGAGGCAACAAAGGGTACAGGAAAATGGAGCTCACTCTGAGGAGAAGGAGGCTACTAGTGATATGCCACAGGGATCTGTTGCAGATCCAATTCTTTTTAACATCTTTGTTAGTAATAATGTGGAAGGGCTGTCGGGTAAAGTTTGCCTCTTTGCGGATTAAACAAAAATCTGCAATAGAATAGACCCCCAGGAAGGAGTAGATGACATGAGGAGGGATCTAGCTAAGCTTGAAGAATGGTCAAAAATTTGGCAACTGACATTTAATGCTAAAAAATGCAGAGTCATGCATTTGGGCTGCAAAATTCCAAGGGAGTAGTACAGTATAGGGGGTGAAATACTTCTGTCCATGAAAGAAGAGCGGGACCTGTGTGTGATTGTTTCTGATGAACTTAAAGTGGCTAAATAGGAAGAAAAAGTGACAGCAAAAGCCAGAAACATGTCTGGGTGCACAGAGAGAGGAATGGCCAGCAGAAAAAAGGAGATGATAGTGCCACTGCATAAGTCTTTGGTGTGACCTCATTTGGAGTATAGTGTGCAATTCTGGAGCCCGTACCTTCAAAAGAATATAAATAGAATGAAGTCAGTGCTGAGGATGGTTGCTAAAATGGTTAGTGGTCTTCGTTATAAGGCATATGAGGACAAACTTGTAGATATTAATATGTGCATGTTAGAGGAAAGGCAGGATATAGAAGATATGATAGAGATATTTAAATACCGTCTTGGCATAAATGCACAAGAGGAGAGCCTTTTTCAATTTAAAGCAAGCTCTGCTACGAGGGGACATAAGATGAAAGTGAAAGGAATAGTCTCCCAGCAGAGGTAGTAGAGATGATGACAGTATGTGAGTTCAGGAAAGCATGGGACAAACACAGAAGATCTTTAAAGAAAAAAATGGGGACTATTGTAGTTGATATGGAAGGGCACACTAAATAGGTCATGTGGTCTTTTTTTGTTGTCATGTTTCTAGGTTTCTGTTTCCTGGTCTGTTAAATCTTGTTATCTTACTGAGGTTGTGTGAGGCTGGAGATTCATGGCCATATGCTTGGGTATGGATAGTGATTCTGACCCTAGAAGACACAGAGTAGTTACTCACCTGTAACAGGTGTTCCCCAGGAGCAGCAGGAATCAGTCCTCACATATGGGTGTCATCGGTGCCGATGAAGCCCCAGCGGAGCATTTACCCAGCTTTCTATGAAAGCCTTTGGGAATGCAGGCACGCATGCGCGGTTCCCTTCCCGCCTAAAGGTGCCATCTTACCTCTGTCAAATGACATAGCTAAGAACAGCACACAAAAATGAAAAAATGAACTATGTACAACTGCAACTCCAAGAGGAGGAGGGAGGGTTGTGAGGACTGATTGCTGCTGCTCCTGGAGAACACTTGTTACAGGTGAGTAACTACTCTTTCTCCAGGACCAAGCAGGAAGTCAGTCCTCACATATGGGTGACTCCCCAGCTCTGGGCTACCGAGGAACCCAGGCTGAACAAGAGAACTCCCTCTAGTCTCAGCAGCAAAGAAAGGCTTTTCAAGGACACAACCTCCACCGGTAGCCCAACAGAGGGCAGGAGGGCAGGAGTTGCCTAAACCTCAAAGAGATTCCGGAGTACTGCCTGGCCAAAAGCTCTGTCCCTGGGACTCCCTCTCCAGACAGTAATGGGCAGCAAAAGTCTGGCTTGAAGACCAAGTTGCAGCCCTGCAGATGTCTACCAAGGGCACAGAACAGAGATGAGCCACTGAGGCAGCCATTGCCCTGACTCGGTGGGCCGTAACCCAACCCTGCAAAGGAAGGTCAGCCGCCTTGAAAGCCCAGGTGATACAGTCAGCCACCCAGATGGACAAGGTACGCTTGGACACAGCCAAACCCAACTTATTGGGGTCAAAGGATATGAAGAGCTGAGTATTTATTTATTTTTATTTATTTAACATCTTTTATATACCGCGCTATTGTCATCAGCTCGGTTTACATGGAACAAAACATATGCATACATAGAACTGAAAAATGCATTTTACAGGTAACAGGGTTTTTTAAACTTGGGAATAACAGGGTAAAGCTATATAAACTAGCTAACTATTTACAGAATATTCAAGTACGTTATTCAAATCTGGATATATCAATTGGATAATGTCATAGTGGGAAAGTGGCTGTAATATACTTTCATGTGCAAAAGATTAGATTGGGAAATAGCTTTGGAAGAGATGATGTTTGAGGCTTTTTCTGAATTGCGTTAGGCTATTGATAACTCTCAGTTCTAGTGGAAGGGCATTCCAGGCTATTGGGGCATGGATACTGAAGGCTCTTTTAGTTGTTTCCTTCGTATATCTGGCTGTTTTTTTTAGGGATTATTAGTGTATTTATTGCAATTGACCTTCTAGATCTATTGGGAGCCTGTGGGTGTACAAGGTTGGTAATGGTTAATGGTGCTTGCTTGTTTATGGTTTTGAAAGTAGTGATTAATATCTTGTAGTGGATTCGTGCTTTGGTTGGTAGCCAGTGGAGTCTTTTTAGGATTGGGGTTATGTGGTCTGTCTTTGATACTCCTTCAAGTACTCTGGCAGCAGTGTTCATCGCCAGTTGGAGAGGATTTAATGTTGCTTGAGGGAGTCCGTAAAGAATTGCATTTGAAAAGTCAATGTGGGGCATTATCAGGGCTTGATAGATGGTTCTGAAATCTGAGGGTTCCAGTAGGGGTCGCAGGTGGCGCAATGTGCGTATCTTGTGATATATTAATTTTGTTATGTTTTTTATGTGGGCTTTCATGTTGAGGCGCTGGTCGAGGGTTATACCTAGGTAGCGTAATGTAGGTTTTACTGTTAATTCAATATCGTTTATCTTTAGGGAGGTAGGGGGTGTGAAGTTTTGGTTCCTTGTTATAAACATCACATCAGTCTTGCTATGGTTGATTTTCAGATTTTGGGAGAAGAGCCAATCTTCTACTGCTTCGAAGCATGCTATCAATGATGTATAATCGGGTTGGTTGATGGAGAATGGCATGTATAGTAGAATGTCATCTGCATATGCTAAACAGGTGACATTAAAGGAACGAATGAGGTCACAAATGGGTTGCATGTATATGTTAAACAATAACGCTGACAGAGAAGAACCTTGTGGTACCCCTTGATCTTGAAGAAATGGTTCAGAAGTGGTTTCGTCGATTCGTACTTGTTGCCAGCGGTTTGTTAGATAGGATATACACCAATCTAGTGCGGCTCCAACTATTCCTTTTTCCTTAAGACGGTTGATAAGTATTTGGTGGTTTACTGAGTCGAATGCCGCTGAGATGTCCATGAATATAAGTATGAATCCTTGGTGAATGTTATCCATTCCTGTGATTAGGGTGTTGAATAGTGTTATGAGAAGGGTCTCAACTCCGTGAGATTCTCTAAAGCCGTGTTGTGCAGGGTCAAGTGGAGCTTCAGAGTCTATGTGTTGTTGTATTTGCCTTTGGACTACTTTCTCAATTATCTTCGCTAGGAGTGGGATACTGGATATTGGCCTGTAGGATTCTACTTTTAGAGGGTCTAATTTGTTGTTTTTTAGTAATGGTCTAATTGAGGTTTGTTTGAGGCTTTGAGGAAAGGTTACAGTTGAGAAAGATTGTTCAAGGATATTCTGTATAAAGAAGCTTATTTCATGTTTGAGATTTTTTATCCAGGCTGCCGGGCAGGGATCGCTTGCAGCAGTGGTGGCATTTATTGATGCAATAGTATTTTCAATTTCTTTGATTGATAGTGTATTAAATTTAGTCAGGGTGGTTGACTGTGAATACTTATCATTCTTTGTTGGTCCAGAGGTACAGATGTTGGATGTTTTTGTCATCTTTGACTTTAGGTATATAGCATATTCTTGAGGGTGTATTGTTTGTATTTGTTGAGGTGTCGGTTCCTTTGCCATTGTTCTTACAATGTTGAAGAGATCGTGATGTTTATTTAATGATTTCTTTAGTAGGTTAGTATGGTATTGTTTCCTTCGATCTGCTATTTCTTGATGGTGCTTTTCTAAGTATTTGCAGTACTCTGTGTATGCTTCATTAGAGCGTGATCTTCTCCAGTATTTCTCGAGTTTTCGAAGATGTAGGAGGAATGTTCTTAGCTCCTTGGAGTACCAAGCTACATGTGTACGTTGGTTGTTCTTTTTCGCTTTGTTTGATGGTTGTGAGTTGGATCTGAGAGATTGCTCCCAAGTGTTGATTAGATTATCCAGGTCGGGTTTAGATGCTTGTAGTGTTGGGAGAAGATTATTAAGTATTTCCTCTTTGACAAAGGGGCGAAACCTCCTAGATGTTGGTTTATCATGAGTAGGTTTGGGGTTAGATGGACTGGAGGAGTTGGGGATTTTGAATAAAATTAGACTATGGTCGGACCAAGGTACTGGTATTATGGATAGGTCATAGTTATGGTTGGTGTCTGATGTAGCTTGTGGGACAAATATCAGGTCAAGGGTGTTTCCCATATTGTGAGTGGGGTCTTTGACTATTTGGTTGTATCCAAGGTTGTCAATTGCTTCTATAAATGCTGTAGTTTGCGAGTCCTGAAGGGAGGGGAGGTTGAAATCTCCCAGTATCCAATTATATAGTTTTGGCTTTTCTGTGTTGCAGGCAAGGTCAACTATCGATGGCAGATCATCAGCTGATGATGTAGGAGCTCTATAAACTAGGCTGATTGAGTGCACATTGTTTGATATGTTTAGTATATTTAGGTGTGCTGAACTAATACTGTTGTTAATTTGAAACTGTAGTTGGTTGTTAGAGATAATAAGTACTCCGCCTCCTCTTTGTTGGTTCCTATGGCACGTGTGAATAGAGAATCCTGGCGGTAGCATCTGGTTAAGAATGACATTGTCAGAATCTGTTAGCCAGGTTTCTGTGATCAACAAGATGTCAAGGTTATGTGTGGTGATGAGATTAGACATCAGAGGCCATTTTGTGCGAATAGATCTTATATTGATAAGAGCACAGTGTAATGGTGGATAGTATTGTTGTTTTGGTTTAGGTTTTTTGGTGATCTGAAGGGCAATATGAAGTAGATGTGAGTGATGTGTATGGTTAACGTTTGTTTGATTTATGTAAGTCTTGTTTGACCATCTCTTCCAATTATAACTTAATATTGGTATGGATTGTTGGTCATCGTTAAAGGCACTCGCTTGGCCAGATAGTGCAGTGAGAAGGTAGGTGATGGTAATGGTTACTAATGTGTGTATCTCTAAGGAGAACATTGTGTGTTCTGAGGAGCTGTGGTGTTGCTAGTTGTGGATGTTGCAGACTGAGGGCTTGGGTTGTAGTATTTGTGGCTAATATTGATGGGGCCGTAATTATGGTGAAACAGGGTATCAAAGTATGATTATATGTTGAGAAGACCAGTATTTGCAAATTTATGGGTGATGATAACAGTGTGACGCTCTATCTAGTGCTAGCAGTATGGCTTTCTGGGTAATAACATCAGTATGTCTCTCTAGCTACTGACAACAGTATATTATGGAGTGATGATACAGTATGTAACAATAGTAACTAATAACCGTATGCCTCTCTGGCTACTGGCAACAGTATAACTTTTGGATTATGGCAACAGTATGTCTCTATCTACTGACAACAGTATATAAATTCTGGATAATAGCGACAGCAAATTCTATCTGGTTCAAGGGAACAATAGTTACAACTAGTGAGTAAGGCAACGATATATATCTCACTAATGTGAAACAGTGTATATTTTATAACTAAATTGGGATATTTAGTGACTTGCTGACATGGGGTACTTATGGTTACTAACAATAGTAATCAAGGCTTTAAGGGAATGCGCAAGAATCAGTTACATCATAGGTTCCTTTTTTGTTTTGGTATACTTGCTGTGCTCGGAGTGTGATCCAACTTCAGCGGGGGAGCGAGCTCTACCGTGAGGGAGCTCAAGCTGCTCGATTTTGCTTGGGTTTCAGATGTCGATTTTATGTTGTTGAGGTGTTAAGTAAGCGCTTCTTTTCGCCTATCGTGTCCCGCCTAAAGGGCCACGCCAAAGGGCCCTCTTGCGAGGCCCTCAGGCGCGGGCCCGCAAGGCGCGGGCGCGCTTGCGCGCGGCTGTTCTTTTATCTGCCCTCAGGGACCTCCCACGGCCCGGATTGGACCGGAGTTGCAGGAGCAAGGCAGATCTCCTCGTTGCTCGACCCCGACTGGGGAGCTGACTTGTGCGGCGGGAAAGGGCTTTTCTCCTGCCCGAGGCTGTTCTTTTATCTGCCCTCAGGGACCTCCCACGGCCCGGATTGGACCGGAGTTGCAGAAGCAAGGCAGATCTCCTCGTTGCTCGACCCCGACTGGGGAGCTGACTTGTGCGGCGGGAAAGGGCTTTTCTCCTGCCCGAGGCTGTTCTTTTATCTGCCCTCAGGGACCTCCCACGGCCCGGATTGGACCGGAGTTGCAGGAGCAAGGCAGATCTCCTCGTTGCTCGACCCCGACTGGGGAGCTGACTTGTGCGGCGGGAAAGGGCTTTTCTCCTGCCCGAGGCTGTTCTTTTATCTGCCCTCAGGGACCTCCCATGGCCCGGATTGGACCGGAGTTGCAGGAGCAAGGCAGATCTCCTCGTTGCTCGACCCCGACTGGGGAGCTGACTTGTGCGGCGGGAAAGGGCTTTTCTCCTGCCCGAGGCTGTTCTTTTATCTGCCCTCAGGGACCTCCCACGGCCCGGATTGGACCGGAGTTGCAGGAGCAAGGCAGATCTCCTCGTTGCTCGACCCCGACTGGGGAGCTGACTTGTGCGGCGGGAAAGGGCTTTTCTCCTGCCCGAGGCGTTCTTGTCTCTGCCCTCAGGGACCTCCCACGGCCCGGATTGGACCGGAGTTGCAGGAGCAAGGCAGATCTCCTCGTTGCTCGACCCCGACTGGGGAGCTGACTTGTGCGGCGGGAAAGGGCTTTTCTCCTGCCCGAGGCTGTTCTTTTATCTGCCCTCAGGGACCTCCCACGGCCCGGATTGGACCGGAGTTGCAGGAGCAAGGCAGATCTCCTCGTTGCTCGACCCCGACTGGGGAGCTGACTTGTGCGGCGGGAAAGGGCTTTTCTCCTGCCCGAGGCTGTTCTTTTATCTGCCCTCAGGGACCTCCCACGGCCCGGATTGGACCGGAGTTGCAGGAGCAAGGCAGATCTCCTCGTTGCTCGACCCCGACTGGGGAGCTGACTTGTGCGGCGGGAAAGTAGCCCTTCTATGCCCCTGCGTACAGTCAAGGTAGAAGGATAAGGCCCTCCTACAGTCCAGAGTATGCAGGACTGCTTCAGCCTGACTTGCATGAGGCCGAGGGAAGAATGTTGGAAGAACCACCTCCTGATTGAGGTGGAAAGAGGAGACAACCTTTGGGAGGAACTTTGGATGAGTCCTGAGGACTACCCTGTTCCTATATATCCTAGTGTAAGGCCTATCACAGACCAGTGCCTGAAGCTCACTCACTCGCCTAGCCGAAGTAAGGGCTATCAGGAAGAGTGTCTTCCAGGATAGGAAGCATAGTGGACAAGTAGCCATCGGCTCAAAAGGTGGGCAAGTCAGTTGCTGCAAGACCACATTCAACTCCCACTCAGGGGCAGGAGGACAGATAGGAGGCTTGAGCAAAAGCAAACCCCTGAGGAAGCGGGACACCAAGGGGTGACCTGACAAAGAATGTCCTTCCACCAGAGAGTGGTGAGCTGCTAGAGCAGAGAGGTGGACCCGAACAGAATTGGACTTAAGTCCCTGATTTGATAAGTGCAGTAAGTACTGAAGCACTACTGGTACAGTACAGGAGAAAGGATCCTCTGTACGTAGCTGACACCACACAGAAAACCTTTTCCATTTGAGAGCATAGGTTTTCCTAGTGGACTGTTTCCTAGAGGCTAAGACAACCTCCTCAACTTCCTGAGGTAGGTCCCAGGGAGCCAAAACTACCCTTGCAGCCTCCAGGCCATCAAATTGAGAGCTTTGAGATTGGGATGCAGAAGGGAACCCTGATCCTGTGAGAGAAGGTTGGGTTGCAACCCCAGAGGTAGTGCGGGATCCACCGCCAGTTGAAGCAGAAGTGGAAACCAAGGCTGTCTTGGCCACCTGGGAGCCACCAGCAGGACCGAGGCCTTGTCCTGAAGAATCTTGAAGAGAGTCCGGGCCACCAAGGGCGTGGGAGGAAACGCATACAGGAGGCCCTGAGACCAGGGAATCAGAAAAGCATCCGCTGTTATCCTCAGAGGATGTGGTTGCCTGGAGCAGAACTTTGGCAGTTGCTTGTTCAGTGGGCTGGCAAAGAGATCTATCAAAGGGAGACCCCATTTCAGGAAGATCTTCTGAACTACTAAAGGATGCAGCTGCCACTCGTGTGGCTGCAGAATCCTGCTCAACCTGTCGGCCAGGCAATTTTCTTGGCCTGGAAGATACACAGCCCTGAGGAGCATGTTGTGCTTGAGGGCAAAGGAACAAAGGTCTTGAGCCTCTCGACAGAGGAGTCTGGATCCAGTGCCGCCCTGTTTGTTCACATAAAACATGGCTACCTTGTTGTCTGTTTGAACCAGGACAGATTGATGAGCCAGGGCAGGAGAGAAAGCTTTGAGGGCTAACCGAATAGCTCTGAGTTAGAGGAGATTGATCTGTTGTGCAGCCTCCCAAGGAGTCCACAGGCCCTGGGTGCACTTGCTCAGACAATGAGCTCCCCAGTCCTGCAGAGAGGCGTCTGTGGTCAGTACCACAGTGTAGCCAGGAATATGAAAGGGCACCCCTTCCAGGAGATTCGGGGGGTGCAGCCACCAGGTGAGGGAGTCCAGAAATGGTCTGGACACCCTTATCCTGTCTGAGGCTGCCTGTGGCCTGTGACCACTGAGTCCGAAGGCACCACTGTGCAGGCCTCATATGGAGCCTGGCATTGGGGGTCACATGAACTGTCGAAGCCATGTGGCCAAGCAGCCTCAGGCAGAGTCTGGCGGAGACCAAAGACCTGCTGAGGAATTGATTTGCCCAGGATATCAGCCTTTGGGCTCTGTCCCTTGGCAAGAATGCCTTTGCCAGGGTAGAGTCCAGCCTTGCCCCTATGAATTCCAAGTTCTGGGAGGGGAGCAAAGTGGACTTTGCGAAGTTTATGACAAATCCCAGGCTTTGAAGAAGAGCAATAGTTCTGAGGGTGGCTTGTCTGGCCTCTTGGCACGTCTGACCCCTGATGAGCCAGTCGTCCAGATAGGGGAAGACAAAGATTCCCTGATTTCTCAGGTAGGCCGCCACCACCGCCAAGCACTTTGTGAAGACTCTGGGGGCGGAGGTGAGGCCAAAAGGCAGCACTCTGTACTGATAATGGTTTCCTCCCACAATGAACCTGAGGTACTTTCTGTGGTCAGGATGAATGAGGATGTGAGTGTACGCATCCTTTAGATCTAAGGAGCATAGCCAATCTCCCTGCTGGAGGTAGGGCAGAAGTGTTCCAAGAGTAAGCATCTTGAACTTTTCCTTCTCCAGGAACTTGTTGAGGTTCCTGAGGTCCAGAATGGGTCAAAGGCCACCGGTTCTCTTGGGCACCAGGAAATACCTGGAGTAGAATCCGTGACCTTGCAAGTGGGGAGGCACAGGCTCCACCTCCCTGTCCACCACCAGACCTTGAAGCTCTCGAAGGAGAAGGTCTGTGTGCAGGGGAGGCCTTGGAGGCTCCCCTGGAAAGTAAGGAGGAGGCAGTTGGTGAAAATGCAGAGCATAGACCCTTTGGACTATGTCCAACACCCAACTGTCCAGGTGATGAGGGGCCACTGGTGGGCAAAGAGGGCGAGGCGACCTCCTGTGCAGGGTTGGGAGAGCAGGGAAGGAGAGGCTAAACTCAAGGAGTCAAAAACCCCCACCCTGCTGAGTGGTAGCAGGGGCCGGAGGCTTGGGAGTCCTCTGCCTACGGGGCCCATTACCCTGCCCCTTGGCTTGCTGACCCTGGGGGGCAGCTTGGGCAGCCTGATATTGACGGTACTGTTTGTAGGCAGTGCTCTTCCTTGGGAAAAGGGCTTTTTACCCGAGCCCTCCTTTTTATGAGAAGGGGCAGAGGTCTTCCTAGACAGCCTTGTCCGTGTAAGGTGCTCTGTTTTGAGCTGAGCGGCCTTCTCGGTCATGGGCTTGCCAAAAAGGTTTTCACCTTGGCAAGGGACATCGACCAACTTGTCCTGAACAAGGTCCAATGACTGCAGCCATGCCTGGCGTCGAGACGCGATGCCGGCTGCCGCAACTCGGGCCGAAGCCTCAAAGCCATCGTAGGCAGCGTGGGATATGAACTTCGAGCAGTCTCGAATCCCCGAGGACAAGGACTTGAATCTCTGCAAGGGTTCCCCGGAGAGTCCAGCAGAGAACCCGGCCAACTCCTTGGCCAGGTCCCGCAAGTATATGCCCATGTACAGCTGGTACGACTGGACACGGCAAGCAAGCATCGAGCCCTGGAAGCACTTTCTACCGACGCCATCGAGGTTTCGGGCCTCCCTGCCAGGGGGCACCGCGGAGTGCATCTTCTGGCTCTTCAGACGATGCATGGCCGATTCCACAACCATAGAATGGTGTAGTAGCTGTGTCTTTTGAAAGCCAGGGCTCTTTCTGAGTCGATAGATCAAGTCGACTCGCTTGCTGAGAACCGGTGCCGAGGCTGGTGCCTCCCACATACGGAAGAGGAGCCGTTCCAGCATCAGAGGAACCGGGACAGTAAAGGCCTCCTTCGGAGGAGAGTCATACTGCAGCGCCTCGAGCTCCTCAGCTCGAGGCTCTTCCTCGGGTTCCACCGGAATAGCCAAGGCAGTGGCCATATCCCGGACGAACTCCGAGAACCGAGTATCCTCCGGAGGGGATCTACTCCGGGGCTCAGACTGCGGTGAGTCTGACGGGACGCACCGAGTCTTGAATGTATCGGGGGACTCCTCATCCTCCGTCTCCCAGGCGGACTCATCCGATGAGAAGTCAGGGTCCGACCCCGCGGGGCCCGGGAGCACCAGCCCCGACGCCGGAGGCACCGGCATCGACGCCCTCGGCACCGGCGTTGATGCCCTCGGTCCCGAACGGGATGTCGAGGGAGACTGCGACCGAGGTCGACTTCGAGCCATGATGGACTCGAGTATCGGCTCGGTCTCTGGGGTCGACTTCGAAGTCGATGTCCCAGTGTCAGGGCAGATGCGCCAGACAGGCTGGCCATCAGTGCCCGCTGCTGCTCCATGAAGGCAGATAGTCTGCTCTCCAAGGCTGTCATCCTGAGACTCAGCTCGGGAGATGCAGCAGCCACCGACTCGGGCCCCGGCGGTGCCGGGCCTGATGTCGGCTCTCTGGGAAGAGAGTCCTCGAGGACTATGGGGCTTACGTGTCCAGGACTCTGGCTCCACATGAGGAACTTTGGCAGGCTTCTCTTGTTCCACGGGCCCGGGACGACGGTAGGGGGTCTTAGACCTGGCCCTCGAGGAGCCAGGGACCTCCTCCGATGACGCCCTCGCGAGCCGCTTGTTCCTCTTACGTTCCCGGTCGGGGGACCCCCTGTCCGAGGAGCTTCGACGGCGCTCGGGATCAGAATCCTGAGATGTCGAGGCCTCAGACGAGGTCTGGGCCTGGCCGGAGGCTGAGTCCGAGAAAAGCCTTTCTTTTTGCTGCTGGCGACTTTGGAGTGCCTTGGAAGACATCTTCCCACGTGGCCCGCACGACTTAGGGTCGTGATCAGGGCCGAGGCACCGAAGGCAGCAGTCTTGTGTGTCAGTGAGAGACATTAATTTCTTACACCGATCACACTTTTTAAAACCACTGGAAGCCATCGGGGAAAAAAGAGTCCCCGCGAGGTCAAAGGACCGGACATCCAGGGAAAAAAGGGCGCGAATGCCAGCCACGAAGGGCAAAAACCGAAAAAGAAGAATCGGGCTCGATACCAGCGTACCGAACCTGGCGGGAGGGGAACCGGCATCGAACCGGGAGAAAAAATAGCGATAATCGCTGAAAAAAATCTACTTTTAACCGGGAGGACAGGACACACGTCCAGTGGGCTTCTCAGAAAAAAAGAGACTGAGGTAAGATGGCACCTTTAGGCGGGAGGGGAACCGCGCATGTGTGCCTGCATTCCCAAAGGCTTTCATAGAAAGCTGTGGAAATGCTCCGCTGGGCCTTCATCTGCGCCGAAGACACCCATATGTGAGGACTGACTTCCTGCTTGGTCCTGGAGAAAGATTGATAATGCCATGATGATGTCATAAGATGGAACTTTTCTTTATCTCCACATCTGCTGTTAGAGAGACACAACCCACTTATCTGGACTGGTCTAGCAGGACTCAAGGAAAAGATATTAAGTAAAATATCACCTTAACTCTTCTCAATCAAATCTTATAACTGAGATTCAGAAACTGAGCACAAATAAATTAAACGTGAGCCTTCCTTGGAGGTTAGACATAGTGGGAAAATTAAGCACTCATTTATTCTTAGAATGGGTGAAGTTTTCTAATGCCTTGTAGTGCTAAGCAAATGATAAGTAACAGTAGTTGCAGTAATGCTTCAGTTTAATGATGCAGTATGTGATAAGGAAGCTTATCATAGCTCAGGAAGGAGCTATAGAAAAGGTGAAGTGTCTCTGAACAAGCAACCTGTCAGTTCTGGTAGAAATAAGAAAACAGAATTTTTCCATAAAAGACTACCAGTCCCAGAATGCACCAGGTTTCCAACAGCCATTAGAGGAGCTGAAGTGGGGAAATGTGTGTTCAATCAGGAGGGCTATGAGGTAATCCCTAAGCACTCATCTCAAAGGGCAGGGCCTGATTCAGCACAGCTGCGCTGTGCTAGGGTGGAGCATTCATCTAAGCAGAATAAAGGTAGAGTTTATTCTACAGAGAATCATCTTCATGATCTTGGACAGCTTCATCATCTGGAGGATCATCAGAAGCAGAAGCCAGAGCGGACGGACAGAGAGGGCAAGAAACCCTTTGGAAGAAAGAAGAGAAAAGCATTTGGGAGGTCTAAAGGAGTCCAGAGCAGTACGCATACTGGGAGACATTCAAAAGGCTAGCATACACCATTGGACTGGGGAAAACCAGAGGAGTGGTGCTGCAGAGCTACGAATCTCCAGACGGTACCTGTGAGGGAGACGGCTGCACTTGGAAGGGACCCTAGGACCCGTGCCAGAAGGTATATGAAGAGAGCCCCAGTGTCCAGGGATCTGGATTGGAAGGCTGGACATAAGAACTGGACTACATACTGGCCAGGCTATTTAGAGAGGAACTCTAACAGCAATGGAAGCTCAGGTATGAACACTGATCTATGCCCTAGCTATACCCTTGAAAGACAGCAGGGAAACAAGTATTCTCCTGAGAGTGCTCCATTGAGAAACTCCTCTGTGCCAATCCATGATATTGAACCCATGATTGTTGAAGAAGGGGGAGCGGTTATAGATACAGGCTGTGAATACATGGATTGCTCTCTGTCTAAACTCCTTTGGTAATTTACTGTTACAAAGTACAACCATCACAAAGAAATACAAACTTGTTCTTTTAAATCTACTCAGAAAAGCTCCTGAGTAGGATTTGAGCCAGGCAGTAGAAAGTAAGCCAGCTAAGGGGTTTAGCTGGATAACTGCTAGCAATTGAGCCTTACCTAATTGCTTGTGAGCTCTGAGGGAATCACTTCTGAATCTATGTGTGAAGATATAAGAAGTTAACCTGAAAAGAACAGTTTTTCCCTTCTTTGTGGGTTTTGCTTGTTGTTTGAAGCATTGCTAAGGAAATATTAGCTAAAGTCTACAGAAAAGACCATTCTGTTACCATCGTGGTCTTTATCCTTTTGATTTAATTGCCTGACAAGTTCAGCTGTTGTTTTCCTGATTTTGTTTTTCTAAGTTTAACACTGAAAGCAAGTATCCTGTTTTATGTGCTACCAAGCATATCTGTGTTGGGAGAAATAACCCCATAAATAAATATCTTATTGGCTTTACACTCAAGCACAACTAATTATTGTGAGCGGCTATGTCTGGTGTGAATGGACTACATTTCCCACAATCCCTTGCAAATCATATTAATATATGCCTTTGCCAAGACTGTGAACATTCTCACCCAGGCACCCGTCTGACAAGTATCAAACTATCCCTAACAGTGCCTCCTCCTGTGGCTTGTAAAGTCAAAACATGCTGATCCAATGACCTTATATTTTTAGCTACAGTCTCAACAAGCCAGATTTTTGATAAGTTTGCAACACTGCCAGCATGGGTCCTGTGGTAGGAGGTGCACTAAAGCATGCAGCACCACACCACATGGGGGCGCCCACCCCATGTTTCAAGGGGGCTGGAAACACCACTGCACTACATAGATACTTCCACTGAATATCTGGTTTCAGTTTGCCTGCAGGCTCAATATGGGCCTAGTGTTACCAACCAGCTGGTTTTCATATAGCCAGACTGGCTGCTGGCAGACCTTTAATACCAGCAATAGAAAAGCCAGCTTTTCCCTGCAGTAGTGCTAAACCATTGAGATTTAAACTTACCAGACATCCCCGATTTTCAGATGGTATCCCCGACTCCATGGACTACAAATACCTCATTCACAATTTCAGTGGAGACATTTGTACACCCCTCTGATGCAGCACATGTGACTTTTTCTTGATCCTCCCTCTCCCAGACCTTTTTTCCCTTCCTCCATCAATGTTGCAGCAGGAACAACGCTCAACAGAGCGTCAACTTCCTGTGCTGGCTTCACATGGCACAGGAAGCTTGACAGCCACAGATCGCTAGTCCTGTTGTCAGCATGCACGGAGGGAGATTATTTTGCATCAAGTACTGCACCGAAATGGAGTGTCTGCTTCTATTATTATTATTATTATTATTACAGTTGCTTATATACCGCACTATTCGGCATCAGCGCGGTTTACAGAATAACAAAATGACCAAAACACACAGTCTGTTTGGTTTTACATCGAACAGGGGTACAAACTTGGATAACAGGGTTGAACTATATACATGAAGTAATAATTCCTACTCTTCACCTTTCCTCAAGTGGCCATCCATCAGGAAAGAGGTGAGATGTGATGCTGTTTCCCTCCTCCCAGTAGCCTGGCAGGCAGGACAGCAAACCCAATCATGCACCTGCTTCTCCCACCATGGGCTTAACCTGCACAGAAGAGAGAGAATCAGGTAGTAGGTGGAGTAGGTTAGAGGCACCCAAACACTGCCCCTCTCTTCTGCCAGGCTCAGGAGGGAGGTAGGGTTGCCAACTTTTTCACCGAGAAAAACCCGACACCTGTGGCTCGCCATGCTCCACCCATTCTCTGCCCCTAGTCCCACCCCTGCCCCGCCCCCAGCCCCACCCACAAAAATTACCAAGGATACGTGTAGGCTAACTTCCTTGGTCAGATAATAATTAAACTGGGAACCCCAAAATCCAAACATGAAATGTACAACACTGGAGAAATAAAACTATAAAGTAATTTCCTCTTGCACTAAACAAAAACGCAAAGATGTTAGCAATACACACTTCCCAGACCAGACATATTCCAGTTAATAAATTCAAAATAAAAAGTATTTTTCTACCTTCTGTTTGGGCGTTTTATTTTTCAGTTGCAATTGCTCCAGTCACTTTCTTCTGGTTTCTTCGTGTCTTCTGCGAGCTATCCATTTGTCCTTTCTTCTCTTTCAGATGTTTTCCATTCTCTCTCTATTTCTGCTTTAACATACTGATTGTTTCCCTTTTGCTCTTTCCCCCAATTCTTTCCTTATTCCTTTATCATCCGTTTAAATTTCACCCTTCCATTCTCAAGCCCCTCTTACTCTCCCAATACCGGCCCATCATAGACTTTTCTTCCACACAAAATATTTTTTTCCCTCTCTATTCTCATTCCCCATCCATTCTAGTCCTCCCCCCAAATCAGTTCCCTTATAGTTCTAGACCCACCCAGCATCCACTCCCTTCTAGTCCCATTCTCCCATGCCCCACATCAGCCCATTTCCAGTCCTATTCCAGCTCTTCATCAGCCCATTTCCAGTGCTAGCCCTCACATCACAGGCCATTTCCAGTCCTAGCTCCCCCCCCCAATCACAGCCCATTTCCAGTCCAAGTCCCCCATCACAGCCTATTTCCAGTCCTAGGCCCCCCACCATCACATCCCATTTGCAGTCTGAGTCCCCCCGCACCATCACAGCCCATTTGCAGTCCGAGTCCCCCTGCACCATCACAGCCCATTTGCAGTCCTAGCCCCCCTAATCACAGCCTATTTCCAGTCCAAGATCCCCCTTCCTCCACCATAGCCCATTTCCAGTCCAAGTTCCCCCCCCCCCATAGCCCTTTTCCAGTCCAGGTCCCCTCCACCCCAATCACAACCCATTTCCAGTCCATGTCCCCCCCCCCATAACCCTTTTACAGTCCAGGTCCCCCCCCCCATCACAGCCTATTTCCAGTCCAAGTTCCCCCCCCCCCCATAGCCCTTTTCTGGTCCAGGTCCCCTCCACCCCCATCACAACCCATTTCCAGTCCATGTCCCCCCCCCCCTTTAGCCCTTTTCCAGTCCAAGTCCCCCCCCCTTAGCCCTTTTCCAGTCCAAGTCCCCCCCTTTAGCCCTTTTCCAGTCCAAGTCCCCCCTTAGCCCATTTCCAGTCCAAGTCCCCCCCTTTAGCCCTTTTTCAGTCCAAGTCCCCCCCCCTTAGCCCTTTTCCAGTCATAGTCCCCCCTTTAGCCCTTTTCCCGTCCAAGTCCCCCCCTTAGCCCTTTTCCAGTCCAAGTCCCCCCCTTTTGCCCATTTCCAGTCCAACTCCCCCCCCCTTAGCCCTTTTCCCGTCAAAGTCCAAGTCCCCCCCCCCCTTAGCCTTTTTCCAGTCCAATTCCCCCCCCCTTAGCCCTTTTCCAGTCCAAGTCCCCCCCCCTTAGCCCTTTTCCAGTCCAGGTCCCCCCATCACAGCCCATGCAGTCCTTGCCCCCCTCCCCCTCCCGGACCAGCATCGCGGCTGTCTGAGGCTTCAGAGGGAGCCGGGGAAGCCCGCGCGAGGCCCCGGCTCCCTCTGAACAGCATCCAGCGTGAAGAGGCTTTACCTTCACGCTGGAGGCTGTTCCTTTGAAGCCGCGAATGCTGGGAAAGGTTAAAGGTTGCCCTTTAACCTTTCCCAGCATTCGCGGCTTCACAGGAACAGACGCCAGCGTGAAGGTAAAGGCTCTTCACGCTGGTGGCTGTTCAGAGGGAGCCGGGGCCTCGCGCGGGCTTCCCCGGCTCCCTCTGAAGCGGAGAAAAGCCGGGTTTTTTGCTCAGGCCGCTCCCGATCTTGCGGCCAGAGCAAAAAAACCGGCTTTTAAAGGGCCGGTTTTGCCTCTGCGCTGGCAGCCGGCCTGGCCGTGGAAAAACCGGCCAGGCCGGCTGAAAACCGGCCAGTTGGCAACCCTAGAGGGAGGTGGGGCAGTCTTGAAGCTGTGGTGCAAGGAGACAGACATGAATGCGGACTTGAATAGTGACATAGTGTAGCAGCAAAGCTGCTGAAAAAGCTCTAATTCTCTCACTCACCCACAGAAGGAAGCACACGGACAGGCTGGTATGCAAACAGGATCTTTAATGTGCGCACAGGCCCAGACAGAGAACCAGCAGTCTCCACAAAAAATCTGAGCCTCGAGGGACGTCCTACAATACCTTATATACTGTACATTTTCAAACTCATTCTACAATCCCATTTGTCTCAGGTATTTCCTGTCCACCAATCAGCAGCCCCTGGGGAAGGTACCTGGGTGACTTGTCCAAACCGGTGTACTCTGGTCTGCTGATTTCTGGGCAAGGGGATATTGTGCTCAAACCTGGAGTGGGGGAAGGGTGCCTGCTGAAATCTTTATGTCTCCTCTTAGAAAGCTGATCACTTATGTAAGGGTATTGTGCTCAGACCTGGAATGGGGGAAGGGTTACCCACAGCTAAACCTTATGGCTGCCTCACTCCCCCCTTTTTAAGTGAGACCTCAACCGCTAGGGGCGGTAGAGGGCAGTATTACTGGAGGCAAGCCACAGAGGGGTGTATTGGGTCAGGACCATGACAGTGGTAGCAGCACCTTTGTCACTTCTCTGGCTTTTTCTGTGCGGACTGGGAAAGCCTCCACCCACCCCGTGAAAGTACAGACTAATACTAGCAGATACCGGTACCCATTTGCTCGGGGCATTTCTGAAAAGTCAACCTGGATGTTTCCCATAGGGGTGACCCCATAAGACTGGACCCCTGGGGGTTGGCTTGGACCTTGATGGGCATTGTCTAACAATTGCAGCTGCCAACGAGGATAAGCAGGAAATGAAGAAATATGGGCGGAGGGTAGTTTCCGTTGCTGTCTTGCCCATATGAGTGGCCTGATGAAAGGATGATAGGAATGCTGGGGCAAGGCTGTCTGGGATGACTATCACTAGAGCTGTCCCTGTTCTGGGTAACCTTATCCAACCATCTGTGTGTAACACCCCACCCTCCTCCTGACAGAAGAAATCTAGTTCTCATGTAGTGTACCTCTTGGCCCATTGGCTTAGTGGGACCGGGAACAGGGGGGCTGGTAGATCCTGGGAGCCCTCTGGGAAGGACTGGGACAGGGATGTGGTTGCGACCCGCCGGGCTTCTACATCAGCCCGTCTATTTCCCTTAGCTATTTCACTGTTCCCTTTCTGGTGGTCTCTGCAGTGCATAACGGCTACTGCTTTAGGATGCCAGACTGCTTCTTACAGGGCCAATACCTGGGGACCGTTCTTTATTTCTGAGCCAGCTGCAGTAACTAACCCTCTTTCCTTGTACAGGGCCCCATGAGCATGTAGAGTGGCAAAGGCATACCGGGAGTCTGTGTATATATTCACATGATGGTTAGTCCCAAGGGTTAAGGCACGGGTAAGGGCAATGAGTTCCACCTTCTGTGCGGAAGTTCCAGGGGGCAAAGGCTGAGCTTCGACTATCTCTTCCATCTTCACCACCGCGTACCCCGCGCACCTGCGGCCCTCCAACACCAGACTGCTTCCATCTACGAAGTAGGTCTCATCCGGATTGCTTAACGGCACATCTGTCAGATCAGGGTGACTGGAGAAGACTGTATCCATCACTTCCAGGCAGTCGTGATCAGGTGGTCCCGGGCCAACAGGCATGAATGTAGCAGGGTTTAAGGCTTGGCTGGTAGTTATCTGAACTCTGGGATTTCCCCATAACATGCTCTGGTATTTCAACATCCGGAAGCTGGTGAACCAGTGACTTCCTTTATGCTCTAGCAATGTTTGGACTGAGTGTGGGACGGTGACTAGAAGGCCTTGGCCCATGGACAGTTTATCAGACTCTTCCACCAACAAGGCTGTTGCTGCTATTGCTCTCAGGCAAGGTGGCCATCCCTTGGCCACTGGATCCAGCAGTTTAGACAGGTAGGCGACTGGTCGCGGCCAAGACCCTAGTTGTTGGGTCAAGACCCCCAAAGCTGTTCCTGCTGCTTCGTGTACATAGAGAGTGAAAGGTTTGGTAACATCCGGAAGGCCTAGGGCTGGTGATGACAGTAATGCCCTTTTCAAATGTTCGAAGGCCTCCTGTTGGTCATGACCCCATTCAAGGGGGCTCTTCTCTGGGCCCTTTGTAGACTCATAGAGGGGCTTTGCAATCTTTGCGAAGTTGGGAATCCAGATACGACAGTACCCAGCGGCCCCGAGAAAGACGCGTACTTGCTTGCGGGTTGTTGGTGCTGGGATCCGGCACACTGCTTCCTTCCTCTCGCTCCCCAACCGTCGGCTTCCTTTCGACAGATGGAATCCCAGATACTTCACTTCTGACTGGCATAACTGAGCCTTTTTTCTGGAAACTTGGTAACCCGCATCGTACAGAAGTTGGAGAAGCTTTGTGGTTGCCAGTATACATTCAGCCTCAGAGTCAGCAGCGATTAGCAGGTCATCAACGTACTGCAGAAGTACTCGTCTGCCGGGCTCCCCCAGGGGGAAACTAGCGAGATCTTGGGCTTATGCTGTGCTGAAAATGGTAGGGGAGTTCTTGAATCCCTGTGGTAAACGAGTCCAGGTAACTTGGGACTTTCTGCCAGTAGCAAGGTCCTCTTTCTCGAAAGCAAACAGGTGCTGGCTCACTGTAGCCAGGCGTATACATAAGAAGGCATCTTTTAGGTCCAGTACTGAGAAGTGAGAAGCAGTCGCCGGGATGAGGCCCAACAGTGTATAAGGATTTGGTACTACTGGATGCAGAGTCACAGTGGCCTCATTGACACGACGGAGATCCTGAACAGGTCGGTAGTCAGTGGTTCCAGGTTTTCGGACTGGCAGCAAAGGAGTGTTCCATGCCGATTGGCAGGGCCGCAGGATACCATGCTGTAGTAGCTGCACCAGATGATGATGAATTCCTTCCACAGCTGTCTGCGGCAGCGGGTATTGTCGCACATGTACCAGGGAAGCTCCCGGCTTCATTTCAATGCATACGGGAGGGATGTTGATGGCCATTCCAGGGGGGTTTCCTTCAGCCCATACTCCAGGGGGCACTGATTTCCACGTATCCAGGGTAGCCACATCAGATTTGGGCCTGTTCTCATATAACCACCATTCTTCTTCTCGGGGGACGAACAGTACCAAAACTGTTGGGCCCAGGCTGCGTATTTCGAGCTCAGCCTGGCCGTCAGGCCCGAATGAGATTTGGGCCTGGAGTTTTGCCAGAACATCCCGACTCAGCAGGGGTATGGGACATTCAGGCATATACAGGAACTGGTGAGTGATGGTCCGTCCCCCCAACTGGCACGTGCGGTTTTGCAGGAAAGGTCTCTGGGCCCTCTCCCCCGTGGCTCCCACAATAGTTACTGATTGGGAGGAGATCGGGGCCACTTGTTGGGTGACCACTGAGTGTGTTGCTCCGGTATCGACCATGAATTGCATTTTCCGGTCCCCTAAATTCATGTTGACCATAGGCTCCTGGGAGCCCAACAGAAACTTGGAGCCCGGTCTGGCCTAGTAGCCATCCGAGTCATTGTGTTCCATAGTTGCAAGGCCTTCGAAAGCTGGTCTCGGTGGAGGCGGGAAAGCATCATGCTGGTCTTGCTCCCGTGTAGTTCGTACAGGTGCTCTTACACCCCTTGTGGATGGATATCTCTCTCGCCTTGTGTTACGATTTGGACAATCATTCTTCCAATGTCCCTCCTCTTTGCAGTAGGCGCATTGATTGAGGCCTAGGAGAAACCTCGGCCCCCCCGTATCCGCGGCCTCGTCCTCATCCCCTATTTTCTCCTCTGGCCCAGGCTGGAACTGGTGGTCGCTCGGCTAGGGCGGCTGCTAGGAAGTCTGCTTTTTTCTTCATCCGATGCTCCGACTCTCGCTTCTGCTCCTGGTCACGATTTACATATATTTTTTGTGCTACTTCCATCAATTGTGTTGTATTCATGCCTGCAAACCCTTCCAGTTTCTGCAGCTTCCGCCGTATATCACCTTGAGCCTGTGCCACAAAGGCAGTATTCACCATACGAAGATTCTCAGGGGCCGCTGGATCATAGGGGTGTATAATCGGTATGCTTCAGTCAGACGCTCATAAAATACCGCCGGACTCTCATCAGGAAGCTGGAGAACTTCTGCGATTTTACTGATGTTCATAGCTCGTTGCCCCCCCTTCTTAAGGCCCTCAAGGAGCGCAGTCCGGAAACGAGTGAGAGCCACTGCTCCAACAGGGTCGTTCGGGTCCCAGCGGGGGTCGTCATTCGGGAAATCTGCCTCTGCCTGCTGCCGTGGATTTATAACTCCCTCACGGGCAGGATGTGTCTCCAGCAACTCGAGGGTGGCCCGTACAATGCGCGCCCGTTCTTCTGTACTGAATAAAGTGGAAAGCAATTGTTTAGTGTCCGACCAGGTAGGCTGGTGTGTTTGCATAATACTGGTCATAAGATCTGTCAGTTCTTGGGGCTTTTCAGTATAGAAGGCATAGTGGGTTTTCCAGTTCAACAGGTCCGTGGTAGAGAAAGGGACATAAATCAGGCTGGATGGTCCCACTGCCACACTACCAACAGCATCAAGGTACGGAAGCCCCTGTACTTGTCGTAGTGGCATTTGGAGATCATGCGACCGCAGGCGGCAGGCTACCGGGGTGGATGATCCAAGCTCAGCCTCTGTGCTCTCAGGGGAGGAGATGGTAGCACTGGAGGTGGTACCAGAAGTGGGAGGGGTGGAGGATGTGGGAGGGGAATATGAAGATGAGGGGCCAGAATCCGTAGAATCTTCCCTAAATCTGGCATCACACACCTCAAGAGGAGGTCTTCCTGACCCTTCAGCTATGGGCGGATTCTGCGGTGGTGCGGATGGGACACGGGGTTGAAGTAGAGGGAGGGGGCATGGAGGAATATCTGGAGAGTCCCACCCCTGGTAGATAGGGGCGGGCGTCCGTCCCTTTTGGCGACCGATGGCTGCCACCATTATTCTACACTGATCCTCGTGGCAGCGCTGGAACCATCTTGGTCTGAGCTGGCATATGACCAGCCATGAATCAATATATGGAAACTGGTCTGGGTGTTCTTTCGTTACAATTTGATGGACTAAAAACACAGTGGGCAAATCTGTGGACCCCTGGGGAGGCCACAGCTTGACTAAGGCTGGCCATTCCCTCTGACATAGAAAAGATAATCGAGAGGGGGAGAGGGGAACCCCATAATCCTCCCCAAACCCAGATTTAAAATTGCGAAGCATGCACTGTTGGGGCATTTCCACTTTTGACTTTCCCGACCCCATGCTCAAATTCTAGTTCAATGACTAAATGCAGTATACAATGTGGATCTTCTAATCTAGTCTCAATTCAGGAAAATGCAATTTTACAATACAGAACTTCTAATCCAATCTCAATTCAGGTAAAAGCAATTTACAATACAGATCTTCTAATCCAATCTCAATTCAGGAAAAAGCAATTTACAATATACATCATCTAATCTAATCTCAATTCAGGAAAAATGCAATTTACAATATACGTCATCTAATCTAATCTCAATTCAGGAAAAATGCAACATTACAAAATACACACTCTAGCTGCAGCATGAGATTTGATTTGGATAATAGTGATATAAGAAAGTATAGTTAGCTATTTTTTAAAAAATGTCCACTAGATGGATCTCCAGGATTACTTTAACCATGAGGATAATAGTAGTATGAGAAATACAGCTAATATCCACTAGATGGAGCTCCAGAATCACTTTAAGTGCTGTTTCTTTTAGTATCTCAGTGTAGCTTACACGTGGTCTTCACAAGATGGCTGCCTCCTCGTGCGTTCCACACCGGCTCCGGCTCACTCACTTCCAGACACCGATTCCTTTGCTCCTGGACTCAAGGAAAAACAAGCATCGGGTCAACTCTCTCCCACATGTGGGGAGGCTCAGCAAGGAGGGCACAACGGCGACATCTGGGCAACACAAAAAGGCGTCGGCAGCAAGCGGATGAGGAAGCTGCGTCGGCAGCAAACACTTACAAGGAAATCCGCCATTTGGAGCACGTGGGGCACTTAGAAGACAGCCGATCATCACAAGAAGAACCCCCAAAGCTCCCGTCCCGATGCGCTGCCCGGCTCTGACATTAAAAACATTCAGAAAGGTCGCAGCAACGCCGGTTAGGAAGAAAAGAAAGAGGAGAAGCAGCGATCGTCTGTCCTCCTTTACCCCCAGGTATGCTTCATTAGAAACAGCGTGTTTTGTGCTCTAAATCGCCCCGATCATCGGAGAATCGCGGTCAGTACACTTTTTTAATAAGCAGCTTGGAGAGCACACTCAAGGGGGTTAAGTGCTAATATTTTAGGCATTCTTTTTTTTTTTTTTTTTTAATTCTTTATTTTCGTTTTATAATAACAAAGGAAAGGATGACATACAGCTAAAAGACAAACACATAACGTGTAATACATACACCAAAGTAAACCCCTACCACCCCCCTCCCCCCTGCTTCTTCTCTAGAAAACTAAGCATTCCCGAAGCGGGCGTGTACTTACATTATTGTATTACAAAACCTAACGGTGATCTAAAACATGATGAGTGCACATTATACAGGCATGTTGGAGCAATGAGCAGATTGTACATAATCATTAAGCATCTGCCATTTAGGCAAGCAAGAGTGAGTTTGGACATGGGGGATAGCTCTCCGAGATATCTGCTCATATTTACTATATAAGCAGACTAGGTTCCACATTCATTGACAGTAAGTCGAGAGCTATCCTTCCAATTCCTCGTGATTAAGCATATGGCTATACCTAGCAGGAAATCAAGGAGAAAGCGACCCTTCTTAGGAAGAGAGGGGACCTCCGCCACAGAGCGGAGTCCCACGACCTTCCAAGAAAGAGGTTCATGAAAGTGTAAGATATATTGAATACGACCCCAGACCCGCCCCCAATAGACCTGCAGTTGAGGGCATTCATAAATAACATGAGCGAAGGATCCCACAGCAGTATGGCAAGACCAACACAGGTCCCTAGCATTTGGGTTCTATTTAGCTATCTTTCCTGGGGTAGAAAAGCATCTGTGTGCAAAGAAGAAGAGAGTTTGGGTAACAGAGGCAGACCGGGAAACCCGCACTACTTTACTCCAAAAAACGCTCTATGCAGAGGGTTTATAGTGGTTTGCAGTTCGCGCTCCCAGGCTTGTTGGGCTCTAAAAGTGTCCGTGTCTGCACCCTGACAAAGTATTTTATAAAAATTAGAGGCTACCCCATGTGTACTACTAATGGAGTGAACTATCTCTAATAGCCCATGCTCAGTAGGGGCAGAGGGCGGCATGATTCGAGCACTGTTGAGGCAGTGTTGAAGCTGCATCAATTGAAAGTAGTGTTTCGCTGGTAACGCAAATTCCTTTTGTAAATCCGAAAGGTTTTCCAACGAGCTGCAGAGAAACGCTGTTGGGGTGTCCAGATCCCCTTGAAAGGGAGTGACAACATGATCTGAAATATGTAGGAAGTAAATCTGTGCAGTGTCCCCTAAGGAACTAACAGGTTTGGGATTAGAAAGAAGTCTATGCGAGACTGAGATTTATGAGGGGAGGAGAAGAAGGTGAAATCAAGCTCATTAGGGCGTAGTAATCTCCATAGATCAACTAAAACAAAATCCTTGATCAGGGAGGTAGGCGTAGCGTGACTCTTGGGGGGACCACTCGTCCTAGGCGGCTGTTTGTCAATCAGGGGATCAAGGACTAGATTGAAATCCCCCCCAATGATCAATAAAGTATTAGCAGCAGCTTGCGCCACCTGAGCAATGGTAACAAAAAATGCACGGTCATCAACATTAGGAGCATAAAAGCATATACATGTAACTTCTAGGCTACCCATCTTGAGGTGAACTCCAGACCATCCACCTTCTGCATCTGAGCTAGTCGCAACAACAGTAGCATGCAAAGACTTCCCAACCAGTATGGCAACCCCACATCTCTTAGAAACGGCTGGGGAACAAGCGGCCACCATGTAAGGTTTAATATTGAGTCCAAGAGTTTCCTTCGAATTTAAATGCGTTTCTTGGAGAAAATCAGATCCGCTGCTTCCGGACTGAGGTAGCTTAGGATTTTCTGCCGTTTTATCGGATTATTGATGCCTTTTACGTTCAATGAAAAATCTTACATGGTGTCATCAATCGGTAGTAGACATTTTAGGTAGGGGCGCTTGATAACATAGAACATAAGCAGAATCTGTACAACAATGTCATAATCACCGAGTATTCTGGCTAATACACCCCATATTGAAAAGTCTGTACCAACGAATCTTAGAGAAGAAGCAAAACCCCCAAAGAATATGGCGACCAGATGTCTGCGGGAGGAGGCCCCAGAGAGGAAATAGAAGACATGTATAAAAGGAAAAGAAACACCAGAGTCCATAATAACACTGTCTCTGATACTCATCGAGGCTACTGTGGGTAGATGGAGTCTGGTCACAGATACCATCGAGAGTAAGGCAAAAGACTGCCCATGCCAGACTCTTTGCTAGGCTGCGGCAGATCCAATATGGCCGGTACAGCAGATATAAGGAGACGTGCAGGAATATTCTGGAAGTCAGCGCATCAAGTCGACTTCTTTGGAATCCAAAAACTCCGCTAGTAGATCAGGGTCCTCGAATGTTCTTGTCTGATTGTGAAGCGTAACTCGGAGCTTGGCCGGGTACATCAGGCCATAGCGTGCTTGTAGTTGTTGAAGCCTCGGCCGGAATTCCAGAAAGCGCTTTCGGCGGTCGACTGTGGGTTTAGACAAGTCGGGATAGAAGGAGATCTTGTGGCTCTCAAACTCCATATGGCCCTTTGCCCGAGAGGCACTTAGAATTTGCTCCACATGTTGATATCTCAATAGTCGAAAAATGATAGGCCGCGGGGTCTTCCTGTTGAGCGTTATGCTGGTGGGTACACGATGAGCGCGATCAATCTCCAAATCTTTGGTAAAGGTGATTTGGAGCAAGGAAGGGAGGATTTTGCATAAAAACTCTTTCATGTCTCCCGATTCCGCTCCCTCCGGTATGCCCACGAGTCGTATGTTATTGCGGCGCGCTCTATTATTGCCATCTTCCACCTCTTTCTGCAAGGCCCGCACCTGTCGTTCAACTTTGTCGAGTTTGGACAACCGGGCCGCATGGGAGTCCAATATGCTCTCCATTTTGTCCTGACGCGAAGAAAGCCCTTCTAGCTTGCTTTGCAGCACACCAAAATCGTCCCGCAGCGCTCGGAGTGCTTCACCGTTTGCCTGCACAAGGTTTTTGACCCCTCTGATATCTACGAGGATTTCCTGCTGCATTTCGGGGCCCTCGCACAAGGCCTGCCCCTTCTGCGGGGACGGAGGTTCAGTTTTGGAACGTTTGCCGTGAGAAGCCGCTGGAGACCCAAATTCCAGGGGCGTTGGTTTGGTCCCCTCCATCTCACCAATATGCCCCGGCAAGATCAGAGTAAAAGTTCCAAATATGTGAGCTGTTAATTCAGGATTCTGAGTAGGCCCCTCGGGAGCCTCAGCGTTATGCGACCATCCCGCTGGACATCAGGCTCCACCCCCTATATTTTAGGCATTCTTAATAGTTTTGGCAGTGCTTCAAATACTTTTAAGGGGCCCGAGGTGGCAAAGTTAAATTTATACTGCAGTCATTTAGTGGTGCTCGCAAGCGCGCCCCCCCCCCCCCCTATTCCTACCAGATTTACCAGATACCAGACCGGACGAGCAATGGTTTCAGGGCCTCTAGGACCCTTACTCGGACTGCTCGTTGCGGGTGATCAGGTCGCTACAGATTCACAGAAATTACCAGATACCAGAATTACCAGATTTAGCAGATACAGGAATACAGAACTACTCAAAACAGTAGTAGTACTCACCAGAACTCTGATCAGACAGAGAGTTTGGATGCCAGTCTATCCAGCCGGTTTTTCAATCGGGGGTCAGCCACAGGGACCGACCGACCAGACGAGTCAAGGTGTCCTTCTGGAGCACAAAGTGGCCCGGGGCGCCAAGGACCGTTAATCACCTGGAAGGGCCGGTCCCTGACTGGTGGAGGCCCGAGGCTGCAAAAAGCAGTAGTCTTCCCACCATGGGTGTGATGAGAGAGGCTTTTTATTTAATTTAAAGGGGTCCCATCTGGGTCACCAGAATGTAGCAGCAAAGCTGATGAAAAAGCTCTAATTCTCTCACTCACCCACAGAAGGAAGCACACGGACAGGCTGGTATGCAAACAGGATCTTTAATATGCGCACAGGCCCAGACAGAGAACCAGCAGTCTCCACAAAAAATCTGAGCCTCGAGGGACATCCTACAATACCTTATATACTGTACATTTTCAAACTCATTCTACAATCCCATTTGTCTCAGGTATTTCCTGTCCACCAATCAGCAGCCCCTGGGGAAGGTACCTGGGTGACCTGTCCAAACCGGCGTGCTCTGGTCTGCTGATTTCTGGGCAAGGGGATATTGTGCTCAAACCTGGAGTGGGGGAAGGGTGCCTGCTGAAATCTTTATGTCTCCTCTTAGCAAGCTGATCACTTATGTAAGGGTATTGTGCTCAGACCTGGAGTGGGGGAAGGGTTACCCACAGCTAAACCTTATGGCTGCCTCAATAGGATGGAGGGCAGTAAGGTCGGGCATGGGAGAGAGAAGAGACTAAAAGGGCAGAAGGGTAGAGTCTTTGGGAATTCATGAGGTGGGAGGAAGTTAATAAGGACTCAAAGAATAACTAGGGAAAATGGATTGGTTTGGAGGACAGCAAAGATAGGGGAAATGAGTGGGGGCTTGAGAGAGCAAAGACTTGAGGATGGAGAGGGCATTGTTAACTCAACAACACAGGGATTTAGGGTTTGGGAAAGGGGTATAAGCAGTGGTTGGATTTGGCCTGTTTAGCCCAATTCACGCGAACCGGTTCCTGTTGCAGCCTGCATTCACTGAACCTGGCCAAACACAGTGTTGCAGCGCCGGCTCTGCAGTGGTGGGAATCCCCCCACCTGACAATGATTTGATAGCATCAGAGGATCGCAACATTGGGAGTAGCCCCCCGATGCCGTCAAAAATTATCAGGCAGTCGACTGGGTCACTGTGAGGCAGCCATGAGGCTCATCAGCCTGACCCTTCCCCCGCAAGCCATGAGGCTCTTACACAAGTGATCAGCCTGACCCTTCCCCCGCAAGCCATGAGGCTCTTACACAAGTGATCAGCCTGACCCTTCCCCCAAGCCATGAGGTAATCAGCCTGCTAAGAGAAGGCATTGAGATTTCAGTAGACACCCTTCCCCCACTCCAGGTCTGAGCACAATGTCCCCTTGCCCAGAAATCAGCAGACCTGAGCATACCGGTTTGGACAGGTCACCCAGGTACTTTCCCCAGGGGCTGCTGATTGGTGGACAGGAAATACCTGTGGCAAATGGGATTGTAGAATGAGTTTAAAACTGTACTGTATATAAGGCATTGTAGGACGTCCCTCGGGGCTCAGACTTTTTGTGGAGGGTACCGGCTCTCTGTCTGACCCTGTGTGCACATTAAAGATCCTGTTTGCATTCCAGCCTGTCTGTGAGTTTTCCTTCTGTGGGTGAGTGATTGAATAAGAGCTTTTCACAGTGTTTGCTATAACATTTCTGGTGCATTGGCCGGGAAATTTAAAGAAAAGCCTCTCTCATCACACCCACGGTGGGAAGACTACTGCTTTTTGCAGGATCAGGGCCTCCACCAGTCAGGGACCAACCCCTCCAGGTGATTAACGATCCTTGGCGCCACGGGGCCCCTTTGTGCTCCGAAGGACTCTTTGACTTGTGTGGTCAGTCGGTCCCTGCGGCTGAATCCCCGATTGAAAACTGGCTGGATAGACTGGCATCCAAACTCTTCCTGATCAGAGGCCTGGTAAGTACTGCCTTACTGTTTTGGGTAGTAAATTCTGTGAACCTGTAGCGGCCCGATCACCCGCACGAACGGTCCTAGTAGGGACCCCGGGGGGGGGGGGGGGTTCTGAAGCCATCGTTCGTCCAGTTTTGAATAGAAATCAGAGTACCAGTAAGATAACTGCAGTATGAGTAGAAATCAGAGTACCAGTAAGATAACTGCAGTATGAATTAATTTTGCTACCTTGGGCCCCTTAAAAGGTATTTAGATATTGAAGGAAAATTGCCTAGGATATTAGTATTAACTCCCTTAAGAATCTTTTAAAAGCGCTGCCGAAAACTTCTAAAAGTAACCAAAATATAGCACTTGATAAGCTAAACATACCTGAGATAAAGAATAGATCGCTGCTTCTCTTCTTTCCTTTCTGCTTGTGGTGAGTTTTCTGAAGCGTGACTGCAAGGAGAGAGTTGATTTATGCTGTCCCCATCCTCCCGTTGTGCTCCGATGTTGATTTCTGCTCCCCCATGCTGCCGCTGTGTTCCCGCTGTTAATTTCTGCTCCCCCATGCTGCCGCTGTGTTCCCGTTGTTAATTTCTGCTCCCCCATGCTGCCGCTGTGTTCCCGCTGCTAATTTCTGCTCCCCCATGCTGCCGCTGTGTTCCCGCTGCTAATTTCTGCTCCCCCATGCTGCCGCTGTGTTCCCGCTGCTAATTTCTGCTCCCCCATGCTGCCGCTGTGTTCCCGCTGTTAATTTCTGCTCCCCCATGCTGCCGCTGTGTTCCCGCTGCTAATTTCTGCTCCCCCATGCTGATGCTGTGTTCCCGCTGCTAATTTCTGCTCCCCCATGCTGCCGCTGTGTTCCCGTTGTTAATTTCTGCTCCTCCATGCTGCCGCTGTGTTCCCGCTGTTGGTTTCTGCTCCCCCATGCTGCCGCTGTGTTCCCGCTGCTAATTTCTGCTCCCCCATGCTGCCGCTGTGTTCCCGCCGCTAATTTGTGCTGCCCCGATGCTTCCATTGTATTCCCGCTGCTAATCTGTGCTGCCGCTGTGCTCCCGCTGCTGATTTGTGCTGCCCCGATCACTTTGAGCCCAGAATCGGCAAGAACGGAGCCATTGGAGGAGAAGCCTGGAGGTCCATAATTTTTCCTTCTTTCCTCATCTGAGTGGAGAGTGAGCAGGTGTGAACGCACGTGGAGGCAGCCATCTTGAAAAGACCACGTGTAAGCTACACTCCAATATACTTAAAGCGATTCTGGAGCTCCATCTAGTGGACATTAGCTGTATTTACTACTATTCCTCATGGTTAAAGTGATCCTGGAGCTCCATCTAGTGGACATTAGCTGTATTTACCATACTACTATTCCTCATGCTTAAAGTGATCCTGGAGCTCCATCTGGTGGACATTTAAGAATAGCTAGCATATATATATATTTTTTTAACTCTTGTCTAAATCAAATCTGAGTGTATATTTTGTAAATTGCCAAGACCTATATTGTAAATTGTATTATTTTTCCTGAATTAAGACTAGATAGGATCTGTATTGTAAATTGCATTTTTTCTTACTGTAAATTGCATTTTTTTTTCCCTGAATTGAGATTAGGTTAGGAGATCTGATCCACATTGCATACTGTATTTAGTTATTGAACTAGAATTAGAGCATGGGGTCAGGAAAGTCAAAAGAAAAAACGCCCCTACAGTGCATGCTTCTCAATTTTAAATCTGGGTTTGGAGAGGATTACGGGGTACCTCTCTCCGCCTCCAGATTATCCTTTTTGTGTGAGAGGGAATAGCCAGCCTTAGTTAAGTTATGGCCTCCCCAGGGGTCCACTGACCTGTCCACTGTGTCTTTGCTCCATCAAATTGTTGCAAAAGAGCGCCCTGACCAGTTCCCTTATATTGATTCATGGCTGGCCATATGCCAGCTCAGACCAAGATGGTTCCAGCGCTGTCACGAGGATCAGTGTAGAATAATGGTGGCGGCCAGTGGTCACCAAAAGGGATGGACATCCGCCTCTATCTACCAGGGGCGGGACTCTCCAGACATTCCTCCACGCCCTCTCCCTCTGCTTCAACCTCATGTCCCATCTGCACCACTGCAGGGTCCGCCCCTAGTTGAAGAGTCAGGAAGACCTCCTCTTGGGGTGGGTGATGCCAGATTTAGGGAAGATTCTGCGGATTCCAGCCCCTCATCTTCAGACTCCCCTCCCACTCCTGGTACCACCTCTAGTGCCACCATCTCCTCCCCTGAGAGCACACAGGCTGAGCTTGAATTGTCCACCCCGGTAGCCTGCCGCCTGCGGTCGCATGATCTCCAATTGCCACTACGACAAGTACAGGGGCTCCCGTACCTTGATGCTGCTGGGCGTGTGACACTGGGACCATCCAGCCTGATTTATGTCCCTTTCTCCACCATGGACCTGTTGAACTGAAAAACCCATTATGCTTCCTATACTGAAAAGCCCCAAGAACTGACAGACCCTATGACCAGTAGTATGCAAACACACCAGCCTGCCTGGTCGGACACTAGACAACTGCTTTCTACTTTGTTCAGCGCAGAAGAACGAGGGTGAGGCCATGGATACGGGGGGCCGAGGTTTCCCCTAGCCCCCAATCAATGTGCCTACTGCAAAGAGGAGGGACATTGGAAGAATGAATGTCCAAATCGTAACACAAGACGAGGGAGGTGGCCGGGATCCAGATGGAGCAGACCATCCCGAGAACTCAGAGCTGCCCACCGCTGAGAGGTGTGAAGGAGTCCCTATCTGGATCAGTGTGTCACATTGAAAACGGGCCAGGGTGTCTGCCTATGAGAATGGGAGGTTTAAATTTTTAAGAGAAGCAGAACTTAAACTTCAGAGAGGGGTGGAGCACACAGCGAGGTCCTGGGGAACTGCTGAGAGGCAGGAAAAAGAACTATTGGACTGACTGGGGGTTTTTGGGGGCTTCTGTAAATGATTGTATTGTTTTCTTAGAAAGTAACTGAAATCTACAAGCCATTTCGGCTTCAGCAACTGCAATACCCACACCAGCTCAAGTTTTTGCTGTACTATTCTCAGAACTTTCTTTATCACATTATTAAGCACTGCTGCTTTTGACATACTTTCATGTTATGTGTTTTCAATATTATTGACCAGCTGCAAGAAAATGATGTTACAATGTATGTTGTCTCTAGGGAACAGTACCAGAAGCTGCTTTTCTGATGACCCCTATCTGTCTCAATATCTGTCTCAAATGGTTGCTTGTCCATTGCCCTTAGTGGGATTACCTTTGCCCCATAAACAAGAAAAGAAAAAGAAAAATTGGGAATGAAGGGAAATTGGCTGATAGGTATGTCTAGTATGGCTGCATCCTTGCCTGAGGCTGTAATACATTATGATGGCACGAAAAAAGCATGTGGGCTAAGAAAATGAGTACCCAGAGCCCAGCACAACAAGAGTAAAGCCAGGGGGAACCATACTCTGAACAGAAGTGCACAGAGAATGGACCTAGCTAAGAAACAGGTCAGGCCTGAAAGTGCACAGAAAATGGACCCAGCACAAGAAAAGACATGCCAGGCCTGAACAGGTTAAACAGGCCTGAGCAAGCTGGGCAAGCCTGGACAAGTTAAACAGGCCAAACAAAGCTGGTGATACAAAGTACTCATATGCCCTGAAGACTACAGTGCCAGTGTTTAATGAAGCAAAGGGAATGGCAGGGTGCAGCCAGAATGACTCAACACTAGCAAGAATAAAAGCCATTAATATGCTGATAAGGGTGGATCCCAGGTTAAGATCCTTTGCCCCAAAGGAAAGAAGCCTCTGCAGACTTTTTGCACATGGCCCTCCTTTGTCCCAAAGGAAAGAGGCCTCTGCAGGCCCTGCAACCTTTTACAGTCAGAACAGCAACTTTTGCACACGGAACAAAAACGTTTGTGCAGGAGTTGCTACAGAGGGTATAGGGTATGTGGTGTTTTAAACTCACTGACACAGGTGTTTCCATTGAACACTATCCAAGACCTGGATGATCTAGTTAATCATATTGCTGACCCGTCCATGGGTCCTGGATGGTTTATGAAGTGGTTCAGTTGACCAGGGGGACTAAAAGTCCCAGTGGTAGGGGTTCTTTTTATTTTACTGCTATGTGCCATTCTGCCATGTTGTATCCCCATTCTTTACCGCTTCATTACCACCACCCTTGATACCCTGGTAGAGCGCAAGGCGGTTACCACTGTCATGGCCCTGACCCAGTGTACCCCTCTGCGGCTTGCCTCCAGTAATACAGCCCTCAACCGCCTCTAGCGGTTGAGGTCTCACTTAAAAAGGGGGGAGTGAGGCAGCCATGAGGCTCTTATCAGCCTGACCCTTCCCCCGCAAGCCATGAGGCTCTTACACAAGTGATCAGCCTGACCCTTCCCCCAAGCCATGAGGTAATCAGCCTGCTAAGAGAAGGCATTGAGATTTCAGTAGACACCCTTCCCCCACTCCAGGTCTGAGCACAATGTCCCCTTGCCCAGAAATCAGCAGACCTGAGCATACCGGTTTGGACAGGTCACCCAGGTACCTTCCCCAGGGGCTGCTGATTGGTGTACAGGAAATACCTGTGGCAAATGGGATTGTAGAATGAGTTTAAAACTGTACTGTATATAAGGCATTGTAGGACGTCCCTCGGGGCTCAGACTTTTTGTGGAGGGTACCGGCTCTCTGTCTGACCCTGTGTGCACATTAAAGATCCTGTTTGCATTCCAGCCTGTCTGTGAGTTTTCCTTCTGTGGGTGAGTGATTGAATAAGAGCTTTTCACAGCGTTTGCTATAACAACTGGGCCATCATGGAGTTGCGAACCCTCGGTGGAGGGCAGTGGCCCAAACGAACGGCTGCTACAACGCCTCCACACAAGGTGCAGCAACCCGACCATCATGCGCATGGGAGGGCTGGGAACCAACCGATTCCTCAGCGGTTCAGATCCCACCACTGGGTATAAGTAAGGAATGAGAGAAAGGATTTGAGATGTGGCATGGAAGTAAGAGATGATGAGCAGGGATTGGAGAGAGGGGAAGAACTGGTGAAAGAGTGAGAGGTATAGGGAATAGGAGGGCATGTTGCCCTTTTCTGCTTCAGGCTGACACTGTCTCCTGATAAATTCTGCCACTTCCCCACTGTTCACCCCATGATGTGCCCTCTCTGCTCAGCCTCCCCCTCCCCCCATCTCTCCCAATACTTCCATCTAGCTCTGTGTGCTTGCCTCCTTTCCCTCCCTCCTTCCTAATACTGCTGTTCTCTCTCTTCCAGTGCTTCCCCATCTCGTCTTCCGTTACTCTCCCCTGTCTTAAGTGTTTCCCATCCTCTCTCCTGCCCGATGCTGCTTCCCCAATTCTCTCCTTTGCAGCTCTGCCCCTCCTGTCCTTCCCAAGTGCTAACCCTTTACACCGACTCTCGCTCTCTTGCTCAGTGCTGCTTCCCCCATTCTCTCCTTTGCAGCTCTGCCCCTCCTGTCCTTCCCAGTGCTAACCCTATACACTGACTCTCGCTCTCTTGTTCAGTGATATTTTGCTTTCTCCTTCCTGACGCTGTTTGACGTCTTCCTCTTTTTCTCCTCATGTTTCTACTGCTGTCCATCTCCCTCTTCTCAGTTCTTCCACCAGAGGAAAGGGAAAGAGGTGGAAAGAAGGGAGACAAGGAAAGGGGAGAGTGATAGGGGAAATGCCAGGAAAAAAAAGGAAGAATAGAATGAAGAATTAATTGAAGAGGCAAAGAAAAATCAATCAAAATGGAAAATAAAAAGGAAAATGAATAGCCACACAAAGGAGGCAAGAAAAGACAAGCAGAAAGACGAGAAATAGAGGGCGAATAAAGAGAAGCTGAACAGAAAATAATACCCAAGACAGCAAAGGTTGGAAAACTATTTTGTTTTCTGAAAGAGTATATTATTTAACAATATATATTACAGCACAGTCCAAATGTATTATGGTCTGTGTGTATGTTCTGTGACTGTGATGTGTGTTCCTAGGCTGGCTGGGAGTGATTTAGCTGGCACAGGCGAGATGGAATTGATCCTCTGAAACTCTAAGAAAAGCACCCCCACCCCCAAACTCCAAGACACCACCTTCTTTCCATGTGTCCCAGATTTGCCCCCCCCCCCCCCATAAATCTGATAACCTTACGCTATAGACTGCTAGCCAGCTGTATCTTTTCAGTTTCAGATAAGCCCGCTGCTGCTGTGTGTGTGTGTGTGACCGGGTATTTCTGTTTAAGAATGTGCAGTAATCTGGCTTGTTCAGCTTTCCTTATAGGTTTATTGATGTTTTAGGGCCCACTGCAATATTTACAGTACCTGCCTTTCTTTCGGTAGGGTCCTTGTGTGACATTTGGAAGTTAATACTGGCATGGTGGATTTTTTTGCTCTTGGTCCCGAATGCCGGCCCAACCATCAGGCAACCTAGGTGTTTGCTTCTGGGGGTCAGCAGAGAGTAAGGCATTAAAAGCTAAGCACTAAATTCTGACAACCAGGGGGGCGTATGGGTTAAGATTTGCTTAGGGTGCCAACACTTTGAATCAGCTCTGGGGATGGCACTGATTAAGTCACAATAAGCTTGGTATTGAGAGGGACTTTTTCTAGTATGATAAGATTTTTACGGGGAAGGTTCTAGCTAAGCGCTGCACAGATTATTGGGGAAGAGGGCGGGGTTCGGTGGATGCAGAATATACTGTATGTTTGGATTTAAAGCCATATGGGAGAGCATATTTGTTTTGGAGGGGCCTGAAAAACAGAATGTGGATGAATAGGTGCTGATGAGTTCAACCTCTTGTACCCCTCCTCCCATAGCCTGCAGACGCTAAAGCCTCCACTGTTGTCATCTCTGCAATTATTTTTTATGGGCGGGGCAGGGGCAGAGCATGGCTAGCCACAGGTGGTGGGTTTTTCTCTTTCAAGAAGTTGACAACCCTATATGGGCCCATATATATATATTTATGTGGCTGAATAGTGGGATCCACAGGGGAGATGTTGCCTCCTGTACATTCCAGTTGTATTTTATTGATTTAAGTAGTATTTCGCTCATGGCAGTAGTAGTTCTGAAGGTGAGTTACAGTCAGGTACAGAACATACTTCCCTTTTCTCAAGGGCTTACAATCTAAGCTTTTACCTGAGGCAATGGAGGGGAAGTGAGTTGCCCAAGGTCTCAAGGAATGTCAATGGGATTCAGACTTTAATCTTTTTCATCAGAGGCCACTGATTTAACCACTAGGCTACTCCTCTACCCCATGCTGAGTTTCACTAGCATGACTCAGTCCACACATGGTTCCTTTCCATGCCCACAAGCTGCTCTCCAGACTCTCTTTACCCCTCACTCCATGCAACTGACCTCTTCTGCCTTAACTTAAAGGCCCTTTGCTTTGTCTGTCTTATTAGATGTTAAGCTTCAAGAAGCAGGAACTGTCCATTCCAAGTGCTTGTAAAAAACTGAGTACACCTGGTAACATTATCCAAATGCCAATATAATCAGCTTTGGGTTATACTCTATTATATAGCTGAATATGTATGTAGTCTGTATTTTAGGGTATAAAGATAATTTTAGATGCATTTATATGTAGAAATAACAGTATTTACACATGTAGATCACATACACATGTAAATAGTACTTTCAGAAATTGCAGTTTACAAATGTAGTTCCCCACGATGCAGAGATAAAAATGGGATGTGGTTTTGGTGGAAACACCCATATATGCAAATTTCACCAACGGGTTTGCACCAGCTCACACAGATTTTAACAAAGCAGTTGTTTTGGTCTGGGCTTTACACGAGAGATTAAAGGTGTAATTCTCCTTAATCTCCTGTTTTATATTTGCATTTCCAATGTTGTGTTTTTTTTAAATTGCAGCTTATCTAGTTAATTCACAGCACTTATTCAAAAAGCAGAAAGACTAGGGGACATGCAATGAAGCTATAGTGTAGCACATTTAACACTAATTAGAGAGAATATATTTTCACTCAACGTGTAATCAAACTCTGGAATTTGTTGACAGAGGATGTAGTCAAAGCTGTTAGTGTAGCTGGGTTTAAAAGAGGTTCGGACAGAAGAAGCCCATAAACCATCATTAAAAAGGACTGGGGAAATCCACTGCTTACTCCTAGAAGAAGAAGCATGAAATCTGTCTATGCTTTGTGAACCTGACAGATACTTGTGATCTGTATTGGCCACTGTTGGAAACAAGATGGACCCTTAGTCTAACCCCCTATGGCATTTCTGAAGTTTGTAAAATGGATCCACTTTAATTGGATGCGTCGGCACTTACACACAGAAGCTGCAGAGTTGATGCTGCTCTTTTTGCCAGGGCTGGCCAACCACTAGGCAAACTACGCAGTCACCTAGGGCAGCAACTTCCAGAGGGCAGCAAAAGCAGGGCATTCAAAGCTAAATAATACATTTTGACAGCGAGAGGGGGTGTAAAACTTGAGGTTCACCTAGGGCAGCAACACTTTTAACAAACTCTAGGGCCGACCCTGCTTTTTGTGCATGTGTCTCATTGTAAAATGATTCCTCTCCCTGTATTTGTCAACAATAGCTCTGCACTCCTGCCCATCATTCTGCATATTTTTCAAAAGGCTCCACATTTGGAGGAGTCTTTTGTAAAATGCTCCTGGAATTGTGGATATCCCGACTTGGATATTCCAATGCCTATCCCAATGTCCTATGTAAAATGGCCCTTCACAGTTGATTATATATTATATATTTTGTTCTAAAGTGCATTGGGCTGGAAAGATGATATATACACTTAAAATTAGATTAGAAATGCTTAGATAAGTTTGGACAAGCATCCCAATGGGTAGAAGTTTCAAATTAAGTAAAAAAAAAAAAATCTCTTTAAAGAAGTGTACCAGCGAGTGAGGAAACGTCACCCACAGTGGGAAATATAAGCTGCTTCGGCTGTCACTCACATAGGAAAGCCTGACACATATAATCCACACTTATCTCTGTCCAAGGTGCTGAGTTTCATATCCAAGATTCTGCTGCAGGGATACGTTAACCACAGTTTACTGCCCCCAATCCATTTCTTCCCAAATGGCCTGAACTTTATTGGGCTGCATTCTTCCAAACTGCATCTCAAAAGACATCTTTCATTCATACAGAAGTCACGTAAACTCTTTGAATTTCAAGTATGAAATGAATAAGAGTTTTGGAACAGTTGTTCTATATAATTTGAACTTATTTGTAATATTGTATGAATGAAGTGTTATTTATTCTGAAATTAAATATTATGAAAGCACATTTTTTTAGAAGTTGCTGAATATAAATCATAGTAATGAATTTTCAGTAAACTGGATCAGACTTGATGCTGTTCAGGTTGAATAATTTACCTAAAGAATAAGTTCTATTTGTCTTACAAATATATTTTAAAATATTTTTTAAATAATCAGAACTTTCTATAATTATACCGACTCTTTTTTTTTGCTTGTTTTGTGTCATGACATTCTGTTTGAGATCACTATGACCAGCAAACAACTTTAAGCAAAGGAATTTGACATATACAATGCTACTACTGACCATCTGAGAAGTTTCTTGTAAACTTAGGACTGTGAAGCATTTGCAGAAAAAAACCTGGTAGATGCAGGTGAACTTGCAGAAGAGTTGGGGATAGCAGCACACTTTGAACCAGATCCAGTCTGTATTAGAAGAAAGAGGAAGGAGTTTGCCTATGAAACGGACAGTGAACCTATTGAGAGCGCCGAGATAAAATTCAAAGGGGCATGATTACTAAGGTGCTTACTCGGGTAACACAAAGTTAGTGCATGGTATCAGTGCCACGCCGAAAAAGGTAGCACAGGGCCCTGAGCTAAAAAAAAAAACCCACACTACCCAGGTAGCATGGGTCTGGGTGGTGACTAGATAAGATGAGGGCATTCCCTGCACAGCACTGCTACACGGGCATCTGAAGCCTTCATTACCTGTGCTGGTACAAGTAGCACAGGTGCAACTAATACCACCTAATTGAGTGACTTTAGTTGCTCCCATGGTGGGTTTACAGTGGCAATACACACTAACTGCAGGGGGACAGCTCTACCCGCCTCCTGCAGTTAGTGCAAAGCCCTGCATTAGTAACACGACCCGTATCCGCATTATCAGCACAAGGCTAATTAAACATACCCCAATGTGAGCTTTTATTCTACATTTCCTGGCAGCAGTGCAATCAGTTGAAGAAAGATTCATACAACTAAATCATATTACAGTAGTTCTGTGCTTGACTTCCTCTATGATAATCAAGGTTTACAAATTAGAATGTCAATTGAAATTCTTGAAAATTGCTCAAAACTAGAGCAAGCTTTACAGCACGGGGAGTCCAAAAATCTAGATGCTACAAATTCCTGCAATGAAAGAGCTAGAAGACTTGGCTCTTACTGATGCATTCATGTGATGTTTGATGTTTTTTATTTTCCAGTTGCTTTTTGTTTATATTTTATTTTTTTATGGTTTGGTTCTATTTCTCTTTGGTTCAGTTTCTATTTTTAATGTAATTTTTAGGTGTTTAACTATTTGTCACCTGGATCCATGACTGCACATTATTTTGAAACTTAAGTAATTATTCTTCAAAGTGTAAAAACTGAAAGAAAGGAAGGAGACTGAGGAATAAGACCAAACATAGAAGCACTAGCTAAAAGATGGAAAATTGCATATTACTATGAAATAATATTTTTATCTTTTATCCTGGGAACAGAAGCGAATCCCCTTGGGGCATTCAGGGAGACACAGGATTGGGGTAGTTTGGAGACGAATGTGCAGATCTGAGATTCTAGAGCTCATGAGACAGACTGCAGAAGCCTGGGAATGTGCTGTTGTGGATGAGAACATCATGTTTAAAGAAGCATAAAACAATCCAGAATGATGCTGTAAAGATTTTATTTACTCTACAAAACTGTAGCCAGTGCTCCTGTAATGTCACCAGGAATCCTTGGAGGGCTTTGGGAGCACAGGGTGGGGCGGTGATGTCTTCTGCACTGGAGAAAGACTCTTCGGTATGTGCGACTAGTCATGCTAACATGGACACTCAGAAATCAAGGGCAGGCCAGGGTCACTAGAGGAGGAGAGAAAAGGGGGACACCATGAGCGGAGCACAATAATCCTTAGAGACAACATTCAAGCTCTATGGCTTGTTCTCACATTAATGGCTGGGTACAGAAGGACTGCAGGTCACCACACAAACTGTCTGCTCTGAGTGCCAGGATAGGATAACCCTACCAGTACCCATGATGCAATGCACATGCTGAATAGTTGTCTACAGCTGATCACCAAATGGGGTCTGCACCTCTCCGGTACCTCAGTTTGGAAAGATGAACTGACAGTGCGTAATACTGGCACAGAGTAGTTACAGACCATGCTATTGTACAGTTTCTGTGTTCACCCTGAGGGATAGGATGGGCGCCCAGCACTAGGTCCATGTGGTACTAGAGATTGATCCTGCTATACATCCCCATTGCTACCAGTGTATGATAGGTGGTCCTTGCAGTGCATCTGAAGGTAATTTGGTGTCCATCTGTATTTTGCAGTCACATGTGGTCCTCTGGGACTAGACATCACCCAGATTAGTGTGTACCCAGTGTTAGGGCCTGGCTGCCATGGGCACCTGTTATCAGGACAGAGGGGTGTCTAGATTTGCATGAGGTTTGTATAACAGTGCCTCTACAGGTCAAAATGGTATACCCAGTGAAAAGCGGGATATAAATGCAGCTAAATAAATTAAATAAATAAAATACACTATATACTCCAAAGGGCCCACAACCAAGGGTTTAAGGACTTTTCCTCCAGGAACTTGTCCAGACCTTTTTTAAATTCAGCTACACTAACAGCTTCTGCAACATCCTCTGGTAACGAATTCCAGAGTTTGATTATGTGTTGAGTGAATTTTTTTTTCTCTCATTAGTCTTAAATGTGCTACGTTGCAGCTTCTTTGCATGTTCCCTAGTCTTTCTACTTTTTTGAAGGAGTAAACAACTGATCTACTTTTACCTGTTCTAGTCCATTCATTATTTCATAGATCTCTGTCATAGCTCCCCTCAGCTGCCCTTTTCCTTGTGTTGCTTTCCCTGCTGCCACGGCCAATACCTCTTCTCATCTTGAGGGGGGAGCATCGGCGGCACACACACAACCTGATTTAAAAGTGGCAGCTTTGTGGCACCTCTTCGGTTCCCTGGCAGGCCATGAGTTTTGGCGCCCATGCGCATATTCATTGCCTGCTGCTTCTGTTCCCCTTTGACAGGAAGTTGCTTAGAAAGGGGGTCAGAAGCAGCAGGCCATGTTTTTTGCACCATGGGGGCCAAGGTGCATGGCCTGCTAGGGCACTGAAGTGGTGGCACAAAGCTGCGGTGCCACCTATCAGAGTCTGCTGCCCTAGGTGGCTACCTAGCCCTCCTAGTGGATGGGCCAGCCCTGTTCTCCACCCTTACCCAGAGCTCCATAGTCACGTTATACTTCATTCGTAGAGCAGAATATTTCCACAGACGTCCTGTAAACATTAAACAGCAGCATTCCAAATACTGTCTACTTCTGTGCTTGAGTTCAAGATTAGCTCTACAAAAGTAAGACACAGAGACTGTGAGATGTGTGCGCAGAGAGGTCTGAGAAACACATTTCAGGAACTTCCTATCTCTGCTGGAATATATTAAACCCACAGACAAACACCTTGAAGGAGTCAGTTTTCAGTAAGCCACTGAAACATAACTGAGCCATTTTCTGAACCTAATCACTCCGTGCAGACAAAATGAACTATTAGCGAGGAAAAACTTTCAAAGTTAATTGGGAAAACCTTTGAAACTGGATCTATTAGTTTTTAACTGGGATTTGTCCCACTAGTTCCATTTTTTTAGGATATCTTGAGTTGGTCCTGGTGTAACCCCATTTGAGAAGCTGAGAGTGAATCACTCCAAAGAGTGACATTTACTTTCCCAAACTGACAGCTGATGTGAGGTGTAAGTGTACTCTAGGTGTGGACACACACATACATTGTCTGCCCCCAGGAATGCTATGCATGGTGCGATTTTAAGAAAGTGTGATCTTGTCAGAACATGTTAACAGCTGCAGAAGCTTTTTCCATATATTCAGAAGAAGCTTTATAAAATTACTCCCCACCTTGAGGACAGTTGTGAAAGGAATTTGCCCAGATTACTAATCAGTTACTTGGGTTCTTTTCCCAGGCTGGAAATTGTGCATAGATTGCAAAGTATGTGTGCCTTTACCTTCAAGGAAAGGGATGGGATGGTGGAGGCAAAGTATGCAGGGAGGGGGGTGTTTGACTCTGAAATCGCTGCTTACACTTTGTTGGTGTCATTTTTATCTGCAGCAAAGCAAAAACACAATTTACAGATCTCCCTTTACATGTGGATTTTCAAAGGGAAGCTATTTATATGACACTGTCGCCACACACACACACACACACACACACACACACACCACTACAACTACTACTACTACTATTCAGCACTTATAGAGTGCCACGCACGCAGCGCTGCACAGCTAGCCTACAAGAGGTAGCCAACATACAAGAGACAGTCCCTTCCCGTCAGAGTAATGCTCATCGGAGCTTACAATCTAGTCAGATCAATACAGAGCATTAGTCAGTTCTTCGCAAGATAAGTCTAACCTCATTCAGAACCCAACCCGATCTAAGAATAGATACTGATGTATATACATGTAAATTCATTGTAAATAGTTTCAGTTAACAATCTCCCCATGTATTATCCAAGTTCTTTTTCCTGTTCAATGTAAAACCAAAGAGCTTTTTGTTCTGGTCTTTTGTTATATTGTAAACCGCGCTGATCCCAAATAGTGCGTTATATAAGAGCTTGTAATAAATAAATAAATAATAAATAAATAAATGGTGTGAAACAGTTAGGTTTATAGTTTGGTCAAAAATGTTGACGGGGGTTAGGATGAGATGAGGATGGAGGTCAGGATCTAAATGCAATGGTGAAGAGGTGGGTCTTCAACCTGGACTTGAAGAGGGCCAGAGATGGTGCCTGGCGCACAGACGCAGGTAGGCTGTTCCAGGCGTAAGGTGCAGCAAGATGAAAGGAGCGCAGTCGGAAGTTCGCGGTGTGGGTAAAAAGCACTGATAGAAGTAATTTGTTGGCAGAGCGCAGATTTCAAGAGGGGATGTAGGGAGAGATAAGAGATGAGAGGTATTAAGGGGCCAAAGAGTGAATGTATTTATAGGTCAGTAGGAGAAGCTTGAATTGGATGCGGAATTGGATAGGGAGCCAGTGAAGCGACTTGAAAAGAGGAGTAATGTGGACATGGCGAGGGTGGCAGAAGATTAGCCGAGCAGCGTGATTTTGTATAGATTGAAGGGGTAGGAGGTGGCTCACAGGGTGACCAGCAAAGAGTAGGTTGCAGTAATCAAGGCGAGAGGAGATTAAGGAGTGGATAAGCGTTTTGGTAGTGTGTTCAGAGAGGAAGGGGCGGATTTTGCTGATGTTGTAGAGAAGGAAGCGGCAGGTCTTGGCTACAAGCTGGATATGAGCGGAGAAGGAGAGAGAGGTGTCGAAGATAACCCCAAGATTGCGGGCCGAGGGAACAGGAAGGATAGTAGATCCATCCACATGGACTGAGACAGGGGGAAGTGGGGGGGGGGGGAGGAGTTGGGTGGAAAGATAAGGAGTTCGGTCTTGGCCATGTTCACTTTCAATCGGCGAAGAGACATCCAGGCAGCGATGTCCAAAAGACAGGCAGAGATCTTGGACTGGGTTGCCGGAGAAATATTAGATGTAGAGAGGTAGATTTGGGAGTCATCGGCATAGAGATGGTACTGGAAGCCATGGGAGGAGATAAGCGTGCCAAGGCCTTGGGTATAGAGAGAGAAAAGGAGGGGGCCCAAGACGGATCTCTGGGGTACACCTACATTGAGCGGGGTGGGGGAGGAGGAGGAGCCACCAGAGCATACACTGAATGAGCGAAGGGAGAGGTAGGAGGAGAACCAAGATAGTACAGAGTACTTGAAGCCAAGTGAGGAGAGGGTGGTGAGGAGAAGGTCGTGGTCAACGGTGTCAAAGGCAGCGGAAAGGTCAAGAAGGATGAGGATAGAATAGAGGCCCTTAGATTTAGCTAAGAACAGGTCGTTGGTGACTTTTGCGAGTGCCGTTTCAGTGGAGTGTAGGGGATGGAAGCCGGATTGTAATGGATCCATGAGGGGCCTGGGAGGTGAGGAAGTCGAGGCAGCGATGGTGAACCGCTCGTTCTAATAGTTTAGCTAAGAAGGGAAGGAGGGAGTTGGGTTGATAGTTGGAAGGGCATGTGGGATCAAGTGAGGGTTTCTTGAGGAGAGGTGTGACAACAGCATGTTTGAAGCCAATGGGGACAGTTGCAGTGGAGAGTGAAAGATTGAGGATATGAGTGATGGAGGGGACAATGGTGAGGGAGATGGAATGTAGGAGATGGGTGAGGATAGGGTCTGATGAACAGATGGTGGGTTAGGAGGAGGAAAGAAGTGTGGTTTCTTCTTCACACACACACCCCTACCTGCAGGGGGCAACATACAGCCAGACTGGAGGGAAAGAGAGCCATACTCACAGAATAAAGGAAAAGAGGTTTATGGTTTATAAGTTTTAATACACTATTTTTATATAATCATTCAAAACATATGGAGATAGACACAGCAATGTGGGGGAGACACAAAGGACTTTTAATATGAATTTGCAGAAGGAATCTGTTCCCTCTTTTGCTGGGGTCTCCCTCGTCACTTTGTGAGGCTGAAGTACTAATTTATGTGTTAGAACTTCAGTGCAGGGATCCTTAACACACAGCTAAAAAACATTTTGTGCCAAATGCCATAAGCCAATTGCATTTCGCAATTAAATCAATTGAAATAGAAGAGAGGAAGCCCTCCGCAAACAGCACACCAAGGGAGCAGAGAATAACCACGGCCACACCAACGATACTTTCACAGATGCAAAATTGTATTCAAAACCCAACTTGGCCAAGTTTCGGCAAAAACGCCAGCATCAGGGATCAGTGTAAGAATGTCTCAATCAACTTTGGTTTGACCAAAAAATACAAACAATATCATCTACAGAGACCAGAGCTACAGCTGGTCAGAATTGCTGAGGTGCCAATACATCAGGGAAAGTGCGCTCTTGGCTCTGGTTGTAAATGACATTGTTTGTATTTTTTTGGTCAAACCAAAGTTAATCAAGCCATTCCTATACGGACCCCTGACGCAGGTGTTTATGCCGAAACTTGGCTAAGTCAGGTTTTGAATACATTTTTGCATCCGTGAAAGTATAGTTGGTGTAGCCGTGGTTCTTCTCCATTTCTTTAGTGTGCTGTCAATTAAATCAATACTAAAAAAACATTTCAAAAAAAGTCCTTCAAAAAATGCATAGATTTTTTGGACTCTCATTTATATACTCAGGGAGGTCCCTTCTGCATCATTCAGGAAATTGTTATACTAATATCACCAGTGTGATTCTACTTTAAATACCTCCCAATATTTTCTCATAATATTTCCATTTTTTCAAATATATACAAAAATATTTATCTGATAGCAGGTGAACATCATCCTGGAAGTTTAAATTCTCATCTGTGTGATGTGATATCATGTTTCAAAATATATTCTGCCTCTAGGACTTAATTTTTCAGATATGTTCAGTCCATCTTTCTACTGCCAGTGTCCTAATCCAAATTTCTTAATGGTCATTGCTGCTACTGTCCTGCTCCAATCACTCTAAAAAAGCTGCCATCAATTTAGTCCGTGGGGAGGAGATAAAATAAAGGACTGAATGGGAAAGAACAGTGTTTGACTGTTCATCTTAAGACAAGACAGTTCAACCTGGGGTATGGATATGGAAACAGAGTGGTTGTGCCTGATTTGAAAAATGTTTTTAAAAAGAGGAAATGTTTTGAAACAAAAGGAGAAATATCAGGTGTCTGTTTAAATAGCCAGCTAACCGAAGTCACCATTTCATAGAGTGATTGGCGCGGGACCGTTATGGAGCTTGGAACAGGACAAGCATTTGGATTGGGGTAATAGATGTGACAGATGGATGTACTTACATTCCATGTAAACAGAGCAGTTCGACATTAAGAGTAAATGGCACCAACAAGGTGCAAGCATTCTCATTTTCGAGGTCTTCTTTAAAAACATGCCTGCATGCGGGCTGCAGAGAAAATAAGAAAGAGTGAAAAGAACATAAGAACATAAGATATGCCAAACTGGGTCAGACCAAAGTCCATCAAACTCAGTATCCTATTTCCAACAGTGGTCAATCTAGGTCACAAGTCAGAGGGTCAGGGTGTCCTTATGCATTAGAAGAAAGGAGGTAGGTACAGATGTTTGTACTCATGTATTTGCCATATTTTCATTCTTTAGAGACAAAAGAAAAGTTCTCACAATGCTCTTGAGGCGCTGCCTGAAGAACAGTGACAAGCAGTTAAGATAAAAGCCTTCCCCCAAAAGGGAGAAGTTCTCAGAGCAATGTAGCTACATGATGATGGAAAGCGAGGTTACTTACCTGTAACAGGGGTTCTCTGTGGACAGCAAGATAAGTCAGCCACACCTGGTGATGTCTTCCAAGTGCCACCATAAATACTGAAGTGCTCTCCAGAGCTTTGAGCATGCCCAGGTAGCCCACCTCACCAGTCCACCTCTAGCCCAGCCAGTGTGTTCCTAGCTAGTCTTTCTAGCTAGGGCGGGGACTCGTTTCGGCTGACCTCCAGGGGAGGTGGGCAGGATTGTGTGGCTGACTTATCCTGCTGTCCACAGAGAACCCTTGTTTCAGGTAAGTAACCTCACTTTCTCCATGGACTAGCAGGATTGCGTCAGCCACACCTGGTGTCTCCCCAGCTACAGGTGCATGCTGAGGTGGAGGAGGGAAGCGTGAGAACAGAAGCTATGGAGACCTTGAGTCAGGGCATCCGTTTAATGTGCAAACATTCAACAGTGCAACATGCAGAACAATGCAAACATTCAGAACAAAGTGCAATAGTGCAGCAATCATAGTGCAGTGGTGCAACAATCAGGTAAGGTGCAAATGCAGTAACATGTAGCAGCATACAACCAGTAATGGTGCAGCAACATAGTGCAACATAACATAGTGCAACATTTATAGCATAGGTATAAGACAGTGTAGTCAACAAGGCAGGGTTGCAGTTACAACCCGGAGCATGTCGGGCTATGCTTATCCATGAAGAGAGGGGACCACGGGCGGTGGCGCGGCCAAGGCTCCCTTCACTGCGGTGGAGAGGACGGCTGTGCCCAGAGCACAGTCCTCCTGAGACTTGAGGTCGAGGCAGTAGTGTTTCTGGAACATGTGTGGAGAGGACCATGTGTCCACCCTGCAGACGTCGACCAGCGGTACAGAGCGCAGGTTGGCTATAGAGGTGGCCAGTGCTCTGAACCGATGAGGGCTCACTCTTGGCTGCGCCCGGGTGCCGGTTGGGTCCAGGCAATAGGAGATGCAGGTGGACACCCAGTATGAGAGTGTCCTTTTTGTGACAGGCCTACCAGGCCTGTTAGGGTCGAAGGATATGAACAGTTGCTCACCCTTCCAGATGGGCTGCATAATGTGTAGGTAGATCCGGAGGGCCCGGAGACAGTCCAAGGTATGCAAGCGGCATTCTTCGGCCAACGCGTGAGGTTCAGGAAAAAATGAGGGGAGCTCGATGGAGTGATTGACATGGAAGGCAGATGGCACCTTGGGCATGAACCGAGGGTTGGTCCTCAGGGAGGAGCGGTCATGATGCAGCTGTGTATATGGGTGGTGCACCACCAGCACCTGTAGCTTGCTAATCCTCCTGGCAGATGTAATGGTTATCAGGAATAGCGTTTTCCAGGACGCGTACTTCATATCAGCAGACTGGAGTGGCTCAAAGGCTTCCTGCGTTAAGCACTGGAGGACAGTGTTTAGGTCCCAGGGAGGTACCGGGGGTCTTAGGTTTGTCAGTTCTTTCATGAAGCGGGTGGTCAAAGGCAGTGCAGCAATGGAGTTGGCTCTGTCCATCGGTGCATGTAGAGCAGCTATTGCAGAGAGGTGGACACAAATGGACTGGGTCTTAAGGCCGAGGTTGGATAGAGAGCTGAGGTACTGCAGGACGTTGGAGACTGGACAAATGGTTGGGTCTAAGCTGCGTGTCACGCACCAAATGCTGAACCTCTTCCATTTGAGGCCATAGGACTTTCTGGTGGAGGGTCTTCTGGCCGCTAGGACCACGTCCTGTACCTCTGTGGGTAGTTGGAGTGCAGAGAGGCTCAACCATTTCCACCTGAGCCATGCAACCAGCACACCATCCATAGATGCAATCACAATTACCAACAAACACTGCTCCATCAACCTAATATACAGGGCCCCATCTACTGACCCTGACTCCCTTGCAACAACAATTGATCTTGCATCCAACTCACAATACCCAAACACACCAAGCTGGGTTATAGGAGACTTCAATTTACCATCCTTGCCAGAGGCACAAGCCTCAGCTTTCCTCGATGCCCTCAAGGAATTAGGATACACACAGCTGATCCACGAGCCCACCCATGTGAAAGGTGGTACACTGGACCTTGTCTTTGCCCCACAGAATACAGGCAACACAATAAACACTACTATACTCTCCAACACTGCAGTCCCCTGGTCCGACCACAGGTTAATCATTTTTCAAATATTACTGCAAAACAAACCCCAGAACAATCCCGATAAGTCCAACAATACCACAAAAGCAGCACCACGTAAGTTCCATGCCTTTGACAAAGACGCGATCCTCGACCAAACTCGCTCATTCCTCGACTTGACATCGATCGACCCTGATGAGCTGGTATCTGCCTGGAATGAAAAGTTCGCTGCTATTGCTCTGCGACCACCAGCAAACAATCCAACTAAGAAAAGAACCTCTGCAGCCTGGTACTCTGCTGAACTTAGAGCGTCATTAACCTGCCTAAGAAAAATGGAAAGACGCTGGTGCAGAAGCCACTCCACGGATGATCTAAAAGCATACAATGTGCAACTGGAAAAACACCGCCAAGCAATATCTGAGAGCATAAAAAGATTCCACACAGACACATTAAAGCGGTTCCTAAAGAAACCACATGACCAATTCACCCTGGTAAAGAATCTAACAAAAGAGCCAGCACCTGAGAAACCTAGCCTGATCCATCCTCACGTCTTCGCTGACCTCTTACAAACGAAGCTGTGCCAGACCAAAAGGTTCACTGCTCCCAACACTCCAATCAAACCAGGATCACTAGCACCACTGTCCATTTCTTCCAAGCCATCTAAAAAACAAATTGAAGATATAATCGCCGGAATCAACACAACCACTGCACAAATCGACCCTTGCTCGGTGTTCTGGATAAAAGAGCTACGATCGACTGTCAGCCCTTTTCTAGCCAAGCTAATGGACTGCTCCTTCACAAATGGGATCTTTCCCCAATCCCTCAAACGTACCTCTATCAGGCCACTACTAGAACAGTAATCTTGACCCTAAGAAGCCAGACTCATATAGGCCGATATCAAGCATCCCACTCTTGGCGAAAATCATCGAAAAAGAAGTTCAAACACAAATCCAAGAAGATATTGATGCTTCTGCTCCACTTGATTCTTGTCAGCACGGTTTTAGAGCTGCTCACGGCATGGAGACTCTCCTCACCATCCTCTTCAGTACCATAATAACAGGAATTGATAACATACGCCAGGGATATGTGCTCATCTTCTTAGACATCGCAGCCGCGTTCAACTCAGTCTGCCATGATCTCCTCCTACACTGCCTCCAGAAGAAGGGGATATGTGACTCTGCACTTAAATGGTGCAAGTCGTATCTCTCCGATAGATGGCAACACGTAAGATCAGGAGAAACAACATCAGAACCTTTCCACCAGAGTCAAGGGGTCCCACAAGGATCATCTCTCTCTGCACTCATGTTTAATATATATGCAACCTATCTGCGAGATCATCCGGTCCTTCAAGGTGAGCTGTCTGTTGTACGCTGATGATGTTCTCCTATATATGCCATTCACTACTGAGAACCTTGACCTTTCCCCACTGACAGACTGTTTCGACGCAGTATCCAGTATCCAAATGCAAAATTTTCGGATACAACATAAGAAAACCGAAGTCCTTTTCATCACAAGGAACCCAAATTTCATCACTCCTCCTTTCTTGAAGGTCCAAGATGCAGAACGTCTGACCAAACCCTCCATCAGATACCTGGGAGTCACACTTGACCAGCGACTAGACATGAAGACCCATATAAGCAATGTAGTATGAGCCGTATACCATAAAATCCGATCCCTCAGACACCTACGCTCCCTACTTGAACCAGATGACTTCCGGACAGTGTATCAAGCTCTGGTCTTACCACATATTGACTATGCCAACGCAATACTCCATGGTCTACCATAATCCACTTTGCTTCCATTACGGCTAGCAATGAACTCAGCAGCACGAATTCTCCATGGCGCTGCCATGAGGGAACACATGACACCCATCCTGAAACAATTACACTGGCTCCCTATCACATTCAAGACCATACTAATGACCTTCAAGATCATAAACGGACTCGCCCCATCTTCCTTATCCGATCTCATACTGATAACCCCCCCTAATAGATCTAGAAGATCTCATGCCACCAATAAACTAGTAGTCCCAAAAGAAACGACCAAGTGTTGCCAAAGCACAACGAACAGGGCTTTTAAGCTCGCCGCACCTAAATGCTGGAACACCCTTCCACACAGTATCCATGATATCACCAATCTAACCCAGTTTAGAAAAGCCGTGAAACATTACCTCTTCCTCTTACATTACCCGGATGACAGCACCACTGATCACTCACCATCCAGCTAGGCAAATCTACGCAAATGTCCAATCAATTCGCATTGTACAGATGTAAATAGTTACCCCTGTTTCTTTCCAAGTTCCTATTCCTGTTAATTGTAAACACAAATCAAGTCATTTGAAATGTGTATGTAAAATGTTCCATGTAAACCACACTGATGGAAAATAGCGCGGTATATAAGAAAATGTAAATAAATAAATAAAACAAACCTTTCAACCTCCAGGCAGTGAGAGCAAAGGCTTTGAGGTTGGGGTGCCTCATGTTCCCCTCGTTCTGCGTTAGTAAGTCTGGTCTGAGGGGCAGACGTTTTCGTGCCCCATGTGCGAGGCGTAGCAAGAGAGCAAACCACATCTGGTTTGGCCAGTGAAGGACCACCAGGATGGCGTGAGCTTTGTCCCACACGATTCGCTGAAGTGTTGCTAGGATGAGGGGGTTGGCGGGAAGGCATACACCAGAGACCACTCCCCCCAGCACACGTCGAATGCATCCATTGCCAACCTCCAGACTGATGGGTGCCTTGAGCAGAGCAGGGGGCACTTGGCATTCTTTTCTGTGGCAAAGAGGTTGATGGTTGGGGCCCCCCATCGCTGGAAGAGGCTGTCGGAGACCTCCGGGAAGAGAGTCCATTCATGCGGTTGTAACTGTCTGCTTAGTTCATCTGCCAGGGTGTTCAGATCTCCCAGGAGATAGGAGGCACGCAGCCTGCACTTGTTTTGCAAGGCCAGTGACCATATCATCAGCGCCTCCTTGCAGAGGGAGCAAGACCCAGTTCCTCCTTGCTTGTTGATGTAAAACATGGCCACCTGATTGTCCGTCTGGATGAGGACTGACTTGTCCCGCAGATGTTGTAGGAGCATCCCAAGAGTGTATCTGATGGCCCTCAGCTCGAGGAGGTTGATGTGCAAATGTCTCTCTCAAGGAGACCATGCCCATTGAGTGCTGAGCTGTAGGAGGTGAGCGCCCCAACTGGTGTTGGATGCATCCGTGGTGAGAATCATCTGGTGTTTGTGTGTGTGGATGTCCTTGCCCACCGAGAGGTTCATCGGTACCGTCCACCAGCATTGTTGTGCACTGACTTGAGGAGTCATTGGGACGTGGGTAGAGAGGGGCTGAGAGTGCTGGTTCTAGTGGGTGCACAGATGCCACTGGAGCACGCACATCTTTAACCGTGCCACCAGGAGGACTGATGTTTGGGCTTCCATGTGGCCCAGCAGGCATAGCAAGGACCGGGCAGAGGAACTTCCCACTGTGGCTGTGTTGGACGCCAGGGAGGTGATGGCAAGCAGTCTGCGGTCTGGGAGGTAGGCTTTCGAAACCCGGGTGTCGATTACCGCTCCTATGAAATCCAGCCTCTGGGAAGTCGTAAGGTGCGACTTGTTGAAGTTGATGACAAACCTCAAGGAGGAAATCAGGGTTTTGGTTCTCCTCAGGGACTCTTGCAGCTCCAGAGCCGAGGGAGCTGTGAGGAGCCAGTCGTCCAGGTAGGGAATGGTGGAGATGTTTTGCTTGCGGAGGTGTGCTGCTGCAACGGCCACGCACTTTGTGAAGACCCATGGAGCTGGCAACAGGCCGAAGGGAAGAACTCTGTATTGGTAATACTGCCCCAGCACTTGGAAGCGGAGGTACGTCCTGTGCGACTTGTGAATGCGAATGTGTGTGTAGGCTTCCTGTAAATCCAGGGACGCCATCCAGTCGCTGGCCTGAATCAGAGGGAGAATGGAGTTGAGGGAGTACATCTAGAACTTTTCCTTGATGATAAATTTGTTCAGCCTCCGTAGATCTAAGATGGGGCATACTCTTCCCAACCTCTTGGGAATGAGAAAGTATCTGGAGTAGAATCCAGAGTTTTTCTCGGTTGGTGGTACCTCCTCTATCGCGTGGAAGGATAGCAGATGCAGCAGTTCTGTGGTCATGGCGAGTTGCAGGTGAGGGGGGTGTCGCTGATTGGTTGGTTGCACTGGCAGGGTGGTACAGAGAAATGTATGCGGTATCCTTCTCGGATGACCTGTAGGACCCAGGAGTCTGAGGAGAACCGCCTCCATTCGTGTATAAAACCTGTCAGGCACCCCCCGATCCAAGTGGGTGCTCGCAACTTGCTGTCAAAAAGAGGGGCCACTTTTGTTCATTGCAGCGTTGTTCTTCTTTTGCTTACGGTCCCTCTGGGAGTGGCGTTGGTGAGAGGGTCAATGGTAGGTGTTGCTCTTGTACCTGGGACTCCGCCACTTTTGATTAGAAGGGTATCTCTTGCTGGAGGTGTAGTAAGGCTTCCGTTGAAAGTTGACTTTCTGGGTGCCACTGTGGCATTCAAACCCTTCCTCTGCAAAGGTTTTTAGCGTAGTGCAGTGCTCCTTCATATCATTTACGGTGTCTGTGACTTTTCTCCAAAAAGCGACTCGCTCATACAGGGTGCGTCTGCAATCCTGTCGTGTGTGTCATTGCGCAGGCCGGACATTCTTAGCCATGCCCACCGCCTGGCGGAGATTGCTGTGCCGGCAGTTCTCACCGATGTGTTGAAGGTGTCAAATGCTGTGCTCGACAGATGTTTGTTGCACTCGGACATATCCGTGAGTGTGCTGGATAGCAATGCCTGAGACTCCTTAGGGAGGGATGTGATGGCATTTTTGATGCTTGACATGCAGGCGTCCTGGAAGAGGACGTGTTGAAACTGGTGTGCCACAATCTTTGCACTGAGCATGGCTCCTTGGAAGACCTTCTTACTGATATCATTGAGGAGCTTGTGGTCACGACCCAGTGGATTGTTGGCGTGAGTGCACAAGGATTTAATCTGCTTGAGAGCTGAGGACACCACGATGGATTGGTGTGCCAGCTGGGGTTTTGAGAACCCTGGTATAGGTTGTATCTGGTACTTAGATTCAAGTCTCGTGGAGAATGGGCGGCCAGAAGCCGGGGTCTGCCACAGTCTCAAGTGGTTGTCCTGTAGTGTTTGATGTATCGGTAGTGCGAACGAGGGCTTTGGAGTTGCGAGGTACTTCAGGACCTCTGGCACTGGTATCCCCACATCATTGGGTGCCTTCAAGGCCAAAGTGGAGGCTACTTTCCTCAGGAACTTGGGGTACGTGAGGTCCTCTGGGGGGGGGGCGGTGGGCCTTCCGGTTCCAGGGAGAGTCTGTTCTCAGAGGTAGTAAGCTCGTTGGACGCAGAGCCAACAATGGCCGCTTCAATGTCATGCTCTTCCACGGTACTGTCCGGGGACGGATTGTCCGGGGATCTTGGGGTCCGCGTGGAGGACTGGGCGTGATCTGGGGACCGCGGCTTGGATGCGGACAGCTGAGCAGGATCTGGTGGGTCTGGCACCGTGGATTTGAACTTGGATCCAGTAGTGGTGATCGCAGGAGGTAGTGGAGCTCTGGAAGCTGCGGTTTGCTGTACCAGCTGTGTGAGCAGCTTCAGAATGGCAGAGGAGTTGTTAGAGTCGGTGGTGTGGCTGCAGGACCTGATTTTGCGGTAGCTGTCAGGGCTGGAGGAGCTGAAAAGGTGATGTTTATTTCTGCGGCTTCTGTGGCCATGATGGTGCTTAGAGCTGTGCCATCTGTTCTTTGATGAACCGAGGTTCAATGCGCTGCTGCTGGGTGTGCTTCGGAGCTTTCTGCCTCTGCCCCGCTCACCCCTGCATTTTCTCTGGTTGCCCCTGCTGTCGTCCCCCCCCCCCCCGAGTATGGCTCCTTCTGTGCTTATACGCATGATGGTGCCTATATGCATGGCACCGAAGGTCCGTTAGGCCATCTGTGCCAAGCGGGCTCATCAGGGCCAAGAGACGGGAGAGCGGAGTCCAGGAGGAGCTTGGGTGACCATTGAGATGGTGCCGAGGGCTGCTTCCCGGGCTGCTGCGGTGGTGTCCAATGAAGAGAGTCTCACCCCGGAAGTGGGCAGAGCTGGCGGACTGCAGAGCGGAGCTGGAGGACTGCTGAACAGCGCCATTTTTGAAGGGCACATGGCCGTGAAGAGGAGAGACCGCAGGCCGGATGAAAGGCAGCCGCGAGCTCAGATGAGCCTCGGGGAGGGTCAGAGAGGTCTGTGGAAGGTTGCAGCGCTATTGCAGGTATGGCTGGAGGTACGGAGGAGGAAGTTTCGGCTGCACGGCTGGGGATGGAGGCCCTAGCGGGTACATCTTGAGCCGCAGCGGCAGCGGGTGAGGAGGTCGATGGAGCAGCGTTTTTACCTGCATTGGAGGTCGGGTAATCTTTCATTGCGTGTCCTCTTGATTTCCAGGCCCGTGGGGACATCCTTCCGTAGTGAGAACAGTCCTTGATGTTGTGATCGGGCCCCAAGCAGCGCAGGCAGATGTCGTGGGTGTCTGAGCTGCTCGTTTTTCTTTTGCAGTGTGGGAATTTCTTGAAGCCAGGTTTAGGCATAATAGAGCTTGATGTTGAATTGATAGTAGAGGAGAGCAGGGTCCGTCTTGCTGGCAAGGCAGAAGGAAGAAGACTAGACGGGCTAGGGGCGGACCGGTGAGGTGGGCTACCTGGGCATGCTCAGAAAGGTTCTCCTTTCTGAGCTCTGGAGAGCACTTCTGTATCTATGGCGCCACCCGGAGGATGTGTGGCTGATGCAATCCTGCTAGTTCATATAAGCAGGGCTCTGTTACCTTGCTTAGTGTAAAGCTGTAAAATGCCAGTATTCCAAGAGGAATTTGAGTTTATGCTATAGAGTTTTTTCAAATGTAATCTTTAGTGAAATTTCCATCATAAATCCCAAGGAAATAAGGAGGAGGTAACATCTCAAATATAAAAACAAGACACATTACAATTTATATAGAAAACCCAGGGAAAATATGAATCAATTGTTTCCATAAAGAAAAAAATGGGAGAGAGAAGACCAAGAAAAACAAATAAGAAGAGGAACATGCAAATATCTGACCAAGCCCTGAATATTCACAAATCTACCAGCCTCATTCTGGTACTTTCTTACCCGCCATTCACATCTAAGTTCTGTTCTTCTCATTTCTAAACTTTTCAAGCTGATGAGGGTCAGAATATACATACAACCTAGGACGATAGCCCTAAAATGTATTTGGAGAAATTTACACCTAAACTGTTGCATTCTAGAAGATACATCGGCAAACGCATAAACCTTATGACTGAAAATTCAAAGCTCCAAAGTCAAAAAAATAACCAAAGAAATTGATATGAGTTGGAGGCCAACACAAAGGTAGCCATCATTTGTCCCTATTGCAAAACTCCAAATATGTCATAAGATCCACTATTTCATATTGTAGCCCTCTTTTCTCAATTCTTAACCTCCTAGATGAGGGGCCTAAATGCAAAATATCATAAATATAGGGGGACATATTCAGTGGTGGCAGCCAGCGCTGTTGAGGGCATGTTTACTAAAGTGCCGTGAATAACGCAAGGCAAACCTATGATTAGCATTTAATATATCATAGTGGCCATGGTGCAAGCAGGGGATGCAGCTATGATAGGGACGCCTCTAGCATGGTAGTAGGGTACACATGTTCATAGCTCATGCACACTGTGAAGAAACTTGCTACAAGTGTCTTGCTATTGCACTTCTATCAATGCAATGTTATAGCCAGCAATAAGTCACCAAATCCCTGCAGAGGTATTATAGAACAATATTAGGACCCCTACCCAATTACTGTAACAGCACCTAGTAAGTGGCTAGTGAAGGATAGAGAGGGCTGACCTGGGAATAGGCAAATCTCACTGCAGACAGTGGCTCAGAGCAGTGGGTCAAAATACAAGGGAGAGGGGCATGCAAATCGGAGAAGCAAACAGATGCATAGATACCATGCTGCGGTGCATTCTGGGTGAAAATTCAACATCTGAATGAGCCAGAATGTAAGGGTGCAGGCAGGGTGTCAACAGTGGCCAGCATGTGGAACAGCCATATGAACCGTTCTCACCCTGACGCCTCTAGCGTGCCACTAGTACACGTGCGCCAGCTGCATGCTGTTGCTATTACCCACTCTCTGCACCAACACCACCCTAACCCCGCCTATTTGGGTGCTGCTCTGGTACTGCGATGTTTTTAGTGTGGAGGCCTAATAGCTGTGTGTTCCCTACTGCCACATGACCAAAACATGCATTAGCTCCACATTAAACCCCATGCTCACAGCTACAGCGCTTCAGTAAACATGCCTCTTAAAGTAGCTCACCATCAACGCTTTCACTTATGATGGAATATTCATTGCCCAGACTATATCCAGCGATCGGCACTGAATATCCAGTTTGCCCAGATAGTGCTTTAGATGCCCAATCAACAGGGATATTGAGCCATTGACCTGCTAGCTAAAATGCCTTTCAACTGTCCTAACTTTTGAAGTTTTAGTTAACTTTAGTTAACTAGTATAGACTCTAGAAGCTCAATATCACTGCTGACCAGCTAACTAAAGTTGCCATATTTATTTATTTATTTACAGTTTCTTTTATACCGCGCTATTCGTCATCAGTGCGGTTTACAATGAACATAAAAACTACACGTCTCAAATAATTGATCTGTGCTTACAATGAACATATGTGCTCTACTCCCGGAACGCTCTGACACTAACCAGTTTGTGTTGGGGCATTTAACCCATACTTTTTAATCATTTTAATAGGAGAAATTAAACTAGAATAAGGAAAGTTTAAAAAAAACCCTTAAAGTATTATAACAAACAGTATTTTCCAACCTCTCCATCTTATTTGTCAATAATTCATTACCCTTTACAAGAGTTGTAGCTCCCTCCAAGTTCTGCTCAGAGATTTTGAGCTTGGCATTGAGCTTCCCTACTCCAAGTCAACTGATAAGAACTTAGCTGCAATCTCATCGGAAAATAAATAGGTTGTGTTGTTAAGTGCCGTCGAGTCCATGTCAACTCCTGGTGTCCTTCTGGATAATTGACCTAAACTATGTTCAGTCCTCAGCCAAGTGGCTCATTGTTGATAGAGTGGTATCCATAGCTGCTGTTATTCTGTTGTTCCATCTCATTGCCATCCTTCCTCTTTTATAGTGACCTTCTACCTTGCCAAGCATTATGTCTTTCTCCAATGATCTCTCTCTTTGCATGATGTGTCCAAAGTATGAAAATCAAAGTCTTGTCATCTGAGCTTCTAAGGAAAGCTTAGGTTTGATCTCCTCTAGTACTGACTGGTTTGTTCTTCGGGCAGTCCATGATATAGACAGTATTCGTCGCCAGCACCATGATTCAAAGGCATCAGTTTTCTTCCTATCTTTTTCACCGTGGCTTGAACAAGTTGAATCTTTGTATGGCGAAAAACATCTCTGCTCTTTAGAATCTTGTCTAAGTCCTTCATAGCCATTCTGCCAAGAGAAATATGTCATCAGATTTCTTGACAGCTAGTCCTTTCCTTATTGATTGTTGATCCAAGTAAGTTAAAGTTATCAGCTATTTCAGTTTCTTCTCCATCAATGAAAAATACAAGGCAATAATGATGGCATTCAAAATTCTTCACAATCAGTCTGCCAGCTGCCTAGAAAACTTAATCAGAAGAGTTCTAGACAATAGATCAAGGAGGACTCAGCACCAGAACTCCCTTGCAACCTCTATGACACCTACGGGCACCTCTCAGAATGCACTATATAGAGTGTTTGAACTCTATTTATCATCCCTATGGAACTCCCTTCCTCACCAACTCAGAGCAACCAATGTTATAACCGACTTCAGGAAATACTTGAAAACACACATATTTACAGAGCACTTCAATACCATACTACTCAAGTAATTGGACTGTCTATTGCAGCCTTCAGAAAACTGGAAAAACCCTAAGTCCCTGTAAAAGCTCAACCTTCCGTGTAAATAGTTAAAATGTTACCTGTAAACACTGTTGATATTTGACATTGTAAATAGCTCTGAAGAAAGTTCCATGTAAGTAAAGTTATGTTCACTGTAAACCGCCTTGAGAATCTGAAAGGCGGTATATAAAAAATGTTAAATAAATAAATAAAATAAATATGTCCCTTGATCTTGAGAAGCAAATGTTTCAGGTCGTTTTCACTTTCAACCAGTATTAGGTTATGATAGACAATTAGTTAAGGTCACCTACATTCCAAAAAAGTGGAAGAGTAGCCTAGTGGTTGGAGTACTGGCTTGATAACCAAGAAACCACAGTTTGATTCCCACTAGTACTCCTTGTGGCCTTAGGCAAGTTACTTAACCCTCCATTGTCTCAGTGGAAAGGTCTGGCAATCAGCTTCTGGTCATGCTGCTAAGAAAACCCAGAAGCTATTTGCCAAATATCAGCATTACACACCTTGAAGGCTGGTAAAAAGCACCAGAGTTTACATTTCTGGTAACGCCACTGGTGTCATTATGCCTGTGGAAGAGGGAGAACTCTTCCCTAAAGAAGAGCCAGATATCAGTATGGAAAAATAGAAATAAAATAAATAAATACTTCCTAAACAAATTTGCCCCCACTTCCCGCAGACACTTGTGGAGCTTTCTAATTTACATGGAATTTGACTAATCACAATTGAGGTTGTCCATCCTTCATACAGAGGACAAAATACCAACCAAGCCCACCTCTGGGGGACCCCCTTCATGTCTCTTGGCTGGAATCAAATGTAGTGAGTGGGAATATGGACAGAGGGTGCCTTCCTCGCTGACAACACCCCAAAACTCCTGCTTCATGCTAGTTTTAGTTCTACCTGGTGGTATATCTGCAGGGTCAGTCTTAACAAACAAGTCCATAGGTCCCCGACACATCAGCATTCTTAACCTCAACATGTCTTAGGGTTTTATTGGTCACTGTTTGAAACCGGATACCTTTGTTTGATGGACTCTTGGTCTTACCCAGCATGCCATATCTTATGTTCTTATTTGTGTGTGTCATTTATGATGGCATTTTGGATTATTTATGTAAGCTTGTAAGTCACTTGGAGTATTTTTTTTTAGGTAGGTGTCTCACAAATTTTAATAGATTAAATAAATAGATTCGTATTACCTGCTCAAGCTAAGGGTATTCCCAGGGATTAATCCAAGGGAGCTACTTAGGTCACTAAGGTCAAGCCTCAGTATAAAGAATTAATCTCTATCAAACCCAGCACTCCTCTCTTCCCTCTCAGTCTCAAAGTCCCAGTCCAAAGAATGAATTACCACCAAATCCAGCACTCCTCTCCTCCCAGTCTCAGTCTAAAGAATTAATCCCCATCAAACCAAACACCCCTTCCCTCCCAGTTCCTAAGTACAAGCCTGGAGAAGATTCCCTCCTTTGGTCTCTGCACTAATTTGCTCTTCCACCCCCAAAGCCTATTATTTTATTTTTTTAAATTTTTATTTATTCAATTTTCAATTTAAGCCAAGAATACAATTCTTGTACAAAAATAGAGCAAGTTGCCAGAAAATAAAAAACAACAAGAAAAATATTATAGGCAAAATCAATACTGTGATATTAAGCAACTGCTCTCTTTAGCCCACCATAAACAGGGAGTCATATAGAAATCATACAATCAAAAAGCAAAAGAAATAAAGTAAACACCAACGAGCGCATACACAAATCATTCACGAAACTCCAGGAGATTCACAAGAGGCTTCCAGACAGCGGGCATTAACAAAGGCAAGCAGCTAGGAGGGCTCATAAGATACGTAGGAAGCTCAGCAGTATTTAACCAAGCATTTGCAAGGATGCTTAAGAAAAAAGAGCCCACCCAGCTGCCGGAGGAGGAGAAATTCCCACTGTCTTTTTTGAGTTTCCTTAGTCAAATCTGGGTACCTTCGTACAGTTAGACCATGAAACAATGAACTTCTTTTCCTAAAGAACAGCCTCAAAAGTCATTCTTTATCAGATATTAATGTGAGAGTCACCAATAATGTAGAAGGTACTATGATTTCCTCTTGAGATGTTTCCAGCAATGCGGCAACATTTATTTATTTTATTTTATTTATTTAACTATTTTCTCCTATACCGCCCCTTCCAGAGATCAAGGGCGGTTTACATGTAACAGCTTAACAGTATTGTACACATCTGTATACATTTACATTGAACAATAGAATTCAACTATTTACATTGAACAATAAAATTTTACTTTGTAAGGTATTAATGCAAAACAATTTAATACATCTGCCGACTGTGTTCTGACAGTTGCAACTGTAGATGACCTTTTTCCTATAGGTAAGTATTAAGCTTTGACTATAGGAGGATACGACTCACTTGGGACCCCCAAAACCTCAGTCTAATAAGTACGAAGCATATCACGAGTAGTCAAATTAGGCACCCGAAAAAAATTAATAATTCTTAAGTTTTCCACTCTAGAAAAATTATCCAGATACTCCAATTTTAAATTCATAGCAAACAAGTTCTTAATACAAGCATCAGAATGGGCTGCTAGAACTTTTATTTCCTCATGAGTTTCCGCCAAAGACGTCTAAGTTGTCACCTGCATTGCCTTAACATTTTCGACTGCATCAGAGTTACTCACAACTTTAGTCGCCAACGTTGACATCATTGGTATCTTCTCCAATGATACAATAGCAGCCCATATTGTCTCCAAAGTAAAGCCCCAAAGCCTATTATGAAGCAAGAATCACACCCCTATTGTATCCTTACCCAGATCAATCCCTTGTTATTCAAGTATCTCAGCTGAAAGGCTGGCAGCAGGGGAAGTGATATGACAGATTCCAAATGGATTAATCCTCAGACTGGCCTTAGGGACTGGTGGCAGGGGAGGGAGGTGGTGTGCTAGTTGGTGGTGGAGGTGGTGTGCTAGTGGTGTGCTAGTTCAGCCTTCTCAGCTATAACTTACCTTGCCTCTCTCAACTAACTGGGCTTTGTGTGGTAGCCAGGTTAACTGTTCATTTTAAATTAAATCTCTCTCCCCAGAACCTGCTGTGTGTTAAACTTTTTTTCCTGTCCTAGCCTGCCTGAGTGAATCCCCCCCCCCTGCTGAGGTATTGTGTAGCCTTCTTCCTGTTTCCTCCACGTGTGCATAGTCTGTTTTAGTCTGCTTTTCTCTGATCAGAGAAGAGCAGTGCTTTTTACAGTGCTCTGCTAGAGAAGTGGATATTTGTCTCCTGTGACACCTTGCTGTGAGTTCTAGCTGTTTATTAATTATTTATTGTTTGTCTAACTGTTTAATTATTTATTGTTTGTCTTAGTGGTGTGCTAGTTCAGCCTTCTCAGCTATAACTTACCTTGCCTCTCTCAACTAACTGGGCTTTGTGTGGTAGCCAGGTTAACTGTTCATTTTAAATTAAATCTCTCTCCCCAGAAACTGCTGTGTGTTAAACTTTTTTTCCTGTCCTAGCCTGCCTGAGTGAATCCTCCCCCGCCCCCTCCCCCCCGATGAGATATTGTGTAGCCTTCTTCCTGTTTCCTCCATGTGTGCATAGTCTGTTTTAGTCTGCTTTTCTCTGATCAGAGAAGAGCAGTGCTTTTTACAGTGCTCTGCTAGAGAAGTGGATATTTGCCTCCTGTGACACCTTGCTGTGAGTTCTAGCTGTTTATTAATTATTTATTGTTTGTCTAACTGTTTATTTAATTATTTATTGTTTGTCTTAGTGGTGTGCTAGTTCAGCCTTCTCAGTTATAACTTACCTTGCCTCTCTCAACTAACTGGGCTTTGTGTGGTACCCCTTCCCCCCTGCTGAGGGTTCAGGACAGGGTACCTTGTAACTGCCCTCTTTAATAGGACTTATCTCCCTCCCTCCCTCCCCAGCACCCACCCACCCCTGGGGTAATTGTAGTTTTATAGGTACTTGCACATCTTAGAGGAAAGGGGCTGCTCTCAGGTGCAGCTCGTTATCCAAATCAGTCATACACAGAGGACCTGAGATTAATTACTTAAGCTTCAGGTACACAAGGTGTATTAGGGGTATTAGATACACTTTTATTGGTATAAGCATCCACACCAATCCTTATTATATACAGAATTTAAAAGACCTAAACACAAGCTTTAAACTAAGATGCAGACAGAAGTCCAGCAACGAGATGGGGGTTCTCCGATCTTTTGCATTGAGTGTCACATGTATGATTTTCTCCCAGTTGGTGAGAGGTCTTACGTATGCACTAAGTGCAAAGAGCTCTTTGCTCTCAGGGAACGAGTCCGTTCTCTAGAGGCTAGAGTAGCAGACCTGGAAGACATAAGAAAGACAGAGAAGTACATGGACGAGACCTACAGGGATATAGTCCTGAAGTCCCACCTCCAGTCTGGCAGCATCCCTGTTGCCATGGAGGAGAGAGATCACGTGACAGGAGAGCATCACCCTGGTGTGGCAGGAAGTGATCCTGTAACTAGGACCTGTCCTCCAGGTGATGTAAAACCCTCTCGCACCGAGGATGTTTCTCCAGAGCCATGTCCCCATGAGGGGAGGGTCAGGACAGCTGTTATAGTTGGTGATTCAATCATTAGGAATGTAGATAGCTGGGTGGCTGGTGGACGTGAGGATCGCCTGGTAACATGCCTGCCTGGTGCGAAGGTAGCGGACCTCACGCACCACCTAGATAGGATCATAGATAGTGCTGGGGAGGAGTCTGCTGTCTTGGTACATGTTGGTACCAATGACATAGGAAAATGTGGTAGGGAAGTTCTGGAGGCTAAATTTAAGCTTTTAGGTAGGAAGTTGAAATCCAGAACTTCCAGGATAGCGTTCTCCGAAATGCTTCCTGTTCCACGTGCAGGACCCAAAAGACAGGCAGAGCTCCGGAGTCTCAATGTGTGGATGAGACAATGGTGCAAGGATGAGGGTTTTGGATTTGTTAGGAACTGGGGAACATTCTGGGGAAAGGGGGGGCTCTTCCGAAGGGATGGGCTTCACCTTAATCAGGATGGGACCAGACTGCTGGCATTAACCTTTAAAAAAGAGATAGAGAAGCTTTTAAACTAGAAATTGGGGAGAGCCGACAGTCACCCAGGAGTGCATGGTTCGGACAAAGGTATCCTTGAAGGATACTACCAAAAGCAGTGAGGTTCCAAAAGGGAGTATAGTAGCCCAAATGCCCTTGAGTAAAGAGCAGACAGAGCATAAAGATTCCAAATTACCCCTGCCTACCAATAGCCAGATTAATATGAATAAAATACAGTCTCTAAAATGCTTGTATGCCAATGCTAGAAGTCTAAACAATAAGATGGGAGAGTTAGAATATATAGCACTAAATGAGAGGTTAGATATGATTGCACTCTCAGAGACATGGTGGAAGGAGGATAACCAGTGGGACACTGTGATACCGGGATACACACTATATCGTAATGATAGAGCTGATCAAATTGGTGGAGGGGTTGCGCTCTATATTAGAGAGGGCATTGAGTCAGAAAGGATTAAAGTTTTGCAGGGAACAAAATTTGCTGTAGAATCTCTATGGATTGAAATTCCATTTATAAAGGGGAAGGTGATGGCAGTTGGAGTATACTATCGACCGCCTGGCCAGAATGAACAAATGGATGATGAAATGCTCAAAGAAATCAAGGAAGCTAACAAAAGTCACAACAGAGTAGTAATAATGGGTGATTTCAATTACCCCGGTATCGACTGGGTCAGTGTCACAGCAGGACAAGCTAAAGAGATAAAGTTTCTAGATGGAATAAATGACTGCTTCTTGGAGCAGCTGGTTCATGAACCGACCAGAGGGGAAGCCATACTGGACCTAGTCCTTAGTGGAACGCCAGATCTGGTGCAAGAAATAAGGGTGTTGGGACCACTTGGCAATAGTGATCATAGTATGATCATGTTTGATTTAATTAGTGGAGGACAGATAGTAAAGGCATCCACAGTACTACCTTTTAACTTTCAAAAGGGAGACTATGATAGAATGAGGAATATAGTTAGGAAAAAACTAAAAGGAGCGGTTCCAAAGGTTAAAGACTTACAGCAAGCTTGGGTGTTATTTAAAAATACTATCCTCGAAGCCCAGACCAGCTGTATTCCACGCATTAGGAAAAGTGGAAGAAAGTCCAAAAAACTGCCAGCATGGTTTAAAGGTGAGGTCAGAGAGGCTGTTGCTGCCAAAAAAGCAACCTTCAGGAAATGGAAAAAAGAGCCAAATGATGAAAACTGGAAACAGCACAAGCACTGGCAAGTTAAATGCAAAGCATTGATAAGGCAGGCAAAGCGGGAATTTGAGAAGAAACTTGCTACGGAAGCAAAAACACGAAATAAAGACTTTTTCAAGTACATTCGTAGCAAAAGGCCTGTGAGAGAGTCAATTGGACCCTTAGATGATAGAGGGGTAAAAGGGGCAGTAAGAGGAAACAATGCTATAGCAGAGAGACTGAATGAATTCTTTGCTTCGGTCTTTACTGAGGAAGATGTAGGGATGTTACCCAAGACTGAAGTAGTATTTAAAGGTGATACTGCAGAGGAATTGAGAGAAATATCGCTACACCGGGAAGATATATTACAACTATTTGATAAACTGAATAGTAGCAAATCACCTGGACCGGATGGTATACATCCAAGAGTGTTGAAAGAACTGAAATATGAGATTGCAGACCAGCTATTGGTAATCTGTGAACTTTCATTAAAATCATCTGTAATACCTGAAGATTGGAGGGCCGCCAATGTAACACCAATTTTTAAAAAGGGTTCCAGGGGTGACCCAGGAAATTACAGACCGGTGAGCCTGACGTCAGTACCAGGGAAAATGGTAGAAACCATCATAAAGAACAAAATTACACAGCATGTAGATAGTCATGGCCTAATGGGAGACAGCCAACATGGCTTTAGACAAGGAAGATCTTGTCTTACTAATCTGATATGTTTTTTTGAAGGTGTGCATAAACAGGTAGACAAAGGTGAGTCGGTTGATATAGTGTATCTGGACTTTCAGAAAGCTTTTGACAAAGTCCCCCATCAGAGACTTTTGGCGAAGCTAAAAAGTCATGGACTAGGAGGCAGTGTACTATTGTGGATCGGGAACTGGTTAAAAGATAGAAAGCAGAGGGTAGGGCTAAATGGCCAATATTCCCAATGGAAAAAGGTGAATAGTGGAGTACCCCAGGGATCTGTACTGGGTCCGCTGCTTTTTGACATATTCATAAATGACCTGGAAAAGGGAATAACTAGTGAGGTTATCAAATTTGCAGATAACACAAAACTGTTTAAAGTTGTTAAAACCCAAGAGGATTGTGGAAAACTGCAGGAGGATCTGGATAAATTGGAAGACTGGGCATCCAAATGGCAGATGAAATTTAATGTGGACAAGTGCAAAGTTATGCACCTAGGAAAGAACAACCCACACTATAGTTACACGATGCAAGGCTCCACATTAGAAACCACCACCCAGGAAAAAGATTTAGGAGTCATCGTGGATAACATGTTAAAACCCTCCGCCCAGTGTGCAGCGGCGGCCAAGAAAGCAAATAGAATGCTAGGTATCATAAGGAAAGGGATGGAGAATAAAACAAAGGATGTTATAATGCCTCTGTATCGCTCCATGGTACGACCGCACCTTGAATATTGTGTGCAATTCTGGTCACTGTATCTTAAAAAGGACATAGCGTTATTAGAAAAAGTACAGAGAAGAGCCACCAAATTGGTGACGGGGATGGAAGGCTACTCCTATGAAGAGAGGCTAAGAAGGTTAGGGCTCTTTAGCCTGGAGAAGAGACGGCTGAGGGGAGATATGATAGAGGTCTATAAATTAATGAATGGAGTGGAATGGATAAACGTGGATCAATTGTTTACGCTATCAGAGTATAGAAAGACTAGGGGACATGTAATGAAGCTACAGGGTAAACTATTTAAGTCAAATAAGAGAAAATATTTTTTCACTCAACGTGTAATCAAACTCTGGAATCTGTTACCGGAGGATGTAGTAAGGGCTGTTAGTATAGCTGGGTTTAAAAAAGGTTTGGACAAGTTCCTGGAGGAAAGGTCCATAAACCACTATTAAAAAGGGACCCAGGATATCATGCTTGACCCAGTACAAGCATTGTGGAACCTGTGTCTTTTGGGGATATTGCTAGGTACGTATGACCTAGATTGGCCACTGTTGGAAACAGGATACTGGGCTTGATGGACCTCGGTCTGACCCAGTATGGCATGTCTTATGTTCTTATGTTCTTATGAGGGACTATGGTTTAGTGGAGGCAGGAGGATATTTTGGAAACGTATATATTCCAAATCTATTAATCTTTATACTAGTTTTAAGGAGTAGAAGAATGGAGCACTGGTTCTGCTGAAGGAAGGGGGATATTTGGAAATGCTTGTGCCACCATAGTAGAACTGAGGTTCTCTTTTTCTAATGATTGTCCCACCTAACATTAGGAGTCAGATGGGTAGATCCTCTTCTAGCCTTCTGTGGTTCAGTACTTAGGCATCTATGTTTGATTGAAAATTTCCAACTACTTAATTGGATAAAATATGGTTGTCAATCTTATCATTGAGCACCATCCTGAAAATTCACCTGTAACTCCTATATTTACCTCATCTTTAGCAAGATCAACTAACAAGGCTCTTGGAATGGCAGAACCTGAAAGAGAAGAAAACAGAAGAAAGAATGAAAAGTATTTAACATATCATCTGCTCAAATAATGATGATGGAATATCCAACCCTGGCAGCTTCTATCACTCATCCTAAAATACTATCCCATCTACTTTCCTCTCCTTTCTCAATACCAAGGATTTTCATCTGACTTTCCACAGAAATCACTTGCCTAGACAAGATGGCAGATGGCAACAGTAACAGCTAGTGAACACATTCTGTTTCAAAGCTATTTCCTCCCTTCGCTTCATGCCAAAGCATAAGGGCAAGAACCCAGTCCTTCCTGTGGGGCAGGGTTTGGGAGGAGGGAAGCAGCTTACCCTTGAGTAGTGTGGAGCAACCATGGAGTTGAAGATGAGGCCTGTTCCGGACTGCTTGAGTTCTTCTTTACTCAAGTAAAGCACCAAAGGGGCTTCCCATAGCCCCAAAGAGTGTTCATTTCCATGGCAACCCAGAAGTGTTCCTCTGAGGGGGAGGAGGCAGCTCTCTAGCCTGAGGACCTGTCAGCTGGCTCGGTGTCCGGAGTGTCGCTGGGCTCCTCCTAGCCCGGTCCTTTCCTAACATTCCAGGCTCACAGAAGGGCAGTAAGCCTGGGGTCTATCTGTCTGGGGGGAGTGGAGCCCTGTCCGGAGGAGAGAGAATGCCTGCAACCTTGCAGGTACTGTGTGAATCAATCAGAGCCCTAGAGATGCTGCTCAATAGGTCTATGGAACAGTTAACTTTAAAGGTTGATTCCCTGACTGGTCTTGTCTTGCCTCAGAAACAGGAATTGACCCAACTTGCTGCTAGGCTGGAGCAGCTGGAAGTTGGAGTAGAAGAGTTGGGACAATGAAAGATACTGGGGTAAAGGAGAGTCTGGGACTTTGGGGAAAACTGTAATTTATTTATTTATTTATTTATTTACATTCTCTTATATACCGCGCTATTCTGCATCAGTGCGGTTTACATTGAACAAACGGAAATTACATTGAACAGGGCATTATAACTTGGAGATAACTATTTTACAGGGAACATGGGCTAATTCCTAGAAAACCAGCCCTGGAGGAAAAATATACGATTTCTAGGTTTTCCTCGGTCCCCTTTATTTGGCCCAATGGAGTTGGTGAAGAAATATATAATGGAGCTCCTGGGCCTGGCCTCGGACAATCTTCCTCTTATAGCTAGAGCATACTACCTGCCCTCTTCTAGGGGCCTGCCTGGGAGCCCTGCTCTTCCACCAGGTCAACTGGACTGGACCAGGTTTCTGCAAGGATCCTTAGATGTGGTGACTACACATAGCACATTGTTGGTAACTTTTGCTTTTGAGCAAGACAAGACCTCCATACTCCATTTATACTTTAAACATATGCACCACCTGTTACTAATCACACAGACATTAACATATTAAAGATACTTGTAAATAACCCTGTTGAATGTAATCTTTGTATTTTGTAATTGTAAATTAAGTTTAAGTTATGCTTTAAGCTCATTATCATGTTTAGTTGCATTGTACAACAATGTGCATACACATGCCCTGATAAATTTCTGGTTTTCATGTAAACTGCTTTGAATAGTAGAAAGGCAGTATAGAAATAAGTTTAAATAAACAAATAAATGAATAAATATGCAGGAGCAGTTTTGCAGGAACACAGAAATGAACTCAAGGAGGCAAAAAGAGAAATAAGGATAGCAAAATCAAAGGCAGAGGAAAAGATGGCTAAAGATGTTAAGTGCAGCGACAAAACTTTCTTCAGGTATATTTGGGAAAGGAAGAAGATCAGAGGTGGAATTGCAGAACTCAGAAGTGCTGGGAACGGACTCGTGGAAAGTGACATTGAAAAAGCGAAATTGCTGAACAAATACTTCTGCTCTGTTTTTACTAAAGAAAATCCTTGAGAAGGACCACCTGTGAATCCCAAATATAAAAATGGAAATGAGGTAGATACCACACCATTCGGAGAGGATGAGGTGTTAGAACAGCTTGCAAAACTGAAAGTGGACAAGGCCATGGGACCGGATGGGATACATCCCAGGATACTGAAAGAGCTCAGAGAGGTTCTTGCAGGGCCGTTAAAGGATGTTTTCAACAGATCCTTGGGAACAGGAGAGGTTCCTCAGGACTAGAGAATGGCTGATGTTGTACCTCTACAAAAAAGTGGTGACAGGGAAGACGTGTCAAATTATAGGCCCGTGAGCCTTACCTCGGTGGCAGGAAAAGTAATGGAGGCACTCCTGAAAGAGCGACTAGTGAACTTTCTCAAAACCAGCGGATGGCAAGATCCGAGGCAACATGGTTTTACCGAGGGACAATCTTGCCAAACAAATCTCATTGAATTCTTTGACTGGGTGACCAGAAAACTGGATCAGGGGCATGCGATGGATGTCATCTACCTGGATTTCAGCAAAGCCTTTGATACTGTCCCTCATAGGAGGCTTATCAATAAACTCAGTAGTTTGGGAATGGGTCCCAAGGTGGTAAACTGGATCAAAAATTGGTTGACTGACAGACGACAGAAGTTGATGGTAAATGGAGCTCACTCAGATGAAAGGAAGGTGATTAGCGGGGTGCCTCAGGGTTCGGTCCTGGGCCCGGCACTGTTCAATGTATTTGTGAGTGATATTGCTGAAGGACTGAATGGAAAGGTCTGTCTTTTTGCAGATGACTAGAATCTAGAAATGCCCTCACACTGCAGTGTAGATAGTTTATGTATATAGTTAACCCAGTTATCCAAGTTTGTACTCCTGTTCAATGTAAAACCTGACAGTTTGTCGTTATGGTCATTTTGTTATGATGTAAACCGCGCTGATTCTAAATAGCGCGGTATATAAGAAACTGTAATAAATAAAATAAATAAATAAATGACACAAAAATTTGCAATAGGGTGAACTCCCCCTAGGGAGTGATTAACATGAGGAAAGATCTACAAAAGCTGGAAGAATGGTCTAATGGCAATTCAAATTTAATGCGAAGAAGTGCAGTGTCATGCCTTGGGTAGCAGAAATCCAAGGGAAATATACAAGATAGGGGGAGAGAGGTTGGTGTACACGGAGCAGGAGAAAGACCTTGGTGTGATTATTTCTGTAGATCTCAAGGTGGCAAAGCAGTGTGACAAGGCTGTGGCAAAAGCCAGGAGGATATTGGGCTGCATTTGAAGAGGAATTACCAGCAGAAAGGAATTGGTACTAATGCCACTGTATATGTCTCTGGTGAGGCCTCACTTGGAATACTGTGTTCAGTTTTGGAGACCGTATCTTGCAAAGGATGTAAAAAGAATGGAAACCGTTCAGTGGAAGGCGACCAAAATGATTTGGAGCCTGCATCAGAAGGCTTATGAGAAGAGACTTGAAGACCTAAATATGTACAGTTTTATTTATTTTTATTTATTTTATTTATAGCTTTTCTATACCGCGCTATTTGACATCAGTGCGGTTTACAATTAACAATTTTGTACAGGGCAGGGGGAGATGCCTTGTGCTTACATCGAACAGGACATGGTAACTTGGATTCCTAACATTGAACTATATACATCTAAACAAATGTGAGAATATTAGTGACACTTTTACATTATGACTGCTGATGGGGGAGAGGAGGGATACGGGAGATATGATTCAGACCTTTAAATACTTAAAGAGAAGTCATGAACAAACAGGCCTCTTCCGGAGATGGGGAAGCTGTAAAACTAGAGGGTATGACGTGAGCTGCAAGGTGGTAAATTGAAAGGCAATGTCAGGAAATAATTTTTCACTGAAAGAGTGGTGGATGCTTGGAATGCCCTCCCGATGGAGGTGGTGGGGGCAAATACAATGACGGAATTCAAAGTGGCCTGGGACAGACACAGTGGATCACTTTCCAGCAACAGGATAAAATCAAAAATAAACTGAACCATCTAATTTTCCAACAAATAGGGGTGTCCTACATGGAGCAATGGGGGGAAGAGCAGTGGGTTCAACCCTAAACAAAGATATGGGAAGGGGTGAAGACTTGGGGATGGGTGCACCTACTCCTGGTGGATGCACCCTAAACAAAGACAAGGGAAGGGGTGCACCTACCCCCTAAAGACATGGGAAGGGATGCACCTACTCCTGCCATCTTACTGGGCAGACTAGATGGACCATGCTGGTCTTTATCTACTGCCATTTACTATGTTACTATGTAATTATTAGAATATCTCATGATATTTCTAGACAAACACAGATCTGCCGCTAGGAGTTCTTGGCTCTTCAGCATAAAGTCCTTGCTTTGGGTGGTACCTGGCTTCTGAAATTTTCTGTTCTTTGTTATGTAAATTTTGAGGACAAGTCATATTTCTTTACTGAGCTGAAACAGCTCTTTGATTTGATTATTTCTCGGGAGGGGTCACCAGATGGAGCTACTGGTGACACTAGGATGGATTTCCTTGGATTGTGCTCTCTCTTCTGTCTTTGTAATGTTTGATGTTTATTTCTTGATATTTGTATTATCCCCTTGTCCCAAATTTGTGGTCGAATAGGCAATGCTGTAAACTTTTTTTTGTTTATTTCCTGAATTTGATTTGTTTATTTCCAAATGTTATTATTTGAAATATGATAAACATTAAAAAAAAAAGAAATCACTTGCCACCTTCTGACATTCCAGAGAAATCTCTGATTATCTACCGAACTTCCAGAGAAGGATGCCCTCCTCACATGAAAAGGGGTCACAGCTTCCTACTGCTCTTCTAAGCCATTGTAAATTTCAACTTCATGATGCAACTTGCTCTGATTCATCTTCTGAAGCTAGTTTAACCCAATTACTCAGATTTTGCCCTGCCTTTTGATTGGTATCTTTTTGATCTTTCTGCTACTTATTTTTTGTATTGTACACCGCCCTAATGCTCCGGCCTGGGCGGTTAATCAAATCTTGTAAATAAAGATAAAGATAAAGATAAAGACAATGTTGACTGCCACCTTCTCCTTGAAACATTGTCCTCACTTGGTTTTAGGGGCTCTGTACTGTCTTGCTTCTCTTTTTATCTCCATCGTCGCTCCTTCAGTATCTGTTCTGGCGGTTCCTCCTCTACTGCTATCCCTCTCTCGGTGTACCCCAAGGGTCTGTTCTAGGCCCCCCCCCCCTTCCTTTTCTCTCTCTATACCCAATCCCTTGGTGCTTTCATCTCTCCCATGGCTTTTCGTATTATTTTTATGCCAATTGCTTTCAGATCTACACCTGATATTTCTCTTACACTCCAAGCCTGTATATCTGCCTGTGCTATCTGACTGCTGCCTGGATGTCTCACTGCCATTTGAAATTGAACATGGCCAAGACCAAACTTCTTATTTTCCCCCCTAAACCCTCTTCCCCCTTCTTTATTTATTTATTTATTTCCAGTCTCTTCTATACCGCGCTATTCAATACCAGTGCGGTTTACAGTGAACATAGAACTACACATTTCCTTGGGTACTTTGTGTTTACAATGAACAGGGTGTTTAAACTTGGATAACAGGGGGTAACTATTTACAATCTTGCACAAGGCGGGTTCGCATCATTTTGCTTAGTCCTGGGAGCTTTGTGTTGGACCCATGGACGGGGCTGATATGGCGTTATCTGTCGGGTAGTGCAGGAGGAAGAGGTGGTGCTTCAAGGCCTTCCTGAACTGGCATTGGTCAGGAATTGCACGCATGTTGTGAGGCAGGGCGTTCCAGCATCTGGGTGCACAGAATTTGAAGGCTCTGCTTGCAGTGGACTGGGTACATTGGGTTATTGCCTTTGGTACTGTCAGTGTGTTGAGTGCTACTGATCTTCTGGACCTGTTAGTGGGAGTGGTCTGGATCAATTCAGATAGTGATGAGGATGACAACCCGTGAATGGCTTTGAATGTTAGGAGTAGGGTTTTGTACTTGAGTCTGCTATGTATCGGAAGCCAGTGGAGGTGCTTCAGTATGGGTGTCACATGGTCATTCCTGGATGCTCCGTATAGGACCCTCGCTGCAGTGTTCATTGCAAGTTGCAGTGTGTTCAGAGTGGTCTGAGGGAGCCCATGTAAGATCGCGTTAGCGTAATCAAAGTGTGGCATGATCAGCGCCTGGTAAATTGTCCTAAAGTCTTCTGGTTCCAGCAGGGCTCGTAGGCGTCTAAGGGATCTTATCTTATGGTATATCGACTTGACTATATTGTTTATGTGTAACTTCATATCCATCCTCTGGTCTAAAGTGACGCCGAGGTATCTGATCGTGGGTTTGGTCTGGAGATCTGCTTCCTTGACGCTTAGGAAGGGTGGGATGGAGAAGTTTAAATTCCTCGTAATGAAGAGTACTTCCGTTTTTTTGTGTTGGATCCTGAGGTTTTGGGTTTGGAGCCAGTGGGATACGGCGTTAAAGCAGTTTGTTAGTGGCGAGAGGTCTGGGTTCTCCGTTGAAAAAGGCATGTATAACAACACGTCGTCCGCGTATATCAAGCAATTGACACTGAATGACCGGATCAGGTTGCATATCGGCTGCATGTAGACATTGAACATCAGGGCTGAGAGGGAGGAACCCTGCGGGACACCCTGCTTCTGGTGGAAGGGATCTGATGAAGTTGCCCCAGAACGTACGTGCTGCCATCTGTCAGAAAGGTAGGACTTGCACCAGTCCAGTGCTCTGTCCGTGATCCCCTTTTCCCTGAGACGTTCCAGCAGAAGCTCATGGCTTACCGAGTCGAATGCAGCTGCAATGTCCAAGAAGATGAGGACCACCCCTTGACGGATGTTGTCGATTCCTGTTATTATGTTGTTGAATAGAGTGGTAAGGAGTGTTTCAACTCCGTGGGCTTCTCTGAAGCCGTGTTGGCAAGGGTCCAGTGGTGCAGAAGTTTCGATGTGTTCTTGAATTTGCATCTGGACTTCCTTCTCAATTATTTTTGCTAGCAGCGGTATGCTCGATATTGGTCTGTATGAGTCTGCCTTCTGGGGGTCAAGCTTGCTGTTTTTTAGTAGAGGTCTTATGGACGTGCGCTTTAGGGATTGCGGGAATGCACCTGTTGTGAAGGATTGGTCCATGATTTTGGCTATAGTGGGGCTAAGGTTAGATCGTAGGTCTCTAATCCAGAATGCAGGGCAGGGGTCAGTCTGAGCTGTGGTCGTGTTGATTGCTGCTATGATGTCCTCAATACGCTGCTTGGGAGGTGTGGAAAAGATGGTAAGGGGAGTTTGATAGTTCGGCTTGAAGGCGTCTCCAGGTGCTGGGGCGGTGCTGATCTGGCATATTTTGGATAGTAAGTGGTTCGCAAATACTTGAGGGTGGATCCCGATTGTTTGCTCTGCGGCTGGTTCCTTTGTCAAGTCCTTGACAAGGGCAAACAAGTCATGTGGTTTGCTCAGTGATCGTTTTAGCATGTCTGTGTGGAAACGCCGCATGCTTGCTGTTATTGCTTCACGATGCACTGTCAGGTGGGAGGTATATGCTCTTTGATCATCAGCTGTGCGTGAGCGGCGCCAGCGTCTCTCCAGTTTCCTTAGGAGGGTGAGAGAGGATTTCAACTCAGCAGAGTACCAGGGTGCGGATGCGCGCTTCCCAGGAGGTTTGGTGGATGGCGGACATAGTGCAAGTGAACTGAATGTTTCATTCCATTCTGAGACCAGGACCTCAGGATCGTGTGCTGTCAAGGTGAGTAGTGGGTGCGCTGTGCTTAGTATCAGTTCCTTGTTGAATGTCTGAAATCTTCGCTTTGGGGCCTTGGCTTGGCCACTGACTGCTCTGGCTTCCTTCAGGTTGTGTGTGGGCGGGGGAATTTGGAATAAGATCAGCTTGTGGTCAGACTAGGGAACTGCAGTAATTGATATTTCGTGGGTCATGGGTGAGTTGAGAGTTGCCTGGGGAGCGAATATCAGATCCAGGGTGCCTCCTTTTACATGGGTAGGTTCGTTGATCAGTTGTTTGTAGCCCAGGTTCTTAAATGCTTCGAGAAAAGCTGAACTGTGGGAGTCTTGCAGGGAAGGTAGATTGAAGTCTCCTAAGATCCAATTCAGGGTGTGTGGGTTCTGAGTATTGGATGCAAGATCGATTACTGCTGAGAGAGCATCTGGGTCTGCTGATGGGGCCCTGTATAGGAGGTTGATGGTACAACTCTTGTTTGCTATCGTGATTACATCAAGGAGTGTCGTGCTGGTTGCGTTTCTCGGGAGGAACTGGAGGCCCGACTTAGTGATGGCGAGCACTCCTCCCCCTCTCTTACCGTCTCTATGGCACGAGTGGCATGAAAAATTGGGAGGAAGGAGCTGGTTGATGAGGACATTGTCGTCACTGGTGAGCCATGACTCTGTGATCAAGAGCATGTCAAGGTTATGGAGTAGTATTAAGTCGGAAATGACTGGCCATTTCTTGCGTATAGATCGGGCATTTATGAGCGCACATCTTAAGGGTGTCGGTAGGGGGTTTTCCACATGTTTTGTTTTTTTGTTGTGTTGTAGTGCTATGTGTATAATATGGTGATGGAGGGTACGAGTGGTTTCCCCTGGATCGCGGGAGGTGGCATTTGCCCATCTTCTCCTGTGGTTCTGGAGAATTGGTATATGGTTGTGATTGGAGGGCAGGTCTGTAACACTGCTTAGACCTATCGTGAAGAGATATAGGATCAGTGCGACAATGCTTGTGAGGGCCATAATGTGCATGTAGTGTGGGTTTGGAGTGGAAGGTGGATCCTAGCAGATACCTACTTCAAGGCAGTTTCAGGTATCAGTGATAAACAGGAGGCTATGTGCAGTTGTAAGGCAAGCTACACAGTAGGCTATATGCAGTTGTAAGGCAAGCTACACAGTAGGCTATATGCAGTTGTAAGGCTAGTTACACAGTAGGCTATATGCAGTTGTAAGGCAAGCTACACAGTAGGCTATATGCAGTTGTAAGGCTAGTTACACAGTAGGCTATATGCAGTTGTAAGGCTAGCTACACAGTAGGCTATATGCAGTTGTAAGGCTAGTTACACAGTAGGCTATATGCAGTTGTAAGGCTAACTACACAGTAGGCTATATGCAGTTGTAAGGCTAGCTACACCGTTCAAGGCAGTTTAAAATAGTGAGTTATATAGGCAGAAATTATGAGAGTGTTCTGGTGGACGGTCAATTTCTCTAATTCTTGGTGCTAAGCTTTTGCCCAGTTGTATTAGAGTACTTGCGTTTTCTTGACAGAGGATGGCAGTGCTGGTTCGCGAGGGCTTGTTGGGACGTGCTATGCCTGTGGTCTCCCGTTGTAGGTTGTAGCTCCTGTAGTGTCTGTTGTTGTGGTTGGGAGCAAGCTCAGCCTGAGGAGCTCCAGCTGCTGATTAATTGTAGAGGCGAGGATGGCTCCTTCTGCGATGAACGATACTGGCTTAGGTCAGGAGAAGCTTCTTATTGACCCGATGTGGGCCGCTGCCTAAGGGCCGTGCCAAAGGGCCCTCTGGCGAGGCCCTCAGGCGCGGGCGCGCCGGATGGCGCTTCCTTTTTGAATTGTTGGCTGCCTGCCCTGATTGGGCAGAGCAGCAGCAGGAGAAGGAGAAGGCCGGTCCGGCTCATTGGAGCTGGCTTCAGCTGGCTCAGTCCCCCGATTGGAGATGGTGTCAGGGTCCGGTGGTGGGGCGTCTGCCACGGTGCCGGATGGCGCTTCCTTTTTGAATTGTTGGCTGCCTGCCCCGATTGGGCAGAGCAGCAGCAGGAGAAGGAGAAGGCCGGTCCGGCTCATTGGAGCTGGCTTCAGCCGGCTCAGTCCCCCGATTGGAGATGGCGTCAGGGTCCGGTGGTGGGGCGTCTGCCGCGGCGCCGGATGGCGCTTACTTTTTGAATTGTTGGCTGCCTGCCCCGATTTATCTCTGTTGATAACACACTTCTACTTCCTGTTTCCTCAGCTCCTAATATTGGAGTCATCTTCAATTCTTCCCTCTCCTTCTTTATTTATTTAACATGTCTTATATACCGCCTTTCATGATATCAAGGTGGTTTACATTGAACAAGTTGAAATTACATTAACTTGGAGATAACTATTTTACAGGGCACATAGGCAATGGAGGGTTAAGTGGCTTGCCCAAGACCACAAGGAGCACCTGTGGGACTAGAAACCCCAGTCCTTCCGGCCCAAGGCTGCTGTCCTCTAGTGGGATTTGATCCCCGCCCCCCCAGCCTGAGGTAACATACCCCAACCACTAGGCCACTCCTCCCTTCACACATATCCAAGACATAGCTAAACCTGTTGTTTCTTTCTCTACAGCATTAACAAAATTCACACTTTCCTTTCTGAACACAATACTAAAACACTTATCCACTCTTTAGTCACTTCTTGCCTGACTATTGCAACCTCTTCCTTGCTAGTCTCCCTCGGAGTCATCTTTCTCCCATTCAATCTGTTCAAAGTTTTATTGTGCAGCTAATCTTCCACCAGCCCCAATATACTTATATAATCCCTCTTCTCAAATCACTTCATTGACTTCCCTTCTGTTTCCGTATCCAATACAAACTTCTCCTTCCCACCTATAAGTGCATTCATTCTATTGCTCCTCACTACCTTTACCATGGAGGTAAAGGTCTACATATTTACATAATAACATATGTGATGGCGAAGACGGCCAGGTCCCTAGAAAGATAGGAAAAGTACAGGCAATTTCCCCTAGTCAGAGGGAAAGGAAAAAAATGCTCAGTTTAAAAGTGCAGCTAAGGCTGAAAAAAAGAACCTGTCAAAAGTTGTTGTCCAAAAGCCATGCCCCAGCTCCATAGCAACTGAGGGTGGTAATGCAGCACAGCTGGGGGCGGGGTGGAAAGATACCGGCCAGTCACATGTTTATAAGCCCCAGAGAACAGAGATAGATAGATTGGCAAGATTGGAGAAAGTCTCGAGCTTCCCAGGGGAGGAGGAGAGATTGCAAAGACAGGCAAGGAGGTTGCCAGGTCTGGAAAGATTGCCAGGACACGAGAGGAAGAGAGCTGACTCTGTTTCAGAGGAGGAGTCGGAAAGGGGGCCTCATTCAGAGCAAGAGGTTCATGCTTGCAGGAGGAAGAGAGACGAGAGGGCTGCTTTAACCAGGAAACAGCATGGCCAGGGAAGGAGCAGGGAAGCACTGCTAAAGAAACTTCCAAAAGGTACTGCTGCTAAAGTTATTAGCCAAAGGTCTCAGGAAGAGTTCCCAGACAGCCAGCTCCAGGAGTTTTATCAGAAGCAGGGTTACAGGAAGCCTCTCAGCAAAGAAGGTTTAAATGTTTTAAAGCTGGTTCAACGTATGCTGAAAGACCAGGAAGTAATTAGTGGAGAGAATAGTTCTCTGCACCGAGGGAAAGAACAGCTGTTTGCTGATGACATCACAGAACAGTCTTGTTCAGAATGTGAATCAATGGACATCAGGGAAAATATTCTTTTAAGTGAGCCAGAGGAGGCTATGGAATGTGAGTTATCCCTGATAGTGAAATAAGAGTGTTTGGAAATATATGTTGGAAGAAAATTCCATTTCTCTGATATGCATGGTGGTTTTACAGAGCTAAGAAGTTTTAATTAGTGTGCTTGCTGCCCTAAATGAGACTTGCACCGGAGTGCTGCTGGAAGTCTCTGGACAACTGATTAAAACCCTTAAAGCTCTGAAACCAAAGAAGAAAAGTTATTTGCGGGAAGTTGTTTGCATTGAAGTTTCAATGAACATTTTGAGTTTGTTTAAAGCACTGGGAAGTGAAGCATTATTTTGGGAATGAGTAACCTTTGTATGCTGAAGTAAGCAAGAGCATTTTTCTTACCTGAGTTTCTTGTGGATATTTTGTACACGTGATTTACCAAGCTTCATTTTTGAAGTTCCCGCTATTAAGGGAGGCTAATAAAAATATTCCTGCGTTTGCTTTCAACTCTCGGCTCAGCCTTTGATTACAACTACATTTGCTCTAAATACTACAACTCCCAGAAGCCTTTGCTCTGGAGTTGCTTGAAAGTGACATTCGCTCCCCCTTCACCTCGTCAGGCAGCCGCCTAGGCGGGGGAAGGTCGCGACAGGTGGCGTAGTATTAAGGATCAAGCCTTGGTCACGTGGTCCCACAAAAACACTGGAATTACAGAAGGAAAAGAAAAGAGGAAAAAGTGTGTTTTTTTTCCTGTGCTGAGATACAAACTGCTGCTGGAGAAGGCCCGGATCAACAGCTGAGGGAGCGGAGCGGAGCAGTTCCTGAGGCCGTTCCTGCTGCTTGATAAGCCTGAGTCTACACCGGCTGGAGGTAATAAGTATTTATAAGGGAATACAAGCGGATACCAGAGCCGGGTGGGACTGCAGCAGTACAGCAGGGTCAAAGGAGAGAAGGCCTATACATTAGAGGGCCGCACTTGGTGTTCTTTCTCTGTTTTCTCTCGTTTCAGCTACTACCCAGCATGGAGCAGGCGGACCTACTAAGATGGATGGCTGACCAGTTCCAAAAACAACAGGAAATGTCAGCTCGGACATTGGAACATACAGCAGCCATGCTCCAAGCACAGCAGAAACCGTTGTTGGAGAAGCTGGACGGTTGGCTGGGCATGCAAAAACCAACAGTGGAGACACCAAGGACAGTACCAGGTTACTTGGGTGATACCCTAGCATTGGGCATGTATGGTACTGGGACATTTTCCTTTGGACAATTAACCAAAGAGGACAATGTGGATGATTTTCTCGCCGCATTTGAGAGAGTAGCCCTGTTATCAGGGTGGCATGAAAAGCAATGGGCCATACGCCTTGCTGCTTCATTAACTGGGGAAGCGTTAGCAGCGTACAGGGCTATGCCCGTGGAGTTAGCCACCAATTACAGGGAGGTGCAAAAGGCAATAAGAGACCGCCTAGGATTAAGTCCCATGGTCTACCGCCGCCTTCTGAGAAGCGCCAGGTTAAAGCCCGGTGAAACATCGTGCGCGCTATGCCAACGCATTAAGGGGTTAGCGGTAAAATGGCTAACACCGGAGACTCAGACAAAAGAGTCTTTATTGGATTATATCATCTTGGAACAATTTATGGACGCTGTTCCGTGAGAGATGCGGTCCTTCCTGATCCTACAAGACTGCAGGACCACAGAGGCAGCGACCGCACTGGCTGAGCGTTACCTGGAGGCCAGTGTGGTGAGCCCAGTTAAAGTAGGTGGTCTGTCGTCAGCAGTAAATGTAGCATCAGAAAGGAAGGGAAAACCTGTATGGAGAGAAGGGGTAAAAGCATTGCCTTTGGAAAAACCTGATTATGTAACCAGGAAATGTTTTGCATGTGGAGAAGAAGGCCATGTGAAAAGAAATTGCAGAGCTAGGACAGCATTGATGACCTCCCACTCTGAGGAGAGCGGAGAGGGTTTCCTCCTAGAGGTAGAGGTGGAGGGTGTTCCTGTGGAGGCTTTGTTGGACTCCGGAGCGGACCAATCAATGATTTTGCGGAAGCTCTGGAAAGAGATAGCATCCCGGATTGGTCCGACTCCCGAGCCTCAAGAAAGGTCCATAAAGATAAGGTGCATTCATGGGGCAGCCTCATCGTACCCCATTTATACTGTATATGTGAAAGGCTTAGGGATAAAGCGCCAAATACCTGTTGCGGTAGTCCCCAGGCTCCCACAAGCCCTAGTCCTGGGGAGAGACTGGCCCCAGTTCAGGCGTGGGATGGCAGAAGGGCTTCAACCAAAAACTGGTATGGTGTCCACCAGGGCTCAGGAAAAAGCTAAAGAGGAGGAATCAGACCCACCTAGTGACCCGATGTGTGGCCTACCTTCACATGATGGTTTAGTGACCCCTCCGAGAGAGGAGGATAAAAGGAAAAAGGCTGAGAAACGCAGGGAGAGACAAAATAGGTCTCAAAATAAGGCTAAACTGTTAACTGGTCAGGAGTTACCTTGGGTTCCGGCCAAACTAGTGGAAAGATTTCCCACCTTTCCTGATGAGCAGCGGTCAGATCCCGCACTCAAAAGGGCGTTTGAGTATGCCAAAAAGGGAACAAATACCTTACCCCGATTCTTTTTGGATAAAGAGTTACTGTATCGGGAGAGTGTAGATCCTGGAACAGGGATAAGCAGAAGGCAGTTAGTAGTTCCCACTGCGTTTAAAATGTCAGTCCTGCGGCTAGCTCATGACCACCCCATAGGCGGTCACAAAGGGGTACATGGTACCCTGGATCAGATTCTGGCCCGGTTTTACTGGCCAGGTGTGTATAAAGAAACCGCTAGGTTTTGCGAAGCCTGTGCCGCGTGTCAGCGAGTAGCTACCCACCATCCACCGAAAGTACCAATGATTCCCATACCTGTGGTATCCGAACCCCTACATAGATTAGCCATGGATATTGTAGGCCCGCTTATAAAAATGCCACGCGGGTTCCAATATATCCTGGTAATTGTAGATCAAGCTACCAGATTCCCTTGGGCGGTTCCCCTTCGCAACATATCAGCTAGGAGTATAGCAATTGAGCTGGTAAAATTATTTTGCGAAGTTGGTTTTCCCCGGGAAGTGTTGTCCAATAGGGGAAGTAATTTCATGTCACGCTACCTTGCCCAAGTATGGGATGCCTTTGGCATTCGCCATATTCGAACGGCAGCCTATCATCCCCAATCCAATGGGCTGGTTGAGCGGCAGAACCAGACCCTGAAGAAGATGTTGAGGCGGAGTTTAGAGGGAGACATGAAGGATTGGGACGTTATGCTTCCCTTCGCACTATATGCATGCAGGGAGAGGAAGCAAGCCTCTACGGGCATTGCTCCGTATGAGTTATTATATGGACGGACCCCTCGTGGTGTCCTGGACATATTGAGAGAACAGTGGGTAGAGCCAAATATTGAAGAAGTAGGTATACCCCACTTCTTGAAGGATTTAAAAGGGCGACTACGTCGCACCTCACAAGTGGCTGAGGTAAATATGGCGGCTAGCCAGTTGCGCCAAAAGTCGTATTATGACAGACGTGCAAAGCCTCGTCAGCTGGAGGTAGGAGAAAAAGTAATTGTTATGGTGGCTGGACCTAGTCCGAAATTTGAGAGTAGATGGAAGGGACCCTACCGTGTGGTAAAACAGGTAGGCCCAGTATCCTATTCCGTACAGGACAGAAAGGGGCATGCGCAAATCTACCACATTAATGTCCTACGCCCCTGGCACGAGCGGATAGCCTTAGCCAGGTTGGCTACAGTACAGGACAGGACAGAGGAAACTCCGGTCACACATGATGCCCTTAGGAGTATTACGTGCTGTGCTGCAGTACAAACGCCAGCCCGTAATATCTTAAGTGGGGGGATATGTGATGGCGACGGCGGCCAGGTCCCTAGAAAGATAGGAAAAGTACAGGCAATTTCCCCTAGTCAGAGGGAAAGGAAAAAAAATGCTCAGTTTAAAAGTGCAGCTAAGGCTGAAAAAAAGAACCTGTCAAACGTTGTTGTCCAAAAGCCACGCCCCACCTCCATAGCAACTGAGGGTGGTAATGCAGCACAGCTGGGGGCGGGGTGGAAAGATACCGGCCAGTCACATGTTTATAAGCCCCAGAGAACAGAGAGAGATAGATTGGCAAGATTGGAGAAAGTCTCGAGCTTCCCAGGGGAGGAGGAGAGATTGCAAAGACAGGCAAGGAGGTTGCCAGGTCTGGAAAGATTGCCAGGACACGAGAGGAAGAGAGCTGACTCTGTTTCAGAGGAGGAGTCGGAAAGGGGGCCTCATTCAGAGCAAGAGGTTCATGCTTGCAGGAGGAAGAGAGACGAGAGGGTTGCTTTAACCAGGAAACAGCATGGCCAGGGAAGGAGCAGGGAAGCACTGCTAAAGAAACTTCCAAAAGGTACTGCTGCTAAAGTTATTAGCCAAAGGTCTCAGGAAGAGTTCCCAGACAGCCAGCTCCAGGAGTTTTATCAGAAGCAGGGTTACAGGAAGCCTCTCAGCAAAGAAGGTTTAAATGTTTTAAAGCTGGTTCAACGTATGCTGAAAGACCAGGAAGTAATTAGTGGAGAGAATAGTTCTCTGCACCGAGGGAAAGAACAGCTGTTTGCTGACGACGTGACAGAACAGTCTTGTTCAGAATGTGAGTCAATGGACATCGGGGAAAATATTCTTTTAAGTGAGCCAGAGGAGGCTATGGAATGTGAGTTATCCCTGATAGTGAAATAAGAGTGTTTGGAAATATATGTTGGAAGAAAATTCCATTTCTCTGATATGCATGGTGGTTTTACAGAGCTAAGAAGTTTTAATTAGTGTGCTTGCTGCCCTAAATGAGACTTGCACCGGAGTGCTGCTGGAAGTCTCTGGACAACTGATTAAAACCCTTAAAGCTCTGAAACCAAAGAAGAAAAGTTTATTTGCGGGAAGTTGTTTGCATTGAAGTTTCAATGAACATTTTGAGTTTGTTTAAAGCACTGGGAAGTGAAGCATTATTTTGGGAATGAGTAACCTTTGTATGCTGAAGTAAGCAAGAGCATTTTTCTTACCTGAGTTTCTTGTGGATATTTTGTACACGTGATTTACCAAGCTTCATTTTTGAAGTTCCCGCTATTAAGGGAGGCTAATAAAAATATTCCTGCGTTTGCTTTCAACTCTCGGCTCAGCCTTTGATTACAACTACATTTGCTCTAAATACTACAACTCCCAGAAGCCTTTGCTCTGGAGTTGCTTGAAAGTGACATTCGCTCCCCCTTCACCTCGTCAGGCAGCTGCCTAGGCGGGGGAAGGGCACGACACATAGTAAATGACGGCAGATAAAGACCAGCATGGTCCATCTAGTCTGCTCAGCACGATGGCAAGAGCAGGTGCACCTGCCGCTCCGTGCAGGCCACCCCTCCCCACGTCCCTGTTTAGGGGTGAACCCACCACTCCATGCAGGACACCCCTATTTGTTGAGAAATTAGATGGTTCAGTTTATTTTGATTTTATCCTGTTGCTATAAAGGGATCCACTGTGTCTCTCCCATGCCATTTTGAATTCCGTCACTGTGTTTGCCCCCACGACTTCCATCGGGAGGGCATTCCACGCATCCACCACCCTTTCTGTGAAAAAGTATTTCCTCAGAATCCAAAAATCAAAACCTGTCAGAATTACCTAATAATCCATATACCTAAGAATTCTAACAACTAATATACCCTGTCAATTTATATTTTTATTGGAGCTAGTCGGCCCAGTGCAGCAGAACCCTTCCGTGCACCACTGCGATCTCTCCTTTTTATTTAAATAATGTTTCAAATTGAAACTCCACACTTAGCTTTGTTGAAAATTTTTGTTGACAAGCAACTCCGGCTTGAATAGACAATGCCAGCAATGCAGAAACGACGACGTGCCGCATGTTTCGGGTTTGTTTTAAATTTTCTTCCAACCCTGCTTCAGGTCCATCTGATACTGGCAGAATACAAAGCTTCAGCATAAAACCAGAACAGGGGCATGTCTTGCCTTATAAGCTTCGGCGTCTGACATCAGCTTTAACAAAAGGTGATTAGCTACCAATCAAATTTAGAAGCATTGCAGCCAATAGATGAGTCCCACTGTCCCAAGAAACCCTCTATTGGACCACAATGTGAGAGCTGTGGATTCTAATCAGATAATAGTGTGCCAGTCAATCTGTAAGTTCAAACCTCTAGGGGCAATAGTATTTCCATCTTTGCTCTCGCAACTGTAGTCGCTGCTCTCGGTCACCTCTTCTTGGGTCCAGAGGTATGAAATCCAACACTTGCCAACGCAGCAAATTGAAATCATGAAGGTAGTTCAAACAGTGCTCAACTATAGGAGCTGAGAGGGACTTTGTCCGTAGTCTCGAAGCGTGTTCAGAGAGACGTGTTCTTATTGTTCGTTTGGTGCGACCCACATAATAAAGTGAACACGGGCATACTATTAGGTAAACAACATAGGTAGAAGAGAAATCCGTGTGCCATAATGATGTATAAATCTGAGACGTATGAACATCAGTCCAACCTATTTATGTACATGATGATAGAGGTCATTTTGCCTGTGCAAATTGTGCTTACTGTTCACTTTCTCTATTAGTGCCAGACTGGACTGATGTTCATACGTCTCAGATTTGTTTGAACTATCTTCATGATTTCAATTGACTGGCACACTATTATCTGATTAGAATCCACAGCTCTCACATTGTGGTCCAAAAGAGGGTTTCTTCGGTCAGTGGGACTCATCTATTGGCTGCAATGCTTCTAAATTTGATTGGCAGCTAATCACCTTTTGTTAAAGCTGATGTCAGATGCCGAAGCTTATAAGGCAAGACATGCCCCTGTTCTGGTTTTATGCTGAAGCTTTGTATTCTGCCAGTATCGGATGGACCTGAGGCAGGGTTGGAAGAAAATTTAAAACAAACCCGAAACGTGCGGCACGTCGTCATTTCTGCATTGCTGGCATTGTCTATTCAAGCCGGAGTTGCTTGTCTACAAAAATTTTCAACAAAGCTAAGTGTGGAGTTTCACTTTGAAAAATTATTTAAATAAAAAGGAGAGGTCGCAGTGGTGCACGGAAGGGTTCTGCTGCACTGGGCTGACTAGCTCTGACAAAAATATAAATTGACAGGGTATATTAGTTGTTAGAATTCTTAGGTATATGAAAAAGTATTTCCTGACATTGCCTTTCAATTACCACCTTGCAGCTTCCTGTTATGCCCTCTAGTTTTACAGCTTCCCCAGGGGCGGCTCAAGGCAATCTGCTGCCTGAGACGAAGTATGAAATGGGGCCACCCCCCCCCCACCCTAGAGGGGGCGGGGCTTTTTCAGAAATCCAATCAGAGACTGAACCAAACCAAAAAGCCGATTAGATTATATGGAGGAAATGCAAGAGGTTTGCACACAGGGCCGTATCGAGTTGCAATCACACCCTGTGCAACTTGCAGCTCGGGCGCATGGTCCCCCTCCCCCCATACCTCCGTCCTGCGCTGCCTGCTCTTTCCATGCTGCTGCTGCCCTGATTTTCTTCAAGGCGGCGCCGGCAGCAGGAAAAGAGCAGGCAGCGCTGGACAGAGGTATGGGGAGGAGGAGTGGGGCATGCGCCCGATCTGAAAGGCACCGGCACTTTAAGCAGATCTGTCCCTCCCTATTCTGACATCACGTTGGAGGAGGGAGGGACCAGACCTGCTTAAAGTGCTGTGAAAAGGCTTGGGGGAGCGCATTTCGGCTGACTGCTATTGTCCTGCCAGCGGTGGCAGGGCAACAGCAGACAGCCAAAATGTGGCCCCCAAGCCTTTCCGTCCTGTGAGGCTGCACCGCTTACACAGGTCTAGGTACGGTCCCATTTGCACATTAAGGAACTAAAAGACAGCAAGAACCAACAGCACAGTTTATAAAACTAAATTATAACTCATTTGTATTTTGTTATAAACTGCGTTATGGTTCTTGCTTTTTCTTTTTCAACATATATTTTGCATTCACAGTAGGTTCAGAGCAGAACCAGGACCCACAGAACTCAATATTAAAAGAAGAAAATCTGATTCTGATCATCTCACTAACAACAACAACCACTATTCTCCAGTACCAGGCATATTGTGAACTAATGCAAAACCCTACAACAAAGAGGAAGCCTACCATACCATAACAGCACAAACTTCCAAAACTCACATAAGGAGCCCATCCAAAAAAAGTGTCACTGTAAATACTACAGTGGGCCCTGGAATATCCATGCACCTAAGTGAATAGCAGAAATTACTACAGTACAGTATAGATCTTTATGTACAAACTCCATGTTAACAGAACACCTGATCTGATCGACCCTCACCAAGTACAGAAGAAATAACCACAATCTAAAGTAAAAATAAAAATATGTAGACAAAATTTAAATTGAAACCCGAAGAAGCCAGAGTCCACATGCAGTGCAACATCAGATAAATAAGAGATACAGTTCCCCAATACTGTGTAAAATATAAAAACAGCACAAAGTCCAATCACTAAAATAAAATAAAATTATTTTTTCTACCTTTGTCTGACCATTTTATTCTCTGATCATGTTGGTCCCGATCTGAGGCTTCTGCTTTCCTGTCTTCTTAGATCTCGTTCTGTAGTCTATAGTCCATGGTCCATCTGCCATTTCTTATCTCTTCTTTTGTTTTCTTCACTTCCTTCCATCAGCCCATTTCCAGTTCCAGTAACCCTCCCCAGTATCAGCCCCCTTTCCAGTCCTCCCCTCCCAGTACCTTCCAATGTCAACCGCCTTGCATTCCCACGACTGCCACTGGTGTCCATTCCCTTCCAGTCTCCCTCCTTCCCCACTGTCCAGCCCCTTCTAGTCCAAATACCATCCCAGATATCAGCTTACGTCCACTCTCAGTGCCACCCCCCCAGTCAGCTCCCTTCCAGTCACCCTACCCTCTGTCCATCCCACTTCCAGTGCCATTTGCATGTCATCTCCCTTCCAGCCTCCTCCCCATTACCCAACCACCTACCACTCTCATCCCCAATTGTCAGCTCCCTTCCAGTCCTCCTTCAGTACATCCCAGGTGTCAGCTCCTTTCCAGCCCCCTCCTTCCCCAGTGTCAGCTCCCTCCCTGCCCCCTCCTTCCCCTGGCAGACCCTCTCATTATCCACTCCCTTCCAGTCCAATTCTACCATCCTCCCGCATCAGCCCATTTGTAGCCATAGCCCTAGCCCCTAGTTTTCTTCCAGGGCCAGCAGCACTCTCCTTTCATCACCCATTAGCCCATTTCCAGTCCCAGCCCATTTCCAGTCCTATCCCCCTTATCAGCCCACTCTAGTCATAGCCCCCCCCAATCAGCCCATTTCCTGTCCTAGCCCCCCTAATCAGCCCATTTCTAGGCCTAACCCCACCAATCAGTCCATTACCAGTCCTAGCTCCCCCTCCCGATCAGCCCATTTCCAGTTTTAACCCCCATCAGTCCATTTCCAATTCTAACCCCCCTCCCAATCAGCCCATTTCCAGTTCTAACCCCCCATAGCCCATTACCAGTCCTACGCCCCCCCATAAGCCCATTTCCAGTCCTAGCCACCCCATCAGCTCACTTCCAGTCCTAATCCCCTATCAGCCCATTTCCAGTCCTAGCCCCCCCCAGCAGCCCACTTCCAGTCCTAATCCCCCATAAGGCCATTTCCAGTCCTAGCCCCCATAGCCCATTACCAATCCTAACCCCCCATCAGCCCACTTAACCCCCCATCAGCCCATTTCCAGTCCTAGCCCCCCCCCATAGCCCATTACCAGTCCTACCCCTCATCAGCCCAATTCCAGTCCCAACCCACCCCATCAGCTCACTTCCAGTCCTAACCCTGCCATAGCCCATTAACACCCCCCCCCCCCCCCATGATCAACCCAGTTGAAGAAACTGGCTGCTGAAGTTGAAGCCGCTGCCGCAGCAGAGGAAAGTGCCCCGCGGCCTCCCCGGCAGAGCCCTGTTCTCTCCCTCAGCTCCGGGCCCCGGCAGAGCCCTCTTCTCTCTCTCAGCACCGCCGCCAGCTTTACAGAGCCACGAAGGGAGAGTTTCCCTTTCTCACAGCTCTGCTAAGCCCGCGGGAGCTGATGGGATTTCCCATCAGCGCCCGCAGGCTTAACAGAGCCGCGCGAAAGGGAAACTCTCCCTTTGTGGCTCTGTAAAGCCGGAGCTGAGGGACAGAAGAGGGCTATGACGGGGCCTGGAGCTAAGGGAGAGAGGAGGGCGCTGCTGCAGCGGCGGTAGCGGCAGCGGCTCTTCCAATCATTTTTTTTTTTTTAATTTGAAGGCCGAGTGAGGCGGGCTTTTTGGGGGCAAATCTGCCACCCCCAAAAAGTTGCCGCCTGAGGCCATCGCCTCACTCGGCCTCATTATAGAGCCACCCATGAGCTTCCCCGTCTTTGGAAGAGGTTTGTTTGTTCATTATTTCCCTTTAAGTATTTAAAGGTCTGAATCATATCTCCCCTGTCCCTCCTCTCCTCCAAAGTGTACATGTTTAGGTCTTCAAGTCTCTTCTCATAAGGCTTCTGACGCAGGCTCCAAATCATTTTGGTCACCTTCCTCTGAACAGTTTCCAGTCTTTTTACATCCTTTGCAAGATATGGTCTCCAAAACTGAACACAGTATTCCAAGTGAGGCCTCACCAGTGACTTGTACAGTGGCATAAGTACCTCTTCCTTTCTGCTGGTGATTCCTCTTTGTATGCAGCCCAACATCCTCCTGGCTTTTGCCACCGCCTGTTTTGCCACCTTGAGATCTTCAGAAATAATCACACCAAGGTCTTTCTCCTGATCCGTGCACACCAACCTTTCGCCCCCTATCGCATACATTTCCCTTGGATTTCTGCTACCCAAGTGCATGACTCTGCACCTCTTTGCATTAAATCTTAATTGCCAAGCATTAGACTTTTGTAGATCTTTCCTCATGTTAACCACTCCCTCGGGGGAGTCCACTCTGTTGCAAATGTTCATGTCATCTGCAAAAATACAGACTTTTCCATTCAGTCCTTCAGCAATATCACTCACAAATACATTGAACAGTGCTGGGCCCAGGACCGAACCCTGGGGCACCCCACTAATCACCTTCCCTTCATCTGCGTGAGCTCCATTTACCATGAACCTCTGTCATCTGTCAGTCAACCAATTTTTGATCCAATTTACCATCTTAGGATCCATCCCCAAGCTACTGAGTTTATTGATAAGCCTCCTATGAGGAACAGTATCAAAGGCTTTGCTGAAATCCAGGTAGATGACATCCATCGCATGCCCCTGATCTGGCTCCCTGGTCACCCAGTCAAAGAACTCAATCAGATTTGTTTTGCAAGATCGTCCTTCAGTAAAACATGTTGCCTCAGGTCTTGCAACCTGTTGGTTTTGAGAAAGTTCACTATTCGCTCTTTCAGGAGCGCCTCCTTTACTTTTCCCGCCACCGAGGTAAGGCTCACAGGACTGTAGTTTGACACGTCTTCCCTGTCACCACTTTTGTGTAGAGGTATGACATCAGCCATTCTCCAGTCCTGAGGAACCTCTCCTGTTTCCAAGGATCTGTTGAAAACATAAAGGACCTCTCTGAACTCTTTCAGTATCCTGGGATGTATCCTATCCAGTCCCATGGCCTTGTCCACTTTCAGTTTTGCAAGTTGTTCTAACACTTCATCTTCTGTGAATGGTGTGGTATCTACTTCATTCCCATTTTTATATTTGGGAGTTACGATGGGCGAAGAGAGTAAAGGCAGTAAAGGTGACGATCTGGGACAAAAAGGTCTCCCCCTCAGCTTCAAAACGCTCCAACAAATCAAAGCAGATGTCTTTCCTTTGGCGTTTGTGATCCGTTGTGAGACTTCGCGGAACCCATCTTGCACACACCTTTGAATATCCCAAAGAGTCAATAATTGCCGTTGCACTACCTCTACTGATGGAAAGCTGTACGGACAATTCCCGACTCGTGATGCGCTGATTCGCATGAATAATGTCATCAGAGTGCTGCAACTTGTCTGGACTTAGATGTGCATACCCCACTAGACACACACACATACAAAGAATAAACAGACCCAGACAGGTCTAGATCATCATCTTCCTGGTTATAGTTTCTGATTTTGATTCCATCAATCATGAGTTGCTTTTAAATGAGACTTCTACAAATTGTTGTTAATGGTACAATACCCAAATGGTTCAAATCATACCTATCTGACCGCCCACAACAGATAAAAATTGGTCATTCACTCTCAGAAACATATAATCAGGATCAAGGAAAACCGCATGGTTCAGTCTTATCTGCTCTATTGCTTACCATCTACTTATAGTCGATCTATGATATATTCAAAACACATAAGGTAAACTACAGAATCTATGCTGATGATATATTATTTACCCACATTTCTATGGAAAAAGCCAACCTTACAAAGATTGAGTGTTTTAATGAAGCTGCACAATGGCTCACATCTTGCAATTTAATGATAAATTACAAAAAAATGGAAGCCCTATTCATCACAAGGATAAGGACTTTATACCGGTTCATTGTAAACACAGCTACAGAAATGTGTAAATTTTGATGTTCTATGTAAACTGCACTGATGCGGAATAGCGCGGTATATAAGAGAATGTAAATAAATAAATACCACCAAAGATACAAGTTAAGGATGCTGATCTTGAAGTAAAGAAGGAGATGAGATACTTAGGGGCCATCCTAGATTAGAATCTCAGTTTAATGAAGCGTATAGGCTTGGTAACTTGAATAATTTACAACAAATTAAGACTGATACAAAATTTAAGCCCCCTCTATCACTTCAAGACTACCGCTTGGTTATACAAAAGTGTGAAGCTGTGGAGTGGGTTCTGGAGACAACTGCAACACTCGGTCCACCAACACGGATCCCAAAACTGAAGTCCGGTTCAGATATTGCAGGAAAACACCAAAGCAGGTTCCCTTGGAATCACAGTAATGTCCAGCAAATAATCCAGTGGTCCACATCTCTAACACCCCCCCTCCCCCCGGGCTTCACTTAGCCCCAGGGCCTGGCACAGCCTCTGTCACAAAGCAAAACAGTTTCTCTCTCTCTCTCTCACAACGTAAAACAGTTCAGGAGAGTAATGAAAACAAAGTTACAAGTAGTCTTCTTAAACCACCAGGGTTTAAAACCCAAAGTCTTTTCCAGATCAAAGAGGTGTTGCTCTACTACACAGTAAACCACGGTGTAGCAGCCCTGCCCTTCCCCCCTTCTAGCTTCACTGTCAACTGATTGAATCTGCCACAGGGCTAAAGTCTTCGCTGCCTCATCAAAAGTACCTCCATGGGTTCCATGTCCTTATTGTCTTCATGCTCCAGAGCTTCCATGGGTTCTTCCTCTTCAGATCCTCTGCCTTCTTCCCTTAGAAACACTGGGAGCTTTTCTAGGGCATAACCAAGCAAATTCTCCCCCTTCCGGCCTCTCTTTGGTTCCAAGATATAGTTCCTGGTGAGCCAGGGAAACTGAGCCAGTTCTGGATCCTGCAGCAGATCAGTGGACTGGCTTGGCTCCTGCCCAGAAGGGAATGTGGAAGGGTACAGCCCCTCTTCCAGAGGCCAGGTCGGGGTTTTATTGAACTTGCTGGCTCTTGGCTTTCCCCGGGTTGCAAAGGAGCCAGCACTATTCCAAAAGTACCTCTCCCCTGACTATCAAGTTGCTGATCAACACAACAAGCAATGCTTTATACCCACTTTGATTATCACAACAGCATTCCACATGGTCTCCAGAAGCCAGCTGCAAATGGCACAACACGTACGAAACATACAGAAAGTACCAAAAACTAAGCACATTACACCTATCCTACACCAGCTTCACTGGTTACCTTTATCAAGTAGAATTCAATAGAAATCTCTAATCCCTTTCACGATACTCCACAGCTGGGCCCCAACTTTCTAAGCTCCCTAATAACAATGCTTCCGGACCCAAGACAAAGAAGAGAGTGCACATGGAACACGTTGTCAATCCCTAAAGACTTCAGGAAAACCAATCATGCAACAAGTAATAGAGCTTTTGCCTTTTACTCCCCAGTCCTTTGAATCTCTCTCCCCCCTCTGAGATGTGAAAATGACTTACCCACCTTTAGAAAACAAATTAAAACACACCTGTTCACAGAATGTTATCAGAACAAGATATCAGGACCTAATATACAGTCAAACCTCGGTTTTCATGATTAATCCGTTCAAAAAAGTCTGACTAAAACCGAAACGGACTAAAACCGAAGCAAGATTTCCCATAAGAAATAATGTAAATTCAATTAATCCGTTCCAGACACCCAAAAATATTGACAAAAAATACATTTTATAGAGAATAACTATCTTTTTACATACAGAAAACAATGAGAAATACATATAAATGACTAATGAAATGGATAAATGAGCATGTAACATCACTTTTACCTTTATTGAAGACTTTTGTTGGCATATGGGACGCACTCCAGCCAGCTCCAGCTGCTCTCCCCTCTGGGGATCGAGCAATCACCACCAGCAGCGGAGGTGGGAACAGCCATCTTGGCCGTCTGCACAATCGGGGCTCCAGCCTGCCTTTTAACTTAGCAGCCATCACACCCAGTTACCAAGCTCACAGTGTCAGGAGAGGTAGTGCCAATGTCAGCAAAAGTAAGGGCACCAGAAAGAGGACAGTGCCCGAAGTCACACCAGCCTGTAGGGCAGCCACTCCTACACAGTGTCGGGAGAGGTGGAGAGGCAGTGTCAGCCAAGCAGCAGGCAGTTGAGAAACAGTGGGACAGAGAGTCTTAGGCTGCCTCCGGCCCCCCTAAGGTAGTAGCCTGACACAGGTGAGAGTCAGAGAACAGCGTGGGGCTGTGCCAGCAGGAGCCTGCAGCTGCAGACTGCAAGGTTTCAAGGAGAGGCCGCGTGTGCAGGCCTGCAGGACACCCAGAATCCAATCGGGAGGGCAGGGGCCCCGGCGGGAGACTGGGCCGCCAAGGAGAAGCAGATTCGGTCACCAGCTCCTGTCCCGGTTCAAGGGATGTGCAGGGGAAGAGGCAGCAGGCAGACGTACCCCTCTCAGGATAGATCGTATTGGTGAGGGATGGTGACAAGCGCCGGCGGCTGCCACGTGGATGTCGCTTGGTCCCGATAAATCTCCCCTTCAGTTCTGCAGCGCGACAGCCAAGCTCCAGACGTTTGTAATAGGTTCCTCCTCCCGTTTATCAGACCGCTGCTCAGACCGCAGGCAATAGTGAGGGCTCAGCCCGCAGGCCCCGCAGGAGCCTATCAGGCAGCTTTCTTCTGTGCCGGATACCGCGGCTGGCAGCAGCGTCAATCGGGGGAGAGTCCGGGGCAGGAAGCAGTTTCGGGAAGGCCACGCTGGAGCGTTGAACTCCTCGGCTCCCCAGAGGTCCCGCAGAATCGCTGGCTCAAGCTCCGTGGGAGATCGCTGGCTCACGCTAATCCATGGCAGGTACGGGGGGGGGGGGGGGTAAAATGCTGTAGTTAGCGTATAAATGCATCCCACTTCTGGCCACAAGATGGTGCTCCATTTTCAACTGTACGAAAACCGAGACAACGTACGAAAACCGAAACAAAATCTTGATGAAAAAAGTCAACGAAAACCGAATCGTACGAAAACCAGGGCATACGAAAACCGAGGTTTGACTGTACAGTATATCCCACATAATTAGCTGAATTTCACCTCAAGGAAAAACTCACACATCATGAAAAGGGCATAAGAACATAAGAACATAAGATATGCGATACTGGGTCAGACCAAGGTCCATCAAGCCCAGTATTCTGTTTCCAACAGTGGCCAATCTAGGTCATACGTACCTAGCAGTTTCCCCAAGGGACACAGGTTCCACAATGCTTGTATTGGTTCAAGCATTGATATCCTGGGTCCCTTCTTAATAATGGTTTATGGACCTTTCCTCCAGGAACTTGTCCAAACCTTTTTTAAACCCAGCTACACTAACAGCCTTTACTACATCCTCCGGTAACAAATTCCAGAGTTTGATTACACGTTGAGTGAAAAAATATTTTCTTTTATTAGTCTTAAATAGTTTACCCTGTAGCTTCATTGCATGTCCCCTAGTCTTTCTATATTCTGATAAGGTAAACAATCGATCTACGTTTACCCGTTCCACTCCGTTCATTAATTTATAGACTTCTATCATATCTCCCCTCAGCCGTCTCTTTTCCAGGTTAAAGAGCCCTAACCTTTTTAACCTTTCTTCATAGGAGTATCCTTCCATCCCCTTTACCATTTTGGTGGCTCTTCTCTGAACCTTTTCTAAAATCGCTATATCCTTTTTAAGATATGGCGACCAGAATTGCACACAATATTCAAGGTGCGGTCTCACCATGGAACAATACAGAGGCATTATAATATCTTTCGTTTTATCTTCCATTCCTTTCCTTATCATACCTAGCATTCTATTTGCTCTCTTGGCCGCTGCTGCACACTGGGCCGAGGGTTTTAACATGGTATCCACAATGACGCCTAAATCTTTTTCCTGGGTGGTGGTTCCTAATGTGGACCTTGCATCGTGTAACCATAGTTTGGGTTGTTCTTCCCTAGGTGCATAACCTTGCACTTGTCCACATTAAATTTCATCTGCCATTTTGATGCCCAGTCTTCCAATATGTCAAGATCCTCTTGCAATTTTCCACAATCCTCTTGGGTTTTAACAACTTTAAATAGTTTTGTGTCATCTGCAAATTTGATAACCTCACTCGTTATTCCACTTTCCAGGTCATTTATGAATATGTCAAAAAGCAGCGGACCCAGCACATATCCCTGGGGTACACCACTATTCACCTTTCTCCATTGGGAAAATTGGCCATTTAGCCCTACCTTCTGCTTTCTATCTTTAAACCAGTTCCTGATCCACAATAGTACACTGCCTCCTATCCCATTACTCCTTAGTTTTGCCAAAAGTCTCTGATGAGGGACTTTGTCAAAGGCTTTCTGAAAGTCCAGATACACAATATCAACCGACTCACCTTTGTCCACCTGATTATTCACTCCTTCAAAAAAACATAACCGATTAGTAAGACAAGATCTTCCTTGTCTAAAGCCATGTTGGCTGTCTCCCATTAGGTCATGACTATCTACATGCTGAGTAATTTTATTCTTTATGATGGTTTCTACCATTTTTCCCGGTACTGATGTCAGGCTCACCGGTCTGTAGTTTCCCGGATCACCCCTGGAACCCTTTTTAAAAATTGGTGTTACATTGGCGATCCTCTTCAGGTATTAGAGATGATTTTAATGATAGTTCACAGATTACTAATAGCAGGTCTGCAATCTCACATTCCATAGACTCTGTAGTTAATTGTACAGATCTTGTAAATATCATGTAAATATATATTTTAACAGCTCCATGTAAACCGCTTTGATTCTGCTGATAAAGTGATATAGAAATCTCACAAATAAAGAACTAAATAAATCCCTTCTCTCTCCCTACACCCCTCCTCGTGAACTTTGCTCTTCCTCTGGCTTGCTTCTATCTATGTCCTTCTCTTCAACAGCCAATTCCAGACTTTGATCCTTTCACCTTGCTGCTCCTAGTGCCTGGAACAAACTGTCTGTATCTTTACATTAGGATTCATCTCTTCCCCTTTTCAAACCCATGCTAAAGACTCATCTCTTTCAGGCTGCTTTTGGATCTTAATCCTTGGTTCTTCTGTCTAATTTAGCGTACCCTTGTTCTCATCTATTGTGCTGTCTGTCTTGATTAGATTATAAGCTTTGAGGAGCAGGGACCATCTTTTATATGTTTTTTTACAGCACTGTGTATGCCTTGTAGCACTATATAAATGTTTAATAGCAGTAGTAGTAGTGAGAGTTCTTGGATATGCTCCTGCTTCTGTTTGCATTATTTTACCATTTTTTTCACTTTGCTTATGGCCTCGTCACTCTGATTCTGTCCAATCTCATCTGATCTTTGAAGTTAAGCAGGGTTGAGCCTGGACTTTGTAAGGGAGACTGTATGGAAATACCAGGTTCTGTAGGCATCATACTATTCTGGACCTGTTTTGCCAGCCCTACCAATGTCTAATTCTCGACTACAATTGTGTCTGCCGATTCTGTACTGTTCCTGATTTCTTTGGTATTGTTCTGGCTTGTCTGACCTTTTTCCTGACTTTCATTCTGTACTTCTGTAGGACCCTATTACTTGGGAACCAGTGCCTAACTCTAAGCTCCATATAGGCTACCTTGGGGCTCATGCTTTAAGTTTTGGCAACTTTTCAATACTGAAGGGCTCAACCTGAAGGGAATGGATTAACTAAGCTAAGAGCCTCCCCAGTGTTCGCCACTGAATTGTCACCACCTATTGACCTAACAGGGAAATTGCTATCTCCTGATCTTCCATTCACTCCATTCACTCATTAGCTACTGACTTTTCAGGGAAATCGCCAACTGATAATGACTTCTGACCTTCCATGGAAATAATCTACTAACTAGTGACTTTCCAGTGAAATCACCCACAAACTATTAACCTTCCAGAGAGATCATCCACTATCTCCTGACCTTCCAGAGAAATCATCTATTAACTACTGAGCTTCCAGTGAAATCATTCACTAACTACTGACTTTCCAGGGAAATCACCAACTACTTCCTGACCTTTCAGGGAAATAACTATCTCCTGAGCTTCCAGAGAAAACACCCACTAACTACTGACCTTCCAGAGAGATCACCTGTCTCTTGACTTTCCAAACATCCACTAACTAATGAGCTCCCAGAGAGATTACTGATCTCCTGACCTTCTAGAGAAATCACCCACTAACTACTACTTTTCAATGAAATCACCCACTACTATCTCCTGACCTTTCATAGAAATCACCCACTAACTCCCACTAACTACCGACTTTCCAGAGAAATTATTGACTACTAACCTTTTTTATTTATCACAGAATCTAATTACTACTACTACTACTACTACTAAGCATTTATAAAGCGCTACCAGACGCACGCAGAGCTGTACAATGAAAACACAAAAAGACAGTCCCTGCTCAAAAGAGCTTACAATTAATCTCAGCAGGGTACAATAACATAAAACATTAATCTTAATATTTGTACCATGCTTAGAGTAAATTGTTTTTAGCACAGCATGTAATCAAGTTGAATGAATAAATAAAATAAAAGTGAGTGAATAAACAAACATATTTAAAACATAGCAGAATAAATACATAAAGAAACTTAAACCACCTCAGCATTCCGATCACCAAATGAAGCACCTCACAAAGAAGTGCCAAAAACCTGAGTAAAAAGATAAGCCTTCAATTTCCTACAGAAAAAGAGAAAAGTATTCTCTCTCCACATAGAATTGGGCAAAGCATCCACCAAACTGTGACCAGCTATAGAAACCGCTGCCCCCTCTCCCTCCTGATAATAGCCTCACTTGACTAATACAGTACATGGAACCCACAGCAAATTAGTCCCAGTTAACTTAAGCACATGCCCACACTGCCTCCACCAGATTGCCAAAAAAAACCCAGGAGGTGCTGGGTTGCCAGGTGTCAGCACTGACTCCAGCAATAATGCTCTTTTCTTTTATCGATACATGAACTTGGTTACAGGTTCACTCTTGAGACAGCTACAATAGCAAGGAGCATCTCTGTCAAAATAAGCTTACCCCTCTATTTTCATGTATTTATTCACTGAAAGATATATTAGCATTGTAATGCATCCTGGGTCAAAAAGCAGGTCTCATATGTCTGCAGAGTTGTCAAGTTACCCAGTTCCAGGAGTGAGATGTTTTGCCAGTTCAGGCTTTAAAGTTGCCTTGCAATGCAGTATGGTATTTGTAGTCCCTGATTTTACCCATTGAAATCAGTGCTGCAGGAGCCATAAAGCATTATACTGAGATTGTCAGAAATCCAGGACTGGCTGAAAAATCTCACTCCTGGAACTGGGTAACTCTGATTATCCACCCTCTGTGCTGACTTCAGTACAAGGAGGAATCTGTGAAGCTGAGGAAATCCTGGCTTCATTTGCAAGCAGAGGAGTGAAGGAGCTGTGAAATGTCAGGCTTCAGTAAAGAAAAAGATGGAGGTTTCCTCTTGATGTTAGTAATAATTTAAAGGTGACTTACCCTGAAAGCAGCAACTCAGAGCCAGCATCAGAAAGGCAGCTGTGATCTTCATGGTTGGAGCTGGATGTGTCTTCAATCTTGAGCTACCAAGGAATGTAGGTAGACAATGTTTTGCTCAGAACTCAGGCTGTGAACATCCCTCTGGCCAGGATCTCAGGAGACACTCACATGGTACCATCATCTGTGAGATCTTGGCACTCTGTGTCCTACATCTGCTTATGACTCTCTGTGAGAAATAAACAGCTTGGGGAGTATATTCAGCTGCGGCGGCTAGCACTTGTAGAGTTGCTAGATATCATTGCTGAAGACTAACCCCAGATATTCAAGGCCGAAGCCAGTGGCTAACCACCGCTCTGTACCGTTGGCAGACATCTGCCGGGCCGCAACTTGGTCTTCAAGCCAGACTTTTGCAGCCCATTACTGCCTGGAGAAAGAGTCCCAGTGGGAGAGTGTTTACGGCCAGGCGGTACTCCGTAACCTATTCGAGGTTTAGGCAACTCCTACCCTCCGGCCCTTTGATGTCAGGCTACCGTGGGGATTGCGTTCTCAGAGAAAAGTCTTTTCACACTGCTGCGGCTCTTCTAGAGGAAGCCATTTTTCAGCTATGGGTTCTCAGTAGCCTATAGCTAGGGAGTCCCATATGTGAGGACTGACTTCCTGCTTGTTCTTGGAGAAAACGTAGTTACTCACCTGTAACAGGTTTTCTCCAGGGACAGCAGGAATCGTTTCTCGTGACCCTCCCTCCTCCCCTGGAGTTGCAGTCACTTATTTTATTTTTCTCATTTTGCTGTCTTTTTAGCTATGTCATCTGACTGAGCAAGATGCCACCCTTGGGCGGGAAGGGAACTGCGCATGGCAATGCCAAAGGCTTTCTTTTAAAGCTGGGGAATTGCTCCGCACGAAAGCTCCGTCGGCGCTGACGTCATCCATATGTGAGGACTGATTCCTGCTGTTCCTGGTGAACACCTGTTACAGGTTGAGTAAACTACGCTTTTTTAAAAAAGGCTCCAGGGGTGATCCGGGAAACTACAGACTGGTGAGCTTGACGTCAGTACCGGGAAAAATGGTAGAAACCAACATAAAGAACAAAATTGCTGAACATGTAGATGGCTGTCTCCCATTAAGCCATGACTAACATGGCTTTAGACAAGGAAGATCTTGTCTTGCTAATCTGTTATGTTTTTTTGAAGGTGTGAATAAACAGGTAGACAAAGGTGAGTTGGTTGATATAATGTAGCAGGACTTTCAGAAAGCCTTTCACAAGGTCCCTCATCAGAGACTTTTTGCAAAACTAAAAAGTCATGGGATAGGAGGCAGTGTTCTATTGTGGATCAGAAACTGGTTAAAAGATAGAAAGCAGAGGGTAGGGTAACGATGCAAGGTTCTACGTTGGGAACCACCACCCAGAAAAAAGATTTAGGTGTCATCGTGCATAACATGTTGAAACCCGGCCAAGAGAGCAAATAGAATGTTAGGTATCATAAGGAAAGGAATGTAAAATAAAACAAAGAATATTATAATGCCTCTATCATTCCATGGTGCGACCGCTCCTTGAATATTGTGTGCATTTCTGGTCGCCGTATCTTAAGGATGATGTGGCATTGTTGGAGGGGATACAGAGAGGAGCCACCAAAATGGTGAGGGGGCTGGAGGGATACTCCTATGGGGGGAGGCTGGGAAGGTTGGGGCTCTTTAGCGTGGGAAGGAGACGGCTGAGGGGAGATGTGATGGAGGTCTACTATAGATTAGTGGATGGAGTGGAACGGATGAACATAGATTTGACTGTTTGCGTTATCAGAGTGTGGAAGGACTAGGGGACATGCGGTGAAGCTACAGGGTAGACTAAGATAAATGGGAGAGAATATTTTTTCACTCAACATGTGATCAAACTCTGGAATTTGTTATTGGATAATGTGGTGGAGGCTGTTAGTGTAACTGGGTTTAGAAGGGGTTTGGACGAGTTCCTGGAGGAAAGATCCATAAACCATTATTAAAAAGGGACCCAGGATATCAATGCTTGACCCAATACAAGCATTGTGGAACCTGTGTCTTCTGGGGAAACCGCTAGGTACGTATGACCTGGATTGGCCACTGTTGGAAACAGAATACTGGGCTTGATGGACCTTGGTCTGACCCAGTATGGCATATCTTATGTTCTTATGTTCTATCCAGCAACCAGCATTGAATATCCAGGTTGCTGAAGAAGTCGGACGCTAACTGGGCAGTAGTGATATTGAGCCACTGTCCACTTAACTTCTGCAGGCAAAGTTAGGCTAGCATTTCCCAAGCCTTACTTTACCCATGTGTATTAACCGGGAAGCGGCTCAATATCGCCGCTACCCAGTTAGCAATGAGTGTCACCTCTGCTCTGGCCCAGATCGCCCCTAACATGCCTCATGTAGCAGCAGCACCCAAGGATATCCAGTACCACTGAATATCCAACTCAGCGGCATTTACATGGTTTGCAGGTCTGCAAATTGTGTAGATACCTTTGAATATTCCCCCAAACTATCTGACCACATCTCTCCCATTCTATACTCTCTTCACTGGCTCCCTGTTGCCAGTAGGATTCAATATAAATCCACAGTGACCACTTTCAAGCTCATTAACAAAATAGCCCCTTCTCATCTCTCAACCCTAATCCAGACCCCCCCTCCCCCCGAAAACAGAACGAGAAAAAGAATGAATCTTCACATGCTTCTAATCCCTGACTCTATACGGAAAACAAAGCAGATAATTCTGCTTTTCATACTATGCACCCAGTCTATGGAACAATCTACCAAACAACTTAAGAGAGATTAAAGACCTCCTAACATTCAGAAAAGAGCTTAAACGTGCCTTTTCATCCAGCACTTCAATAACCTACAGCACACCATTGATCAGGTATCACAAGAGCATGCTGATCATCAAGCCCAAGTTGACCCTACCTAATACATGTATCAATATTCCCCGGCTCCAGCCTACCATTTTATTCACTCAATTCACTCGAAATCAAAGCTATATATACATGCTGTAATATGCAAACCTGTAAATAACTGATATATTCCTGTTTGGTGTAAACAGGAGGGAGGAGTAGCCTAATGGTTGGAGCAAGGTACTTCAGGCCAGAAGGTCAGGGGTTCAAATCCCACTAGAGGACAGCAACCTTGGGCCAGAAGGACTGGGGTTTCTTGTCCCACAGATGCTCCTTGTGGTCTTGGGCAAGCCATTTAACCCTCCATAGCCCATGTTCCCTGCAAGTATTAGTGTATGTGTCTCATATCCCCACGTGTTAAATGTATCCCCCAATTTTGTCATGACCACTGTGATTGAAGGATAAGGCAGTATACAAAAACTGTCTAAATAAAATAAAATAAATAAAAGTATGTATTCATTGAACTATAAGCTTTTCCTGTTCATTGTAAATAGTTAAAATGTTTCAAAATGTTCTATGTCATTTATATTTCTCTGTTCTCTGTAAAATGCCCCTGATCTCTGGAAGGGGCAGTATAGAAAAGCCAGGAGGGAGGAGTTGCCTAGTGGTTTGAGCAAGTTACCTCAAGCCAGAAGATCAGGGGGGGTTCAAATTCCACTAGAGCAGCGTTTTTCAACCACTGTGCCGCGGCACACTAGTGTGCCGTGAGATATTGTCTGGTGTGCCGTGGGAAAAATTCCAATTTCATCCGTAACATGTGGCCTCGGCTCACAAATTAGGGTTGCCAACCGGCCGGTTTTCAGCCGGCCTGGCCGGTTTTTCCATGGCCAGGCCGGCTGCCAGCACAGTTGTAAAACCGGCCAATGAAAAGCCGGTTTTTTGCTCTGGCCGCAAGATCGGGAGCGGCCAGAGCAAAAAACCGGCTTTTGTGCCGAAGTCCGCGGCGCGAACGCGATTCCCTATAGCAGTGCAGCCGCTGGTTCTGCTTTGTACAGAGCAGCGGCTGCACTACACTTACATTGAAAAGTAAAGAGAAACTGTGTCAGGAGCCCTCCGATCATGCAGAGCCCGAGGAAGTGATGTCATGGGGGCGGGCTCCTCACAGGCTGTCTTTCCTTTTCAAATTAACTTTAGCTGCAATAAAGTTAATTTGAAAAGGAAAGACAGCCTGTGAGGAGCCCGCCCCCATGACATCACTTCCTCGGGCTCTGCGATGACCGGAGAGCTCCTGACACAGTTTCTCTTTACTTTTCAATGTAAGTGTAGTGCAGCCGCTGCTCTGTACAAAGCAGAAGCAGCGGCTTGGGCAGAGGGTGTGTGTGTGTGTGTGTGAGTGAACCAGCAAGGGGGGGGGGGTGTGAGTGAACCAGCAAGGGGGAGGGAGTGTGAGTGAACCAGCAGTGGAGGGGGGGGGGTGGTGTGAGTGAACCAGCAAGGGGGGGGGCGATGGTGTGAGTGAACCAGCAGGGGAGGGGGGGTAAGTGAGTGAGTGACCCAGCAGGAGGGGTGAGTAAGTGACAGGGGGGTGGGTGAGTGAACCAGCAGTGGAGGGGGGGGGTGGTGTGAGTGAACCAGCAGGGGAGGGGGGTTGGTGTGAACCAGCAGGGGAGGGGGGTTGGTGTGAGTGTTTGATTCCTATTCAAGAGAATTACTTTATACTTTATATATAGTCAATATAGGCACAGAGGTAAATTTTTTTAACATTTTCTAATGGTGGTGTGCCTCGTGATTTTTTTCATGAAAAAAATGTGCCTTTGCACAAAAAAGGTTGAAAAACACTGCACTAGAGGACAGTAACCTTGGGCCAGAAGGACTGGGGTTTCTAGTCCCACAGGTGCTCCTGGTGGTCTTGGGCAAGCCACTTAACCCTCTATTGCCCATGTTCCCTGTAAAATAGGTATCTCCAAGTTATAATGCCCTATTCAATGTAAACCACCTTGATATCATGAAAGGCAGTATATAAGAAATGTTAAAAAAATAAATACAAATAAATAAATAAAAATAACACCATGACTAATGCTTGTTTGCTTTGTAATTGAAGGACACGTGTGCAAGTCACATAACATATTTTATTTAACAGATTTTTATATACCACCTTTAATGCAAGGCGGTTTACATAGAACAGCGGTATACAGAACATGGGCAAGTAAACTTGACGTTAAATATGGGGGTTATACATAAATCAAAGGTGTGGATAGTTATGGTGTATACACTTAGGTAATGTCATTAGGACCAAAATATTCAATGAAGAGATGTGTTTTTAGTGAGTTGTAAATCATTGGAGCGAATAGCTTGAAGGCTCTATTGCTTGTATTCTGTGTACATTTGGTCTTGAAGGGGGGGGGGGGCGGATGGCAGGAAGATTCAGATTTGCTGATCTTCTGGACCTTATTTTTTATGTTCTTGAGATTAGATCATCAAGACAGGGAGCAGATAGTTTATGAAGGATTTTATAGATGGTGGTTACAGTCTGTGATAAGGAAGCTTATCACAGTTCAGGAAGGAACAATACAAGAGGTGAACTGGCTCTGAACAAGCAACCTGTGCTTGCTGGTAGAAACACTAAAACAGAGTGTTTGCATAAAAGACTACCAGACCCAGAATGCACTAGGTTACAGAAAGCCTCTAGGAGAGCTGAAGTGGGGAAACGTGTGCCTAATCAAGGAAGCTATGAGGTAATCCCTAATCACCCATCTCCTAGGGCAGGGCTTGATTCAGCACACATGGACTGTGCTAGGGTGGAGTGTCCATCTAAGCATTTTAAAAGTAAAAGACATTCTTCACACAGACAGAAAGAGAAGCAGGAAAAGGTGAGAAGCTGGAGAAGTAGGAGAAAGGACAGCAACGGCAACAGCAGAGAGAACACAGAAGGAGGAACAGCAAGACGTCCAGGAGGTCTAAGGAAGGAGCCCAAAGCAGTACGTGTGTTGGGAGTGATTCCAGAGGCAAGCATTCTCCATTGGACTGGAAGAAACCAGAGGCTTGGAGATATAGAGCCAGGAACCCCCAGAGAGCACCGGTAAAGGAGACGGCTGCATCTAGAGAGAGAAGGAGCTCTGATACCTATTCAAGGAGGTATGGGAAAAGAGACCTAAAGTTCAGAGATTCTGACTGGAGAGCTGGGCACAGAAGCTGGACTATCTACTGGCCAGGATACCCAGAGAGGAAACCTAATAGCAACGTGATCTCAGGTATGAACTCTGATCTGTTCCCTAGCTTTTCACAAGGAAGACAACAGGGAAACAAATGCTATCCTGAGAGTGATCAGTTTGGGAATTCCTCTGAGCCAATGCATGATAATGATTCCATGATATTTCAGGAGCAAGGGGAAATATCAAATGAGCAAGTAGAATGCATGGATTGCTCTCTGTCTAAGCTGCTGTTTTAAAGTAATCCTCAGTAAAGCAACAATCACCAAAAGGAACTGTAATGTGATTTTTTAACTACCCAGAAAGGTTCTTTAAATGAAAGCTTTAGGGTAAGTTAGAGACACGTAGAGAGTGGACCAGCAAGGGTTTGCAGCTGGTTAATTACTTGTGATTAAGCCAGGCACAAGTGCACGTGAGCCCTGGAAGGAAAACTTCTTCATTGTGTGAATGGAAGAAAGTTGTTTTGGATAAAGAAAATTTTTCCTTTTGGGTTTGTTTTTCATTTTAAGCACTGCTAAGAAGGTTATTAGCAGGGGCTAACAGAAAGACCTTTTCTGTTCCATCAAGGTCTTTATTGAGTTATTGCCTTAGTATTTCAGTTGCCTTATACAGTTGTTTTGTTTTTCCTGATTAAAATTCCTGAAGAAAGTATCCTATTGATGTTACCAAGCATATCTGTGCGAGGGAATAATCCCCATAAATAAAATCTGTTTTCTGCTTACACTAGAGCAACTACAATTCATTATTTTGTTGAATGGCTGATTTTGGTGTGAATGAACTAAAACACCCACAATCCTTTGCAAGTCATATAAAATTCTGCCTTTGCCAAGATTGTGGACTTTCACAACCAGCACCCCCGTTTACAAGTCTTGTGTTTAATTCTTTGGGCTATTGGTAGCCAGTGTAATCTCCTGAGAGTTCGGGTTATGTGTTGATGACCTGATGTACCTGTTAAGATTCTAGCCGCAGTGTTCTGCACTAATTTAGTGGATATAATGCCTGGATATAGTCCCTGATACAGTATGTTGCCGTAATGGAGATGGGGTGTGATGATGGCCTGGAAAACAGATCTGTAATTGTCTTGGAGAATAGGATGCAGATGTCAGAGGAACCTCAGTTTCAGGTACGCTGTATTGGCTGCCTTCTTGATGCATAAGCATGTTAAGGTTGTTGTCGAGAGTTATGCTGAGGTATTTGACTTCCCTTTTTATGTTGATTTCATCTTCTTGGAGTATGAGTTTCTCTGGCAGATTGAAATCTGGGTTTCTAAAGATTAGTAGTGCATCTGTCTTCTTTTTATTCACTGTTAGATTTAATTCTTACAGAATTAAATCTAACAATGTTCAATGGGTGGCTGGTGGACGTGAGGAATGCTTGGTGACATGCCTGCCTGCTGCAAAGGTAGAGGTCCTCCAGCGCCACCTAGACAAGGTCTTAGATAACGCTGGGGAGGAGTCTGCTGTCTTGGTACATGTCGGTACCAATGACATAGAAAAATGTGGTAGGGAGGTTCTGGAGGCTAAATTTAGGCTTTTAGGTAGGAAATTGAAATCCAGAACTTGCTTCCCGTTTCACGCACATGACCAAAAGGCAGGCAGAGCTCCGCAGTCTCAATGCGTGGATGAGACAATGGTGCAAGGATGAGGGGTTTGGATTTGTTAGGAACTGGGGAACATTCTGGAGAAAGGAGGGTCTCTTCCGAAGGGATGGGCTTCACCTTAACCGGGATGGAACCAGGCTGCTGGCATTAACCTTTAAGAAGGAGATAGAGCAGCTTTTAAACTAGATAATAGGGGAAAGCTGACAGTCGCCCAAGAGTGCATGGTTCAGAAGAATGTATCCTTGAAGGATACTACCAAAAGCAGAGAGGTTCCAAAAAAGAGTAAAGTAGCCCAAATGCCCTCAAGTATGGAGCAGACAGAGCTTAAAGATCCCAAATTACCCATGTCTACCAATAGCCAAATTAATATGAATAAAATACAGTCTCTAAAATGCTTGTATGCAAATGCTAGAAGTCTAAAAACTAAGATGGGAGAATTAGAATATATAGCACTAAATGAGAGGTTAGATATGATTGGAATCTCTGAGACATGGTGGAAGGAGGACAACCAGTGGGACACTGTGATACCAGGGTACAAACTATATCGTAATGATAGAGCTGATCAAATTGGTAGAGGGGTTGTGCTCTATGTTAGAGAGGGCATTGAGTCAGAAAGGATTAAAGTTTTGCAGGAAACAAAATTTGCTGTAGAATCTCTATGGATTGAAATTCCATGGAAGTTGGGTTGTACTATCGACCTCCTGGCCAGAATGAACAAATGGATGATGAAATGCTCAAAGAAATCAAGGTAGCTAACAAACGTTACAGCACAGTAATAATAATGGGTGATTTCAATTACCCTGGTATTGATTGTGTCAGTGTCACGGCAGGACATGCTAGGGAGATAAAGTTCCTAGATGAAATAAATGACTGCTTCTTGGAGCAGCTGGTTCATGAACCGACCAGAGAGGAAACCATATTGGACCTAGTCCTTAGTGGAACACCAGATCTGGGGCAAGAGATAAAGGTGTTGAGGCCACTTGACAATAGTGATCATAGCATGATCGCGTTTGATTTAATTAATGGAGGAGGGATGGTAAGGAAATCCACAGTACTACCTTTTAACTTTCGAAAGGGAGACTATGATAAGATGAGGAAAATAGTTAAGATAAAACTAAAAGGAGCAGTTGCAAATGTTAGACTTACATCAAGCTTGGGTGTTGTTTAAAAATACTATCTTGGAAGCCCAGACCAGCTGTATTCCACGCTTTAAGAAAAGTGGAAGGAAGTCCAAAAAACTGCCAGCATGGTTTAAAGGTGAGGTCAAAGAGGCTGTTGTTGCCAAAAAAGCATCTTTCAGGAAATGGAAAAAAAGACCCAAATGACAAAAACTGGAAACAGCACAAGCACTGGCAAGTTAAATGCAAGGCATTGATAAGGCAGGCAAAGAGTGAATTTGAGAAGGAACTTTCTGTGGAAGCCAAACCGCATAATGAAGACTTTCAAGTACATTTGTAGCAAAAAACCTGTGAGAGAGTCAGTTGGTCCATTAGATGATAGAGGGGTAAAAAGGCAGTAAGAGGGGGCAAGGCTATAGTGGAGAGACTGAATGAATTCTTTTCTTCGGTCTTTACTGAGGAAGATATATGGATGTTACCTATGACTGAAGTGGTATTTAAAGGTGATACTGCAGAAGAATTGAAAGAAATATTGCTACACCGGAAAGATGTATTACAACTATTTGATAAACTGAAGAGTAGCAAATCACCTGGATCGGAAGGTATACATCCAAGGGTGTTGAAAGAACTGAAATATGAGATTGCAGACCTGTGTGATGAGGTAACTAGTACAGAGCCTATGTTATATGAAGAAATGGCTAGCTCAGAGCCTATGTTAATAGGAAAAGAGGAAGAGCTTACCTCACAAACACATAGGCAGCAAACATATTCAGCTTTCAAGAAGCCCAAGTATAGTGGAGAAAACTTTCCATTCACCAAAGGTGACGCAGCAGAAAGCCAAAAGGCTAATCAAGCTCACCTGAGTGGAAGGGCACGTACAACGTGCAGAGAACAAGAGCATAAAAAACTACAGGGAAAGCCCAGTAGGGGAGCAAAGGGAGGGGCTGGAGCCAAGACAGCAAAGGCAGGAGCAGAAGCCAAAGGGTGGAGCAGGCTGTAGCTGCAGAGGAGTCTCCCAAGCCAGAGGGGGCCTCGGTCACTGGAGAGTGAGTAACCAAGAGGAAGGAAGTCCTCTCAACCAGCAGACCTTGCTAGAACCAGGAAGTAAAGGAAGTGTCCCGGTAGCAAGAGGCAGCAGACACAGACTCTCTTCAGAAAGTGATTACAGCTTGGACCCGGCTACAGAGACGTGGAAGTCTTGGAGAGGAGCCAGCCAAAGTCCAGAGAGAGAAGCTCATTACCCAGGGACAAAAGCTAAGTACCCTGTTGTAGCTAGAGGGGAAAAGCCAGGCATTGCCAGCAGAGCAAAACCCAGTAGTTGGGAGGAAAATCCCTATTGGAGAAGGAACCTGAGAGAGACCGTTCCTAGCACAGGACTCTTAAACCCTGTTGATATAGAGCACTTACCAAATAGAATAACCAGTGTCATTCAAGGGAAGAGCTGTGAGGATTTCAGTTGTAAAGATTGTTATGTGCCTCCAAATACAGACTATGAGCAGATGCAATGGGAAAACCAGGAGTGTGATATAGAACCGGATTCCATGGATTGCACGCTTTGTCTGTCTGATGAAATTACATCCCTATGTTAGCCAAGCAAGCATGAGTTCTGTGATACATTGTGCTGGCGAAGTGTTTATTTTCTATACTGTGAAGAAACAGTTTTTCTTTTGTGTTCCATTTGTGCTGTTCATAAAGAATCCTATGTGGGACGGGGAATAAAACCCGAATTATTTCTTTTGCCTTAATTACACGGCTACTGACTATTTCTTTAATAAGGCAACCCACACCTCACGGCCCTAGGCGGGCGCCTAACAGGGCCAAAAAGGGGTGCTGGTGACACTTGCTATTAGTAATCTGTGAACTATCATTAAAATCATCTGTAATACCTGAAGATTGAAGGATCGCCAATGTAACACCAATTTTTAAAAAGGGTTCCAGGGGTGATCCAGGAAACTACAGACCGGTGAGCCTGACATCAGTACTGGGAAAAATAGTAGAAACCATCATAAAGTACAAAATTGCTGAACATGTAGTTAGTCATGAGAATGTATAAAGAACCAAGAATGTATATGACAGATACCATGTTTATTGATAGATGGAACCAAATTCTTAATAAGTGCTCATTGGATCTCATGGTATTAATTATTGAAACGACAAAAAAGAACTTGGATGTATTAAAAGAGGAAATTGAAGGAATAGTTACTAAATTTAAAGAAAAAGAATCAACAGAAAGTTTTACTAAACAAATGGAGGATATACAGAGGCAAAACAGTACATTACGAGAAGAAGTGAAGAAAGTGAAATCTAAAAAGTTGCAACGAGATTTTGAAGATTACACCATGGGGTACGTGTACCCGTGGATGAATTTAAAAAGAAAGGAGAAAGCACGTAAAAAGCAAGTGAGTTTTGAAAATACGTCAGATGACACAGATTCCACTGATTCAGGGGAACGATCCAAAGGGCGTTTTTTAGACAGTACAGGAAAAAAGAAAAAAAAAGAAGACAACCGGGTGAAACCCCAACGGGGGGAGAATCCTCGACGAAAAACATAGAGATTAGTAGATGTGAATAAAACTTAACCAATTCCCTAGTGCTTAATATTTCTGGGCAGATGTTACCCCCCTGAACAAATTTCAATCTTGAATAAAGGTCTGTCGTTTGTTCCAGATATTTATTTTGATCCTTTCCAGTTTAGGTTGGATTTAGAACAACTGATACGGAAACTTAATTTGAAGATGTATTTTGGATCTCAGCCGTTGGATATGGACAGTGCATTAAACACAAATACTAATTCTAATAGGATGCGGCTCCCATTAAAATCAGTGTGGTCCCCACTGGGCCCTTTACATCCTTCATTGATATTATATAGAGAACTAATTTTAAAAGCTATGCAGCAGTTAGAAAATACTAAGAGGACTACATTAAGTATGATTTCAAAACTGGAGAAAATCGGATTAAAAGCCTTGAAAGAACAGTCCGGATTAGTTATTAGACGAGCAGATAAGGGAGATGACATAGTCATTCAAAATCATGATCAATATCTTGTGGAAGCTTACAGACAGCTGTTGGACATGCATACTTATGAAGTTCTACAGATTGACCTACGAGTGATCTAAAAAAGAGGATTAAACATATTACATCACAGGCTTTAGAAACGAAAATAATATTAAAAAAAATGTTTTTTTCTAAATCCATTGGATCCAACTGCTAAATTTTATTTGGTCCCAAAGATTCATAAAAATTTGCAAAACCCCCCCGGTAGACCTATAGTTTCCACCAGGAGCATGTTGCTTGAACCATTGTCAGTTTTCATTGATTCGTTTTTGAGACCACTTATGACAACAATACTATCTTATATAAAGGACACTACTCATTCTTTACAAATTCTAGTGGAATATGCCCAGTTAGCAGTATCACCTGACATTATTTTAGCTACTTTGGACGTGATGTCTTTGTACACAGTGATTCCGCAATCTGAAGCACATGATAGTGTAATGGAAGCTTTGAGGGGTAGAGGGGATTTATCGGACAGTTTATTGATGTTTCTATTGGAGATAACAACTCTGACAGTCTTTGAAATTTTTTTTGTTTTCAAAGATGTTCTGTATCATCAATTGTCAGGGGTGACATTGGGGGCCACGTGTGCCCCCTCCATAGCCAATATATATATGCAATGATTTGAGAAAAATTGGATAGATACATCGCCTTACAAAAGCAAGTTAAGGCTGTGGAGCAGGTATATAGATGTTATTTTTCTGCTATGGGAGGGGACAGTAGAAAGTCTACAAGAATTTTTCAACTGGATAAACAGCAGAGACGGACAAATTAAGTTTACTTTTTTCTATCATACGGAGAAAATTACTTTTCTTGATGTTAATATCAGAAAAGGTTTGAACGATTGGCACACTTCTGTGCACAGAAAAGAAACGGATAGAAATACGTTTTTGCACTATAGTAGTGCACACTCCATACAATTGCGGGATAGTTTGCCTTTGTCACAATTCGTGTGATACCGGAGGAATTGCACGGACGTCCAAGAATTTAAAAATCAATCTAAAACTTTGAAACAAAATTTTTGTAATCAGGGTTATCTATAAAGAGTTGTAGATAAAGCTTATAAGAGGGCACTATTCAATAATCGTGATTTATTACTGTATCCACAGAAGAGACCAGTCTCAGAAATTGGGTCTAGCTCAAACATCAATCTCGTTACCAAATATTCACCGTTTAGTTCTCAATTGAAACGAATAATAAAACGTCATGCTAATGGTTTGAATAGTATTCCTGGTTTGGAAGACAAAAATGTTCATTGTGTTTGGCAGCGTCACAGAAATCTAAAGGAATTGCTAAGCCCTGCAGTATTGCGACCTCTGCAGACACAATTGAAATCTGTTCAGAATGGGCACAGCAAATGTGGAGAATGTGTGATATGTAACATCACTAAAGAATTAAGGGAATTTCAATATCATGGAAGAACTTATTTACGAAACCAGACATCTTGTTTATCCACACATGTGGTATACTGTATACAATGCCCTTGTGCCTTAATATATGTGGGTAAGACTATTCGGGAGTTCAAAGTGAGGATGAACGAACATAAAAGTATTTATTTATTTATTTAATTCTCTTATATACCACGCTATTCTGCATCAGTGTGGTTTACATTGAACAAACTGAAATTACATTGAACAGGGCATTATAACTTGGAGATAACTATTTTACAGGGAACATGGGCTATGGAGGGTTAAGTGGCTTGCCCAAGACCACAAGGAGCACCTGTGGGACTAGAAACCCCAGTCCTTCCAGCTCAAGGTTGCTGTCCTCTAGTGGGATTTGAACCCCTGACCTTCTGGCCTGAAGTACCTTGCCCCAACCACTAGGCCACTCCTCCACTCCAAGTAGACTCAAGTGTCAGAAATGCGGAGCACCCATAATAGATCATTGTTTACAACTGAACCATGCTTTGGAGGAGCTTCGGTGTTTTTGCATTGATCGGGTGAATACAGGACAAAAAGGAAAATCCAGGGAGCAAACCTTATTGTGGTATGAACAACATTGAATTTATCAGTTGTGATCAGTTTTCCCAGAGGGATTAAACGCTCAAATTGAATGGGAAGTATGCATGTGAGAATCTAATGACAGCATCCATCATTTTACATCATAGGCGAGGGTTCCGGTTTAAGAGTGAGTTTAAAAGCTCAACCCGCATGCGCGGCGTTTTTTGTAAGCCATAGGCTCAGGAAGAGAATACGGAGAATAATGCCTATGTACAAGAATGAAGAATCGCTGAACAAAGGGTATGCGGTTTTCAGTGCAAGTTGGTGTGTATGGGATTTTATGAATTTTATAATACAAAAGAAAGTGTGTATATAATGAGCATGGTTATCGTCTGAATTGCAGTGCTTTCAAAATTACACTCTGAAGAAACCGAATCCGGGTGAAACGCAGGAAAAGCGCAGCAGGTGGCGTTGGGGACAACATCGAAAGCTAAGCACTGTTTCAGTATATATTTACTTTAAACAACTGATCTTAAGCGACTATAACAAAAAGGTCATTGATGCAATTGGGGCGTTATTCAGAAGTTATACTGAAGTCTGAATATTTTAAAGCCCAAAGAGTCTGAGACCTTAAGTCGCTACGAGATGATTTAATAGTAGATAAGAGGTAAAGCCATGGTATTTAATACATTTTACTTTCATGTGGCATGACAAGTGGCATGACAAATTGACAAATGGCTTAATGGGAGACAGCCAACATGGCCTTAGAAAAGGAAGATCTTGTCTTACTAATCTGTTATGGTTTTTTGCAGGTGTGAATAAACAGGTGGACAAAGGTGAGTCAGTTGATATAGTGTATTTGGACTTTCAGAAAGCCTTTGACAAGGTCCCTCATCAGAGACCTTTGGCAAAACTAAAGAGTCATGGAATAGGAGGCAGTGTACTACTGTGGATCAGGAACTGGTTAAAAGATAGAAAGCAGAGGGTAGGGCTAAATGGCCAATTTTCCGAATGGAGAAAGGTGAATAGTGGTGTCCCCCAGGGATCTGTACTGGGTCCGCTGCTTTTTGACATATTCATAAGCGACCTGGAAAGTGGAATAACGAGTGAGGTTATCAAATTTGCAGATGACACAAAACTATTTAAAGTTGTTAAAACCCAAGAGGATTGTGGAAAATTGCTAAAGGATCTTCATAAATTGGAAGACTGGGCATCAAAATGGCAGATGAAATTTAATGTGGACAAGTGCAGTTATACACCTAGGGAAGAACAACCCTAACTATGGTTACACGATGCAGGGTTCCACATTAGAAACTAACACCCAGGAAAAAGATTTAGGCGTCATTGTGGATAACATGTTAAAACCCTCTGCCCAGTGTGCAGTGGTGGCCAAGAGAGCAAATAGAATGCTAGGTATCATAAGGAAAGGAATGGAAAATTAAAAATAGGATATCATAATGCCTCTGTATCATTCCATGGTGCGACCGCACCTTGAATATTGTGTGCAATTCTGGTCACCGTATCTTAAAAAGGATATAGCATTATTAGAAAAGATACAGAGAAGAGACACCAAAATGGTAAACGGGATGGAAGGATACCCCTATGAAGAGAGGCTAAAAAGGTTAGGGCTCTTCAACCTGGAAAAGAGACAGCTGAGGGGAGATATGATAGAAGTCTATAAATTAATGAACGGAGTGGAATGGGTAAACGTAGATCGATTGTTTGTTATCAGAATATAGGAAGACTAGGGGATATGCAATGAAGCTACAGGGTAAACTATTTAAAACTAATAAGAGAAAACATTTTTTCACTCAACATGTAATCAAACTCTGGAATTTGTTACCGGAGGATGTAGTAGACGCTGTTCGTGTAGCTAGGTTTAAAAAAGGTTTGGACAAGTTCCTGGAGGAAAGGTCCATAAACCATTATTAAAAAGGGACCCAGGATCTCACTGTTGTTGTTGTTGTTGTTGTTAAGTGCTGTTGAGTCGGAGTCGACTCATGGCGACCATCTGGATAGCTATCCTAAATTGTGTTCGGTCTTCAGTCAGGCGGCTCATTGTTGACAGACTGGTACCCATAGCTGCTGTTATTGTATCGATCCATCTCATTGCTGGCCTTCCTCTTTTGCGTTGACCTTCTATCTTGCCAAGCATGATGTCTTTCTCTAATGATCTCTCTCTTCGCATGTTGTGTCCAAACTATGAAAGTCGAAGTCTTGTCATCTGAGCTTCTAAAGAAAGCTTAGGTTTGATCTCCTCTAGTACCGACTGGTTTGTTCTTCGGGCAGTCCATGGTATACACAGTATTCGCCGCCAGCACCATAATTCAAAGGCATCAATTTTCTTCCTGTCTGTCTTTTTCACTGTCCAGCTTTCACATCCATATGAAGTTGTTGAAAATACCATGGCTTGAACAAGTCGAATCTAGTAGGATCTCACTACTTGACCCAATACAAGCATTGTGGAACCTGTGTCTTTTGGGGAAACTGCTAGGTACGTATGATCTAGATTGGCCATTGTTGGAAACAGGATACTGGGCTCGATGGACCTTGGTCTGACCCAGTATGGCATATCTTATGTTCTTATGTTAAGAAGATTTGTGACAGCTGTGAAGTGTGTTGAAGGGCATATTTTGCCCTGATTTATACATGATTTACCTGAACATAATCAGAGTTGCTAAGCTCCAGGAATGAGACTTTTTGTCAGTTCTGGTTGAAAATTTGCATTGCAATGCAGTATGATACTTGTTATCCCTGATTTTACCCATTGGAATCAGTGTTGTAGGTGCCATAAGGCATCATGATGAGGTTGCCAGAAATCCAGGACTGACTTAAAATCTCATTCCTGAAACTGGGCAGCTCTAACAAAACTGTAGCCTTTGCAGGGTTGATCGAAGAGTATCAGCAGAGCTGTCAAGACACCCAGTTTGAGGAGGGAGATTTGGGGCCAGGCCTGGATATCTGACACCCTTATCCTAATGCATTATGGGACCTACAGCAATGATTTCAGTGGATACAGAGACTACAAATACCACACTGCTTTGGGATGTATGTTCAAAACTAGGACTAGCCAGAAAGTCTCCCTCCTGGAACTGAGTAACTTGAAAGCTCCATATCAGGGTTTTTGAACTCTATGTTTGGTCCTATTTGAAAGTTCCCAACATCTCCTGCAACCAGTGAATTGACAGAAGAATACAGGGCACTGATTTAAAGTTAGCCTCTGACAAAACTGGAGGGGAAAATGAATTTTGGATTTTTCAATGTCCTTTTTGGATTAAAAATGAAATGGGAAATATCAATGAAATTTCCTATGTTGTTTCAAACAAATGCACATTCCTACTGAATAATAGCCACTACCAAATGACTCAAGGCTTCCAGTCTGTAACAATACATCATGAGACTGGAGAGATGGTAACATCTGGTAATCCTCTTTCCAGTCCTTTGACCTCCCACTCTCCCAGGTAGGTTGGAGTTTTCCGATTTTTCTTTCCTGTTTCTGACACACTGAGTTCTACACTTTATGGGCTCATTCTGTTCGTCCTGGGCAGTGAGTACAGATCAGAGCCAGCACCGAGAGCGAGATTTAAGTCTTTACCGTATGGGTCATGTCAAGGCCCCTGAGCAACCAACAGAATTATGTTTAAGAATGTAGTAGTAGCAGTGCGGTGAGAGCTGACGGCCAGATTCAGGGTACATGCATACCTAGAGGGAGCTGTGGTCAGTGGATAGCTGGGAGACATAGGAATAGATTTACAATGGCTAGATACTTGCAGTTGGAGTTTCATGGTACCATAGCCCCAGCAGAGGTGGGTTCTGATTGAACTGAAAGATCAAAGAACTATGGTTTAAAAATTACAATAAGACAGTCAGTTCAGGACAACATAAGGGGATTTCTAACTCATCTAACGGCATAATTAAAAGGAGAGTATTGACAGTACAGATATAATCCTTGACAGAGGGAGTTAGTGTACAGAAAGGTTTGCCTTAGTAGGTCCTCCAGACATCTGAGATCATAAGACAGATTTTCACTCCCAGTGTCTATATAGTTAGAATAAATTCTGAAGGTAAATAGTCAGTTAAATATTGACTCTGTACTATTCATTTTAGGATTCAGGATTCTCTCGTTTGCATTTACTTCTTTCTTTTTTTCAGAAAGTACTTAAATACCCTAGAAATGACTACCTCACGGAAAATATTTCTCTTGTTTCTTTTAAAGAATTATTACTACATGTGAGCAAGAAGTCACAGCTGATCAAGGGTGGAGAAGGTTTTACTGTAGTATATTAGAGTTTCTGTTCCTGCATGTTGTGATACAGTAAGCTATAGAAAGCCTGTTGAAACTAGCAAAAAGGAAGAACTCACCTCAAACTTGGCTGGGCAGGAGGATTCAGCATGTCTAAGAATGGCTGAGCAGCCGGTGCCGTCAGCACAAGTAGAACAGAAGAGGTTTAAAATGAGGTTTCCTTTCCTTAGCAGTGACGCAGATAGAATTGAGGAATCTCATCAGAAACACCTGTCCCCAGAAGCTGACGTAATGTGCAGAGGGGGGAGGTACAAAAAGCCCTGGTTAGAACCAGGAAGGGGAAGTAAGAGGGTGTGTCCGAGAGAGTGCAGAAGCAGGAGCGAATGCAAGAAGGAGAGCCAGACTGACTCTGAGGAGGAGAGTGGCAGTCAGATGCAGGTGGAGATCCAGCATCAGACAAGCCAGACTCAGAGACAGAGAGAGACACAGAGTCCCAGGAGACGTTCCAATTCCAGGAGAGACTTTGGAGGTCTGGGAGGACCAAGAGCTCTCAAGGGAAGCTCCAGGAAAGGGCAGTGGAGCAGTAGAGAAACTGATCTCTGGAGAGATAGTACCGGAGAGGTTTTCCCTTCAAACAGGAAGTGGGACACTACCTTGGGGGAATTACCCAAGTCACGGAGAAACTTTCTTCAAGCCAGTAAAGCTTTGTCAGGAGAAAGAAACCCCACAGCTAACTACAGAACCTCCTGTAAGGTAACAAGTTTAAAGCCTTGTGTTTGGGAGAGAAGAGAAGCTGGGAGTTTTAACAAGCATTGCTCTGGGCAGAGTTTTAATATAGGAAGGCATGCAGACTTCCAAGTAAGGGAGCCAAGGGAGGCTTACCATAAAGAGACTTTCTCTACAGCAGGTTTTTATAATCCTGATTTAGACAAGTGTCTGGGAGAAAAGAAAGCTTATCTTCCCACAGCAAATGAACCCAGCTCCAGCACATGCAGTGAATGTGACCCGGGGAGTGATAGATGCAGTCCAGGCTTAACACAGTGGGAAAGCAGTAACACTTACTCAGAGCCGGAGCCGATGGATTGTACAATCTGTTTATCAGATGAAATAACATCTTTATGCTGATGTAACTTGTGAAAGGAACAAGGAAGAAAGAAATAACATTCCAGCTGTTTTCGTTTAGTTTTGTTTATTGTTCTGTGTGCTTTTGCAAAGAAATGATATCCGCCAGGGAACGGGAATAAAACCCTATTTTGCTTTACCACTTTGACTGACTGACTCTGTGTACAGAAGAGAAGGCAGATCAATCATAACCACAATACCCCTAGGCAGTCGCCTAGAGGGTCTACGGAGTCTCTTACCACGAGGCCCGTGACAAATGGCGTAGTTGGGGTGGATTTTTCATTCTGGAAGCAAGCCCACCAGGACGTTGCACAATCTCAACGGAAGGAGCGGAAGTTGCCACGCCCGGAAGGATCCAGAACGAGCCGGAGTGGACTACAGCGCACAAGCACCTTCTCAAAGTGAGACCCTCCACCTAGTCCAGGTAAAAGGTATTTGGGCATAGGCTGGGGAGGATCCCGAGTGAGAAGGGGTTGCTTTTTGAAAAAAAAAAAAAAAAGGAAGGAAAAGTCTTTTTGTCCAGCGGTACCGCACTTGGTGTTTGTTGTGGTTGTGTTTTGCAGAGTAACAGCTGAAGATGGACGTCCAGGAGGTTCTGCGCTGGATGAGCTTACAATTTGATAAGCAAAGGGACCTGGCTCAGCAGAACCAAGAACAGGCCCTGACTGCCCTCCAAGCGCAGCAGAAACCCCTGACGGACCTCGTGCAGACACTACTGGAAGGATCACAAAGGAAGACAACACCAGAAGCCTTCAGTGGGGTAGGCCCACCACAGTGTGGGATATGGACATTTGGACACATGACAGACAAAGACAATTTTGATGACTTTATAGAGTCATTCGAGAGAGTAGCTCTCCACGCGCACTGGCCTAAGGAGCAGTGGGCGGTTAGACGCCGCATCCCTAACGGGAGAAGCTCAGGCAGCGTACCGAGCAATGCCTGCCGCTTTGGCAGATGAGTACGCAGAAATCAAAAAGGCAGTAAGAGATAGGCTAGGCCTAACACCGGCTGTATACCGGAGAATGCTTAGGTCCACAAAGTTACAAGCAGGTGAAACGCCTAAAGCACTGTGCCATAGGGTGCGCAGTTTAGTGTTAAAATGGTTAGAGCCCGAAGGTAAAACAGTGGATAGCCTGATTGACCTAATTGTCTTAGAGCAGTATTTTGAGGCAGTTCCTTCAGAAATAAAAACCTTTTTAACGTTGCAAGATTGTACAACCTCCATAAAGGCAGCGCAGCTTACGGAACGGTTTCTTGAAGCCGAGATGGCTAAAAAGATATCCAGAAGCGCTGAGTGGAAGTTGGGCTGCACCAGTCCTGCAAAGTTAAAGGAAGGTTTTCCAGTAGACACACATTGCATGAAAGAATGTTTGCCTAAGAGAATTAATAACAATATTGTTGTAACATGTTTTAAGTGTGGAAAGGTAGGGCATGTGAAAGGTATTGCCCAGCCCGCACAGCCTTGATAACAGGAGGTAATGAGCATGTACCACAGGGATTCCGCCTGGATGTGGAGGTGGAAGGGGTCCCGGCCAGAGCCTTGCTAGACTCGGGGGCCGATCAAAGTATGGTCTCCCGAAGGTTTTGGGACATCATACAGGTCAGAAGGATTTTCCCCCGAGTCAGCAAGATGAAATGGCAAGCATAAAATGTGTGCATGGAGCGACCACCCAGTATCCTCTTTACAGAATACAAATTAATGGTTTAGGCACCCGGAGAGAGATCCGGATAGCAATAATCCCTAACCTACCGTACGATATCGTACTAGGTAGGGATTGGCCGTCTTTTTACCGAGGTATGGGGGAGGATACACCCATAAAGGGAGGAATGGTGTCTACCCGCTCTCAAGCAAAGGCTGATGAAGCACAGGGTGAATCACCAACAGGTAACTCTGATCACACAGGGGCGGAACAAGAACCTTCAGGAGAGGAAAATGAGGTTCTAGAGGAGGGCCTAAGTGAACTTCCCCATCATGAGGAGTTAATGGGCACCCCCTCTAAGGAGGAAAAGAAAAGTAAAGGCGATAAACGCCAGGAAAGACACCACCGGGCTCAGGTGAGGGCTGGAGTAACCGATAGGCAAGGTTTACCCTGGGTACCCAGTGACCTAGTAAAGAAATTTCCATCATTTCCAGGGGAACAAAGGTCAGACCCAGTGCTTAAACACGCTTTTGAGTTCGCCCAGAGAGATAGGGATGTGCTCCACAGGTTCTTAATAGAAGAAGACATCCTGTATAGAGAGAGCAGCAACCCTCATACTGGGGCCATTAGGAAGCAGCTGGTGGTTCCCACTACCTTTAAAGCCGTAGTATTACGACTAGCCCACGATCACCCTGTTGGAGGACATAAGGGGATTCAAGGCACTCTAGACCAGATCCTAGAGTGTTTCTATTGGCCGGGCGTCTTCCGAGAGACAAAGCGGTTCTGTGAAGCGTGCCCTTCATGTCAGCGAGTAAGTGCTGTCAAGCCAGTAGGGGTTCCCCTAGCGCAGACCCCGACGATAACTGAGCCAATTCACCGGATGGCAATGGACATAGTGGGTCCATTAATAAAAACCCCCAGAGGTTATCAATATATCCTTGTAGTAATGGACTGTGCCACAAAATTTCCTTGGGCGATACCTTTAAGGAACATATCGGCCAGATTTATAGCCGCAGAGCTGATTAAACTGTTCTGCAAGGTGGGGTTCCCCAGGGAGATGCTGACAGATAGGGGGAGCAATTTTGTTTCCAAGCATCTAGTGCAGGTATGGGATGCGTTCGGCATCCTTCACATAAAAACCTCGGCATACCATCCACAGACCAATGGTCTGGTCGAGCGTTTTAACCAGACCCTTAAACAGCTCTTAAGAAGAGCGTTGGACGGACAGATGGCTGACTGGGATATTCTGCTTCCCTTTACCCTGTATGCCAGTAGGGAGCGGATCCAAGCTTCACTGGGAACATCTCCTTACGAGCTAATGTTCGGGCGGGCGCCAAGGGGGGTCCTAGATATTCTAAGAGACCAGTGGGTCGAGCCCGAGGCGAAGGAAATAGGGGTTCCCCAATTTCTGTGTAAACTCCGAAGTCGCCTACAAAGGGTTTCGCGAGTCGCAGAAGAGCATGGGCAAGGCAGTCAGCGAAGCCAAAAGAAGCACTATGATAGGGGCAAAAAGATGCGACAATTGTCCATTGGTGACAAAGTGGTAGTAATGGTCGCTGACCCTGGGCCCAAATTCGAGGCCCAGTGGAAAGTTCCGTATACAGTAGTGCAGCAAAAAGGTCCAGTGACATATGTGGTAGAGAATGACAAAGGTCGTCTACAAACCTACCACGTCAACATATTGAAGCCTTGGCAGGAGAGAATGGCCGCAGCTAGCCGCTCTTGGATAAGAGGCAAGGGTAGAGCAATGGGAGCGGATCGGAAGGACTCCTGGCAACACAATACAGTACTAGACAGCGGGTCCAGCAGGAAGGATAAAATTCTTGTGGAGATTCCGGGCTGTGAGTACGATTGTCCCCCATCCCGAAATGTCTTAAGAGGGGGGATATGTGATACAGTAAGCTATAGAAAGCCTGTTGAAACTAGCAAAAAGGAAGAACTCACCTCAAACTTGGTTGGGCAGGAGGATTCAGCATGTCTAAGAATGGCTGAGCAGCCGGTGCCGTCAGCACAAGTAGAACAGAAGAGGTTTAAAATGAGGTTTCCTTTCCTTAGCAGTGACGCAGATAGAATTGAGGAATCTCATCAGAAACACCTGTCCCCAGAAGCTGACGTAATGTGCAGAGGGGGGAGGTACAAAAAGCCCTGGTTAGAACCAGGAAGGGGAAGTAAGAGGGTGTGTCCGAGAGAGTGCAGAAGCAGGAGCGAATGCAAGAAGGAGAGCCAGACTGACTCTGAGGAGGAGAGTGGCAGTCAGATGCAGGTGGAGATCCAGCATCAGACAAGCCAGACTCAGAGACAGAGAGAGACACAGAGTCCCAGGAGACGTTCCAATTCCAGGAGAGACTTTGGAGGTCTGGGAGGACCAAGAGCTCTCAAGGGAAGCTCCAGGAAAGGGCAGTGGAGCAGTAGAGAAACTGATCTCTGGAGAGATAGTACCGGAGAGGTTTTCCCCTCAAACAGGAAGTGGGACACTACCTTGGGGGAATTACCCAAGTCACGGAGAAACTTTCTTCAAGCCAGTAAAGCTTTGCCAGGAGAAAGAAACCCCACAGCTAACTACAGAACCTCCTGTAAGGTAACAAGTTTAAAGCCTTGTGTTTGGGAGAGAAGAGAAGCTGGGAGTTTTAACAAGCATTGCTCTGGGCAGAGTTTTAATATAGGAAGGCATGCAGACTTCCAAGTAAGGGAGCCAAGGGAGGCTTACCATAAAGAGACTTTCTCTACAGCAGGTTTTTATAATCCTGATTTAGACAAGTGTCTGGGAGAAAAGAAAGCTTATCTTCCCACAGCAAATGAACCCAGCTCCAGCACATGCAGTGAATGTGACCCGGGGAGTGATAGATGCAGTCCAGGCTTAACACAGTGGGAAAGCAGTAACACTTACTCAGAGCCGGAGCCGATGGATTGTACAATCTGTTTATCAGATGAAATAACATCTTTATGCTGATGTAACTTGTGAAAGGAACAAGGAAGAAAGAAATAACATTCCAGCTGTTTTCGTTTAGTTTTGTTTATTGTTCTGTGTGCTTTTGCAAAGAAATGATATCCGCCAGGGAACGGGAATAAAACCCTATTTTGCTTTACCACTTTGACTGACTGACTCTGTGTACAGAAGAGAAGGCAGATCAATCATAACCACAATACCCCTAGGCAGTCGCCTAGAGGGTCTACGGAGTCTCTTACCATGAGGCCCGTGACAATGTTTATAAATTGTACATTTAAGTGTTTATTTTCCAGCTAATTAGGTGTTTTTGAAGGCACTGAGTGTGTGTTAGTGTCTATTAGTTAAAACTTAAAATCAGAATTTGAGGACCCAGTACTGGATCTGTCTCCAGGTTTCTCTCTCATGCCTGTCATCATCTTGGTAGCAAAGCTGCTTGTCTAATCTTTTTCTTTAAGGTGCCCCAACTTTTTTTTGTAACAACTTTATTAAATTTTTCAATAAAATACCAGAGTGTTCATCCTCCAAGTCAGACACAGTCTTACAAGACATCATTTCCATGACGTGTGAGGCATGTATGTAACAACATTGTAGCCAGTCGTTCAAACTGAACATTATGACCGAAGGTACATGTTACTAACATTAGCTACATTAATAGTAGTAATAATGATAATAATAAGAAGAAGAACAATAACAATGATAATAAAAGCCATAAGGATAATAATTGTTATAAGAATACAATTATCACAGTATATGTGTCACTAGGTCACTTTGCCACAAGGTGTAGTGCATGGTGTAACAACATAGACAGATTGCCTGTCAACTTGTAGATACACACCCGGGCACGCATATCATGCCCCAGTGAGTACTCACACTCATCCATCTCCTCATACACTTCACCCGTCTGAGTTCTCAACTGTTATTGGCAAAGTGGCTATAAGGCAAGTGGGGCTGCTACATCTGACTCATCAAGGACAGACCCTCGCCCCCTTCTCCCCATCCCAACTCCTTAGGGTATTAGCACTAGAACTGATTCCATAACCATTTGTATCTCACTATTGGAGCTTCGTAAAGTCTGTATAGGCATATTTCTCAGCCTGTACCAAATGGTGCATGAGATTGACCCATTGTGTGAAGGAAGGGACTTACTCCCCCACCCAGTATTGCAAGATTACTTTTTTAACTCCCCAAAGTCTTACCATAAGAAAGTTTCTTTCTGCCTTCCATTGCTGCTTTTCCCACAACAGACTCCCCTCCCCCAAAAATAGCAAATAATATGTCCAATTTATGGATTTGTGCAAAGTGTCTTCTAAACTCTTCAAGGCCTTTCTCCAAAGCCCTGTAAGGGTGGCACACTCTAAGAATGCGTGCCAAAAGATCTCCACGTAGGCTATAAATTTTTCACAGCTGCCTTTCTCCGATATGCTCAGTCTTGCCCTCCTCTCCCTCATAAGGTAGCCCCTATGTAAGATCTGATACTGCATTTCTTGATAGCTGGCGGAGCTAGTCACCTTGGGAATCTGCAAAAACTACATTCAAGGCATTCCTGATTGATCCCGTCCACCAGTTCCTCCACCTAATGATGTGCCAGTGTACTCAAATGGATCATGGGAAGCCTATCCCTCAACATTCTATACCAGTTGGCCATGATGTTCCACACGGGGTCAGATAGCGAAAGTCTTGGTTGCATTCATGGATGACCACCTCACTTGTATGAGCCACGGTGACAGTCCACCAGTAATGTTTAAGCAATAAGTACTGGAAAGCCTGTAGCCCGCAGAATCCTAGGTGTGCCCTTAGATACTCAAGTGACAGGAAGTGCCCCCCCACCCCAATTCAGCAGGTGTCCTAGATCCACACGGTGGTCTTTGTTCAATCTAAAAAAAAACACTACTTCCCTGTTCCAGTTCAAACCCAGGATTAGCAGCCACTTGCAGGAAGGGGGTGGACTCCCAACTCCAACCGTTTTTCGCTGTCCACCATTTCTGCGCCCTCCACAGGGGAGCCATCAGAGCCTGATACTTTGTGCAGGCCAACCATCTGCACCCATAGTGCAAGACATTTATCAAAACAAAAGGCTGGTTCCATCCTTCTAATAGTCTACTAGGGGCATAGTGGGCTACTTCAGTGAATGTGTATGCACCCAGCGCATAAGCACCATTACATTGTAGATCCACAAATCTGGAAAACACGCTTCCCCCTTTTCCTGGCTCAGGATTAATTTGGCATAGCTAACCCTCACTCTCTTCCCCCACCAGAGAAGGATTCGCAGAGCACTTCTGAGGACCTGTTCATCCTCACGGCTCACCCATGGAGGCAACATCTGCAACTGATACCCACATGACCATTATGCCAAAAATATTGCTGTGACCAAGAAGATATAAAGGGAGGATTTTTTGTTGGGTCGTTGATGTTCTGGGGACGTGGAGCAGCAGAGAAATTTCTAACCTGCCCACGTAGTTGCCCTGCTGGTTCTGAGACCCTTTCCTCTTCCTTTATATATTTTTTTTAAATGAATGAAGAAATAATTAAGACAATAATTTGTTTTTCTGCTATAAAGTGTAGTTGAAATATGTGGAGTGTTAGCCTCGAGCTGACTGAATAATCAATTGACACTCTGGAAGTGACCTTATTTATTGCTGCATAAAATATTGTAAGGGCCACCCTCCCATATAACGATAAAGGGAGGTCAGCCCAATTCAGAAAGAGGGTTTTTATTTGCTTGAGTTTGTTTTGGTACACCTTTCTTAAGTCATGGTGTAAATAGATGTCCAGATATTTATTGCGTCCCCTCTGACCATTGAAATAGAGCATTGTTCCCACCTACAAGATCCCTTCTCCAAAAAACTGGGCCTCAGATTTTTCCATGTTTATTTTTAGCGCAGAAAAGGCACCAAACCATTGAGGAAGATGGCTCAAAACCATCCATCCCCCTTCAGTATGGTGCATGCTAATGAGCATGTCGTCAGCAGAACCGTTCCTAGCCCTGTGTGAGCGGTGCAGCCACAAAGGCACAAAGGCTTAAGGGGGCGTATTTCAACTGTCTGCTGTTGCCTGCCGCCGCCACTTTTTCTTCTCTCAGCGGCGGCAGGCAATGGCAGACAGATGAAATGCGCCCCTTAAGCCTTCTTGCGGCACGCTAAGCAGGCCTGGTCTCTACCTCCTCTGACGCAACATCAGAGCAGGGAGGGTCAGATCTGCTTAGTATGCCGGCAAATGCACATCGGGCGCGCCCCTTCTCTCCTGCCGCCATCCAGAAAGTGGCGGGATGGAGGTGCGGGAGGGGGGCGCGGCCAATGTGCAAGTCGCACAGGGTGCAATTCACGCTTGGTATGGCCCTGGTCGTCAGCAAATAAGCTGATTTTGAGGATATGGGCTCCCAGTTTGATCCCTTGGATGTCTGCTGTAGCCCACACTTTCTGCACCAGAGAGAGGATAAACAAAAGGAGGGACAGCAAACAACTCTTTCTCATCCCATGGCTCAACTGGAGAAGGCTCGGTTAGCCTCTTGTTCACCAAAATCTGGGCACTAGAGCCATTGTATAATGTGCGGATCCACTGCAAAAAATATTCCCCCATCCTGAATTTCTTCAGCACCCAAGACAAATCATCCCAGGACACCCTGTCAAATGCTTTTTCAGCATCTAAGCTGACAACAGCTGCAGGTGCCTCCCGGGGTCATTTCTGCTGAAACATGGTCAGGGCTTTCAGGATATGGCTGGTTGTGCTTCTACCTTTGACAAAGCCGACCTAATTGGGGTGGATTACGGTGGGACAACCACCCTCAACCACCACACCAGCAGTGAAGCCAAAATCTTTATGTCCTGATTTAACAGGAATATAGGCCGGTAGACTCAACTCGCTCTAGGTCGCTGCCCAGTTTGGGCAGCTAAATTACTAATGCCCTATCTGCATGGTCTCATAATCTGCCCAACACCACCACCACTTCCCCCATAGCCCTAAACAGCTCTACGACAGATCCCCCAGGATTTGATAAAATTCTGGGCCCAAGCCATCATGCCCTAGGCCTTATCCTGCTTTAACTTCTTAATGGTAACAGAAAGTTCTGCTTCTGTTAATGGCATATTGAGGATGGCTTACAGTCCTTCACTCACCCAGGGTATATCAGGGCTTTCAAAAAATTGCTCATGTTGCAGATGGGGGGATGGGTCAACCCAGTACAAGGTATGAAAAAAAGCAGTATATGTTGGGCAATTTCCTTTTCCTCGATGGCTATCATCCCATCCTGCCGTTCTAGGCGGGTATTAGTATTTCATACTTTTGCTGCATGACCAAGGTTTGCCAAAAACGTCCCTGCCTTATCCCCCCATTTGTGAAATTTGTAATTCTATACTTGGATACTGCACAGAGCCTGCTGTTCAAAATAGCATTTACATTCTTGCAACTCGAAACGTGCCTCTTTCATCCTATTCTGCATATAGGCTAGCCTGTAGGTCCCCTATCCCCTTTTGCAAATCTTGATTTTGCCGGATTTGCTGTGCTTTAATATAGCCTATGATTTTGCCTCGAAGGACCGCTTTCCCAGCTGCCCAGTAGGTCTCAGAACCAACTACCCCCCTCCCATTGTCCTCCATGTACTCTAGCCATGCTTTCCACAGGAACTGTCGGAACGCAGGATTTTGTGTCCAAATGGGATTCAGCCACCTGATTTTGTCCAACAGCTGACTCATCATGATAATGCACACCTGTACCACTGCATGGTCGGAGACCAGCTGTGAGTGGATGTCAGCTCCTGCCAATTTGACAAATAGCCGCTCGGCCAGCAGTAGGTAACACAGGTACACTACCAAAAAACTGCCTCCAGTTTTGCAACTGATTCCTATAGATTTTGGGGTGCTGAATCCAGGAACAATAGCCAAAATGTTCCATCACGTCACGTTTTCTTGCAAAATTAGATTTCTTACCCATATAAGGAATGTTCACATAATTTCTTTTTAGCCGACTGCAGTTTATTCTCTTGGCCCAAAATAGAGGTTGTAATGGTTAGCTAACTAGAAACACTCCCTCATGATATTTTAGAGTGTTTTGTATTCATTTTATACATTAACAGGACAATTGGGAGGCGGGGGGCTAAATCCAGTACTCGTGCTGGCGCATGTTCTTTCCTGTTCGCCTCGCCTCGTTCGCTCCGCTCAAAACACGGTGGTTGCGACATGAACGTTCCTGTCAAATTTCAGTTTCTTGCAAGTTCATTATTACCTTTTGTTTGCTCAGTCGTAATCCAGCTTTATTCCGAAGTGGTTCACTACAGTTGTAGTTTTCAGTTCTGTGTATTTGTGATGGCTCACAGAGCCAGAGGTTGCGTCAACTCTCCGGACAGTTTTTGTTTTATTTGTGGGGAATATACCGTGAAAAAGCGGCAGAGGAACATTTCTGCATTTATTAAAAAAGTATATTTCGCCTATTTTGGTTTGAAGTTAGGCGATCAAGACAAACCGTGGGCTCCTCACAAAGTGTGCAAGACATGTGAGGAAGATCTACGCTTATGGATGAAAGGTAAAAAACAAGCATTTCATTTCGGAATACCTATGATGTGGCGTGAACAAAGAGACCACAGCAGTGACTGCTATTTTTGCTCTTGCATTGTGAAGGGATACAACTTAAAAAATAAGAACGTAATAAGTTACCCCAACCTTCCCTCAGCAATTAGGCCTATGCCTCATAGCAACGAAGTACCTGTGCCTGAACCACCAAAATCTTTGGATCATATTTGTGTGGACGGTTCTGATCATGATGAGACTCATCAGATGGCTTTTCCCGATGAGTCCAGTACTTCCGAGTTTGAAACTGAACCAGATCCAAAACCTGAACTTTTCTCTCAAGCTGAATTGAATGATTTAGTCCGGGATTTAGGACTCCCAAAAGATGCTGCCCAACTGCTAGGTTCTCGGCTTAAACAGAAAAATCTATTGTCACCAGGAACAACTTTTTATTGGTACCGCAACCGCGAGACACAATTTTTGAAGTATTTCAGCAAAGAGGAAGATTTGGTATTTTGCAACGATATATACGGAGTGATGGAAAAGTTTAAACTCAAGTATGATCCTGCTGAATGGCGGCTGTTCATTGATTCGTCAAAAGACAGCATAAATGGTGTTCTTCTTCATAATGGCAACACATTCGCTTCAGTTCCTATTGCTCACTCTGTTATTCTCCAAGAAAAATACGAGAATTTGGCCCTGATTCTTCAGAAGATTCGTTATGATGAGCATAAGTGATTGATTTGTGGAGACTTTAAAATTCTATCCATGCTATTAGGGCAGCAATCCGGTTTCACCAAATATCCCTGCTTCCTTTGCTTGTGGGATAGCCGGGCCCGCGACCTACACTGGGGGAAAAAAGACTGGCCAATTCAGGAGTATTTGAGACCCGGTGAGAAAAATGTTCTTCATGAGAGCTTGGTACCTCGTGATAAAATTCTATTACCACCTCTCCACATTAAGTTGGGTCTCATTAAGCAATTCATCAAGTCCCTTCCAAAAGATGGTGAGTGCTTTCGGTACCTTTGCTCAAAGTTCCCCCGACTTTCTGAAGCAAAGCTAAAGGAAGGAGTGTTTGTTGGCCCTGATATAAGGAAACTCATTTCAGATGGAGCATTCGCTGAAACGATGTCTGAGAAGGAAAAAGAAGCCTGGGATTCCTTCAAGGATGTTGTTCTCAAATTCTTGGGGAACAGGCGGGATGAGAACTATAAGGATATTGTTGCCAGGATGCTCAATGCCTTCAAAGAACAAGGCTGTATCATGAGCCTGAAAGTCCATTTCTTGCACTCCCATGTGAACTACTTTCCAGAAAACTTGGGGGCGTACAGTGAAGAACAAGGTGAAAGGTTTCACCAGGACATCAAAGACGCAGAGAGAAGGTACCAAGGAAGATGGAACACCACTATGATGGCTGTTTTCTGCTGGTTGCTGCTGCGGGAAACCCCAGATGAAAAATACGCCAAGCAGCGCACCAAGAGAAGCATTCGGGGGAAGAAGAAACGGGCCCACCAGGAGATTGATTGACCCAAGAATGACTTTAAAATCTAAACTGTGTTGACAAATATCGTGTTTTTACTGAACTTTGAAATAAAAATTTGCTAGTTATTAACACAGTGTCGGATCTCATTTATTAGAATTTTATTTTCACACCATCGGGTGTTTGTCTTCATGTATTGCAATGGTGCGGTTTGCGTTTTCTATTCTTACATACATACCTGTACAACATTTTTTGCACATTTCTTTGCTTTGCTTTGTGTCTAACCTCGCTCTTATATGCTCAATGTTTGTGCACATGTATGTGGCTGTTTTAAGTGCAGATAATTTTGCTACCATCACAGTGTGTTTTGTTGACATTACTCTATTCTTATGTGCTGCCTTATTCAAATAAGAATAAAGAAAATTGTAACAACTACTAAACAATTAGTATAAAGAATTCATTCAAGAAACTTTTATCTCGATCGCACTCAATCTGAAACGTTCACCTCAAACTGCTAACCCAATGTAGCAAAAAATCTGTACGTGATGGAGCAAATTGGTTACCAGATTTGGATTCAGCGCACCAAAAAACGTAAAAATCAATCGAAACATTAGAGGCAGTTTAAAAAAAAATTTTTTTAGTGTACCTGTGTAATCGATGCGCCAGTGGACTTTGTGGGGCCCAGAGTAGTATGTAAACTCCCTATCTGTGGAATGCAGTGTTCACCACCCATCAATCAAGTTCTGTACACATAAGGTTTATCCCTCTGTGCTCTGCCCTTCATGACACCAACATAGGCAGTTGGCAGTCTTTTGATGCTTTGGCCACCATGTTATAGTCTCCTCCCAACACTAGGTGGAAGTCCATCTGTTCTGACAATTTTGCTATCAGCTCCAGAAAAAAAAGTGTGCTGATAGGTGGTGTGGGCATAAACACTACCCAGCACTACTTTCTTATGTAGTAGTACCCCCCACACCAACACATAGCACTCCTCCGGGTCCTGAATTACCTTATGCATTTCAAAAGTCGCCTGCTTCCCAACTAGGACTGCCACACCCTGTAGACAGGAATTGTAATGAACACCTCCTGTACCCATCCCATTTTTAGTTTGAGATGCGCTTCCTGCAACAAGGTGATGTCAGTACCTAGATGTCGCAGATAGGTGAAGATGCGCTTCCGCTTTATGGGGGAATGCAAGCCCCCCCACAATCAGGATCGTTATTGTGATTTCAGTCATCATGTGCTCTCACTACAGTATAAGCATAAGCGTACAGCCCCCGGGAGCCTCCCAGCACGGCCCCCTTAGGGTTTAGTAATCAGCCATCTTTCCCAATGCCTTTTGTGCCCATTCAGTGCATAACCCATACCCTCCACAATCAGCCTGTCTCTTCCACCTCCCACCCCATCACTGCACTCTTCCCTTCCCCCTCATCCCCAAACAGCTACTCTCCCTCCCCTCCTGCCATTCGCTCCCCTCACGTCTGCTCCATCCAGCCACACACTCACAACTCCCACTGCTCCACTCTCTCCCATGTCGCCCTACAGCTGCTCGCTCCCCTATCCTCTAGGCAGAAATTTGTTTAGCCATGCAGCAAATATGACAGTTCCCCCCCCACCCCCTGAAGCCAGATAGTGCCCATCCCCCCAAACAACATCCAACTTGTAAGCACTGTCTTGTGCTAGCTCAACCCCAGCCCGAAGCTCTTCCAAAACATTTGTCCAACAGGTTGGCAAAAGTCTCACACTGTCTCCTCCAAGCCTGAATGGTTACATAAAACATGGCCAGCAGGTTATTCTCCATAAGTACTGTGATAAGGAAGCTTATCATAGCTCAGGAAGGAGCTATAGAAAAGGTGAAGTGACTCTGAACAAGCAACCTGTCAGTTCTGGTAGAAATAAGAAAACAGAATTTTTCCATAAAAGACTACCAGTCCCAGAATGCACCAGGTTTCCAACAGCCATTAGAGAAGCTGAAGTGGGGAAACGTGTGTTCAATCAAGAGGGCTATGAGGTAATCCCCAAGCACTCATCTCAAAGGGCAGGGCCTGATTCAGCACAGCTGCGCTGTGCTAGGGTGGAGCACTCATCAGAGCAGAATAAAGGTAGAGTTTATTCTACAGAGAATCATCCTCAGATTCATCTTGGACATCATCCTCATCTTGAGCTTGGATATCTTCATGATCTTGGACAGCTTCATCATCTGGAGGATCATCAGAAGCAGAAGCCAGAGCGGACGGACAGAGAGGGCAAGAAACCCTTTGGAAGAAAGAAGAGAAAAGCATTTGGGAGGTCTAAAGGAGTCCAGAGCAGTACGTATACTGGGAGACATTCAAAAGGCCAGCATACACCATTGGACTGGGGGAAACCAGAAGAGTGGTGCTGGAGAGCTAGGAATCTCCAGACGGTACCTGTGAGGGAGACGGCTGCACTTGGAAGGGACCCTAGGACCCGTGCCAGAAGGTATGTGAAGAGAGATCCAGTGTCCAGGGATCTGGATTGGAAGGCTGGACATAAGAACTGGACTACATACTGGCCAGGCTATTTAGAGAGGATCTCTAACAGCAATGGAAGCTCAGGTATGAACACTGATCTATGCCCTAGCTATACCCTTGAAAGACAGCAGGGAAACAAGTATTCTCCTGAGAGTGCTCCATTGAGAAATTCCTCTGTGCCAATCCATGATATTGAACCCATGATTGTTGAAGAAGGGGGCGCGGTTATAGATACAGGCTGTGAATACATGGATTGCTCTCTGTCTAAACTCCTTTGGTAATTTACTGTTACAAAGTACAACAACCATCACAAAGACATACAAACTTGTTCTTTAAATCTACTCAGAAAAGCTCCTGAGTAGGATTTTGAGCCAAGCAGTAGAAAGTAAGCCAGCTAAGGGGTTTCAGCTGGATAACTGCTAGCAATTGAGCCTTACCTAATTGCTTGTGAGCTCTGAGGAAATCACTTCTGAGTCTATGTGTGAAGATATAAGAAGTTAACCTGAAAAGAACAGTTTTTCCCTTCTTTGTGGGTTTTGTTTGTTGATTAAAGCACTGCTAAGAAAATATTAGAGTCTACAGAAAAGACCAGTTTGTTACCAACCAGATCTTTATTCTTTTGCTTTGATTGCCTGACAAGTTCAGCTGTTGTTTTCCTGATTTTGTTTTTCTAAGTTTAACACTGAAAGCAAGTATCCTGTTTTATGTGCTACCAAGCATATCTGTGTTGGGAGAAATAACCCCATAAATAAATATCTTATTGGCTTTACACTCAAGCACAACTAATTATTGTGAAAGGCTGTGTCTGGTATGAATGGACTACATTTCCCACAATCCCTTGCAAATCATATAAATATATGCCTTTGCCAAGACTGTGAACATTCTCACCCAGGCACCCGTCTGACAGTACTCAGACTGTTCTCCCAACAAAAATATAACAAGCATCCACTCAAATGTTCTTTATAGAGGAGTAAAAATTGGGAGGAAATGGATCTCAGGTATCTTCAAGCACCTCAAGCGTCTGACAGCAATAAATGTAAGTCAGGCAGAGCTTACCATATTATAGTGGATGCTTTTCATATATTTTTGCTGCGTTACAGCTTCACTCTACTTTGAATAGTCTTATCTGGCTGTTCTCCCGCCATCTTGCTGGTTCCACTCTAATGTCGTGAGCCCTGGAGTGGCACAGGGGTGGGGCAGGTTCTGGGGGGAAGGAGGAGATGGGGTGATGACATTGAGAAATGCCCCTCAAAATTAAGCAGCCACTGTCTTTAGCAATATGGGGGCAGGGGGAGCATGAAAATTAACACCACCATGCCAGACCCCTACCATTCAATAGGCCTAAGAAAACTCACCATTCACTCTCCTGCAGCCACAGTTTCACATCCCATGCTGTTCACTCCCCATGGCACAGCAGTTTAGGAATCTTTGCCCCGTCTCTGCAGTGTGCAATATCACAGTTGTCCCTTCATGTGTAACCTTGAGCTTGTGTGGGAAAAGCAGAACAAAACACACCCCCTTCTTGCACAGCTCTGTGCAAATTGGTGCTAATTCCTATCTCTTAGCCACCACTTGACTTGAATAGTTGTTAAACAACAATAGCTTCTTGCTGTTATATTCCAATGTCTTTATCTTCTAGAATTCTCATAACAGACTTTCCTGTTCCAAGGAGATGACATACCGAGCAATAGCTGCTCATTGCCAGCAATACTCATCATTTTGGGGGCCAATGCAATGCATTCTCTCACATGCTATGCTCCCTCTTTCAGTGGAAGGCCCAGCTGCTGGGGTAGCCACTCCTGAAAGAATTTATGCAGTTCTCCGTCTGTTATGGTTTCCTCCAGTCCGATTACTTTCAGGTTATTTCAAAGTACATGATACTTTTGTTTCTCAATGCATTCTAATAGGCAAGTTTGCTCTTGGACCATATGTTCCACATTGGTCTCCAGCCATCGCACTCCTCTTGAGCCCCCACTTGGGTCTCCACCTCCATAAGCTGGTGGACCTTCAATGTGTTTTCGGACAGCCAGGAGCTCTTTGCACTGAATGCACACATACGATCTCTCACCAACTGCAATATAATCATACACATAACACTTAATGTAAAAGACTGGATATCCCACATCTCGCTGAACTGCGCTCTGCATCTTTGTATTGATGAGTTGTTTAGAATGCAAAGGAGTAGGGAGCCCTAGATTAAAATAAATGCCTTCAGGATTTTTTTTATAAAGTATCTGCTAATATTTTGTGTTTGCTTCCCACTGAACTGCTAATAGTTATTAATTGAGGGTTAATCTCTTGCTGATACAAATACACACGATAACAAATCTCATCTTAACTGGGAAATCTAACTATAAATTAAGGGATGTGCCTGGGGGAGGATGAGTGGAAAAAGATTAACTACCTGTCTGTTTTGAATTAGATTTCTAAAAGGCCTAACTAAAACTAAGGCACGTTAATTCAAAACCTTTAAGCCAAGTCAATAACTAATTATTGCTTTTAAAGAATTTAAAATATACAGTTTTCCAAATAAGAACATGATATCTTTTAAATCACCCAGATTTCCCAACAAAGTTGTGTTCACTTATCCACAGAGTTTTCGTTCTCAGGGAATATAAACTTGGGATTGGGAGTGAAGCCCTCAGGGAATATCAACTTGGGGTTTGGAGTGAAGAATGACCTTTAAGCTTAGAGATTTTGGACACACAAACATTTGTTGGGACCTGGTGGTTCTAGATCATATGGTATGATGATGTCATAAAGAAGCCTATGAAAGTTTCTTCTGTCTCCATATCTGTTGGTAAGGGAATATAATCTACTTGTTTGGTCTATAACAGAACTTAAGGAAAGGGCATTATCTGGTAATAGAATGTCTCCTGGTTAGAGCACTGGCTTGATAATCAAGAGACCAGGTTTAAATTCCCACTAGTACTCCTTGTGGCCTTGGGCAAGTCACTCAATCCTCCATTGTCTCGGAGAAAAGGCGTAACAATCTAATTCCGGTCACACTGCCAAGAAAGCCCAGGAGCTGTTGAGTCAGTATTTTTCTTCTGTTTACCAGGAGCCCAATTTACTGACTTTAATGCTTAACTGTCTTCACCTATGCACTAAGCTCCTGCTAAGTTCTCTTCTACAGTTCCCAGACTGCTTGTCCCTGTATGTTTCCCTTCTTCCAGAGCTCTGCTGTGTGCTCTGGAGCTTCCCCTAGTGTTCAGCCAATGACAGAACTGTGACAGAACAGTGAGGCCTTGATGCAGAAAACTGCACCAGACCCCAGTACTAAAGCTCTAGCACAGCATTCCCTAACACAAATTTAGCACAGTAGCTTTGATTAGTGATGCTATAAGCAAACAGCATGTAAATGAGCTGTGCACAGAAAGCTTGTGCTAAACAAGGAGAGTAAGCCAGACACATGCACATGTGCACAGCAGAACTTTAGGCACTCAGCTCTCAAAAATTTTCTAACAGGCTAATTTAGGAGAATAATTCTCAAGGTAGGAGCATATTCTCTTTAATTATATCAACCTCTGTATGTGTACTTTTACCTGTGCGCACTTTTATTTTATTTATTTACATTCTCTTATATACCGCACTATTCTGCATCAGTGCGGTTTACATTGAACAAACTGAAATTACATTGAACAGGGCATTATAACTTGGAGATAACTATTTTACAGGGAACATGGGCTATGGAGGGTTAAGTGGCTTGCCCAAGACCACAAGGAGCACCTGTGGGACTAGAAAGTGAACTTTCAAAATGAGGAGTATCCTAATAAAGCACTGGCTTGGAAACCAAGAGACCAGAGTTTGATACCCACTAGCACTTCTTGTGGCCTTGGGCAAGTCACTTAAACCTCCATTGCCTCAGAAAAATCCAAGTTATCAATGTCCCTGTTTAATGTACATTACCAAGTTTAGTTGCAATGTAAACTGCTTTTACTGAAATGATAAAGTGGAATAAAAAAAACCTGTTAAATAAAAGAATGCACATAGTTCCATTTTAAAAATTCCCAAAGGGATTTCCTTTATGCCATTACTCGACTAGTCCAGATGAGAGGGTTAGTTTCCTTTACCAGCAGATGGAGACAGAGACAAACTGTGGCAACTGACTCCTCAGCCTATCGAGTTGGTACATCTGAAACTTCAGTCAGTCATTTTCTTTCTCCAGGAGATGGTACAGATCTCTGACCTGGTCTGGAGCAACATTATGGGAATATGGCCAGTGGGGACAGAGGGAGTCTCTACTACTCCCTTCTGAGCTAAATTGAGGCTGAGAACCTCTGGGCCACAGACTGAAGGGGATGTTTCCCTTCTTCATTTCAGAGAAATCCATTTGGTGAATTGATCCTTATTTGAATACCTGCATAGACAATGGCTGGGGCTGGGATAAAGTGAGATGAGGCTGGTTGCAAGTTAAAATCCTTGGGTTGGGGCACAGCAACTATGTCATAGTAACATAGTAAATGACGGCAGATAAAGACCAGCATGGTCCATCTAGTCTGCCCAGCATGATGGCAAGAGTAGGTGCACCTGCTGCTCCGTGTAGGCCACCCCTCACCACATCCCTGTTTAGGGGTGAACCCACCACTCCATGCAGGACACCCCTATTTGTTGAGAAATTAGATTGTTCAGTTTATTTTGATTTTATCCTGTTGCTTTAAAGGGATCCACTGTGTCTGTCCCATGCCATTTTGAATTCCGTCACTGTGTTTGCCCCCACCACTTCCATCGGGAGGGCATTCCAAGCATCCACCACCCTTTCCATGAAAAGTATTTCCTGACATTGCCTTTCAATTTACCACCTTGCAGCTTCCTGTTGTGCCCTCTAGTTTTACAGCTTCCCCGTCTTTGGAAGAGGTTTATTTGTTCATTATTTCCCTTTAAGTATTTAAAGTCTGAATCATATCTCCCCTGTCCCTCCTCTACTCCAAAGTGTACATGTTTAGGTCTTCAAGTCTCTTCTCCTAAGGCTTCTGACGCAGGCTCCAAACCATTTTGGTCGCCTTCCTCTGAACAGTTTCCAGTCTTTTTACATCCTTTGCAAGATACGGTCTCCAAAACTGAACACAGTATTCCAAGTGAGGTCTCACCAGTGACTTATACAGTGGTACTAATACCCCTTCCTTTCTGCTGGTAATTCCTCTTCGAATGCAGCCCAACATCCTCCTGGCTTTTGCCACCACCTTGTTGCACTGTTTTGCCACCTTGAGATCTTCAGAAATAATCACACCAAGGTCTTTCTCCTGATCCATGCACACCAACCTCTCGCCCCCTATTGCATACATTTCCCTTGGATTTCTGCTACCCAAGTGTATGACTCTGCACTTCTTCGCATTAAATTTTAATTGCCAAGCATTTGACCATTCTTCCAGCTTTTGTAGATCTTTCCTCATGTTAACCACTCCCTATCACCTTCCCTTCATCCGAGTGAGCTCCATTTACCATCACCCTCTGTCGTCTGTCAGCCAACCAATTTCTGATCCAATAGAGGGTTAAGAGACTTGCCCAAGGCTACAAGGAATGCTAGTGGGAATTTTTCCCCCTAAAACCTCGTCTCCTCTTCCTCCTTTCTCAGTCTCTGTGGATAAGTCTTTACTCCTCCCTGTTTCCTCAGCTCACAACCTTGAGGTCATCTTTGACTCCCCCCTCTCCTTCTCTACATACACCCATCTGATAGCTAAGACCTGCCGTTTCTTTCTCTGTAACATTAACATTCTCTACCAGCAGGAGTGAGATTTCTTGTTTTGGTGTGAATGGCCTAGCAACCTAAAGGAAACTTCCCTATGGAATGTGGTATCCCAGAAATATGACACTATCCTACAGTATCTCAGCGTTGGGGGTCTCACTCAGTTGGATAAACATGGAGATCTGACGGTGAAAAGGAGCTTAAGAGTGGAGGTATTCATGACTAAATGTTTTATCAGCTGGTTTCATTGCATGCAGTTTTCAGTAACTCTACTCCGAGTTCCTGTGGCCCTGACTCAGGTAATCTTACTGTTTTCAACATCTCTAAACCATTTTCTCCAGATGGTACCACTTCGCTAAATTGATTGATGTAGATTGCTCAAGTGTAAAATGCACACTGCTTGGAAAATCTTTTATACATGTGTTTGCAAAAGAGTCTGTGTTGCTCCTCTTCCTGTTTCACTTTGAAAGAAGCAGGGACTGGCTGGTTGAGAAGCTGCTAGCAAAGGATTGCGCACGCTCCACTCCCCCCTGCCCTACTGGCTCCAGCATACTGGGGTTTCTGCTTCTCTTTTCTCCCCTTGATTTCATTATAAGATATGCCATTCTGGGTCAGACCAAGGTCCATCAAGCCCAGTATCCTGTTTCCAACAGTGGCCAATCTAGGTCATATATGCCTAGCAGTTTCCCCAAAAGACACAGTGCTTGAATTCCACAATGCTTGAATTGGATCAAGCATTGATATTCTGGGTCCCTTTTAATAATGGTGTATGGATCTTTCCTCCAGGAACTTGTCAAAACCTTTTTTAAATCCAGCTATACTAACAGTCTTTACTACATCCTCTGGTAACAAATTCCAGAGTTTGATTACACGTTGAGTGAAAAAATATTTTCTCTTATTAGTCTTAAATAGTTTACCCTGTAGCTTCATTGCAGGTTCCCTAGTCTTTCTATATTCTGATAACGTAAACAATCAATCTACGTTTACCTGTTCCACTCCGTTCATTAATTTATAGACTTCTATCATATCTCCCCACAGCCGTCTCTTTTCCAGGTTAAAGAGCCCTAACCTTTTTAGCCTTTCTTCATAGGTTATCCTTCCATCCCCTTTACCATTTTGGTGGCTCTTCTCTGAACCTTTTCTAATAACGCAATATCCTTTTTAAGATACGGCGACCAGAATTGCACACAATATTCAAGGTGCAGTCTCACCATGGAACGATATAGAGGCATTATACATAAATTATACACCACCAACTGACATCAAAATCCTTAACTTTAACATACCTATAAAGGAAAATATTAAATACTTAGGGGTCACTATAGACAAGGCTCTTAATTTCACAAGCCATATCAAGAAAACAACCAAAACAATATACTACAAGCTACGCTCAATTCAACAACTGAGACCGCTATTAGAATTCAATGACTTTAGAACCATCACACAGGCTCTGATAACACCCCATTTTGATTACTGCAATGGGATATTAACAGGTGTATCTAAAAAGAGCTTAAAAATACTACAGATGGCTCAAAATGTTACAGCTAGAATAATCTTCAAAGCCAAACTGACTGATCACATCACCCCGATACTTTATTCATTACATTGGCTACCTATACAAAGTAGAATTCAATATAAAATAATATTGACCACCTTCAAACTGATAAACCAGATTGCCCCATCATACCTCTCTACACTAATTCATAGACCTACAGAAAATAGAGTAAGACGTAGAAAGAACCTGCATACTATTGCAGTCCCTGACTCAATAAGAAAAACTAAACACATAACAAGTACAGGTGCCTTCTCATATGTAGCACCTTCTCTATGGAATAATCTCCCGGATCAACTAAGGGAAATAAAAGACCTGAAACAATTCAGAAACTATCTAAAAAACTCCTTGTTCACGCAATATTATTCCAACACAGATAAAGAACTGGCTAAGACCTCTCATCCTCCTTAGATCTATGAACGTTCCCTATAACTATTGCAATGCTATCCTAGATCTCCATAATATGCTCGCCCTAATACTTGCAAAACTACTTCCAATAGAAACCCATTGATAAAACCTCAATATATATATGTAAATAGTTTCAAATATTAATCAAATCTATCTATATATAGTACTGATTTCTGTTCTTAGTACTTGATATTAACTACCTGTATATAGTTTTGAACACTGTTCAATATACCTGTATATAGTTTAAACACTGTTCGATGTAACTGCTTACCATAGCAATGTTTTATGTATTCTGTTGTTTAATGTAAACCGCCACTGATCTTGGGAAGTGGCGGTATATAAGAGATTTGCAAATAAATAAATAAATAAATAAATTATAATATCCTTTGTTTTATTTTCCATTCCTTTCCTTATGATACCTAGCATTCTATGTGCTCTCTTGGCTGCCGCTGCACACTGGGCCGAGGGTTTTAACATGTTATCCACAATGACACCTAAATCTTTTTCCTGGGTGGTGGTTCCTAATGTGGAACCTTGCATCGTGTAACCATAGTTTGGGTTGTTCTTCCCTAGGTGCATAACTTTGCAGTTGTCCACATTAAATTTCATCTGCCATTTTGATGCCCAGTCTTCCAATTTATCAAGATCCTCTTACAATTTACCACAATCCTCTTGGGTTTTAACAACTTTAAATAGTTTTGTGTCATCTGCAAATTTGATAACCTCACTCATTATTCCCTTTTCCAGGTCATTTATGAATATGTCAAAAAGCAGTGGATCCAGCACACATCCCTAGGGTACACCACTATTCACCTTTCTCCATTGGGAAAATTGGCCATTTAGCCCTACCCTCTGCTTTCTATCTTTTAACCAGTTCCTGATCCACAATAGTACACTGCCTCCTATCCCATGACTCTTTAGTTTTGCCAAATCTGATGAGGGATCTTGTCAAAGGCTTTTTGAAAGTCCAAATACACTATATCAACCAACTCACCTTTGTCTACCTGTTTATTCACACCTTCAAAAAAAACATAACAGATTAGTAAGACAAGATCTTCCTTATCTAAAGCCATGTTGACTGTCTCCCATTAAGCCATGACTATCTACATGTTCAGCAATTTTGTTCTTTGTGATGGTTTCTACCATTTTTCCCAGTACTGAAATCAGGCTCACTGGTCTGTAATTTCCCAGATCACCCCTGGAATCCTTTTTAAAAATTGGCGTTACGTTCGCCATCCTCCAACCTTCAGGTATTACAGATGATTTTAATGATATTTCACAGATTACTAATAGCAGGTCTGCAATCTCATATTTCAGTTCTTTCAACACCCTTGGATGTATATCATCCGGCCCTGGTGATTTGCTTCTGTTCAGTTTAGAACATAAGAACATAAGATATGCCATACTGGGTCAGACCAAGGTCCATCAAAGCCCAGTATTCTGATTCTAACAGTGGCCAATCTAGGTCATATGTACCTAGCAGTTTCCCCAAGAGACACAAGTTCCACAATGCTTGTACTGGGTCAAGCATTGATATCTTCGGTCACTTCTTAATAATGGTTTATGGACCTTTCCTCCAGGAACTTGTCCAAACCTTTTTTAAACCCAGCTACACTAACAGCCTTTACTACATCCTCCGGTAACAAATTCCAGAGTTTGATTAAAACGTTGAGTGAAAAAATATTTTCTTTTATTAGTCTTAAATAGTTTACCCTGTAGCTTCATTGCATGTCCCCTAGTCTTTCTATATTCTGATAAGGTAAACAATCGATCTACGTTTACCCGTTCCACTCCGTTCATTAATTTATAGACTTCTATCATATCTCCCCTCAGCCGTCTCTTTTCCAGGTTAAAGAGCCCTAACCTTTTTAGCCTTTCTTCATAGGAGTATCCTTCCATCCCCTTTACCATTCTGGTGGTTCTTCTTTGTACCTTTTCTAAAATCGCTATATCCTTTTTAAGATACGGCGACCAGAACTGCACACAATATTCAAGGTGCGGTCTCACCATGGAACGATATAGAGGCATTATAATATCTTTTGTTTTATTTTCCATTCCTTTCCTTATCATACCTAGCATTCTATTTGCTCTCTTGGCCGCCGCTGCACACTGGGCCGAGGGTTTTAACATGGTATCCACAATGACGCCTAAATCTTTTTCCTGGGTGGTGGTTCCTAATGTGAAACCTTGCATCGTGTAACCATAGTTTGGGTTGTTCTTCCCTAGGTGCATAACCTTGCACTTGTCCACATTAAATTTCTAATAGGTTTATCTAATAGGTGTAATACATCTTCCCGATGTATCGATATTTCCTTCAATTCTTCCGCACCTTTAAATACCACTTCAATCATGGATAACATCCCTACATCTTCCTCAGTAAAGACCAAAGCAAAGAATTCATTCAGTCTCTCCGTTATTGGCTTGTCGCCTCTTAGTGCCCCTTTAACTCCTCTATCATCTAACTGACTCTCTCACAGGTTTTTTGCTATGAATGTACTTGAAAAAATCTTTATTTCGTGTTTTTGCTTCCGCAGCAAGCTTCTTCTCAAATTCTCTCTTTGCCTGCCTAATCAATGCCTTGCATTTAACTTGCCAGTGCTTGTACTGTTTCCAGGTTTCGTCGTTTGGGTCTTTTTTCCATTTCCTGAAAGATGTTTTTTTGGCAACAACAGCCTCTCTGACCTCACCTTTAAACCATGCTGGCAGTTTTTTGGACTACCTTCCACTTTTCTTAAAGCGTGGAATACAGCTGGTATTTTTAAACAACACCCAAGCTTGATGTAAGTCTTTAAGCTTTGCAACTGCTCCTTTTAGTTTTTTCTTAACTATTTTCCTCATTTTATCATAGTCTTCCTTTCAAAAGTTAAAAGGTAGTATTGTGGATTTCCTTACTATCCCTCCTCCACTAATTAAATCAAACACGATCATGCTATGATCACTATTGCCAAGTGGCCCCAACAGCCTTATCTCTTGCACTAGATCTGGTGCTCCACTAAGGACTAGGTCCAATATGGCTTCCCCTCTGGTCGGTACATGAACCAGCTGCTCCAAGAAGCAGTCATTTATTTCATCTAGGAACTTTATCTCCCTAGCATGTCCTGCCGTGACACTGACCCAGTCGATACCGAGGTAATTGAAATCACCCATTATTATTAATGCGCTGTAACTTTTGTTAGCTTCTTTGATTTCTTTGAGCATTTCATCATCCATTTGCTCATTCTGGCCAGGCGGTCGATAGTAAACCCCCACTGCCATCACCTTCCCCTTTTTACATGGAATTTCAATCCATAGAGATTCTACAGCAAATTTTGTTTTCTGCAAAACTTTAATCCTTTCTGACTCAATGCCCTCTCTAACATAGAGCGCAACCCCTCCACCAATTTGATCAGCTCTATCATTACGATATAGTTTGTACCCAGGTATCATAGTGTCCCACTGGTTGTCCTGCTTCCACCATGTCTCTGAGATTCCAATCATATCTAACCTCTCATTTAGTGCTATATATTCTAACTCTCCCATCTTATTTTTAGACTTCTAGCATTTGCATACAAGCATTTTAGAGACTGTATTTTATTCATATTAATCTGGCTATTGGTAGGCATGGGTAATTTGGGATGTTTAAGCTCTGTCTGTTCCATACTCGAGGGCATTTGGGCTACTTTACTCCTTTTTGGAACCTCTCTGCTTTTGGTAGTATACTTCAAGGATACATTCTTCTGAACCATGCGCTCTTGTGCGACTGTCGGCTTTCCCCTATTATTTTTATTTATTTATTTATTTGTAAGTCTTTTATATACCGCCACTTCCCAAGATCAATGGCGGTTTACATCAAACAACAAGAAATACATAGAACAGTTCAGTAATAACTAAATAGGTACATTGAACTGTAATTAGAACTATAAACATTAAGTATAAGCATATTTTGAAACTATTTACAAGTTTTTACAGTATTTATATATACATATGTACATCGGGTTTCATCGTGTGTTCAGTTTTGAGAGTAGTGTTGTGACTATCAGAGCAGGTGAGAGCCTTGGTGATTTATGGAGGATGGGTGGCCTTGTCAAAATTATTATCTTTGTTAGAGTAATATTGTATAAATAGATATGTTTTTAATTCTTTTCGGAATTGCTTTAGGTCTTTTAACTCTCTTAATTGAGCAGGGAGATTGTTCCACAATAAGGGGGCTACAAATGAAAATGCTGTGTTACTTGTACTCTGTTTTGTTTTTCTGATTGAGTTGGGCACTAAAATGGTATTGAGGTTATTCGCACGTCTTATTCTGTTATCTGAGGGAATTTGAAGCAATGTGGATAGGTAGGATGGTGCAATCTGATTAATTAATTTGAATGTTATTAGAAAGATTTTGTATTGCATTCTACTTATTATAGGTAGCCAGTGCAGGGAATAGAGTATTGGAGTGATGTGATCAGACAGTTTAGCTTTAGCAATTATCCTTGCTGTTACATTCTGAGCCATCTGTAAAATCTTTAAATTCTTTTTGGGTACTCCTGATAGAATTCCATTACAGTAGTCAATGTGTGGAATTATTAGTGCTTGCGTGATCGTTCTGAAGTCTTCGCTTTCTAAGAGGGGCCTTAATTGTTGTATTGATCGTAGCTTATAGTAAATTGTTCTGGTTGTTTTTTTAATGTGGTTAGTGAAGTTAAGGGCCTTGTCAAGGGTGATTCCCAAGTATTTAATCTCTTCTTTTATGGGAAGGGTAAAGTTCAGAATTGTGATATCAGTTGGTGGAGTGTAATTTATGTTTTTTGAAGTGATTAGTATCTCTGTTTTTTTAAAGTTAATTTTCGGATTATTTGAGCATAGCCATTTTTCAGCTTCCATGAGGCAGCTTGATATTATGTCATAGTTTGGGTCATATATATTGAATGCAGTGTACAGCATAATATCATCAGCATATATGTGATAATTCATTTTGTATTTCTGGAAAATAGTACAAATTGGTTGAAGATAAATGTTGAATAAAAGAGCTGATAAAGCAAAGCCCTGAGGTATTCCTTGTTCTTGAGGAAAAGATGGGGATGAGTCCTGATTCATTTTTATAAATTGTGTACGGTCAGATATATACGATTTAAACCAGTCTAGCGTTGTTTTCCTTAATCCAATTTGACAAAGTCTTGATAGTAGTATGATGTGATTTACACCATCAAAGGCAGCAGATATATCCAGGAATACCAGTAGGTATGCTTGTTTTGTATTATCTAGACCTTTATTGAGAGTGTCCAAGAGTACAAGAAGGAGGGTCTCTACACTGTGAAATGGTCAAAACCCATATTGGTGGTAATCAAGTGGGTCATATGTATCAATGAAGGAGTTGTAGATGTACAACCTTTTCAATAATTTTTGTCAGAAAGGGAATGCTGGCAATTGGGCGATATGAGGTTGGGTCAGTCTCATTTAATGTTTTATTTTTTAAAATCGGACGGATTGCAGAGTGTTTTAGTTCTTGTGATAACTTCCCTTGTTGAAGGGAATCGTTTACTATATTTAGCAAAAAGGGGGCAAGTTCTTGCTTTATCGTTTTGATCCATGTAACAGGACATGGATCAAGGATGGATGTTGTGGTGTTGATATTCGATATTATATTTAGTAATTGTTTCTTGTCAATAGGCTGGAAAGAGTTCAATGTATTGATGTTGTTTATTGCTGTTATGGGATCAGGTATTGGTATTGGGGATAGTTTAAGTTTACTAGCAAAATAGTTTGCTAAATCTGACAAGTTAATAGGGTTAGATTGGTTATTGGTGGTGGGAGTTTTAGAAAGTGATTTTACAATTTCAAAAAGTTCCCTCGGGCGGTTAATAGCCTTAGTTAATATTGAGGTATGATGTTGCTTTTTGGCGTTATTAGTAGCCGCTCTGTATATGTTAAGAGTTGAGATATAAAGTTCCCTAAACTCTGGTGTTTTCTTTATTCGCCATTTGTTTTCTATCTAGTTTAAAAGCTGCTCTATCTCCTTTTTAAAGGTTAATGCCAGCAGCCTGGTTCCATCCCAGTTAAGATGAAGCCCATCCCTTTGGAAGAGCCCCTCCTTTCCCCAGAATGTTCCCCAGTTCCTAACAAATCCAAAACCTTCATCCTTGCACCATCGTCTCATCCACGCATTGAGACTCCGGAGCTCTGCCTGCCTTTTGGGTCCTGCGTGTGAAACAGAAAGCATTTCGGAGAATGCTACCCTGGAAGTTCTGGATTTCAAACTTCCTACCTAAAAGCCTAAATTTAGCCTCCAGAACCTCTCTACCACATTCCTAGCATTCTGTTTGCTCTCTTGGCCGCTGAAGCACACTGATCAGAGGGTTTTAATATGTTTATCCACGATGACGCCTAAATCTTTTTCCTGGGTGGTGGTTCCGAATGTGGAACCTTGCATTGTGTAACCATAGTTTGGTTTGTTCTTTCCTAGGTGCATAATATTGCACTTGTCCACATTAAATTTCATCTGCCATTTAGATGCCCAGTCTTCCAATTTATCAAGATCCTCTTGCAATTTTCCACAATCCTCATGGGTTTTAACAACTCCACTATTCACCTTTTTCCATTGAGAAAACTGGCCATTTAGCCCTACCCTCTGCTCTCTATCTTTTAACCAGTTCCTGATCCACAATAGTACACTGCCTCCTATCCCATGACTCTTTAGTTTTGCCAAATCTGATGAGGGACCTTGTCAAAGGCTTTTTGAAAGTCCAAATACACTATATCAACCAACTCACCTTTGTCTACCTGTTTATTCACATCTTCAAAAAGCATAACAGATTAGTAAGACAACATCTTCCTTGTCTAAAGCCAGGTTGGCTGTCTCCCATTAAGCCATGACTATCTACATGTTCATTAATTTTGTTCTTTATGATGGTTTCTACCATTTTTCCCAGTACTGACGTCAGGCTCACTGGTCTGTAGTTTCCCGGTTCACCCCTGGAACCCTTTTTAAAAATTGGCGTTACATTGGCCATTCTCCAGTCTTCAGGTATTACAGATGATTTTAATGACCGTTCACAGATTACTAGATTACTAATAGCAGTTCTGCAATCTCATATTTCAGTTCTTTCAACACCCTTGGATGTATGCCAGGTGATTTGATACTCTTCAGTTTATCAAATAGTTGTAATACATCTCCCCGGTGTATTGATATTTCTTTCTATTATTCCTCAGTATCACCTTTAAATACCACTTTAGTCATGGGTAACATCTGTAAAAAACATAACTTTTTACACAATAACAGACTCCTCAGTGAAGCAAAGGGTTATCTTAATCACATTACATTCTTGCAAGAAAGGGTGAATGCTTGACTAAGCATTCACAATTATCCTATGTTTCGCGGGTTTTTTATAGTACACTATGTCCTCTCCCTCTTCAGCATGTCTATAACTCATTGGTTAATACTTCCACACCTGTGTCAGGCTACGTGTTACTAGCCACGTAGTCTCTCTTCCCAGGATGCAGACATACAGCAAAGGAAATCAGAAAGTCATTACATACTACACTAATTCCTCTCCCTCTTCCAGCATGTCTGTAACTCATTGGTTAATACTTTTCTCACTCCACTTCTTTGTACTTCCGCACCTATTACAGGCTACGTGTTACTAGCCACGTAGTCTCTCTTCCCAGGATGCAGACATACAGTAAAGGAAGTTAGAAAATCATTACATACTATACTATGTCTTTGCCCACTTCCAGCATGTCCATAACTCATTGGTTAATACTTCTGCACCTGTGTCAGGCTACGTGTTATTTGCCACGTAGTCTCTCTTCCCAGGATGCAGACATACAGCAAAGGAAGTCAGAAAGTCATTACATACTACACTATGTCCTCTCCCTCTTTCAGCATGTCTATAACTCATTGGTTAATACTAGTCTCACTCCACTTCTTTGTACTTCCGCACCTGTGACAGACTACGTGTTACTAGCCACGTAGCCTATCTTCCCAGAATGCAGACATACAGCAAAGGAAGTCAGAAAGTCATTACATACTACACTAATTCCTCTCCCTCTTCCAGCATGTCTGTAACTCATTGGTTAATACTTGTCTCACTCCACTTCTTTGTACTTCCGCACCTATGACAGGCTACGTGTTACTAGCCATGTAGTCTCTCTTCCCAGGATGCAGACATACAGTAAAGGAAGTTAGAAAATCATTACATACTACACTATGTCCTTGCCCACTTCCAGCATGTCCATAACTCATTGATTAATACTTCTGCACCTGTGTCAAGCTACGTGTTATTTGCCACGTAGTCTCTCTTCCCGGGATGCAGACATACAACAAAGGAAGTCAGAAAGCCATTACATACTACACTATGTCCTCTCCCTCTTCCAGCATGTCTATAACTCATTGGTTAATACTTGTCTCACTCCACTTCTTTGTACTTCCGCACCTGTGACAGGCTACATGTTACTAGCCAAGCAGTCTCTCTTCCCAGGATGCAGACATACAGCAAAGGTAGTCAGAAAGCCATTACATACAAAATTATATTACAGAGTGGTAAATGAGTGGAATATAAGAATTATATTAGATTGTAAAAATAACATATCACATTTATTTATATCACATCCCTATATCTTCCTCAGTAAAGACCGAAGCAAAGAATTTGTTCAGTCTCTCTGTAATGGCCTTGTCCTCTCTTACCCCTTTATCATCTAATGATCCAACTAACTCTCTCACAGGTTTTTTTCATTAGCCACAATACAACAGAAGCCAAGTGAAACCATTTGTTAAAGGTTAGACACCATTGTGGTGAGTACAATCACCTCTCAATCAACGGTGGAGGCCCCAGGTCTATACGAGCCACTGGTTGGCATGGAGGACATGTAAATGCATAAAGAAAGGTTTTAGAAATGTTTGTGTGATGGTAATTGTATAAATGTTTTCTTGCATAAAACATTTTTTATAAGATTACTCCACGGGGTATGTGTATACTTGTACATGACCCACATGTAGCTGTTTTCTGGGACACAGTTTGAGTAGAGTGTAGGGTTGTGAAGTTCTTTATCAAAAATGCACAATCACATAGTTTGCATGCATGTGTCACAGCCAAGACCACTCTAGGGAAACAGCAAAAACCATGGAATTGGCCTTTCACCTATGACACTCCATTTCCCTTCAGGTTAAGCTCCCTGGTACTCCGAAGCTACCAGGTAGGGCTGGCCTAACCACTAGGCAAACCAGGCAGTTGCTTAGGGAAGCAGTTTCCAGGGGAGGAGGTGGTTTGGTAAAGAGCAGCGTATTCAAAGCTAAACAATAGATTTTGACAGCCCTGGGGGTTTGAAGGCTTAATGTTTGCCTAGGGTGCCAACAGCTTCAACCAGTTCTTGGACCAGCCCTGCTGCCATGACTTGAAGCATGGATGTTCTAAGCAGGATGAAGGGATCATTGGATGACAGGCAGAGGAGGAGGCAGAGGAAGTAATGGGCAAGAAAGCAATCCAGAACAGCAAGCAGAAGTCAAGGCAGGCAGAATAGGTCCAATAATGATAGATGAGCAAAGGTCAGACAACAAGGATCAGCAGAGAACAAGCAGGAAGTATAAAAGCAGGAAGAAGCCTGAGCTCAATTCCTATCTAGTGCCCGGCTCCTGAGAGGAAGCATGTGACATTAACACCAGCCCCAATCTAGCCATGATTTCTGCTGGCTACCGAGCCTGTAACCCAAAAATGCCTCCGTGAGGCCGTGAGCAGAAGTCGATACCCGAAGGAGTCCGAGTTTTTGGGTCCCCGGGGCAAAGCTTTCAGTAGCCGTCTAAGAAGGGTCGGAGGGCAGGAGATCCTTATACCCCGAACAGATTACGGAGTACAGCCTGGCCGAAGGCATTATCCCAGCGGGACTCGCTCTCCAGGCAGTAGTGCGAAGCAAAAGTGTTCGCTGAAGACCAGGTTGCAACCCGGCAAATGTCCGTCAGAGGCACTGAGCACAGCGAAGCCACCAAAGCCGCCTTGACCCGGACGCCATGTGTGGTGACCCGTCAATCCAGTTGGCGCCCGCCTTTGTTTGGCCGAAGGCGATGCAGTCCATCACCCAGATGGAGATGGTGTGTTTGGTGACTGCCTGCCCTAGACGATTGGGATCATAGGTGATAATGTGCCAGTCGGACTTGCGATGAGCTTGGGTACACTGCAGGTAGAAGACAAGAGTCTTCTCGCAGTCAAGTGTATGTAATACTGCCGATGCCCGGTCAGCATGCGGTCTCGGGAAGTAGGTCGATAGGACTATCTCCTGATTGAGATGAAAGTCCGAGACCACCTTCGATAGGAACTTGGGATGGGTGCGGAGGATCACCCTGTTCCCGTAAAACCTGGTGTATGGAGCCTCAGCCATGAGGGCCTGCAGTTTGCTGACTCGGCGAGCCGAAGTCAAAGCCACTAGGAAGACCACCTTCCAGGAGAGATGCCGAAGCGAGCACGTTGCCATCGGCTCGAAGGGTGATCGTGTAAGCTGCATAAGCACCACGTTGAGGTCCCACTCTGCCGGAGGAGGCCAGATGGGAGGCTTGGAAAGCAAGAGACCTCACATGAAGTGGGAGACCAAGGGCTGCCCCGAGAGAGATCTCCCTTCGACGGGGAGCTGGTTTGCCGAAAAATGGCGCTCAGATATATTCTAACCTAATTATATTCCAACCCTGCCTTTGAGAGGTGGAGGAGATACTGAAGAACCCACTGGGTAGAGCAGGAGAACCAGTCGATCCGGAGCTCTGAACTTGCTTCCCATTGTCTGCATAGAACTGCTACCCATTGTTTTGCATAGAACTCGCTACCCATTGTTTGCATTGATCTTCTACCCATTGTTTGCATAGAACTGCTACCCATTGTTTGCATAGAACTTGGCTACCCATTGTTTGCATTGATCTGCTACCCACTGTTTGCATAAAACTTGGCTACCCATTGTCTGCTTAGAACTGCTACCCATTGCTACCTATTGCCTGCATAGAACTCACTACCCACTGTTTTGCACAGAACTTGTTGCCCTCTGCCATGGCCCCACATCTCATTGTCCTTCTCTTCCTCATCCTCCCCAATTGCCTCCCCTCCTAGCAACACCCTCCCTCTTCTCCCCCCTACCCCCCTACCTTCCTCACTTCTCCCTCCATTCTGTCCTCTAGCCTAGCATCTGCTCTGGACCTTCTTCACACCATCCCCTGCATTCAGCCAGCCCCCCTCTCTTTAAGGCAACCCCACCCTCGCTTCCACCGTACTATCTCTGCGTTACCACACTCTCTATTACTCCTTCTCCTTCTCTCATCATGTAATATCAACCCCAATCCTGGCCCCCCTTGTTTTCTTCCTCATGTACTTTATCTAATCTCATCCACATCCCGCTCCTCCCCTCTTCCGCTCTCCCTCATTCACCCCCTATTCACTCTTCAAGAGATATCAACTCTAACCTCATCTCCAAAAATGAATCCTCACATAACCTACCTGATACCATCAATATCACCTCTCATTCACCCCTCACTTCCCCTCCCCCATATCCCTCTTGGGGGGCACACACACCCAGACATACCCATCTGTACCCTGCTCCCTCTAAATCTCTGCACTACTCTAGAAATAGACCCTCACGTTACTCTGATAAGAAATCCTCATGTAACTTATCCAACCTTATCCATATCCCTCTCCTTCCCCCTCCACTCTCCCGTTTTCATGTGCCTTATGGAACGCATGATCAGTCACTAAAATAACCTCCTTTATTCACGCTCTCTTTATCTCCAACGCCCCACACCTTCTTGCCCTGCTGAGACCTGGCTCCTCCCAGACGACATCATATCCATTGCTTCTCTGTGCTATAGGGGCTACCAGTTCTCCCATATACCTCGATCTTCTGGTCATGGTGGTGGTGTTGGCCTCCTACTTTCTCCCTCCTGCCAATCCCAACCCCTCCTGCTACCTCAGTCACACTCCCCCTCTCTTTTGTAGTCCATTCCATTCGCCTCCTCACACCACTTCCCCTCCGATTAGCTGTTATTTATCACCCTCCCGACAAATCCAAATCAACCTTCCTCACGGACTTCGACTCCTGGCTTTCTCTCTTTATAGATCCCTCCTCCCCCACTCTTATCCTTGGCGACTTCAACATTCATGTCATCAACCACTCTGACTCCCATACCTCAAAGTTCCTCGTTCTTACCTCCTCATTCGACCTCCAACTTTGCTCCACCACTCCCACCCACCTACACGGCCACTGCCTTGACCTAATACTCTTCTCTAATTCCGCTCCCTCAAACTTCCGCAACTCAATCCTTCCCTCATCTGACCATCACCTTCTAACATTTACTCTTCAGCTTCCACCATCTCAGCCTCGTCCTGTCTCCTCTGACCTATTTAGAAACTTTCATAATATCGATCCCCTGACCCTCTCCTCCACCATTTCTCCATCTCTTTCCTCCAAGTCCGTCAACGAGGCACTATCTTCTTACAATGCCATACTATCCTAAGCTCTTGACACTCTTGCCCCTCCCACCCCATGTCCTGTCAAATGATCTACTCCCCAACCCTGGCTTTTGCCTGCAACCCGCTACCTACGCATCTGCGTCCGTTCTGCCGAACGTGCTTGGTCCAAATCCCGTTCCCCGGAGGATCTTCTACACTTCAAATTCATGCTTGGATCCTTCCAGTCAGGCCTAGCACTTGCCAAACAAGACTACTACATCCATCTGACCAACTCACTTGCCTCTGATCCTCGCCGTCTCTTTAGAACCTTCAATTCTCTCCTCAAGGTCCCCCCGCCCCCCCGATCCCGCCCTCCCTTTCTGCCCAAACCCTAGCCAACTACTTTCACGACAAAATCCACAGGATTACCCTCCTATTCCCCACCCCCTCATCCACCTCCCCCCTCCCCATTTCTCCCCCATCCATACTCCCTCTGCTACCCTCTCTTCCTTCCCCCCAATCACTAAAGAAGAAACCGCACTCCTTCTTACCTCCTCCAAACCCACCACCTGTTCATCCAACCCTATCCCCACCCACCTCCTATAAACCATCCCCCTCACCATTCTCCCCCCATCTCTCACATCCTCAACCTTTCACTCTCCACTGCAACTGTCCCTGATGACTTCAAACATGCTGTTGTCACACCCCTCCTCAAGAAACCCTCACTCGATCCCACATGTCCTTCTAACTATCGACCCATCTCCCTCCTCCCCTTCATATCTAAACTACTAGAACGAGCAGTCAACGACCACTGCCTCATCTCCCAGGCCCTCCTGGATCCACTACAATCCAGCTTCCGTCCCCTACACTCCACTGAAACAGCTCTCACAAGAGTCTCCAATGATCTGTTCCTGGCTAAATCTAAGGGTTTCTACTTTATCCTCATCCTTCTTGACCTTTCCGCTGCCTTTGACACCGTTGACCACAACCTTTTCCTCACCACCCTCTCCTCGCTTGGCTTCAGGGACTCCATACTATCCTGGTTCTCCTCCTACCTCTCCTGTTGCTCTTTCAGTGTATGCTCTGGTGGCTCTTCCTCCTCCCCTAACCTGCTCCATGTAGGTGTACCCCAGGGATCTGTCTTGGGCCCCCTCCTTTTCTCTCCCTATACCCAAGGTCTTGGCATGCTTATCTCCTCCCATGGCTTTCAGTATTTATTTATTTAGCTGCATTTATATCCCACTTCTCACTGGGTCAAAGCAGTTGGGGGATACATTTAACACGAGAGGATATGAGACACATACACTAATACTTACAGGGAACATGGGCAATGGAGGGTTAAGTGGCTTGCCCAAGACCACAAGGAGCACCTGTGGGACTAGAAACCCCAGTCCTTCCGGCTCAAGGTTGCTGTCCATTAGTGGGATTTGAACCACCGACCTTCCGGCCTGTGGTACCTTGCCCCAACCACTAGGCCACTCCTCCCTCTCCAGTACCATCTCTATGCTGATGACTCCCAAATCTACCTCTCTACACCAAACATTTCTCCAGCAACCCAGTCCAAGATTTCTGCCTGCCTTTCAGACATCGCTGCCTGGATGTCTCATCGCCGATTAAAACTGAACATGGCCAAGACTGAACTCCTTGTCTTTCCCCCAACTCCTCCCCTCCTCTTCCCCCGTTCTTGGTCTCTGTGGACGGATCTTCTATCCTTCCTGTTCCCTCGTCCCACAATCTAGGGGTTATCTTTGACACCTCTTTCTCCTTCTCCGCACATATCCAGCTTATAGCTAAGACCTGCCGCTTCTTTCTCTACAACATTAGCAAAATCTGCCCCTTCCTCTCTGAACACACTACCAAAACGCTTATCCACTCCTTAATCTACTCTTGCATTGACTACTGCAACCTACTCCTTACTGGTCTTTCTGTGAGCCACCTCCTCCCCCTACAATCTATACAAAATCACGCTGCTCGACTAATCTTCCGCCAACCTTGCAATGCCCACATTACTCCTTTTCTCAAGTCACTTCACTGGCTCCCTGTCCAATTCCGCATCTAATTCAAACTTCTCCTACTAACCTATAAATGCATTCACTCTACAGCCCCTCAATACCTCCTATCGCTTATCTCTCCCTATGTCCCCTCTCGTAACCTGTGCTCCGCTAGCAAATTACTCCTATCTATGCCTTTCACCCGCACTCCCGACTTTGCTCCTTTCACCTTGCTGCACCTTATGCCTGGAACAGCCTACCTGTGTCTGTAGGCCAGGCACCCTCCCTGGCCCTCTTCAAAGATCCACCTCTTCACCGTTGCTTTCAGATCCTGACTTCCATCCTTTGTTGTTGTTGTTAAGTGCCATCGAGTCGGAGTCGACTCATGGCGACCCTCTGGATAGCTATCCTAAATTGTGTTCGGTCTTGAATCAGGCAGCTCATTGTTGACAGACTGGTACCCGTAGCTGCTGTTATTGTATCGATCGATCTCATTGCTGGCCTTCCTCTTTTGTACTGACCTTCTATCTTGCCAAGCATGATGTCTTTCTCTAATGATCTCTCTCTTCGCATGATGTGTCCAAAGTATGAAAGTCGAAGTCTTGTCATCTGAGCTTCTAAAGAAAGCTTAGGTTTGATCTCCTCTAGTACCGACTGGTTTGTTCTTCGGGCAGTCCATGGTATATACAGTATTTGCCGCCAGCACCATAATTCAAAGGCATCAATTTTCTTCCTGTCTATCTTTTTCACTGTCCAGCTTTCACATCCATATGATGTTATTGAAAATACCATGGCTTGAACAAGTCAAATCTTTGTATGGAGAGAGACATCTCTGCTCTTGAGAATCTTATCTAGGTCTTTCATAGCCATTCTGCCAAGAGCAATGCGTCGTCTGATTTCTTGACTGCTTGTTGCTTCTTTATTGATAGTTGATCCAAGTAGGTTAATGTTGCTCATGATTTCAATTTCTTCTCCTTCAACGATGAACCTGTTGATTATGCCAGTTGTCATGATCTTTGTCTTCTTTACATTAAGGTGCAGGCCCATTTTGAGACTATGTTCTTTGACTGTGAGATGCAATTTTTTCAGATCATCTTCACTTTAATCAAGTAATGTGGTATCATCAGCATAGCAAAGGTTGTTGATGAGTCTTCCACCAATCTTCACACCTCTGTTGTCTTCATACAATCCTGCTTCTCTGATGATTTGTTCTGCATATAAATTAAACAGGTAGGGGGAATGTATGCAGCCTTGTCTTGCACCTTTGCTTATTTTAAACCATTCTGTTTCTCCTTGTTCGGTTCGAACTGTTGCTTCTTGATCAGTGTACAGATTGTGCAAGAGTACGATCAGGTGTTCTGGTATACTCATGCTTCTTAATGCAGCCCAGAGTTTCTCATGGTTTACACAGTCAAAAGCCTTGCTATAGTCGATAAAGCACAAATAGATATCCTTTTGGTATTCTTTAGTCTTTTCAAGGATCCATCTCACATCCGCAATGATGTCTCTCGTTCCTCCCACTTTCCTGAACCCTGCTTGCATTTCAGGTAGTTCTTGTTCCAGGTATGGTTGTAGTCTCTTTTGAATAATCTTCAGATAGAATCTTGCTGGCATGTGGGATCAGAGTGATTGTGCGATAATTTCCACAATCAGTTGGATCACCTTTCTTTAGTATTGGTATAAACACAGATCTTTTCCAGTCAGTTGGCCATGATGTTGTCTTCCATATTTCTTGGCAGAGCCTTGTAAGTACGGTAAAAGCTGAATCAGATTGCTGTAATACTTCCATGGGAATGCTATCAATGCCTAAAGCTTTGTTCTTTGATAAGGCTTTCAATGCTGCTTTAACTTCTTCTTTCATCACCAATGGTTCCCAATCATAAGGTAGAGGTTGAAACAGCTGTTGGTCCACTTGATCTTTATCATATAAAAACTCTGTATATTCCTTCCACCTTTTCTTGATCTTCTCAGCATCATTCAACATAGAACCTTGAGCATCTTGTAACATTCCAGTTCGAGGCTGGAACTTTTTCTTTAACTCTCGTAGCTTTAGGAAAGCCAATCTTGTTCTTCCTCTAATAGTTTCTGCTTCTATCTCCTTGCATGCGTCATTGTAGTACTTGTCCTTGTCCTGTCTTGCTGCACATTGGAAATCTCTGTTGAGTTCTGTTATTGTCTTTCTTTCTCCTCTGGCTTTAGCTTCTCTGCGTTTCTGGGCAATTTTCAGAGTTTCTTCTGTCATCCATTTTGGCCGTTTTTGCTTTTTCACCTTTTGTAGAGACTTCTTGCTTTCTTCCAACACAACCTTCTTGATGTCATTCCATAATCCTTCTGGAGCGCTGTCATTTGTATCTAAAGCAGCAAATCGATTTTGCAGGCAGTCTTTAAATTCCAGTGGTATATTGTCAAGGTCATATTTTGCTGCATTCATTAGTGGTTTGCTCTTTTTCAACTTTAGCTTGAGTTTGCATACTAGTAGTTGATGATCTGTACCACAGTCAGCTCCAGGTATTGTATTTGTTGATGTTATAGAACTTTTCCATCATTGACTTCCACAGATGTAGTCAATTTGATTTTTATACAATCCATTGGGTGAAGTCCATGTGTACAGTCACCGCTTGTGTTGCTGGAAGAAGGTGTTTGAGATGAATAGATCGTTGGTCTTGCAGAATTCTATCAGTCTTTCTCCAGCTTCATTTCTGTTGCCAAGTCCATATTTTCCAACTACTTTGCCTTCTTCTTTGTTGCCAACTTTTGCGTTCCAGTCACCCATGACTATCAGGATATCCTGTTTGCATGTTCTGTTAATTTCAGCTTGTACTTGTTCATAGAACTCTTCAATTTCATTCTCTTCTGCAGCTGTTGTTGGGGCATATACCTGAATTATAGTTGTGTTGATAGGCATTCCTCGTAGACGAATAGAGATTAAGGGCTATGTTTACTAAATCGCGTTAGTGCAGTTCGCGGTAGGAGCCGCGGTAGTGAAAGAAACCCCAAATAAGGACATGGGCGGTACATCGTTACCACTACCGCGCGTTAGCAAAATTAACGAGCGCTACCGGGCGCCGTGCCACGTTACTGCGCGTCAATCATAAGAAGACGTACAGACACAAAGCACTGAAACAGAGCTGTAGCACAATGGTTACGGTACTGACCGCTGTTACAGGCAGCATGGGTTCGAGACCCAAGTGTGCCTAACACAGAAGGCTATCTCAGGCATCACCCTGTACATTACAGAAGGAAAGAGGAGGCATGCTTTTCGTTACGCTGAGTATTGGTGTCAGAAAAACACCCTCGGAATGTGCCTAGCCACGTACGTTGGTATGTGCGTAGCGACGCGCGTACATTCGTGCGTGGGTACGTGTTTGCTTACGTGCGTGGGTACGTGTGTTTTTACCAGTGTGGGCATCTTATATTACAGACTTTGTAGGGCGTCCTGCACCTATGCAGTATGCTAACAGATGTACGTGTGATGGCCTATGGCTTATCAGAGCCTGTGAGCAGGTGCTGGTGTTTCACAGGGTTGGATTGGGCCAGTCACACCCATGATGCACTGCACATGCAAAGCAGCTGTCCACAGATACACACCATGGGGAATGCACCCCCACAGCACCTCGGCCTGGTAGGGGGTACCGACTGTGTGTTGTACTGGCACAGAGCAGCTACACACCGTCACATTGTGCGGGTACTGTGCTCACCCTGAGGGTGCAGTGAGGCGCCCAGCACTAGGTCCACAGCACCGGCCATGGCGCAGGTCCAAAGCAGTGTTACTGTGTGAGATAGGTAGTTTCTACAGGAACACCTTGGACATCTCTGTCTGTTTCAGTCAGGTACAGCCCCCATGCACCACCACCACACCCCTCCCCCAGGGCTGAGGGAGGCAAACAGGGTCTCCTATCAAAAGATCCACAGTCCACCGTGCTGCAACGGTGGCAGTAGAGGGGAACATGAACCCCAGTCCTGCTGGGGAACAGACACCCCACAGGGCAGTCAATGCAGCTCTGTACACAGCCATAACACAATAGCAGACAGACATTAGGCCTGGATATGGTATGCTGCACCCCACCACTATCTGATATTCCCCTGGTGCAAGCCATCAGCCACTGCACCCTGCAAGCCACTCCATCACAACACCTACCAGCTGCAAACAGTCTGCTAGTGCCCAGTGGAGATGCCTGCACCCAGAACTGGGATGTCAGCATACACAGCAGGCAAATACATCAGTGACTGGGCCCCAGAAGGAAACCCATATGTATCACATGAGAGAAATACTAGATAGCACTATGGGAGTGCCTAGCCATGCTGTGGTCACTGCACAGTCAGGGTGAGAGTGATCTCTCAGCAGGATATACTGAGGTCACCCTGTCTGTGTAGTTGGTGGCCGGGCACTACAATGTGCCTGTCACTGCCCTATGCCCTGTGCAGATGCACCCTGGCCAGGCCACCCTGTCCGGCCTATACCCATGGTACCTTGCTCCTCATTATGCACATTGGCAGCCCAATACTGGCAACAGTGCTGGCAGTGTGGGCTGTTGAAGGTGTTTGCAGCCACCACACACTGGATAGACAGACAGCCACCCCCACACCTATGCCAGCATTGTGCTACTATAGAGGTGGTCAGCAGCCATACCACCACACCAGTCCTGGGCATAGTACAGGCATGGATATGGTACACAAGAGTGTTGGGGGGTCACTCCCCAGGGTTGTGAACACTGTCAGAGACCAGACCTGCAGCACACACCGCAGACATCAGAATGATTGTTATGGTGGAGCTCAATGAGCAAAATGTGCTTAACGTAGGAATTGATATCTGCCAGTTATCAGAGGAAACGTTTGATAGCTGTGTACCATATACCCAGGTGTAGGGTGGCATTGCTAAGGTATGCAACTGCTGGTATTGGGAGATACAGGCAGGGCCCAATGTCTTGCCTCTCCAGCTGGCATTGGCCAATGGGGCCTGTGGGTGGGTGTGTGGCCCTGTTGGCTGCTGCTTTACGGCAGAGCTCCCCAACTCCAGTCCTGGTGTTCCACACACTGTTCGGGTTTTCATGCTGTCTCTCATAGATATGCATGAGCTACATCTGCATACCATGGGGGTGGTGCATAGCTATGCAGCACAGGCATCTTTATTAGAGGCAGCATGACACCGGAATGTTGTGGGGCCCTCCAGGACTGCATTTGCGGGACTCTGCTATAGGTAATGTGCCTGTTTCTGGTGTCTGTGTTTGGTGTGGTAAAATATAGGCCATGCGTATGTTCTCTGCACTACAGGAGTGTCTTTACTATCACTGTTTAGTGGTGGGTAAAACTATGGGGACTGGGTTGGCAGGAGCCCCAACTGGGATTTGAACCTGTGACCCTCTGGTCGTACAGGCACTGGCTGTGTCTGTTGCACCACACTGTGGCCACAGAGACTGTGCAGTCCCTGGAGTTAGTTAAACCGGCCTGACGAGTCAGAAACCCTGTGGCCTCATTTACCTTGTATGCAGACAAAGGTGCACATAAACCGCAGAAATGACCTCACAAAAGGGGCACACACCCATAACCAAGCTGGGCAACAATGATATCATTGGGACACATTACACCACACACCCAGGACAGCTCCTTTACAATGTAATGCTCTTTGCAAGGGTCTGCGGAGCGTAGACCCTTCCACACATCATTTCCTTTTAGTTTGGTGCTTTCCAGGGAGTGTTGTTCCTTGTTGCCCATTGCTATCACTGTTGCCCAGCTGAATTCTGCTTTTTAAAATGTTTCTTGTGGTCATTTTTAACGTTTTATGTGATATTTTGTTCTGTGCACATGTATCACACTGCTCACGTTTTGTGGGTTTCCCCGGTTTTCTGTACATTGCTGACGGAAATGGTTTCTCTTCCCTTTAATATGCCTTTAACGACAGGTTTTCATTTGCGTTGAAGGTGAGCTCTGACACTCCGCGCGTTAGTATGAGGGGAGCCTCTCTCCGCCCACTCTCCGCCCATTGACCCCTTCTCTCCGCCCACTCTCCACCTTCTGCGCTGTTTTAACGCGCCGCGGAGCTTTACGATCGTTAACTACGGTTACCGCGCGTAGTATGACGTTAACGGTCATTAGCGCGTCGGTACGCGCGTTATACGGCACTTACGGTCGTTAACGTCATACTACGCGCGTTATTCACGTTTAGTAAACATAGCCCTAAGTGTTCGCTGACTGCATTGTATTTCATTACAGTTCTTGCAAGTTTCTTCTTTATTATAAATGCAACACAATTTCTTCTTTGTCTTTCATTTCCAACATAGTAGACCATGTGATCATCTGATGCAAAGTGCCTGATGCCAGTCCATTTCAGTTCGCTGACACCCAATAGATCAAGTTGTACACATTCCATTTCATTCTTGACCACCTCCAACTTCCCTTGGTTCATGCTTCGTACGTTCCATGTTCCAATGCGTAAGATATCTTTACAGCTTCTGACTCTCATTTCATGCGCATCCTAACCCCCGTCAATTTTCATGACCAAATTGTATAGACCATACCATACCTTGCACTATACTGACCTATGCTCTGTACTATTCTGACTAGATTGTAAGCTCCAATGAGCATGACTCTGATGGGCAGGGACATGACTCTGATGGGCAGGGGCACCCGACCCTCCTCTTGCGTTAACAGGCCCAGGGCACAGGGCCCAGGGGGACTGAAAGCTGGAGGAGAAGTGGGATCCAAGGCTGTTGAGGCCATGAGGGTCACCGAAGCTCGGTCCTGTTGAACCTTGTGGAGAGTCCTCACAATGAGAGGAGTGGGAGGGAACGTGTAAAGAAGGCCGGAGGTCCAGCTCAAGAGGAATGCATCAGGAGCCACCCTGCTCAGGTGTGGAACCGGGCCGCAGAAGCAGGGAAGCTGTGCGTTCACCGGACTGCCGAACAGGTCCATGGATGGGGTCCCCCACAGATGGAACAAGCTCCGGATCCAGGCACCACTCGTTTGGGTGGAGGATCCTGCTGAGTTTTCCACGAGGACACTCACCTGGCCTGGGAGGTAGACCGCTCGTAGGGTCATCCCCCGGCGAAAAGCAAAGGAGCAAATGAGGATCACCTCTCAGGAGGGGGGACGGGATCCTGTTCCTCCCTCCTTGTTTATGTAAAACATGGCTACCCTGTTGTTGGTCTGCACAAGCACCGACTTTCCCCATAGACAGCCCTCAAAGGCCCTCAGGGCCCATCGAACCACCCGGAGCTCAAGCAGGTTGATCTGCTGTTGAGACTCCTCAGGCGACCACTGCCCCTGTGTGCACAATGCACCGCAGTAGGCTCCCCACTCCAACAGGGAAACATACGTCATTAGGATGAACTCGTGCTGTGGGGTCTGGAAGGGCATTCCCTGAAGGAGACTTCGGGGGTTCCGCCACCAACTCAGGGAGCTGTGAATAATGCGGAAGACCTGGATAGGGTCTCTGAGGTGGCCGAAGGCTTGGCTCCATTGTATTCTGAGGCATCACTGGGCTGTCCACATGTGCATGTGGGCATGGAGGGCAACATGGATGGAGGCCATGTGTCCGAGGAGGCGCAGCATAGCCCGTGCTCTAACCCAAGCACTGTTCTGGACCTGGGTCGCCACGGCCCAGAGGTTGTCTGCCCGGTCCGTGGTTAGGAAGGCAGTTGCTCGCACCGTGTCGAAGCATGTGCCGATGAACTCCAGGGTCTACACTGGCTTGAGGTGGAACTTGGAGTAGTTGACCAAGAAGCCAAGGCGTTCGAGGAGAAAGATCATGCGTGATGCCACCAGGCGGGCTTCGCCAATCGAGGATCCCGTGATAAGCCACAGTTCAAGGTAGGGGAAGATGGGTATGCCCTGCCACCTGAGGGCCGGTGAGAGGCACTTTGTGAAATTCCGTGGTGCAGTCGCGAGCCCGAAGGGGAGCACTCTGTATTGGTAGTATTCCCCCTGCACCCTGAAGCGCAGGTATTGCCTGTGCTGGGGGTGGACTAGGATGCGGGCGTAAGAGTCCTTGAGATCCAAGGAGCATAGCCAATCGCCCTGCTAAGGAAGGGCAGCAGCACGCCAAGCAATAACATTTTGAACTTCTCACGCACCAGAAATTTGTTTAGGTTCCAGAGATCAAGGATGGGGCATAGGCCCCATCTTTTTCGGAGCAAGAAAGTAGCGGGAATAGAACTCATGGCCTCGAAGGTGCAGTGGTACCTTCTCGACCGCCCGTTGGGCGAGAAGGTTGGACAGTTCCTGCTGCAAGAAGGTCTGGTGCGAAAGGAGTCGAGTAGGTTCCGCTGGAGAGAAGGGAAGAGGGCGCCTGTCCAGGCGGAGACGGTATCCGTCTCGGACCACCCAAAGGACCCAGTTGTCTGACGTGATCGACGCCCCCTGTGGGGTGAACAGGGACAGGCATCCCCCCACCGGCGGAAGTGCTGCCGGAAGGCGAGAGGCTATGCCGTCGGCATCAAAAACCCTGCACGGGCTGGGTGGCGTCAGTGGCTGGGCTTTAGGTCCTTTCAGTTTGCGGTGGCCATGTGCATCTCCCTTCCCCTGAATGCCGGGAGCCAGAACAGGAGTGGATGGGAAGGGTGGGTAACCCCGGTAGGGGAGTCCCTTCCTTTGGAAAACGGCTTCTTTGTTTGTTGCTTCTTCCTAGAGAGGGAGGAGGTCTTATGCGAGAGACGAGTTTGAGTCACAAACTCTGTTTCTATCTCAGCGTTCTTATCTGCCATAGGTTTACCAAACAGTTGCTCGCTGAGGCAGGGGACATCTAGGAGCTTCTCCTGGACCCACTGCTCCAGGTCTGAGGGCTGGAGCCACAGCTGGCGTTGTGCCCCGATGCCGGCTGCTGCCACTCGGGCGGAGGACTCAAACCCATCATATGCAGCACAGGAGAGGTATTTCGAATGCTCTGCGACAGATCTCAGGAGGGTTTGGAACCTGAGAATGGGTTCACCCCCGAGGCCTGCGGAGAACCCGCCGAGCTCCTTGGTGAGGTCATGCAGAAACATATGTAATTGCTCCCCGCGGGCTCTGTCGGTGCTGATGTCACTCATAAGTGAGGACTCACTTCCTGCTTGTTCCTAGAGAATGTTATTTGTGTGTTATGTTAACATGTAATGCTTGCTAAGATAAAAGGAGATAAGGAGACATAAAAGAGAATCTAAAACCAGAAGAGCAGCTGCTGTGTGAGAGGAGGGGAACCAGGAAGAAGAACCTCAGGGGTTGCAGGGAATAAAGAGCATAACTTTCTTTTCTAGAATCCAACAATTAGAGTGAGCGTCAGGCTCATTGCCCCTTCTGCTTGCCCCAAGCGGTGGTGCATGTCTCAGATGCTGGATCTTGGCATTTTCTAGCACTGTCTCCCCTGCTACCCACCTCCTGCCGTCTCCTTCCTGCTGAGCAGACAGCGCTGCAGCCATTCTTCTGCCCTTTCCCACAGCACTGGCTCTCTCCTTGTATCAACCACTGCAAGAAAGACCTAACTCAAACGCCTCTTCTCCCCAGTCCCCACCAGCAGAAACATTCTGACCAGTGCCCAGAGGAGCTGAAACTCCTCCTTTTCCCTCACCTAGGAACATGCTGTCCAATCAGAGCTAGAGAAATGGAGCCTCCTGCTCTTCTTCCGCCCCAAGGACCATTTCTGACCAATCAACGCTAAAGAGGTAGAACCAGGAAGAAAACACATCCCATGCTCTCAGTGTGAAAGTCCGCCCTTCCCTTTGTGATGTCATCAGTCTGTGCCTAGCAACATTCTTTTTTTCCTTTCTTTCATTTGCAGATCAACCATAAACCTCCAGCCTCAGATCTCAGTTTCTGCCTTTCTCACAGCCCCCCTCAGTACTGCAAGAGAGAAACCCTCAGCTCCTCACTCACAGCCAGATAAAAAACTCCCAATTCATTTCTAATCCTGCAACGTCCAAAAGCAAAGAGGAAAATGCCTGCAGGAGCTTCTGCTCAGGTAAGAGATTGCTCTCCAGCTTCCTGCCCTCTATCCAAACACTGCTGCAGCTTTCTAACCGGACACTGAAGAGTCAAGACCCTGAGGTGACCTGGGGGTGAGGAAAGACACTGTGAGACCCATCTAAAGGGAGGAGGAGAGATCAGAGTCACACAAATGGAGCCTGTATGTAACTGGTTTCCAGTTGCTCTAACTCTTTTCTAGGACTGCGTATTATGTGAGGGATTTTAGATTTAGCTCACCCTTGTTTGAATAGTTGCTCAAGGTGAAATACATTCCGGTGCAGTTGGTATTTCTCTATCCTCAGAGAATTTACTGTCCACTTTTGTATGTAAGGTAATGAGGGTTAAGTGACTCGCTCAAGATCATAAGGATTAGCAGTGGAATTTGAACTGTGGCTGCTTGGTTCAAGCCACTGCTCTAAGTATTAGGCTGCGCCTCCACTCCCCTTTGAATTATATCCCCTTAAAAGCTCTTCCCTCTTCCATGCTGAGCATCAGCACTGGGGGATTTCCTGACATATAGCCCTGCTTTGGGTCTGTGTGTTATGAAGGTCATTTTCCAAGACCTTTCCATACGTACACCTGCTTCTGTGCACTGAAAAGAGCTTTGAAAATGTATGCGCTGCACATATAGCAGAGGGAGGAGTGGCCTAGTGGTTGGGGCAAGTTGCCTCGTGCCGGAGGTTCGAATCCTGCTGGAGGATAGCAACCTCGGGCTGGAGAGACTGGGGTTTCTAGTACCACAAGTGCTCCTTGTGGCCTTGGGCAAGCCACTTAACCCTTCGTTGCCTCAGGTAGAAAACAGAGATTGTGAGCCCTTCGGGGACAAGGGAAATACATACTGTATCTGAACGTAAACAGCTTTAACCTGGTGAAAAACAGTATATAAGCACTGCTAAATAAATCAAATATAGTTAAAACACGTAAGGGGCATGTTTACTAAGCTACAGTAAGTGTTTGCACCTACTGCCTGGTTAATACAAAATTGCTGACATGGTAAGGTGACATGCATTCACACTTACTGCATGGGCTGGTGTTCCATCCCTCGGCAAATAGCATGGAAGCACCTGCACTGCCTGCCAAGGCAGGGAAAGCGGACTCATAGAAACATCACTGTGAAGGGACAAGCGGCTATAGCCACGATCTTTCCCCCTTCCTGAAAAAAACAGTCCCAGCTCATGATCCAGACCTCCCTGCCAATCACCCTCCCCCACTGATCCAATCCCCACATTACACCCCCCCCCCGATCAAGTCTCCACCAATCAACCCTCCCCCTTCAGCACCACCCTTCCCCTAGACAGCATTCCCCAAAATGGCCTCCTCCACCCTCCACACATGCATCCTCCAGCCTTGCTCTCACCCACCATACCCCCTGGGTCTTACCCAAGGGCTTCCTGGAGGTAAATGTGGAAGGGGCAGTCCCCCTCCGCTCCTGCCCAGGCTCCGACAGCTCTCCGAATGGCACTGGTCTCACACTACTGCAAGACTGGCATTATTTTGAGAGCTGCTGGAGGCTCCATTTGAACCACCAGGGGCCCCCACGTAAAACCTGAGGGGTTGGAGAAGCAGGGGGAGGACCAGGGTGTTGCCTGAGGCAAGGAGGGGTCTTGGTAGAAGGAGGCCATTTTGAGGAATGTTATCTGGGGAGATGGTGGTGCTGAAGGGGGGACGACTGGAGGGGAGTGGATCAGTGGGGGGTGCTTCACCAGCAGAGGGGAGAATGGGGCCACGTGACATGGGCTCTGATGTGCTTATGGCAGCAGCTGCACTACTGGAAAAATAACCCTTCTCTACATGACAAACAGGCTGTAGGCATGGAAAAAGCTTCATGAAATTACCTCCCTACTGAGGAGTCATTTCTAGGGCCAGGGTAAGGGTGAAAAGTGCACTTAATCACTTACTTTTGTATTTCCAATATATGCATGTAATTTTTCAAGTAAAAAGTGCACACACGAACTGCAGATACAAATCTATGCATGTGAAAAGTACCTTTGGACTTCACCTATACATGCAATGTTTGAGAATGCCCCTATATGACAGAAAACTCTCCCCCTGCCCACTGAGCCCCAGCACTGAGAAATCTCCTGATGGATGTGATGCAGAAGGTGCTGAGTTTATTTCTGGTTTGCTTTTCAGATGCGGGTGACGTTTGAGGACATCGCTGTCTCTTTCTCCCAGGAGGAGTGGGAGTATTTAGATGAAGGGCAGAAGGAACTTTACAGGGAGGTGATGAAGGAGAATTATGAGACTCTAATCTCCCTGGGTAAGGATTATAGTTGCATTTTTGGGAGACATGGTGTCTGATTTATTCAAAGTATCCTGAAGCATTTTTCTATGTACCTCCTTCACTTTAGAAACTTCCAAATATAATCAGGATCTGCCTCAGTCCTGTTCTCTGACTTAAGAAGGCAGCAAGAGGGTCAAGACTTAGGGACCATGGTCTAATATTTAAAACACGTTTCTCCAGATTACAGTACCTGCTACCCTTATAAATGCCACTAAGACAAATATTCAGCAGCTCTGTCCTGATAGTGCCAGAGCAATTATTTATTTATTTAACGTTTCTTATATACCGCCTTTCATGAAATCAAGGTGGTTTACATTGAACAAACTGGAATTACATTGAACAGGGCATTATAACTTGGAGATAACTATTTTACAGGGAATATGGAGCAATGGAGAGTTAAATGGCTTGCCCAAGACCACAAGAAGCACCTGTGGGACTAGAAACCCCAGTCCTTCTGGCCCAAGGTTGCTGTCCTCTAGTGGGATTTATAGTGGCAATATAGGGATGGAGTCGGCGTACAGATATGATTTATCCAGAGTGGCATTTTTCATATCTATCTGGATAACTTAGGACAGTTGTAAAGTTATCGTGAGTGCTATCTGGATAGCTTATCTGAACAGGGCCCAAAATCGCCATCATCTGGATACTCAGCAGCATCAGCTATCCCGACAGTGCCATGGAGTAACTGGACGTTACCTACGGTGGTAAGCTTTCCAAAAATAAAATATTGAATGCTGTGGGTTCAGTATCGACTGGCTTAAGACTGTCCTCTGTATCCCACAGGCTTCATTCTCTTTAAATTAGAGACAGATCCTTACTCCAGTTCTTGGAGCAGGACTAAAAACCAGGAGCTAAAAATCAAGTGCTCCAGAGCTGACTGCCTAGATCACAAGGAAACAGCCTTTGAGTCTCATTATAATTGTGGCGCTGGATTCACTGACCTGTCTGGCATCATGGGCTGTTCTTAAAGCTGCAGAGTTGTCTCCAGGATCACCATGTGATAAGAGCAATTCAGCAGCGTGCTGTTCTACATTTAAGTTAATAGACACTAACTCCCTTTAAAACTAGGGCTGTGAATGGGAAAATGTTTGGTTCAATCTCTGTTCAATCACCATTTTGTTGGTTTTCAGATTCTGAAATATTCAGATCTGTCTGTTCATTCAGGTATATTCTAGTGAATGAGCAAGCAATTGTACCCTGCCTTCTAATAGTGTGGGCAAAGTGGCACAAACCGTGAAATGAAGTTCCCAAGAAATTGGGAGAGGGGCAAAGCGGCACCAACATTGCCAGGAACATCCCAAAACATAAGGAGAGAGGCAAAGCACGGGGACAGTGGGAAAGTAGCAGCAGCATTAGCATAGAGACCCCATGGCACAAGAAGAGGAGTAAAACACCACCACTGTTGGCAGGAAGACCCTTTAGCACCTGGAGAGGGGCAACACAGTACTAACATTGACTTGGAGGCCTGAAGATGTCGGGAGATGTTTGACGGACTCACTCTTCCTCAAGGGTGGAATCTTGGCAAACCAGCATTTAAAAAATACTGCTGTTTTGGTGAATTAGGAAATTCATTTGAAAGACTTTTATTCTAATGAATTGTAAGGTTTCTTGGGTGGTAGAAGGCAAGATCTGTGAAAATTAACTCATACATTTATTGCCATTGCAGCCTATGGAGTTTTAATGTTCTTTGATAGCTTAGTGCTCTCCTGCTGCCCAGGTGTGAAGGAATTTTTTTAATGATGCCCTCTGACAGAAAGGTCTGTTGAATTTTTCTAAGGTTTGAAACTTTTTTAAAACTTTCTAAGCAGCTTGTAACCTCTTGAAACTTTTTTAAAAAGTCTGATTTTTTTTCCTTCTCCTTGGTAGATAATCTTCACCTTGCAGGTAAGCAAGAGGGTAGCCACTCCAATAAGGGGTTACACTCACTTTGTAAATAATTTATGCTATAAGAACATACAACCTTCTTTTAAACCTAGCTATTCTAACAGCTTTTGCTACATCCTCCAACAACGAATTCCAGAGTTTGATTACAGGTTGAGTGAAAAAAAGTTTCTCCTATTAGTCTCAAATGTGCTACATTGTAGCTTCTTTGTGTGTCCCCTAGTCTTTCTGTTTTTTGAATGAGTAGACAACCAATCTATGTTTGCCCGTTCCACTCCATTCATTATTTTATAGACCTCTATCATGTTGTTGTTGTTGTTGTTAAGTGCCGTATAGTCGGAGTCGACTCATGGCGACCCTCTAGATAGCTATCCTAAATTGGGTTCGGTCTTCAGTCAGGCGGCTCATTGTTGACAGACTGGTACCCGTAGCTGCTGTTATTGTATCGATCCATCTCATTGCTGGCCTTCCTCTTTTGCGTTGCCCTTCTATCTTGCCAAGCATAATGTCTTTCTCTAATGATTTCTCTCTTCACATGATGTGTCCAAAGTATGAAAGTCGAAGTCTTGTCATCTGAGCTTCTAAAGAAATCTTAGGTTTGATCTCCTCTAGTACCGACTGGTTTGTTCTTCGGGCAGTCCATGGTATACACAGTATTCGCCGCCAACACCATAATTCAAAAGCATCAATTTTCTTCCTATCTGTCTTTTTCACTGTCCAGCTTTCACATCCATATGATGTTATTGAAAATACCATAAGAAAAGCAAAAACCTTCAAAAATGTGATGACCCAAAGTCACAACAATGATACAAAAGTCAAAACATGGAGAGCCAGAAAATCAGCAATCATTTTTGGGCTCTTCTACTTGTGTGACCCCTTATGTGGTGTATATCATCACCTGCCCTTGTAATCTATCTTATGTTGGGAGGACTATCCGCCCGGTCCGGGTTCGATTAGGTGAACACGCCTCTCGACTTGCCAATAAGGTTCTTTCAGCCCCCATTGTGGATCACTGTGTTCAATGTCATCATTCCTTCACGGATCTTCGTTGGAGGGTAATTGATTCGGTGCCTATGGACCCTCGTGGAGGGGATCGTGAACAACAGTTGCAGCGCCGAGAACAACGTTGGATTTTTCAACTTAACACGGTGTCCCCCCTGGGTTTAAATTTGGAATGTGATTGGTGGAGTTTGTTATAGCTATTCTGGACTATTACTCGTGGTCTTCCCCTGCTGACGTCCAACTTGACGCAGGGATGACGTTTGTGTCGGCAGCCATTTAAACTCTATTTGGGTATTTAAATAGCCGGAGGTTTTCAGCATTTTTCAGGGCGTGCACATTTTGGAAATCAGCTTGATACAGAGCCTTCCTGGCTCGAAACATGCATGTCGCTGTTAGGATTTATTGATAGTTGATCCAAGTAGGTTAAAGTTGTTCACAATTTCAATTTCTTCTCCTTCAGCGATGAACCTGTTGATTATGCCAGTTGTCATGATCTTTGTCTTCTTTACATTAAGGTGCAGGCCCATTTTGAGACTATGGGGGATGTTTACTAAATCGCGTTAGTGCAGTTCGCGTTAGTATTCGCGTTAATAAGACAAACCCCCAAATAAGGAGATGGGCGGGACAGCAGAAGATCTAACGCGCGGTACAGAACTAATGAGCGATACGTGGCGCGTTAGAGGAGTCACCGCGCGTTAAGCATAAGAAGCCTCGTAGACATACTTGATCCATACAGAGCTGTAGCACAATGGTTACTGCAGTGACTGCTGATACGGGCAGCATGGGTTCGAGTCCCCAGGGTGCCAGATGCAGAAGGCTGGCTGATGTAGTAACCTGTACATGATACAGTGAGGGAGGGGGTATTTATTTGTTTCCTTTTGGAGGGGTGCAAGCAAACACACCCACACATCAGATAGTGAGTGAGGGGGCAGGTATATGTCAATTTACCTTTAGGGGCGCAAGCAAACACACCCACACATTATCTAGTGAGTGAGGGGGCATGTATATGTTGCGTCTGTGTTGTAGGGGTGCAAGCAAACACACCCACACATTATCCAGTGAGTGAGGGGGCATGTCTATGTTCCCCTTCCCTTTAGGGTGCAAGTAAATACACCCACACGTTATATAGTGAGTGAGGGGGCATGTATATGTTGCTGATTTTCGGTAGGGGCGCTAGCAAACACACCCACACATCATATAGTGAGTGAGGGGCCCTATATTATTTTTCATGTATGTGCTGCAAGGTTGCTAGCAAACACACCCACACAGTGGTGTCCACAAAGTTGCTGCAGAAGGCACTCCATAACGCACAACATAGGCCACACTATAAAGTGGAGTGTCCACAGAGGCACATCAAAATGTCCCCCATAGAGCAGTCCATAAGGGAACATAAAGGGAGCCAGATAAGGTGACACATGGCGCACCCTATGACGCTCATTACGGTAATATCACGCTTGAGAGGCTGTCGCTGGTAGTAGTCCTGCGTATGTAAAAGATATAATGCGGCAGACACCCCTATAAAAGGAGTCCATTGTGGGTCTGAACCCATGACTACTGGCGCCACAGACAATGAGTGACCCACTGGCCTGCAGCCCCATAGCTGGTAACCACCCCCTGGCTGTCCACTGAAGGGCGGCAGGACACCACACAACTGTCCGCTGTTGTGTCCTGGATCCGTACCAATGCAGGGATTCCCATGGTGCACCCCACATGCAGACCACCAGTCCACAGATGAACCCAAGAAGGGGTACGTACCCACATAGCTCCCTGGTATGGTACGGTGCAATGACTGTGTGTGTCACTGCAGATAGTAGTAACAGACAGTATCCCAACAGGGTGCCCCAGAAGAAGCTAGAAAATGTGTCAGTGAAGGCAGACTGATCATTAGCACAAGGGGTAAGAAACTGCCTGGTGGTGCAGGGTCTGTGAGTGCAATCCCCCCTGTGTGCCCAAAGACCAAGGCTGCCTGCAGCAGTACCCTCCGCAAACAGTAGTCACACATATGTTGAACCAGTCAGCCCCCTGTCAAAACCATTGAGACCCCATTTTTTGGTCGGACACAAAGAACATGAGAGGGAGGAAAATATGCCCACCACCCCTTGTTGGGAGTGTCCGTTTAATCCCGAGAGGTGCAGCACCCAAAGCTAGAAAACACTGTGAATCTGCAGCCAGAACCGGGTGTGTGAAATGTACAAAGGTTACGATATACACAAAGCATGGAATAAAGGAAAGACAACATCAAACTGTACCAGAATCAATGCAGGGGACAACCCAAATGGCTTGGCATTGGAATGCAGCATCAGACAGCACCAGGACATGCTTTGTGTGCCACAACTATGGGCCCTGTACCAAGTGGATGTGTCCCTGCAAGGTTGGCGTAACTGTGGATGGGTGTGTGTCATGACACCTACACTAGATCAGTAATATCATAGGTAGTCTGGTTTGTATGTCCAACAAGTTGTGCTGGCAAACACCCACCCACAGGGATGTAACCTGAAGGTGTCACACAGGGTAACCCCATGAAAACCACACCAGAGAACAAAGGCTAATGTTCACTGTCTGCCACAGCACCCTATAGGGCTTCTCACAAAGCACCACATAGGGCATGTTACTGGGCCCATGAGGAGTCATTGTGCGGAGTCTGCAGTGTGAGGGCGTTGCTGTTGTTAGCACCAATGTAAAGCAAGATAAGAATACGCCCCTCAAGGAGCTCACAATGCCCCACTGTGTGTGAAAACCCATGACCTAGGGCCCCACCCCCAAGCATGGAAGCAACTCTATGCTCATATTGCCAGTGCACATAACAAAGTCACAATAATGAGGTGGCCAGCCCCTGGAGCTAAACTGACAGATGACCCAAGCACCCGAACCTAACTCACAGAAGTTGCACCATGTACATACAAGGGCTGCCTGACAAAGAAACAAAGCAATGTCTCAGCAAACAAGGGCATATGGCAAACACAATCAAGACCAAGGTCATGATCATTACCAAATATAGAAGGCCCAATAACATCACAGACCGCTTTGCAACATGGAATGTCACTGGCAAAAGCTAATCCAAGAACAAACATACCATGGTTATTGTGCGCAAGAAAATGAAGATGCCCGTAACACCTGAAACCAAACACCCTGCCTGTGCACCGAGGGGCGCCATGTTGTCACCCAAGGTGCCTGCTGGGGTGCTAAGGATATGGGAGTATGCAACAGTACCCATGGCGCACTGCAGATGCCCAGCAGCAGTCCAGAGATGACCATAGGAGGGGGTAGGCGCCCCCACAGCGCCTGGGCCGGAAGGGAGAGGGGAATATGTGCGCCACTGCCATAGAGCACCGAACGACAGTAGGACAACAGTGTGGCCAAGAACAAGCAGAAAAGGTGTACCAGTACAGTGTGAAGACATGTGTCCAAAGGATGGAAGGCGAGGGCCACCTGAAAGGTACACCAGTGGCCTGAATGGGAATGTTACTGTCAGCCAAATGCACACAGAGCCCCAATAGCGGATCCAGACACTGATGGACGGCGGACATCACGACGTGTGCATGGGTAGCTGTGAGAGGAACATGTCCACAGTGCAGTGTGTCCTGCGGAAACACAATGTTGATGTACATTGCATCACCATAAAAACTGTGACCCATCTGAGGAACATATATGACACCTGTGCACAATGTACAGTTGCCCACCAGCGGAAGGTAACAAATGGATGAGGGAACCCAATTGGAGAGGGGGCTAAACACATCCCTACAACACACATAGGCAGGGTGGCGCATAAGGACATGTGGACAGGTCACTACTAATCAGGAACATACACAGTGAGATAATGTATGCATGCACGAAGCCCAGATGTTCTGCCCCCCAACACTGAACGTCAAATGGAGACACACAACACATCACATGCATGAGTGGCACATATCTGTCAAATGACCCATTGCCAGTGGCTGATCAACCTAGCAACCCGATTATACACTGACCTGTGCAAGAGTACACACACAGCTGCACAAGATGTGTGCAAGATACAACATGCAGGCACCCAAGATGTGAACAGGTAAAGGCCACCTCTGTGACCTATGGAAGCGAAGGGTGAAGGAGCAGTGGTCCAAATACATGTGCAGCACCATAGGAGCAGTGGAGAGAAAACAACATATATGTGAGCAGACATGACGACTGCCATGCAATCCCCACTACCCTGCAACTCACCCGAGCCAACAAGAAGGCTGCATATATGAACACACACCCCCCACATGCAGCACAGCCTCCTGCAGCAGTATAAGGCAATCCGGGTGGGCCTGGAACACAGAAGCTCATCCTGTGGAGCCAAGAACAGGACAGAGATATGGAGGCATCAGATGACAGTGCTGCACAATCCTCACACCACCTAACACATGGCTAACCCAGAGACACATCCCCAGCACACCCATAACTTACAGGTAAAGATCTCCTCGATTAGATGCTGCCTGGCTGCCATCCCCGCACGTGTGTCACCATGGCCAGGTGCAGGAGGGCACATAGGATCCGGGCCGAGATCCTCATTAATGTCGACAGGAACATTGTGCCTGAGAGCAATGTTGTGGAGGATGCAACAGGCTATGATGATCCTTGCCACAGTCAGCGGTTCATACTGTAAGGCCCCGCCAGTCCTATCCAGACACCTGAAGCAACTTTTGAGGACGCCAAAGGTGCGCTCAATCACTGAGCGACTGGAGGCATGGGCCTCATTGTACCGTAGCTCTGCACCTGTCCGTGGGAGACGCACAGGGGTGAGCAGCCAGGTGCGACACCCATATCCTGCATCACCTGCAGAAAACAATGGTGCAAATTCACATGCATGCTGAGCCAATATTGGAATGACAGACCTAAAAAATCAGAACTGGACAGCCGAGAGGCCGTGCACACACATATGAGGCAAATGAAGTGCACACAGTGGTAGCGCAGCAGAGGCTGTCGAGGCCAGGGGCAAATGAACATGACATGCTGATAGTGGCAGTGCACACCCATGTAACCGTGACACATGACATGTGCAAGATGTGGTTCACCAAAAGCAGCCGCGGGAGCTGTGAGGCAATGTGCTGGACATTGTCAAATAGCAACCGGGGGTGCAGGGAGACACAGGTGTGCAAGTAGGTGGCTGCCCCGACCTGTCGCATACACAGCACCAGCCACAGGGATACATTGCGTGGGTGGTATGGGGGAAGCAAACGGCGGTGGTGAAAGGGGACACCGAAGACGTTGCCCAGACATGCAGCAGACACGTGTGATAGTTAAATGGGCACCAGCACATCCCCTGGGGAGCCCACAGCATGTCCAGAAAGATTAGGCCGCGCACACAGAATGAGGCCCAAGAGGGTGGGTCTAGGCCCCCCCCCCCCCCCACCAGGCTGCCTCACCAACATCCATGCCAAAGACGGGCTAGCCAAGTGACTGACGCAACTGTGAGACATGGGTATAACTGCCAGTGCAGTATGCCCGTGGACGGATGTGGAGGCCATGGCTAGGATGCATGTGTAGCTCACAGGCATGGGGGGGACACAGCATATGCAGCCCTGTCGCACATGAACACAGTTCACCTGGAAAAAGAGGGCAAGGGCATTGAGAAACAGACACCACACTGGCCTGCTGGGACACACATGTGCGAGCAAACCAACACACATCTTAGACAGAGAGGTGGTTGTGACAAAACATATGTCTAGGACCAGGACACTAGTGACATGGCATGAGGTTGTGAGGCACACCCAACAGTGCACTCCCAGAAATACCGCTGCAATGACAGTCAACCAGTGGAGAATGGTGACAATGCAGCAGATACACCCACCTACAGTGGGCGCATGTCAAATACGCGGAATACCCACCCAGCAGGATGTAGTCACCAAACTGACCGGCCTGAAACTGTCCAAACACTGCCGAGTTCTGCAGGATATAGGAGTCATGGGCGGACCCTGGAAACCGTGGAACCACATTCAGGATACGCATACCTGCATCACAGACAACCTGCACATTGAGGGAATGGAAGTGTTTGCGGTTGCGGTACACAACCTCCCTGTCGCGTGGCGGGACGAGGGCAACATGTGTGCAATCTATAGCGCCCATCACGTGTGGGATCCCAGCAATCCTATGGAATGCCTGTGCCAGGGCCGCCCACTGTTGCCTACCGTTGGGAATTGCTATGTAATTCCCAACCCGGCTGACCATGGCACGCAGTACCTGGTGGAGACAGCGGGAGAAGGTGGGCCTACTCATGCCACCCACTGCTGCCACTGAGGATTGGAAACAGCCGGAGGCAAAGAAATGTAGGGCAGCCAGGAGCTTGGTCATACCCGGTATAGCATGTGACCGGGCAGTCAGGGGCTCAAGGTCAGGTCTGAGATCCTGATAGAGCTCCCTAATGGCCCCTGTGTCCAGCCGGTAGAGGGAGAATACCTGGCCCTCACGCAGGTCCTGGAGCAAGACCCTGGGCCTGTAGAGACGCCGCAGGCGTTGTTGTACCTCAGCACGCCTATGGCGCCGTTGGTCAACCACACCCTCCTGTGCAGGCCCCACAGCTGCAGGCCTGAGTTGCAGTGGCAGTGCACCTATGCCCAGGGCACCAGCCCCAGGAACAACATCTCCCTCCTCCTGGTAGAGCAGGTCTGCCAGCTCAACCAATGCAACGACTGCACCACCTGAATGCGCAGTTTGAGCCATGATAGACACAGTTAGGAGGGTAGCAGGGCTAGAAATAGTGGTGTGGGTGGGGATGGACACCACAGGATTGCCACTCACCTGGGGAAACAGAATGTTCTGGACTGCAGTAATCAGATGATGTACCTTCATGAAAGTGCTTCGCGCGCTGCTCTGCGCGTTCATATAATGCAGCTGGGGACAATCATCATAGTATCTCACTTATGCAGGTGAGTCCGAGCGATGTCGCAGGGTGTATATCAACTGCGTATCACACCGTAAGCCACACCCAGACGCCAATGCAGGAGTGACATAAAATACATGTGCCCATGAGCAGGCGATGGAACACGCGTTACGCCGCGCGTCACAGCACGTGCAACGTCAGAGTGCGGTCGCGTATGTTTCACGTAGCGCTGTTTCAGCCTACTCTACCATTATGGCGGAGATAAACATAACCCTACCAAGGGAGGGTACATGTGCAGCAGCATTACTCTGAACTAAACTGCTCTAGAAGGGATGTGTAGGAGTGATCCGTGACCTGTCCAGTAGTGCGTACACGCACACATATGATGTAACTTCCGGCGTGGAGCAAGGCGCAGAGCAATGTGCGCCGGAACGTGCCGCACAGCACACGTGGCTCAGCGGGTACCCCACACCCCCCGAGCCACACCCCATGATAACCTATATATAGGTTTGGCAATGTATGGCTAACCCCCTTGCCAAAACATACTGAACAGTATGGATAATCCCCAAGCACAGGACCAGGGACATCCCCAGGAACAGTGCACACAGCCAGCTTCACCAGCCACATCTCAACAGGAGGTCGTTGCAGGACCATCTGGGAATCATCACGCTCCAGGTAGGCATAGAGGTGGCAGGCCAGGCCAGGCCAGGGTCCCTGTCCCAGATGACACACGTCGTCGAGCCGTACGCTTCAGCCAGCAGGAGAATGACCTACTGCTGGCCAATGTACTTGAGCGCTACGACCTCCTTTTTGGGCAGCAGAGTACCACACTCACCATTGCCATGCGTTCAAGGGCGTGGTCAGAGGTCCAGGCAGCGGTTGCAGCAGCCGGGGGACCGCACCGGGATGCGGAAAATCTCAGAAAGAGATACTGCGATATCAAACGCCATGTAAGGTCCGAGCTGGTATGTGAGCGGCGAGGGGCCCAAGGCACTGGAAGGGGACCAGCATATGTCCCAAACCTTAGCGAGCTGGAGAGACGCCTGGCTGATCGGCTCGGGACAATGTATGTGCACGGACTCCCTGCAGCATTGGACACGGCCCACCCACAAGCAGGTAAGGGGTAATGCAGACCAAAGTGGGAATGTAGCACGGTCACATGGTATGAGAGTAGAAAGTGGGGGGGGCAGTAAGTGGCTGTCCTGCACAAGGGTGACAAATGAGACACAGTGTGACCAGCCATACAGGAGGCACGATGGGTGGTGGGGGGTGGCAATATGCATTGCATGTGATACTGATAACAAAAAAACTCACTCTAACACAACAATGTTTGTTTCTTTATCAAAACAAACGTGTGACTTTCCTGTGAGTGCCACTATGGGACAGAGGTGGCAAGGTCTCAGCTCTCTCGGGCAAAGGCATCAATAATCAGAACATAAGTCCAGCTTTTCCTGCCAAACATACGCCCATTCACATCAAGGACCCATTGCCTCCTCCACCATATGCACATTCAAACACAAAGTGTTTAAATGTGCATATGGTGGAGGAGGCAATGGGTCCTTGATGTGAATGGGCGTATGTTTGGCAGGAAAAGCTGGACGTATGTTCTGATTATTGATGCCTTTGCCCAAGAGAGCTGAGACCTTGCCATCTCTGTCCCATAGTGGCACTCACAGGAAAGTCACACGTTTGTTTTGATAAAGAAACAAACATTGTTGTGTTAGAGTGAGTTATTTTGTTTATGGCTTACTACACTCTAGAAACCTGACCGTGGAGTGTTTGAATGTGATACTGTGCATGGGTGTACGGCCCACAATGGCAGCAGAGGTTGACAGCATGTTGCATGCCACACATGGCTGGCCTGGCAGGACCACTAGGGCCACACGTGTAAGGGGATGGCCTACGCGACAACACACGTCCCCCTCTTTGGACATGCTGAGTGTGGCCAGGTTGAGAGTGATGATGGCCTTGTCTGGGGTGTGCGTCAGCACCCAGAGGTGGGGGGGGCCCCGGGGGGCGGACCGCAGGGGGCACCTGCATGGGGAGTGCACAAACCTAGTGGGGTGCCACTACAGCATGGCTCAGACACACGTGGATCGGTAACCCACGGATGCCTTAGGGGGTATGTGATGGGGTGGGCAGACAGCAAGGAGCACCCTCTGACGTATGTATCCCTGTGGCACCCAGGTGATCCCCGCGCCATCGACCCGGAGGAGGAGCCACACGCTGGGGCAGACATGGGCCCACCAAGCCCCATTGACATTGGTGCAGGGTCCAGCAATGTGGGTGTGGAGAGAGAGGATGCACCCCTTGGGGATGGGGAAATGGACGTCCCCGACATAGCAGATGTTGGCGCACCAAGCAACGCAGAGGACACTGGGGACGTGCCTGTGGATGTGCGGGGGCAACAGAGAAATGATGCACTGGCCGCTGTGGTGGATGTGATCGCACAGATGCAGGCCCACTCTGAATCAGCCCACAGAGATGCTGAGGGTGAGTGTCCTATCCTGCTATGGTAGATATGGACCCGAGCAGGTGTTGCTGTTTCCCACATCTCACATTGTACTATCTCCTCCCCCCACAGGTATACGGCATGCCTTGCGCACGGTGGCCCGGACACAACGGCGCCAATTGCGAATGCAGAGGCGCCACCAGCGAACCATGACGGCCCTCCTGGCACGTGCAGACCGCATGGCCGTGGCATGTGAGGGAATGGTTGCCGCACTGGAACGTATAGCAGCAGGGAGGGGGGCAGGAAGCCCTCCTGTACAGCAGCCCCAGGAGCCTCCACCGCGTGCAGCAGCAACAGCAGCAGGGGGGCGGCAAACGCCAAGGGGTGGGCGGGGACGTACAAGGGGTGGCAGGGGGAGGTCGAAATAAAGGGCCACACAGCTGGCCAATGATGGTGACATGTGCCTCCTGTCTCATGTCTTGCATGACAAGCACAACCCCATCCCACCCCACCCCCAGCCCCATGTGAGGGTTACGTTGCGAACCCCTAGATGTCATTCACCACTGTCCCCAAACCCTACAGCCATGGCCACCATGGGTATGCTGCCAATCACAGAGGCTGCAATGCTGGTCAATCAATGCCATGTCGTGGTGGCGTGCAATGTGCCATGGGTGCCCAGGGACCCCATGGGCCAATACTCTGTTGGGTCCTCAGCCACCATCGGTCTCTGTGACGGTGTGTGTGTGCACTGTATGTCCTGCATGGGGAGCCACATGTGCCGCTCACAGCGTGCTCATCAAGCACAGTATGTACACTGTACATGTGACGTACTCAGGGTTACATGCTCCCGCAGACATCCAACTAGTCACACACGTCACACATTACCACTGTGGCCCCCTGAGCACAGCCATGCATCTGTCACTGCCCTAGGATCACCCCCCCTGTAATGGCTACCCGTCCCCTGTGCACCAGTGGCCCCCATCTACACCTACACCCAGTGGGCCCCCATCATGGCACATCCTACTAACACAGTGTCCCCCAGGAGCTACATCCAGCAACTGTCATCGGTTGCAGCATCCGAACCGCGCCCCTCACCAGCCACTGTCACGCAACACTGTGCCACCTTTTGAGCATATTCTTGTTCAGTTGCAATTGGTCCAGCCACTTTCTTCTGGTTCCGTCATATTTTCTGCTAACTCTCCATCGTCTGCTGTCCATTTGTCCTTTCCTCTCTCCTCTACTTTGTTTTCCATTCTCTCTCTCTCTACATCTGCTTTAACATACTAATCTTTCTCCCTTTGCTCTTTCCTCATTCCTATTTCATCCACACAAATTTTACACCTCCATCCTCAATCCCCAATTACTCTCCCAATACCTGGCCAATTGTAGATTTTCATCCCTCCTACAAAATATATTTTTCCCCTCTCCATTATACTCTCCCAGCCCCATCCCATTCTAATCCTCCCCCTACATCAGCTCCCTTCTAGTTCCTGTCTCACCCAGCATCCATTCCCTTCTAGCCCCTGCATCAGCCCATTTCCAGTCCTAGCTCCCCCATCCATTTCCAGTCCAAGTCCCTTCATCAGCTCATTGTCAATCCTAGCCCCCCCCCATCAGCCCATTTCTAGTCATTTCCTAGCCCCACCATCAGCCCCTGTCAAGGCATAGCTCCCCTCCACTCAGCCCATTTCCAGTCCTATCCTAGCTGTTCCATCAGCCCATTTCCAGTCCTAGCAACCCCCCAACCCATTACCAGTCCTAGCACCCCGTCAATCACCTCCCAGTCTTAGCCCCCATCACCCCATTTTCAGTTGAAGCCCCCCCTATAACCCATTACCAGTCCTAACCACATCAGCCCACCTCAGGTCCCAACCCCTCCCCATCAGCCCATTTTCTGTCCTAGCCCCCCTATAACCCATTATCAGTCCTACCCCCCCCATCAGCCCACTGCCAGTATTAACCCCCCCCCCCCAGCCCATTGCCTGTCCTAACCAACCTCCCTCCCCCCTCCCTCCCTCCCTCCCTCCCTCATTGCCAGTCGTAACCCCCCTCCCTCCCTCCCTCCCTCGCCCATTGCCAGTCTCAACCCCCCTCCCTCCCTAGCCCTTTGCCAGTCCTACCGGCCCCCCCCCCTCGGCTGATGGCAATTTAAAATCCAAATAAAGCTTGCCACTGCCGCGGTGGCGGCATGGAGTGTCCCGCGGGGCTCCCTCTGCCCAGCAGGACTCTCCCGGCGTGGCACAGCCCCTCTCTGCCGGCTTGCAGATACGCGAAGGGAGAGAGAGTCACCCTCGCGTCTCTGTTAAGCCCGCAGGTGCTGATGGGAAATCTCCCATCTGCCCCTGCGGGCTTAACAGATGCAAGGGAGACTCTCTCCCTTCGCGTATCTGCAAGCCGGCAGAGAGGGGCTGAGCCACGCCGGGAGAGTCCCGCCAGGCAGAGGGAGCCCCACGGGACACTCCATACCGCCGCGGCGGCAGCAGCGGCCATTGTTATTTTATTTCTACCAATTACGAAAGGGAAGAATGTTCTTTGCGCGGGGCCCCCCGAAACGCTGGGCCCTGTGCAAAACACATTCCTGCTCAATGGACGGGCCGGCCCTGGGTGCACCCTCTGTGTTTCCCCCCTAACCCCACCGGTACATATACACCTCAGCTGCCCTTCCCTTGCCACCACAGGCCACCAATATGGGACAAGGCTGGATAGGATACACATGCCATCCACTTCCCCCCGCCATATGTCCCATTGTCACTCTGTGCTGTCTGCCCCGCACCTACCAACACACATGCTGTTGCACATCAGTCAGGCACGCCACTCCCCACCCCTCTTGGTGGGCCACCCACACAGCAACGTAGCTGTGACATGTCTGTGGGGGGTGCCCACGCCACATACCTTACCTGTTCGACGTCCACCCTTGGCCCCAATAGTGCCCACTGCCACACCCATCACTCGCACACCACTGTCATCAGGCAATGAGGGACATCTGACCAACAGGTACATATGTTTCAACCAACATTTATAACTCTTTTTTTAAAACATATTTACATTATTTACATTGACACAGACACGTGACATCCGGCTGACATGGCCCATGCTGTCAGTTGATGGCCGGCATGGCCAACCACGCATGCCACTGCAAATTGCAGTGTCCGCTCCCATCCCTGTGGCCAATGTGGTGGACATTCAATGGCACGGTCCGTCACAGGGTGGGTGTGCCATGTGTCCCCACACATTACACACCCTGGGGACCCCTGTTGGATGGTGGCTGACCGTCTGCGGAACGGCCAGGGCGGTCATCCCGCTCCCGCAGATGGTCAGCCACCATGGACAGGGTCGCCAGCACCTGGCCCTGGATTAGGGTGAACTGCCTCTGGGCTTGTGCCTGGGCAGGCACAGCTGCAGCCAGGCGCAGGCCGCACATGCAGCCGCACAGACACACATCTCCCCGTGTCTGTGTGGCTGCATGGACAGCAGACCTGCCTGCGGCCATGTGTGGCAGGCACACGTCCAGAGGGCCTGCCGCGCCCTGATCATGGGGCAGGTGGCTGGTGCCCCCAGTGCCCTGTGGCAGAGCGTGCCATTGGGGACCTGCCCCCGCCCCACCCCCTCCGCTGTACATCCCCTCCCTCCCCCCTGCCTCCAACAACCTCCCCACAACCCCATCCCCCTCCCCCCCTGCCTCCCCCTCCCTCTCCCTGCCACCCACCTCCCCCCATTCCCCTTCCCCTCCACTCACATCCCCCCCCCCTCCTCATCCTGCTCCCTAGGCTCCACACCATCAGTCCCCATTTCCCTAGCATCCCCCACATTCCCTCCCATCTGGCCCCCATCATCACCCCCCTCCTCCCCCTCATTGTGGCGTGGGGATGCGCGCTCATTCCCATCCTCGGCTCTCTGCTCTGGTCCGCCATCCTCATCTTCGCGCTGCTCCTGGTCTCCCTCCCGGGCCGCAATGTCTGGAGGCTCCTCCGGCCCCTCGTCCACGATGGCTGCACGTGCATCAGCTGTGGGAGAGATAACACATGTCATCCCCTGGGGAAACATTCTCTTCCCCTGTCACTGTGGACCTGTGGTTCCACCACTCGTTCCCCTACATGGCCATGTCGCGGTACTCACCATTCTGCTGTGCCATCCTCTCGCGCTGCACCCTGGCAACGAAGCAGGGGTACCGGGCCCTCAGCTCGCGAGCCTTCTTTTGAAGGTCCTCCACCTGTAGGGGTGACAACGAACATTGCCCTTAGCTACCGTGGGGACACGTGGTGGGTCCCTGCCTCTGCATCTACCACTCTCATTGCATACAACAAGCGCCTGCCCCTATTGGGTGGGCGCTCATGCCCCCTTGCGTTAACGTGTGACAGCCCCATGTGTGGGCCACACACACATCACCCTGGTCGGTGCACCATGTGCACTGTATGTGCGGCCCACGTACATAACACATCACAGCTGTGTGTGCCACCTACACACATCTGCATGTGCCAATCAGCCACTTTTTGGGTGGGAGGTTGTCACCTACAGTCCTCACTAGGATGCCCTTAGGCTGTGGTTTTTCCTTTGTGATCCCATACAGGGCCTGTTTCCCAGGGAACAGGGTCGGTGCAGGGGACCCCTTTAGGGGCCTACATCTGCTTGGAGCTGGGGTCTTTCTTTTGTATTCACACAGTGCACCAGCAGACAGTGGGCAGGGTGGAGGGGAGTTGCCCTCATTTGGGGCCTACATCTGCTTGGAGCTGGGGTCTTTCTTTTGTATTCACACAGTGCACCAGCAGACAGTGGGCAGGGTGGAGGGGAGTTGCCCTCATTTGGGGCCTACATCTGCTTGGAGCTGGGGTTTGTATTCTTTAATCACACAAGGCACCAGCAGACAGTGGACAGGGTGGGGGAGAGATGCCCTCATTTGGGGCCTACATCTGCTTGGAGCTGGGGTCTTTCTTTTGTATTCACACAGTGCACCAGCAGACAGTGGGCAGGGTGGTGGGGAGTTGCCCTCATTTGGGGCCTACATCTGCTTGGAGCTGGGGTTTGTATTCTTTAATCACACAGGGCACCAGCAGACAGTGGGCAGGGTGGAGGGGAGTTGCCCTCATTTGGGGCCTACATCTGCTTGGAGCTGGGGTTTGTCTTTTGTAATCACACAGGGCACCAGCAGACAGTGGGCAGGGTGGGGGAGAGATGCCCTCATTTGGGGCCTACATCTGCTTGGAGCTGGGGTTTGTCTTTTGTATTCACACAAGGCAACAGCAGACAGTGGGCAGGGTGGGGGAGAGATGCCCTCATTTGGGGCCTACATCTGCTTGGAGCGGGGGTCTTTCTTTTGTATTCACACAGTGCACCAGCAGACAGTGGGCAGGGTGGGGGAGAGATGCCCTCATTTGGGGCTTGCAGCATCAGAGGATGCATTTTGCAAATGTGTTGGTTAACGGAGACATGGTGCAGACCCCCTTCCTTTCCTGTTGGCCTGAGAGGTGGGACTGGGGTGTCTTGTGGATTGGGGACATCCCTGGCCTGCAAAGGCACCCTATACCATACCTCTGTGATCTGTGGTGCTGCTCTGCCATGGTTGCAGCTACCCCCTAGGGGCAGGGGTGCCTTTTTCTGGGGTGTGTGGCAGACTTTGCTAGCCGCAGGATGTGTCAGCACCTGCTATTCCCTGTCAGTGCATTGTGTATTTGTGCTGACGTTACTGGGTGTGTTTTGTTTTGTCTCATCATTTGGGGGACTTGTCCCCATGCACTTACCTCATGTGGGTAGTCTGAGCTCCTGTTGAACCTATGGGCCAGGCGCTCCCAGGCCCTCCTGACCCTTGCCAGGTTCTGCCTCCTGGATGAGCCAGGGAAGAGCCTCTGCTGGCGGAGGCAGAACAGCTCTGTCAGTAGGTAGATGTCCCTCTGGCTGAAGGGAGGCTTCCTCGACATGGATGCCATTTCTTCCAAATGCCTTTGCTGCTCAGCCACGTGCGTTGCTGTGTGCGTAGCCACGTGCGTTGCTGGGGGCGTGGCCACGTGCGTTACTGTGGGCGTGCGTGCGTGCGTTGCTGCGGACGTACATCGTAGGAAGATGTACAGACACAGAGCACTAACACAGAGCTGTAGCACAATGGTTAGTGTACTGACCACTGTTACAGGCAGCATGGGTTCGAGTCCCCAGTGTGCCGTGAGAAGGCATGTTTTCCTTTACGTCGAGTACTCCATACAGAAACAGACCCTCGCAGTGTGCGTAACAATGTACGTTGGGCGTGCGTAGCGACGCGCGTACAATCGTGCGTGGATATGTGTGGTTTTACCTGTGTGGGTACCTTATATGACAGACTCGGTAGGGTGTCCTGCACCTATGCACAATGCTAACAGATGTACGTGGGATGGCCTATGGGTTATCAAAGCCTGTGAGCAGGCGCTGGATTCCCCCAGGGTTGGGTTGCGCCAGTCACACCCATGATGCACTGCACATGCAAATCAGCTGTCCACAGATAAACACAAGATGGGGAATGCACACCCACAGCACCTCGGCCTGGTAGGGGGGAAGCGACCATGTGCACCCCCACAGCACCTCGGCCTGTTAAGGGGTACTGACCGTGTGTTGTACCGGCACAGGGTAGCCACACACCGTCACAGCGTGCGGGTACTGTGCTCACCCTGAGGGTGCAGTGAGGTGCCAAGCACCAGGTCCACAGCAACATCCATGGCTGAAAGAGGCCATGGTGCAGGTCCACAGCAGTGTTATAGTGTGAGACAGGTAGTTTCTGCAGAAACACCTTAGACATCTCTGTCTGTATCAGTCAGGTGTAGCCCCCAGGGACCCCCAGGAGGGCCCATGCACCACCACCCCCTCCCCCAGGGCAGCAAACAGGGTCTCCTATCAAAAGATACAACATCTACCTCCCTGCAAGGTGGACGTAGAGAGGAACATCAACCCCAGTCCTGCTGAGGGACACACACCCCACAGCGCAGTCAATGCAGCTCTGTACACATCCAGAACACAATAGCAGACAGACATTAGGGCTAGATATGGCATGCTGCACCCCACCACTATCTGATATTCCCCTGGTGCAAGCCATCAGCCACTGCACCCTGCAAGCCACTCCATCACAACACATACCAGCTGCAAATAGTCTGCTAGTGCCCAGTGGAGATGCCTGCACCCAGAACTGGGATATCAGCATACACAGTTACATCAGTGACAGGGCCCCAAAAGGCAACCCATATATATATCACATGAGAGAAATACTAGATAGCACTATGGGGGTGCCTAGCCATGCTGTAGTCACTGCACAGTCAGGGTGAGAGTGATCTCTCAGCAGCACATACTGAGGTCACCCTGTCTGTGTAGGTGGTGGCCGGCCACTACAATGTGCCTGTCACTGCCCTATGCCCTGTGCAGATGCGCCCTGGCCAGGCCACCCTGTCCGGCCTATACCCATGGTACCTTGCTCCTCATTATGCACATTGGCAGCCCAATACTGGCAACATTGCTGGCAGTGTGGCCTGTGGAAGGTGTTTGCAGCCACCACACACTGGATAGACAGACAACCACCCCCACACCGATGTCAGCATTGTGCTACTATAGAGGTGGTCAGCAGCCATACACACCACACCAGTCATGGGCATAGTACAGGCATGGATATGGTACACAGTACTGTTGGGGGGTCACTCCCCAGGGTGGTGAACACTGTCAGAGACCAGACCTGCAGCACACACCGCAGACATCAGAATGATTGTTATGGTGGAGCTCAATGAGCAAAATGTGCTTAACAGAGGAATTGATATCTGCCAGTTCTCATAGCAAACGTTTGATAGCTGTTGTACCATATACCCAGGTGTAGGGTGGCATTGCTAAGGTATGCAACTGCTAGTATTGGGAGATACAGGCAGGACCCAATTTCTTGCCTCTCCAGGTGGCATTGGCCAATGGGGCCTGTGGGTGGGTGTGTGGCCCTGTTGGCTGCTGCTTTACGGCAGAGTTCCCCAACTCCAGTCCTGGTGTTCCAAACACTGTTCGGGTTTTCATGCTGTCCCTCATAAATATGCATGAGCTACATCTGCATAACATGGGGGTGGTGCATAGCTATGCAGCAAAGGCATCTTTATTGGAGGCAGCATGAAACCGGAATGTTGTGGGGCCCTCCAGGACTACATTTGCGGAACTCTGCTTTAAGGTAATGTGCCTGTTTCTGGTGTGGTAAAATATAGGCCATGCGTATGTTCTCTGCAATAAAGGTATGTCTTTACTATCAATATTTAGTGGTGGGTAAAGCTATGGGGACTGGGTTGGCAGGAGCCCCAGCTGGGATTTGAATCTGTGACCCTTTGATCTTACAGGCACTGGCTGTGTCTGTTGCACCACACTGTGGCCACAGAGACAGTGCAGTCCCTGGAGTTAGTTAAACTGGCATGACGAGTCAGAAACCCTGCTCTGCAACAGGTTTACTGTGACCTCATTTACCTTGTATGCAGACAACGGTGCACATAAACCTCTGAGAATACCTCACAAAAGGGGCACACACCCATAACCAAGCTGGGCAACAATGATATCATTGGGAAACATTACACAACACTCCCAGGACAATCCATTACAATGAAATGATCTTTAAAAGGGTCTGTGGAGCGTAGACCCTTCCACACATCATTTCTTTTTATTTGGTGCTTTCCAGGCAGTGTTGTTCCTTGTTGCCCATTGCTATCACTGTTGCCCAGCTGTATTATGCTTTTTAAAATGTTTCCTGTGGTCATTTTTAACGTTTTATGTGCTATTTTGTTCAGTGCACATGTATCACACTGCTCACGTTTTGTGTGTTTCCCCGGTTTTTCTGTACATTGCTGACGGAAATGGTTTCTCTTCCCTTTAAATGCCTTTAACGGCAGGTTTTCATTCGCGTTGGAATTGAGCTCAGAATTACAGCGCGTTAGTGAGGGGGAGCCTCTCCACGCCCCCTCTCCGCCCATTGACCCCTTCTCTCCGCCCACTCTCCACCTTCTGCGCTGTTTTAACGCGCCGCGGGGCTTTACGATCGTTAAGCGCGGTTACCGCGCGTAGTACGACGTTACCGGTCGTTGGCGCGTGTTTACGCGCATTACACTGCACTTGCGGTCGTTAACGTCATACAACGCGCGTTATTCACGTTTACCGCATTTTAGTAAACATACCCCTATGTTCTTTGATTGTGAGAAGCAAATGTTTCAGATCATCTTCACTTTCAGCCAGTAATGTGGTATCATCAGCATAGCGAAGGTTGTTGATGAGTCTTCCACCAATCTTCACACCTCTGTTGTGTTCATACAGTCCTGCTTCTCTGATGATTTGTTCTGCATATAAATTAAACAGGTAGGGGGAAAGTATGCAGCCTTGTCTTACACCTTTGCTTATTTTAAACCATTCTGTTTCTCCTTGTTCCGTTCGAACTGTTGCTTCTTGATCAATGTACAGATTGCGCAAGAGAACGATCAGGTGTTCTGGTATACCCATGCTTCTTAATGTGGTCCAGAGTTTCTCATGGTTTACACAGTCAAAAGCCTTGCTATAGTCGATAAAGCACAAATAGATATCCTTTTGGTATTCTTTAGTATCTCCCTTTAACCGTCTCTTTTCAAAGATGAAGAGCCCTAACCTTTTAAGCCTTTCCTCGTAGGGGTATCTTCCCATCCCCCTTATCATTTTGGTGGCTCTTCTCTGTACCATATCTAATTCTACTATATCCTATTTTAGATATGGTGACCAGAACTGTATACAATATTCCAGGTGCAGTCTACCAAGGAACGATACAGAGGCACTCTGATATCCTTGCTTTTATTTTCCATTCCTTTTCTTATGATTCCTAGCATTCTGTTTGCTTTCTTGGCTGCCGCTACACACCGAGCAGAAGGTTTCAACGTATTAACCGAGATGATGCCTAGATTCTTTTCTTGGGTGGAGATCCCTAATGTGGAACCTTGCATCAAGTAACTGTAGTTTGGGTGTTGTTTCTTAAGTACATAACTTTGCACTGGTCTGCATTCAATTTCATCTGTCATTTGGATGTCCATTCTCTCAGTTTCTCAAGGTCCTCTTGTGATTTTTTATGTTTGAATAATTTTCTGTCAGCTGCAAATTTGATCACCTCACTTGTTGTTCCCATTTCCAGGTCATTTATGAATATGTTAAAAAGCAGCGGGCCCAGCACAGATCCCTGGGGTACTCTACTATTCACCTTTCTCTATTGAGAAAATTTGCCATTTAGCCCTACTCTCTAGGCTTTTAACTAGTGTCTCCTAACCCATGACTTTTTAATTTTCTCATGAGGGATTTTGTCAATTTCCTTATTAACTAGTTTTTCCAAGTCCTGACAGGACATCCAGTACATACTAAATTCTCTTTATTGTTTAATGTTATTGTTTGTTTTTTGTTTTAGCAGTCCCTATGGAAGGCGGCCTGGCGCTCTTAAGCCCACAGATCCCTTTTATTTCCAATTGCTTTGTATTTGCAGTCATCCTGGCATAAGGCCAGGTCTGAGGTTGTAATTGAAAGTTCTCTTTGCCTTTTAATGATTCAGTTTGTTAATGAAATATTTATCTTTATCTGTGTTATGACTTTAGTTACTATTTTTATTTCATCGTTGTTGTTGTTTTATTTTATCCTTGGTATGTATGTCTTGGTTTTACTTGCAGTTTTACTGTGCGTCTTCCCTTGGAGAAGCATTGCTCTACTCCTGCAAATGGGTTTTTATGAAATTATGCACCCTATGAAAGGGGTCAAGTTATGTCTGTCCAGTCAGTATGTATCTAGGTTTACCTGCTGTTTGAGGAAGTGTTTCTGAGGATGGAATTTGTCCTTAGGTGATTCTTCTGAGAAGCACTTCTCCTTTTCACTAATCTTGGCAGTTATATAATTACCCCCAAGGTGATTTGCCCAAAGCCAGAAGGAGTGTTGGGGAAGGGGGATTAAGAGTTGAACATTTGCCTTCAGTAGGCCACTCCTTTCCTCTCATCAGCAAATGTTTCTCCTCTTTAATCCCTGTAGGTTTCATACTCTCACAGTGATGGAAATATAAAACCTTTGATCCATTCCTGAGGGGAAAGAGAGCTAAAGAGCTGAGCTGTCATCCCAGAGGACAACTCGCTGGATTCCCCTAAATCAACCTTTAATACTAAGGGACCTCGTAATCTGTCATCTTGCTCAGATTCAAATGATATACGTCTATATACATGCGTAAAGGGCCTCTTATGAAATTACCCCATTCTTAAAAGTGTGAATAAATACAATACATGCACTCTTATGCGTCTTGGGGGTATTAAGTGTGTTCAGGTTTAATTCCATTGCAGTTTTACATACTTATAACCCACCCATTATTGCATTTCTGAATGAGTAACAGAGTAAATCATTCATAAATTTAAACAAGAATTACATAACAGGGATGTTTTTTACATGGAGATTAATAGGTCATCCCAATCCTCCAGCCTCTCTCGGTCACTGCATTTTCTGGGCCACCATGCCATATAGTCACCTTGGTGGGTTTGGAAAGATGGATTGAGAAAAGATAATCTTTGTTAGGAAGTGCAAAACAAGGACTGGAACCCTTATGCATTCTAGTCCGAAGTATAGAAGTATATACAGGATATCTTTCATATTACCCAAAATAACTGTAGATGTTATTGTGTTTTAGAACACTTCAACCAGAGCTAGTGCTAGGGTTTTTGGCGCCCTCCTGCAATCAATGTCCCCCTTCTTCATTACTATTAATGATAGGTTGTACTCCTTCTATCCCAAAACTCCTTTGTGAACTCTGTTCATATGATGCTGATAGTTCTTATAATCAAATCTTCTGACAAGAACATTGCAGTGAAGGGGCAGATGCATAGCTGGAATAAAAAGAAGTACCGAGGAGTAAATATTTAACATTGTAGAAACAGGCTGTTCGGTCTAAGCAAACCCAATCAATGTTTTATTTATGTAACCAATAAAAGATCTACAAAGTTTACAACCGCTTAGCTTTTCCTGCCTCTTCTCTCGTCTGTTATTGTTGCTACAGGTACTACTGCTGCTCTATCTCTGCATGCATGCTTGTGCAGCTCTTTTTTAAATCCAACAAATAAGGAGAAGGTGATTAAAAAGATTTAGTGTAGCTGGGCTTAAAGTCAATAAGACCCGAGGAAAGCCACTGCTACCCCTGTGTGTAAGCAGCATGGAAGCTACAGTGAACACTAAGAAACAGGCTCAATCCCAGAGCTGATGACGGCAGTCTCGACAGTTGATGGTGGCAGCATCAATGTGAGAGACCCTACTTGGTTAGACTTTGGGATTTCTTTAAGAGCATTACTTCTCTGCTACAACTATGAAACTTGCAGAGACTTTGTTGACATTGCAGCAAGGCTGAACAAAAGTGACAAGATCACTCCATAGCCTTCCATGAGAGCCAGCTGTGGTGCTCCTTGTAGTGGATTGGCAGTGATGCTAACTACAAGCTTCAGGCCCTGCTCTCTGCTGCATGTGTGTCTGATTCTGACTTACCAAATTGCTGCAACAGAACATCTGCCCACTCCCTCTATTTTCTGTGGCTGGCGGGCTGGCTGGGACATAAAGGTACATATCGCTCTAGCAGTGTGCCTTCCCCCTATTGCCCCTTTAAGTTTGTCCCTCTTACTTCCTGTGCATCTCTGGCTCCAGCAACTCTTCAGCATCCTTCCTCTCTCATTCAGCCTGCGGGACAAACTGCTCCCACAGGCACTGAAGAAGCCCGCAGTCATAGAGAGCAGCGAATTGATGTTCTGCTCTTGGTCCATGGCTGTGCAGGTGACTCTGATCTCCTCTGTGTCGTGATGTGTGCACTGACGTTACAAGTGAACATTTACACCTGCTTCTGAGCAGGCAGCATTGTCTATTGCATCATTCTAGTCGTGATTTTGGCTGGTTTAGTGGGGTAGTTTTTTATAAAGACACATGGGCATCTTGTTATAAAATAACCTCTTAATTGACTTGTTCCAATACCCGAGTATTTGAAGTGAGGTATAATAACAAGCAGATCTCCCTGCTTTATGATGAAGGGCAGTAGTACATCCTTCCTTCCCCCATCATAAGCTGCTCTGTGAGTTATACATTCCTTGTAATCACAGAACAATGCGATTTTTCATTCTGTGCCTGGAAACAGGCTATGAAAAGATCAATCCTAATAAATTATCAAGGATTAAAAAGGAGGAAGAGCCGTATGTCTGGGATCTCCAGGAGTCAGGAGAAATGAAGTTACTTACCTGTAACAGCAGCTATGGCTGCCTCTCTATCAACAATGAGCCGCCTGACTGAAGACCGGACACAGTTTAGGACAATTATCCAGAGGGTCGCCATGAGTCGACACCAGCTAGAAAGCACTGAACAGCAACAACTTGTAACCAGTGGGCTATGTGGTCAGCAAGTGGGTAATACCACCCTACCAAACCCAGCATGGCAAAGGATTTAGAAAGTGGAGACATTACTAGAAAAGGCATAGACAGCATCGGCATATGATAATGCACTGGGATATTAAGAGCTGAGACTGCTTTACAAAATGTCCATTATCTTTACCTGTTAATTGCCGTTATTTGAGTCCTAACAGACTAGTCCAGACCAATGGATTATCTCCTCCTCTTGCTAGCAGATGGAAACACTCAGGATATAGTCTGGTGCAGCCCCAAGGTCCCTCAGTATTCTCTGTCAGTGCAAATGACCAGCTTCAGTGCTATCTTCATTATCCTTACAAAAAAATGCAACTTTGTTATTTACTTATAACAATCTTGCCACAGATAACAAGATGCCTAAGATTGTCGAATTTTTTCTAAATGTTTTTTAATACTACTGTACATAGTGACCTTTATGTAGCCACAATATCACTATCGCTATACACTGCTGGAATCCAAAGCGTATCTTGGATTACTCAGCCAAGAGTAGCCTTGGGCTTACAATCGTTAACCAGAGTAAGGTGCCTTACAATATACCAGTGCCCTGTAGGGACAACTACTGACCCCTACCCCTTCCCCCTTCATTTTCTAGAGGCCATGGCTTTCTTGGGAGGAAACCTGGACTGGTCTGTCAGGACTCAAGGAATTTCAGTTAACAGGTAAACATAATTGACATTTCTCTATTGTCCATGACAGACCTGTACAAACCAGTGAGGTACACCAAAGCATTTCTTTACGCTAGGTAGAAGAAGACCTGAGTTTCTAAGAACCACAATGATCCAGCGACCCTGCATACTTTCATTAACATTGATCGTGCTACGACTTCATCCCTTGAGTCTGCTGTGAGGCACAGAAATAGCCGTCCACTGTCATCAGTGATTTGCAAATGATCTCACTGGCTGCTGGCTTCCCACCTGTATTGTATAATGATGAGAGTTAATATAGCTTCCATGCAGTTGTCATCCTTATGCAGTTCCTTCATCTAGCATGATGGGGCCCCCATGAGCCCTGGTTGCTTTCCTGCTCCAAGCTTGCACAGTTGTGCAAGTTGGGTTGTGCAGCCAGTCCCAGAATACTAGTGTATATGCCTACGCAGGACTCGCCCTTAGAGGGACGTCCTACACTCAGCACCATCCCCAGTGCCGAAAGTTCCATCAGTCTTATTCCAGTGCAGATAATGCCACAGATGCCAGTCACACATTTCTATTGGATGTCAACCTTACCTGGCGTCATCAATCCCAATAAGTGCTAATTTCTACCCGGTATACCCATCCTTGCCAGACACTGGGGCATAACAAATTTCCAAACCATCCTGCTAGATCAGTCCAAGCTAGTGGTTATTTCCCCTGCCAGCAGGTGATGGAGACAGTGAAAACCCCAGAGGAGTCCAGTGACATCAGCACTGATATTTATACCAGTGCAACGAGGGTTCACTTTCAGTATTTTGTCTCCAGCAAAAGGTGGTTTTGATCTTCAGCTGTGCTCTTGTCAACCTATCCGAGAGTGCTTGCCAGTGCAGTCTAGACAGCGGAGGTCTCCAGAACGTACCCGAGGTGCCCCACTGGAGCTGCCTGTGTGCTGTAAAGGGGTGAGCTCCTGGTCAAGAGGATCAGCATAACTCAGGGAGAGTGGCCCAGGGTGGCATTCCTCTCTTAGGATGTCTCAATCCAATCCTGTGGATTGGCTCTTTTTTTTTTTGTTTTTGTAAAGTTAATTAATTTTTAGGGGGGGGGGTTGTTTTTTCAATCAGAAGCAGGAGAGTAGAAACCTTCAGTGGATCACTGATCGCAGCAAGTGTGGAAACCCCCAACCTGGGGAAGACTGTTCATTCAGCTGCTGCAAGCTTGACTGTGCTTCTTTTACAGTTGCAGCTTCAGAGGGGACAATCTAGGCCAGTCACACACAGTGAGCTGTTGCCCTTTCCATGTGACTTCCAATTTTATGTCATCAGGATTGAGCCAGCCAGCTGCTGGGGGTTGCGCAGGCCTCTGCATTTCTTGACGCCACCATTTCCTGCCATTTTCTTTATTGCACCAACAAGAAACCCGAAAGGGGTAGGAAAAATACAAAGGCACTTATAGTATTGCAGTTTAGCCTGTCCTTAGGGTCATCTTCTCCCACCCTGGGTCCTCGGTGCTTGGGTATGTCCCACTCATCTGCATTGGTCTATGAGGATGATAAGGAAGTATAAACTTTACATACCTGTGATTTTACTTTCTTTAAATCTTGCTAAACCGATCCAGTACCATCCTGGAAGACTGCTAAAGCAGTTTGGGAAGCCTTATGCCTTTTGGTTGTATTGTCAATATGAATGCCTAGAAGACTTTTTCTACAGGTCTGGGGTCCAGCTGCCATAAAAGGCCTAGTCATTCCTATGATCTGACTCGAATTTCATCATTGTAAGAGAGCCAAATTCTTGTTCACGTTTTTTGTGACAAAGTTGTTTGTGTTTGAAAAACTGAGAAAATGTTATTAGTCTTGCTCACTGCTTGGGAAGTGTCCTACTGGCTTCTTTCAGTGCTGCACCAGAGGATATACCAAGTCATGACATCACTGAAAGTCCCTCAAGTCTGCCTCCAGCTGCTGGCAAACAAGCTTCTGGATTGCAGGATTTAAGGAAAATATATTATCAACTATCAATGTAAAATGTATCCTTTCCAACCCTTTGCCAATATCGCTCAGAAAGACATTAAACAATATTGGTGTCAGGACCAATCCCTGGGAGACTCTCTACTCACCTTCACCTGTCAACTAATTACTGATCCGATTCACCACCTTTGGACCAATCCCCAGGTTGCTCAGTTTATTCATAAGCCTTCTCAAAGGCTTTGCTGAAGTCTAAGTAGGTCACATCCATTATATACCCTCAATATAGTTCTTCTATCACTATCACCCAGTCAAGTAAATCAATTAGATTAGTTTGACATGATCATCCTTTGGCAAAACCACATTGCCTTGAATCATGGAACTCGCTGGATTCAAGAACGTCCACTGAGTGCCTCCGTTATTTATTTCACCACTGAGGTAAGGTTTACCAGCGCATAGTTTGCCACCTCTTTTCTGTTACCACTTTTGTGAAAAGGGGCTCCATCATCTCGTCTCTAAGAATCTATTAAACGCATCTTTTAAAGGTTCTGCCAGAACCTCTCTGAGCTCTCTCGGTATCCTGGGATTTATCTGTCTGAGTTCTATGGCCTAGTCCACGTTCAGTTCTGCAGGTTGTACATAAACATTTTCTTCCGTGAATGCTGTGGTATCTACCATTAGTACCTTTGTCAATGACGAGTGGTCCTTCTCCATGATTTTCTTTTGTGAACATTGAATAAAAGTATTTGTTTAGCGATTCCTGTATTTGGCAGGACACTTTCCTCAGACGATCTTCAGGACTTTTGAATCTTTTGAATTTCCTGCTGGACATTCCTCTTACCAGTACTCAGCTGGTAGTACAAGAATAAGGAAGGTTACACTATCAAAAGAGCTAGCTATGTGGTCAGCAGTGTGCAAGAATACTCTTGTTTTCCAAGAGATGGGAGCTACTGACTCTGTACCTGTCTTGGAAATACTGTGTTCTCTAGACATCCCTAAAGGTCCACTGCTGGATCTGCTGCCCTTTTATGGGTAAGGATCATTTAGCTGGTCTGTAAATGAAGGCTCAACCAGGTTGCTTTTTGATGATCTACCTGACCTTGAGATTCAGCTTCAGGTCGGGAATCTTGAAGCTCAAGACCACATTGTGAGGGAAGCTGGAAAGTGGACATATGCTATGGGCCCAATCCTGTATTCTAGTTGTCGTAGGCTGTGCTGTGTTTGGGTCTGCATGGAAAAAAGCACAGTCATTGTATATTGTCCAGTTGATGTGCACATACTGTTGTGACAATAATATTTCCACCCCCAATGTTACTGTCGCACTTCTTTCAGCCTAATGCTTCTGCTTCCCCATGCGCCTCACTGGGTTTCCGTGTCTCATATGTGGTTTGGGTCACTGAGAAGGGGTATGCATGGAGGCCCTCTCATCGACACAGAGGGCCCTCACTTATAAGTTCCATTTCCATACATACTTATTTGTATGTGTATATGCTGCCAATTACATGTAAATTTTCATGGATTAGTACTTCCTAAGACCTTCATAAAATATTTGCTGATTTTTTTTTCCCTAGTCTGATTTAGATACCTACTTCTCCACTTAAGTGTCTTATACAATTTATTTATTTGCTTTTATATACCGTGCTCTTTGAAATCAGTGCGGTTTACATATAACGTGAACAGTACAACAGTTTACATTGAACTAGAAACAAGGAACAGTAAATAACCAAGAATTAAGAACAGGCTGCAACATATTAAATGTAAATACAGGGAAATGAACTTGGAGTATGCAAGCTGGACAGTAAAGACATAGACTTTGTTAAGGGTGGCTGGTTGTAAGCTAGTTGAAACAAGTAAGTATATCTTTAAGGCCTTCCTAAAGGATGTCAGGTCTGCGATGGCACAGATTGCTGGAGGTAGGGCATTCAAGTGGTTTGTTGCATAGAAAGAAAAGACATGATTTTTAGTAGACTGGGTGCATGTCCTTATTGCTGAGGGGGTGACGAGTGAGTTCACCATGCATGATCTCCTGGTTCTGTTTTCAGGGGCACTTTGTATGAGGCTTGCGAGGGAGGTTGTGGACATACCATGCAGAGATTTGAAGGTAAGTAAGAGGGCTTTGTATATTAGGCGGCTTGTTATAGCGAGCCAGTGTAGCTGAATCAAGAGAGGTGTGATGTGTTCAAATCTGGACGCAGACAGGAGTGTTCGGGCGGCTGTGTTCATGGCCAGTTGTAATGGCTGGAGAGCGTATTTAGGCAGGCCATGGAAAATTATGTTGGCGTAGTCCAAGTGAGGAAAGATAAGGGTTTGGCATACTGAGCGAAAGTCTGAGGGGCTCGAGGAGAGGGCATAGATACCGGAGGGTTCTTAGTTTATGGTAGACTGCCTTGATGACATTTTGTATGTGGGCTTCCCAATTCAGATGTTGGTCCAAGATGACTCCAAGATAATGCACTCCTTGCTTAGCCATGAGTTTGAAATCTTTCAGCCTGAGGGAAGTTGGTGGGGTGAAAGTTTGATCTTTGGTTTGTAGGCCGGGTCCATCTACAAAGTCTCCCCAATTACCAATAAACAGTTCAGACAACAGTTGCTCAGCTACAAAGAAACTTTTTATTTGGCACAGCAAACAAATGGTTATAGATGCAGATAGCAAGTGCCTGTCTGAGGGACAGCGGGGCAGCCTTCTCTCTGCAAGGGGAGAAAAGAACTGCCCAAGACCCTCTAAAATTGCTGTCTTATATATACCTCTCTGCTTCAAATTCTAAATAGTTTCAGCAAATTCAGCATAAATTCTTAGGTGTTTGCAGGCTTCCTGCAAAGCTCTTTCCCAGGGCCTCCTATGTTTATGCAGCTGGATCTGCTGATCAAGGCTTGCCTATCTATGCAATCAATCATAGCCCTCTGCCTCCTCCTGTGTTTTTCCATCTGCTGGCACCAATTGAAACCTTCAGGACAAGAGCATTAGTTGAATTCCTGGCTTGACCTGTTTGAACCTAGGCTTATATCCTTGGACACTTCTGTCCAAAGTATAGCTTTTTTTAGGTTTTATAACAGTAGTAAGCTGCATGTACTCTTTTCCTGTTGCCCACCTGTTTTGTGCCAACCATATGTTGCTGTGTATGTTTCAAACAGGCCAGAGTGCAGTTATAAGGCAGACATATATGCAATCATAAGGCAAACATATAAAGCAGATCTGAGCTAATTATCCCTTTATTCCAATTATCCCTTCAGGTTATAAATAAGACCTCTGACTTTCTGATCTTAACCATCAGATTGTGGGTAGAGAGTCAGTCCGAGATCGCATTGAAGCATTCTGCAATGGAAGAATAGTCGGGGCTGTCTATGAAGAAAGGGGTGTATAGCAGAATGTCGTCGGCATAGATGTGGTAGTAAATGTTGAACGATTGTATAATGGTGCAGATAGGCTGTATATAAATGTTGAAGAGCAGGGAGGAGAGGGATGAGCCCCATGGGACTCCTTGCGTCTGCTGGAATGGTCTGGATGACTGGGTTCCTATGTGGACTTGTTGCTGGCGATCAGGCAGGTATGATTTGAACCAGTTGAGGGCTAGGTTCCTTATACCTTTTTGATGCAGGCGGGTGAGTAGGAGATTGTGGTTGACTGTATCGAAGGCAGAGGCAATGTCCATGAATACCAAGATGAATCCTTTTTTCTTCTTGTCTAAGCCTGTGTATTGTCTGTCCAGGAGAGTCGCCAGTAGGGTTTCCACATTGTGTTGTTGGCGGAACCCGTGTTGCTGTGGGTCCAGAGGTGCATAGGAGTCAATGTGGTCCTAGATTTGTTGGTGGATAATCTTTTCTAGTATTTTGGCCAGGAAAGGGAGACTGGATATGGGTCTGTAGGAACTGATCTCTAATGGATTTAGCTTGTTATTCTTTATCAGTGGCCTGATGGAGGCAGTTTTGAGATGCAGTGGAAGAAAGCCATCAGACAGTGAGAGATTAGCGATTCTGGCGATGACTGGGCTGAGGCTCGTTGTTTGATCCAGAATGCTAGGCATGGATCAGTTGGGGGGAGGTGGTGGTGTTGATTCCACAGATGATCTTATCTATTTGCTCAGGAGAGTATGGATAAAAGTCCTCTAGCGTGGGTATGGGTATATCATCAGAGGGAGGGGGTGCCTGGGCAAGTTTTCAAGGTCAGTCCAGTCTGAGTAGGACGTTGAGGTGGTTTTACTTTGAAAGTATGTGGCAAAGGCCTCTTGGCTAGGTGTACTTGTTGGTTCAGGCATGGATGCATCCTTTGTGATGGATTTAATGAGGCTGAAGAGCTCTCGAGGTTTGTTAAGGGAGCTCATGAGGGTGCTAGTGCGGTCTTCCTTTCTCTTGTTGTTGACTGCTCTTCGATGTTGATGCAAGTTATTCAGGTATGCAGTTTGGTCATTGAAGGACTACAAAAGGGGACTGCTACTTCTGGAGAGAGATCGGCAATTGTAAGTATTTACTTCTGGGAATTTTTCTAAATCTTGAGGAAAAATGAATTCTTTAGGTTAAAGCTGTATTTGTTAAATCAGTTAGGGCCTAGTAGCAGCAAAGAGCTTTCAGTTTAAATTTAAAACACAGCAGAAAGCTTTCTGGTTAAAACAGAGAGCTTCTAGTTTAAATTTAATACTCAGGGTCTAGTAGTAGCAAAGAATTTTCAGTTTAAATTTAAAACACCAAAGAGAGCTTTCTGGTTAAATTTAGAGCCCAAGGCTCCCTGCTGTGGGACGCCCCCCCCCCCCCCCCGGAAATTGGTCACAGATTACCCTAGAAGCACAGGACAGGGTACTGTGTAGCAGCCAACTTTTCATAGGTCTTCTTCCCCCCCTCCCTCCCCAACAGCCACCCACCCCTGGGATAATCATAGCTTTATAGGTGCTTAAACCTTTTAAAGGAAAAGAGGTGCCATATTCACTCTCAATTGCAGCCATTTATCCTCATCAGGCATACATTAAGGATCTGAGATTAATTAAGCTTCAGGTGAACAAAGTACATTAAACGTATTAGGTCTAGTTTTATTTGTATAAGTATTCCCAGCAACTCTTAGTAAGTAAAGAACTTAAATATCTAAACACAACCTAAACTTAAAATGCAGACAGCAGTCCAGCAGTGAGATGGGGGCTTTCCAGTCTTTTGCATTGAGTGTCATGGTTTTCTCCTAGTTGGTGAGGGGTCTTAAGTGGGCACTAGGTGCAAGGAGCTCTTTGCTTTCAGGGAATGAGTCCACTCTCTGGAGGCTAGAGTAGCAGACTTGGAGAACATAAGGATGACAGAGAGGTACATAGATGAGACCTACAGGGATACAGTTCTGAAGTCCCACCTACAGTCTGGCAGCATCCGTGTTGCCACGGAGGAGAGAGGTCACGTGACAGGATAGCATCACCTTGGTGTGGCAGGAAGTGATCCTGTAGCTAGGACCTGTCCTCCAGGTGATATAAAACCCTCTCGCAACGAGGAAGTTTCTCCAGGGCCATGTGCCCATGAGGGAAGGGTTAGGACAACCGTTATAGTTGGTGATTTGATCATTAGGCATGTAGAAAGCTGGTTGGCTGGTGGACATGAAGATCGCCTGGTAACATGCCTGCCTGGTGCAAAGGTAGCGGACCTCGCACGCCACCTAGACAAAGTCTTAAATAGTGCTGGGGAGAAGTCTGCTGTCTTGGTACATGTTGGTACCAATGACATAGGAAAATGTGATAGGGAGGTTCTGGAGGCTAAATTTAGGTTTTTAGGTAGGAAGTTGAAATCCAGAACTTCCAGGGTAGCATTCTCTGAAATGCTTCACGTTCCACATGCAGGACTCAAAAGGCAGGCAGAGCTCCGGAGTCTCAGTACATGGATGAGACAATGGTGCAAGAATGAGGGTTTTAGAATTGTTAGGAAAGGAATTGTCTGGGGAAAGGAGGGGCTTTTCCAAAGGGATGGGCTTCACCTTAACTGGGATGGAACCAGGCTGCTGGCATCAACCTTTAAAAAGGAGACAGAGCAGCTTTTAAACTAGATAATAGGGGAGAGCTGACAGTCACCCAAGAGAGCATCGTTCAGAACAATGTATCCTTGAAGGATACTACCAAGAGAATGAAATTAGGGCATATTAGCAGAGAGGTTCCAATAAAGACAAAAGTCGCCCGAATGCCCTTGAGTTCGGAGCAGACAGAGATTAAAGAATCCAAATTACCCCTGTCTACCGATAACCAGATTAATATGAATAAAATACAGTCTCTAAAATGCTTGTATGCAAATGCTGAAGTCTTAAAAATAAGATGGGAAGGTTAGAATATGTAGCACTAAATGATAGTGTAGATATGATTGGTATCTTATAGACATGGTGGAAGGAGGACAATCAGTGGAACACTGTGATAGCTGGGTACAAACTATATCGCAATGACAGAACTGATCAAATCGGTGGAGAGGTTGCGCTCTATCTTAGAGAGGGCATTGAATCACAAAGGATTAAAGTTTTGCAGGAAGCAAAATTTGCCGTAGAATCTCTATGGATTGAAATTCCATGTAAAAAGGGGAAGGCGATGGCAGTGGAGGTGTACTATCGACCGCCTGGCCAGAGTGAATGAAGGGAAGCTAAGAAAAGTTGCAGCACAGTAATAATAATGGGTGATTTCAATTACCTCGGTATTGACTGGGTCAGTGTCAAGGCAGAACATGCTAGAGAGATAAAGCTCCTAGATGAAATAAATGACTGCATCTTGGAGCAGCTGGTTCATTAACCGACCAGAGGGGAAGCCATTTTGGACCTAGTCCTTAGTGAAACACCATATCTAGTGCAAGAGATAAAGGTGTTGGGGCCACTTGGCAGTAGCGATCATAGCATGATCACGTTTGGTTTAATTAATGGAGGAGGGATAGTAAGGAAATCCACAGTACTACCTTTTAACTTTCGAAAGGGAAACTATGATAAAATGAGGAAAATAGTTTTAAAAAAGCTAAAAGGAGAAGTTGCAAAGCTTAAAGACTTACATCAAGCTTGGGTGTTGTTTAAAAATAAGATCTTGGAAGCCCATAACAGTTGTATTCCATGCTTTAAGAAAAGTGGAAGGAACTCAAAAAAACTGCCAGCATGGTTTAAAGGTGAGGTCAGAGAAGCTGTTGTTGCCAAAAAAGCATCTTTCAGGAAATGGAAATAACAGGCAAATGACGAAAACTGAAAACTACCAAGCACTGGTAAGTTAAATGCAAGGCATTGATAAGGCAGGCAAAGAGAGAATTTGATAATAAGCTTGTGGAAACAAAAACATATAAGAAAGACTTTTTCATGTACATTTGTAGCAAAAATGTGAGAGAGTCAGTTGGACCATTAGATGATAGAAGGGTAAAAGGGGCACAAAACCATAGCAGAGAGACTGAATGAATTCTTTGCTTCGGTATTTACTGAGGAAGATGTAGGGATGTTACCCATGACTGAAGTGGTATTTAAAGGTGATACTGCAGAAGAATTGAAAGAAATATCGATATACCGAGAAGATGTATTACAACTGTTTGATAAACTGAAGAGTAGCAAATCACCTGGACCTGATGGTATCCAAGGGTGTTGAAAGAACTTAAATATGAGCTTACAGACCTGCTCTTAGTAATCTGTGAACTATCATTAAGATCATCTTTAATACCTGAAGATTGAAGAATGGCCAATGTAACGCCAATTTTTAAAAAGGGTTCCAGGGATGATCCAGGAAACTACAGACCGGTGAGACTGACATCACTACCGGGAAAAATTACTGAACATGTAGATAGCCACGGCTTAATGGGAGACAGCCAACATGGTTTTAGACAAGGAAGATCTTGTCTTACTAATCTGTTATGGGGTTTTTTGAAGATGTGAATAAACAGGTAGACAAAGGTGAATCAGTTGATATAGTATATCTGGACTTTCAGAAAGCCTTTGACAAGGTCCCTCATCAGAGACTTTTGGCAAAACTAAAAGTGATGGGATAGGAGGCAGTGTACTATTGTGGATCAGGAACTAATTAAAAGATAGAAAGCAGAGGGTAGGGCTAAATGGCCAATTTTCCCAATGAAGAAAAGTGAATAGTGGAGTTCCCCAGGGATCTGTGCCGGGTCTGCTGCTTTTTGACATATTCATAAATGACCTGGAAAAGGAAATAACGAGTGAGGTTATCAAATTTGCAGATGACACAAAACTATCTAAAGTTGTTAAAACACAAGAGGATTGTGGAAAATTGCAAGAGGATCTTGATAAATTGGAAGACTGGGCATCAAAATGGCAGATGAAATTTAATGTGGACAAGTGCAAAGTTATTCACCTAGGAAAGAACAACCCAAACTATGGTTACACGATGCAAGGTTCCACATTAGGAAACAACACCCTGGAAAAAGATTTAGGCGTCATCGTGGATAACATGTTAAAACCCTCCACCCAGTGTGCAGCGGTGGCCAAGAGTGCAAATAGAATGCTAGGTATCATAAGGAAAGGAATGGAAAATAAAACAAAGGATATTATAATGCCTCTGTATCATTCCATGATGTGATTACACCTTGAATATTGTGTGCAATTCTGGTCCCAGTATCTTGAAAAGAGTATAGCATTATTAGAAAAGGTACAGAGAAGAGCCACCAAAATGGTTAAGGGGATGGAAGGATACCCCTATGAAGAGAGGCTAAAAAGATTAGGGCTCTTCAACCTGGAAAAGAGACTGCTGAGGGGAGATATGATTGAGGTCTATAAATTAATGAATGGTGTGGAACGGTTCAACGTAGATTGATTGTTTATGTCATCAGAATATAGAAAGACTAGGGGGCATTCAATGAAACTACAAGGTAACCTATTTAAGACTAATAAAAGAAAATATTTTTTCACTCAACGTGTAATCAAATTCTGGAATATGTTACCGGAGGATGTAGTAAAAGCTTAGTGTTGCTGGGTTTAGAAAAGGTTTGGACAAGTTCCTGGAGGAAAGGTCCATAAACCATTACTAAAAGGGGCCTGTGATATCACTGCTTGACCTAATACAAGCATTGAGGAACCTGTGTCTTTTGGGGAGATTGCTAGGTATTTATGACCTAGATTGGCTATTGTTGGAAACAGGATACTGGGCTTGATGGAGCTTGGTCTGACCCAGTATGGCATATCTTATGTTCTTATGATATGCCTAGAGCGTCACCAGTGGCGTTCAAGCTTTCTGAGGTGTACTAATGATTCGCACAGTTCAGCAATGAACCACAGGGCTGCGTGGTTCTTACTTTGTGGAGGGCAGTATGTGTGCAGCTCTGGAGAGGTTGTTGTTCCAGATCTCTATTAGTTCATCCAGATCGTTGGCTTCGGAGGTGAAATCATGCAGAGTTTCACTGAGGAATGTCTCTTTGTTGAAGTATCTGAAGCGGCAGATGACAGGAGAGTTTTATATTGAGGATTGCTGCTCTTCTATGTCATATGGAATGTTGAAGAATATGGCATTATGGTCAGACCAGGGTACCGGTTGCATGAGTGGTGAGATCCAATTGCATAATGTGTGTGTGGGGGGGGGGGGGGTGTAGAGGGACAAAAATAAGGTCCAGGATGTAACCCCCCAACATGGGTAGGAGTGTGAATGAGTTGGTGATAGTCCAGCGTGGTCATTGCATCCAGGAATGCTGTGGAGGGGTTGGCAGGGAGTGATGGGAGATTAAAGTCATCTAAAAGCCTGAGCTGTTTCTGCCGTGTATTCTGGTTGCATGCTAGATTGAGGTTTGTGGCCAGTTCATCAGCATTTGAAGATGGTGGATGGTAAAAGAGACCGGTTACTAAGGCCTTGTTTGAGATTAGGATGCTGTCAAGATTGGTTGTACTCTGGACTAAGTTGCACTGGAAAGGGAGGTCACATCTAGCTATTATGAGGACCCCCCCCCCCCCACACACACACACACCTCTTCGGTTCGTTCTGGGACAGTTGAAGAGGTCATAGCTAGGAGGCCTTAGCTGATTGGTAAGGACAGTGTTGGTGTCGGTGACGAAGAGCAGGTCCAGTTTCTGATGATTGATATAGTCGTTAAGGACAGGCCATTTATTGCGGATGGATCAAGCATTTTTTAGAATGCAGTTTAGGTTTTCCAGGTGTGGGGACTTGCGTCTTTTGGTTTTCACCAGAGGTTGTTACTCTTTCTAAGCTCCATAAACATGTGAAGTGGAATTTTAGAAAGGATTTCCAAGGCAAATATGGCATGTCCAGGGCAGAACATGCCGAAAAACAACAGGGACAGTGATGTCCCCTTAGGAAAGTGTGGGACGGGGCAGTCCATCTCAAGCAAGCTAGCAGAAGGGGGTGTCCAACGATATAGCAAACCCTAAACATGAGCTTTTCGTTCCTAGCTTGCAAATAAAGTGACTATAAGTGCACCTTCTTCTCCACAATCTCTGAGTGTTTGCTTGATGACTCAAGCATTTTCCTGGTGCCTGGATGCGGCTGGGAGATCGAGGACATCCAAGTTCTTGGTAACATCTCAGACATGCTTTCACCATGGTTTATGGTTTTATGCCCCCTTCTGACTTGGATGTCACAGAGCTGGTTTCTGAAATGGTTCTGAGGATTTCCCTGTGATTCGGACATTTCTATGCCCGTTTTCAGACATCCAAAGCACAAATAGGGCTTCTAAAATAACCTCCTTATATTCTAATCTATTATGAAGAGCTCTTCTGTAGTCATTTTCAGAAACATTGGCAGACAACCTGGTTAACATTTTGAGTCATGTCTCCATACTCCATTCACAAGCTGTTCTCTCTGATGTAAATTAGGGAGGAGACAAATTTGCTAGACAGTGGCTGCATGTTGACAGGCGTCTACATCAGGTGCCATTATTTCATCACTGTGGAAGAAACTCCCTATTAAGCATAGATTATAACATATTCTCATTCAGACCATTCTTTGATTTATTATCTCCTCATAAATTTACAATGTGTGGAAACAAATGTTTCAAGAAATGTTTTCTAAATAAGAAACCGACTAGTTCTAAGACATGTGTGAAGATCCCAGTGTAACATTTATTTATTTATTTAACTTCTCTGATATACCGTGCTATTACATATCAGTGCGGTTTACAATAAACAAACACATTACTATGCGGACAGGCCACAGAGTATTTACATTGAACAAGGGTTAAAACTTGGATTCAACAGGGGGTAACATATCTACAACATTATTTACAGTACAGCTTATGTATCGGGTTGAGGCCCATAACATAACCTGTCCTTCCTCTTCTTATACACTGGTAATACATCAGAAATCACAGCTGTCCTGTAAATTATGATTAATGACTTCTGTTTGTATTCCCACAAAAAAGATAACCTAAACTGCAGAAGAAAAATAAGTAAAATGAGCAATCACTCAGAACCAGTGCCAAAAATAATTATAATTAATTTGTGAAAGGGACCATCAGATGAAGGCCATTGCTTGATTGTAACTATTCCTTTTATGTCTAGCAGATCATGAAATCACCCAGAAGAGGAAGAGAGAGGAAGATCATGAAGAGCATTGGTTAGAAATGAAACATATCTCAAGACAATCAGGAAATGCCTGTGACAATATTTCCCCGGGAGCTGAGAGGACAAACAGATGGAATTGTCAGCAGGAGTCAGAGAAGAAGCAGAGAGACCCTGCAGGAAATTCACCGGATGGAGTTACTGAGTATGAGAGAAGTGACGGGGAGCTCACTAACATCCCTGAGCACCAGAGATACCTGAAAGCAGAGAGACTCTTCCAAACTAATAACAGTGATCAAGTGACTTCTGAACTCAGCCAGGGAGTGGGGAAGGGAAAGGAAGACCAGAGGGAGTTTACGGATATGATGTACAATGAAAACATCAGTTTTACTTGTTCTAAGTGTGATAAATGCTTCACTTGGTTTTCAGAATTCCAACTTCACAAAAAGAATCACCCGAATGTGAAATCATTTCCATGTGCCGAGTGTAATAAGAGCTTCACTCGACTTTCAAAACTAAAAGCTCACCAAATGATCCACAGAAAAGCCAAACCAATTCTGTGTAGTGAGTGTAATAAAAGCTTTGTTTATCCATCAGTACTGAAAAGACACCAGATAATACACAGAAGAGAGAAACTGCCCCAAGGGAAACATTTTATATGTACTGAGTGTAATAAACGCTATGTTTATCTATCAATGCTACAAAGGCACCAGAAGATGCACAGGAAAGAGAAACCAACTACATGTACTGAGTGCAATAAAAGCTTTACTCAGTTTTCAGCTCTAAAAATTCACCAAATCATCCACACGAGAGCCAAACCATATACACGTACTGAGTGTAATAAAAGCTTCTTTTATCCATCAAGGCTGAAATGGCATCAGAGGCTACACACTGGAGAGAAACCATTTACATGTACCGAGTGTAATAAAAGTTATTATCGGCTTTCACATCTAAAATTTCACCAAATGATCCACACAGGCGACAAACCATTTTCATGTACTGAATGTAATAAAAGCTTCAGGCAGCTTTCACATCTAAAAAGTCACCAAATGATTCACACGGGAGACAAACCGTTTTTATGTACTGTGTGCAATAAAAGCTTCAGACAGCATTCACAACTAAAAGTTCACAAAATGATCCACACGGGAAACAAACCATTTAAATGTACAGAGTGTAATAAATGTTTCATTTATCCATCAGTGCTGAAAGGACATCAGAGAATACACACAAGAGGGGTCAAAGGAAAGTGCAGCATAAAATTCATTAGCTGTGGTTAGTGAATTTTTGTGCATCTCTTAGGGGGAGAGAAGTTAATTCATTCCCCAAGTGTTGCTAGGTACCTTCACACGAATTCCCCATTGTATTAAATCTATCCAAGCAATTGAAATATGGTAGGAAAGAAAAAGAAAAATACCTACTGGCTGCCCATTGCCCAGGATAAAAAAGGTGCCCATTTATAGCCTCCGCATTAGTGCTAATGATAGTAGTAGTGATAGTGCAGACTCTACAGATGTAGATAACATCTCTGCCATGGATAAAGGTCATGGTGAGCATGTTCATGGACCCACTGTGGCAGGAGACAAGTCTCAGAAATTAATGAAAATGTTAAGTGGATTTCTGCAGATAAAGCAGAGATAATGTACTCTACTTTTATGTTTCAAACCCTATATTTAAATCAAGATAATCCACCAAAAGCTGGAAGAAAGAGGAAAATTGCCACAAAAAACTGCAAAAAGCAATGGATGCAAATTCAAGATCTTTAATTTCAAAGATCAAAATAAAGAAGTATGTGAATGATAACATCTTGAATCAACTAAGGGCTTCTGTGGGAAAAGAAACATAGGGAGGAAGAGGAGACCTAGGTGAGAGTAGCAGAAGAAAGGAATACACAGAATCAGAAAGAGCAGTTGAGGAGGAGAGGGAGCTTAGAGATCTGGAACTGCAGGAGAATGAGATGAATAAAGGATGGATCAACAAATCAACTGAAGAGGAGGAAGAAATGGAGGAGAAAGACCCAGAGGTGGAGGAATTCAAGATAGAACTCCTAGTCCACATGGAAAGAGATGAATATGCTGGGTTTCAGGCAAGGGACAGATTACCAGTTACTTTTAACCTTAGGTGTTACGTTTATGATCATTAAGATGAACAAGGCCATATCCTATATAAAGGGACCATATATTGGCATTGCCAAAATAAATTGAATACAATATTGTGCAGCTAAAATTATTATTGTGCAAGGATACTAGTAACTAAAGTGCAAGGCCAGAATAAAAAAGAACAATAAGGGTTCCCCCTTGGAAAAAGCGCATTGAAGGAAAAATACAATCATTGCATGTGGAGGTATCCCTGAAAGATGGATATCTAAAAGGATTAAGATCGTCAAAGATATTGAGGAAGATCCAAGACATCAAGCTGAAGCATGCTGCATTAATAGAAGACTTGAAATTTTCAACTGATCTCTGGTCTGCAATCAGTTCACATTGGATGCACATCCAGTCACAAGCGGCAGTGTTTACTGTAAATGATCCAGCAAACATTTCTAATGTACAGATGGATTTCTTAGTGAGCCAATCAAATTGTTGTGGGAAAAGGAATGAATCATAACTCTCCTTTTGAAAGTTTAAAATGAGAGGTTCCCACTACTTTAATTATCAAACCTTTGTCTAACCAAATGGCTTATGTAGCATATAGATAAAAAAGGAAAGAAGAGGACCCCAATGATTGGAATCCAATTATATCATAGTATTGGATCTACCTGGATCTGTACACTACTTCAAGGTCTACTGACTGATGGTACACCTCATCTTCTCCCCTGAACTGTTCTTCATATGGTTTCACTAAGTTAAGACTTATATTATTATGTTCCTATGTTTTATTGTTCCATGTAAACCCTAATGTTAAGCTTTAACATTATTTTGTTCAATCTGTTACTTGTAAACTGTCTTGACTCTGAGATAAGGCGGTATATAAAACCAATTAATGAAAACATTGCGTTGTCTTATCGTGTTTCCCTAGTATGTCAAATTACTAACCTTGAAGTCAATTTGTATACTGATTTACACCAGTGCTTGGGAATACTCCAAAATCACAAATCCCATTCAATTCAGTAATTCACTTCTGTGTGATTAGGCCTCATTCATTCTTTCCAGACTCACACTCTATTTTCCAGCTCTTACTTCTAAGCTTACGTTCATAAATGACCAGCTTTATGGGGCATCTAGTGTTTTAGTCCACTCACTGGTGAACCACCAAGTGAATATTAATAGCTACCCCATGAATGGATAAACAAACTTAATTTGTATGACTGCTTAATTAAATGACATCATTAGCGAATCATTTAGTTCTTACCAATCAAATTCATTTGAATGTGTTAACAACCAGACTGTTAAGAGCTCCCTGCACATGGTAATTACTGTACATTTTTAGACAGCGCTGGGGAGGAGTCTTCTATTTTGGTACATGTTGGTACTAATGACATAGGAAAGTGTGGGAAGGAGGTTCTAGAGGCCAAATTTAGGATTTTTTGTAGGAAGTTGAAATCCAGAACTTCCATGGTGTCATTCTCAGAAATGCTTCCTGATCCATGCACAGGACCCAAAGGGCTGGCAGAGCTCCGGAGTCTGAATGCGTGAATGAGACATTGATGCAACAAAGAGGGTTTTGGATTTATTAGGAATTAGGGAACATTCTGGGGAAAGGAGGGGCTCTTCCGAAGGGATGAGCTCCACCTTAACCTGGATGGAACGAGATAGCTGGCGTTAACCTTTAAAAAAGGAGATAGAGCAGCTTTAAACTACATAATAGGGGAAAGTTGACAATCTCCCAGGAGCACATGGTTTGGAATGATGTATTCGTGAAGGTTACTAGCAAAAGACTGAAGTTAGGGCATATCAACAGAGTAGTTCCAATAAAGACAAAAGTAACCCAAATGCCCTTAATACAGAGCAGACAGAGCTTAAAATTCCAAATTACCCTTGCCTACCAATAACCAGATTAATATGAATAAAATACAACCTCTAAAATGCTTATATTCAAATGATAGAAGTAAAAAAAATAAGTTGGGAGAGTTAGAATATATAGCACTAGGGGGCGGAGCCTGATGTCCAGCGGGTTAGACGCTTCGCGCTGAAGCTCCCGAGAGGCCTACTCAGAATCCTGACTTAATACCTACATAAACTTAATATTTTGCTCCAAACTTACCGGGGTGCCTCGGGGGGGATGGCGGCCCACAAACCAGCGCGCTTAGACTTCGGGTCTCCCTCTTCTTCACATGGAAAACGCTCCAAAACAGAGTTGTCTTCCCCACAAAAGATAGTTCCACTTCGGGAAAACCCCGCAATGCAACAGGAGATCTTGGAGGAAATCCGCGGTGTGAAGGAACTGGTACAGTCCAACGGAGAAGCGCTCCGAGCCATGCGAGAAGACTTCGGTATGCTTCAGGACCGGCTTGAAGGTCTTTCACTACGGCAGGACAACATGGCGGGGGTCCTCGACTCGCACGCGGTGCGTTTGGAGAAACTGGACAAGGCTGAGCGTCAGATACAGAGTCTTCAAAAAGAGTTAGAGGATAGCGATAATCGAGCCCGTCGCAACAATGTAAGGCTCATTGGAGTACCGGAGGGGGCGGAAGCAGGAGATATAAGAGAATTCCTGGTCAAAACTCTTCCCTCCTTGTTGAAGATCACTTTTCACAGAGCTCTGGAAATTGACCGAGCACATCGTGTTCCTACCAACATGGCGCTCAATCGGACGACCCCCCGGCCTATCATCTTTCGATTACTGAGATATCAGCAAGTTGAGCAAATTCTAAATGCTGCCCGGGCGAATCATCATCTGGAGTTTGAAAGTCATAAAGTCTCCTTCTTCCCTGACTTGGCAAAGCCCACAGTTGACCGTCGGAAGAGCCTCCTTGCTTTTCGCCCTAGACTTCAACAGCTACAGGCTCGCTTTGGCCTATTGTATCCCGCGAAGCTCAGAGTGACTCTCCATAACCAAACTAGAACATTCGAAGATCCTGATCTACTAGCAACATTTTTAGCTTCCAAAGAAGCAGACCAGATGCGCTAATCCAACAACTTGGATCTGTAATCCGCCGGATCTGCCCGCCATTTTGAATGGCCCGACGCGATGATCACAGTCTGGTACAGAGACTGCCTGGACTTTTCTTTCTTTCTATATATAACTTTCTTGGTCTCCTATCCCTCCATGATGTGCACCTCGGTTGGATTCGGAACATGCACAGCTATATAGGTTATATGTTTCAATTTAGGCCTTCTCGGGGGTTTCTCCCCGCAGACATATGGTCGCCAGTAATTTTGGGGTTTTGCTTCTTCTCTAATGCACTTCGGTGCTTATTTTTTTTATATGGGGCGCTTCATTGTTTTTCATTAGTTTATTTTCTATCATGTCATGTGTACAACCATATACAGTTAATATGAGGGACATTGTGAAATTATGTGCGTTATCATGTTCTTTTTCAGAATTTTTAACCCTTCTGAATGGCCTTATGTAAGATCTTATCGCTGAACGTAAAAGGCATCAATAGTCCAATCAAAAGAAAGAAAATCCTTAGCTATCTTAATCATGAGCATGCTGCTTTAGTGCTTCTTCAGGAAACGCATTTAAACTCCGCTGAAATACTGAAACTTAATGCTAAGCCTTACATGGTGGCTGCCTACTCTTCCGTGGGGTAGCCATCTTGGTTAAGAAGTCTTAGTAAGCTACTGTAATGGATACTAGCTCTGATAAGGAGGGTAGATGGGCCCGTGCACACCTTAAGGTTGGAGATAGTGAATTCACGTGTATTTGTATTTATGCTCCGAATGTGGATAACCCTGCTTCCTATGCAAGTATTGTGCAGTTGGCACAGGCCTCTGCCAATACTCCATTAATACTTGGCGGCGATTTCAACCAAGTACTTGATCCTTTGATAGCTAGATTACCGCCTAGAACGAGTGGTCCACCCAAGAGTCTTGATACCCTTACAGCTCTGATGAAAGGCCTTGCGTTAGTAGAAATATGGAGGCTGCTTCACCCCTCCGACTTAGAGTTCCCCCTTTTCTCAGCCCCCCATCACTCACAATCTAGATTAGATTTTCTTCTTCTCTCCACAGCACTGATATCCCAAGTGGACACGGCTAGGATTCATCCTCTCCATATTTCAGATCATTCTGCTATATCTTTTCATTACCTGGCACTACGCAAGGTGAACATCCCCGTGCTTGGTTGTTTGGGGCATAGCTATTTCCCTAATTACGAAATACTGGAACAATAGCTCACATCTGAGCCCCAATGAATGGTGGAATCATGTCTGTATCTACAGTACATATGAGCAAATACCTCGTATGTTGGCTTCTTCCGGTCAGACCCCCCACCACTTGTCTAAATGGAAGATGCTCAACGACTATGTTCAAACTGCTAAATGCTCTCATCTGACTGTTTAAATCTGTGTAAATCTCTGTCACATGATCATTCTGTATCACAGATACTATTTCTGTTTGTTTTGATGTACAGTTGTTGTTGTTTGTAAGCGCTTATATGATGATACTTATCAGCTTAGAGAAGAAGCATAGGGGTGGGGGGTAATTGGGGTTGCTTTTTCCTTATTGTATGCTTGTATTTGTCTCCTTTGGTGTGTTGTTTCTTTTTGCTTGCTGTAAAATGAAAATAAACGTCTTAAAAAAAAGAATATATAGCACTAAATGAGAAGTTAGATATGATTGGTATATCAGAGACATAGTGGAAGGAGGCCAACCAGTGGGACACTGTGATATCTGGGTACAAATTATATCGCAAAGACAGAGTAGATCAAATTGATGAAGGGATTGCACTCTATGTTAGAGATGGCATTGAACCACACAGGATTAAAGTTTTGCAGGAAACAAAATAGACTAAAGAGTCTCAATGGATCAAAATGCCATGTAAAAACAGGAAGCTGAAGGCAGTGAGGGTCATGGCAAGACATGTTAGGGAGATAAATTTTCTAGATGAAATAAATGACTGCTTCTTGGAGCAGCTGCTTCATGAACCAATCAGAGGGGAAGCCATTTTGGACCTAGTCCTTAGTGGAACACAAGATCTGGTACAAGAAATAAGGGTGTTGGGTCCACTTGGTAATAGTGATCATAGCATGATCAAATTTGATTTAATAAATGGAGGAAGGACAACAAGGAAATCCACAGTACTACCTTTTAAAAAGGGAGACTATGATAAAATAAGGAAAATAGTTAAGAAAAAACTAAAAGGAGCAGTTGCAAATGTTAAAGATTTACATCAAGCATGGGCATTGTTTAAAAACTACTATCTTGGAAGCCCAGACCAGCTGTATTCCATGCTTTAAGAAAAGTGGAAAGAAGTCCAAAAAACTGCCAGCATGGTTTAAAGTGAGCTCAGAGAGACTGTTGTTGCCAAAAAAACACCTTTCAGGTAATGGAAAAAGGAGCCAAATGATGAAAACTGGAAACAACATAAGCACTGACAAGTTAAATGCAAGGCAATAAATTGCATGAAGAGAGGAAGATCCTAAAATATTAAGTAATGTAATCAGAGATCAAGAAAATATGGTAAAAAGATACAGAAATATTTCCCATGATATTGAGCGCAACAGGCCTGATTAAGAGGAATTAACAATCACACTTTACAAGTTGCCTTTATGTGTTACATCTTATGAACTCCAGAAGGAAGCACTCTTTTGGCATGAAGCAAGAACCATGATGGGTGTTACTCCACATATTCTGGCTTAGAAGTGAAGTTCATGACTGTCAGGCGCAAAACTAAGGGTCCAAAAATATGAAGCAATATGATATACCTATAAATATATGCAAGCTCAAATCCAAAAAGCGTTTATAAAATAAAACTTTTAAAAGCCAGTATGCGCCATTGTCATCTTCTATTTATTAATGTATTAGCCACTCAGTAATACTAAATTGAGAAGAGCAATTATGGCTGTTTATTCTTTATTTGCAAACAATAAAAAGTGGAGATAGTGGCTTATATCTTAACTGAATGCAAGAAGATTCACAGTCATATATTTTGTCATCACTAGTAATTAACCTTGGAGAGGACACACAGAAATACTAGATTTTTAAAATTCATATAATGACCATTCAGTCCATAGTTTGCACTACTTGAAACAGCCAGTATAAGTGAGATATTCTAGTGCTAACCAAACCAATTCACAAAATATATCCTTCTGTGGTACTTCTTCAAATTCACTTGAATATGAACAACAATGATCGAGAAGAAAAAAATCACCCAGGGGAATTCCGATCTGAGAAAGGAACAATTCTTTTTATAAATTTCTTATTTTTGTTGGAGCTGCCAGCCCAGTGAAAAGAACAAATCAATTCACCACCGTGGCTACTCCATTTTAATTAAGTAATTTTTAAACAGCTAGTCTTTGTACTTACCTAATTTGATGAATCATTTCAGGCTGTTCAGGATACCACAAAAATCGACGACGTATCACATTTCTAGTGCAACACTTAGCAACCCTGCTTCAGGTCAATCCAGATGCGGTCAATCTTCAGCCATAATAAATTCTTAGTGGAGAAAAACGCCTTAAATAATCCGACTTGGCGGCACTGTGTGTTAAAACTAGAAAGAGGGAAAGAAACATCTATTTGCATTGGTGTGATATTGAAGGGATGATTGGAATAAAGGGATAATCAGCTCAGATCTGCTTTATATGTTTGCCTTATGATTGCATATATGTCTGCCTTATAACTGCACTCTGGCCTGTTTGAAACAGACACAGCAACATATGGTTGGCACAAACAGGTGGGCAACAGGAAAAGAGCACATGCAGCTTACTACTGTTATAAAGCCTAAAAAAGCTATACTTTGGACAGAAGTGTCCAAGGATATAAGCCTAGGTTCAAACAGGTCAAACCAGGAATTCAACTAATGCTCTTGCCCTGAAGGTTTCAATTGGTGCCAGCAGATGGAAAAAACACAGGAGGAGGCAGAGGGCTATGATTGATTGCATAGTTAGGCAAACCTTGATCAGCAGATCCAGCTACATAACCATAGAAGGCCCCGGGAAAGAGTTTTGCATTTGCTGAAACTATTTAGAATTTGAAGCAGAGAGGTATATATAAGACAGCAATTTTAGAGGGTCTGGGGGCAGTTCTTTTCTCCCCTTGCAGAGAGAAGTCTGCCCCACTGTCCCTCAGACAGGCACTTGCTATCTGCCTCTATAACCATTTGTTTGCTGTGCCAAATAAAAAAAGTTTCTTTGTAGCTGAGCAACTTGCTGTCTGAACTGTTTATTGGTAATTGGGGAGACTTTGTAGGTGGACCCGGCCTGCAATATACAGACCTCCCTCACAAGGTAGATGGAGAGTTAATTGAAGACATACACAGCATTGCTAGGAATGGGGAAGTGCTACTGATAGGGGATTTCTATATGCCAGATATTGATTGGCACATTCCTGCTGCAGTATTATCTAGAAGTAAGGAGATCCTGGATTCTCTACAGGGAGAACTATTCAGGCAATTGGTAACAGACCCCACACGTGAAGGGGCCATACTGGACTTGGTGCTTATTAATGGTGAAAGTGTTTCTGATGTTATAGTGGGACATCATTTTGCATCCAGTGATCATCAGATGGTGGAGTTCAGTATTAGGACTAGGGCTGTTAGAATCCGTTCAAAAGCAGACCTCAGGAAAACTAACTTTGACAAGATGAGCCAATACCTCAGGAAGTCGTTAGCGGGATGGGAACAGCTGGGGGATGTAGAAAAACAATGGGAAAAACTGAAAGGGGATATTTTAAGGGCAACTGACCTTTTTGTTAAAATGGTAAATAAAGGTAAAAGGAAAAAGAGACCACTTTGGTTTTCAAAAGAAGTAGCTGAAAAGGTGAAGAAAAAGAGGGAGGCCTTTATGAAATACAAGAGATCACAGAGAGAGGAAGACAGGCATCTATATTTGGAAAAACTTAGAGAAGCTAGTAAAGTTCAGCCCCCACCACCTCCAGCAGCTCTCCCCTTCCCGGGGATCGAGCCACCAGCGGCAGGAGGGGCCAACTGCTGCACACAGCCCAGTCGGGGCTGTGCAACACACTTAAATCTTCGCGCCATCGGGCGCTGCTGCTCTTCAGCCCCCACCACCTCCAGCAGCTCTCCCCTTCCCGGAGATCGAGCCACCAGCGGCAGGAGGGGCCAACTGCTGCACACAGCCCCGTCGGGGCTGTGCAACACACTTAAATCTTCGCGCCATCGGGCGCTGCTGCTCTTCAGCCCCCACCACCTCCAGCAGCTCTCCCCTTCCCGGGGATCGAGCCACCAGCGGCAGGAGGGGCCAACTGCTGCACACAGCCCAGTCGGGACTGTGCAACACACTTAAATCTTCGCGCCATCGGGCGCTGCTGCTCTTCAGCCCCCACCACCTCCAGCAGCTCTCCCCTTCCCGGGGATCGAGCCACCAGCGGCAGGAGGGGCCAACTGCTGCACACAGCCCAGTCGGGGCTGTGCAACACACTTAAATCTTCGCGCCATCGGGCACGCCCGCGCCTGGCGGGCCCGTGCCTGAGGGCCTCGCCAGAGGGCCCTTTGGCGTGGCCCTTTGGCATGGCCCTTAGGCGTGGCCCTTAGGCGTGGAACGGGGCGGTAGGCGGTAGCACTCCAGCAAGCCACAAACAAAGCCACAACTCACACCTAGACCAGAGCCAGCTACCAATACCAAAAAAGGCAAGTCCTTCACAGCTAACTGTATTTTGAGATAGCAGCCTTTGCCTTGACCATTAACCAGAAGTCACTTGAGCTTTTAGCGGTATCATGTAGCTATTTTTGTTGTTAAACTCTACTAGCAACAATACCCCTGTACCATTCTCTCCATTGATAACGTTTTGCATACTCTGTACTGCTTTTCATACAATTATCTTACTGTATACCAGTAATTAGAATCCTTATGTACTATTACCACTATTGCTATTACCACTTGCACTCACAGTACTACTGCAATTAGTCTTTCCTGAGTGCGAATACTGCATTACACTGCACTGTAGCCAACGTTTCCACAATTATCCTTCTCATTACTAACACCCAAGAGAATGTACAAAGTTCTGCTCTTACTCGTGACCTTCCTTACCCTTGGTCTCCCTTACACCTCAAATGCATTCAACCATGACACATATCATATACCAATCCTACGCACATACGGAAGGAAATGGTCCGAATTCACCCACCACACTACGGCAAAAAATAACTTTACATCCCACTCCCATCTACTCAACATTCCTCTCCAAACCATCAAAAGGATACAAGAAGAGAAGCAACATCACCAACGCCTACTAAAATGTGCACTAATAAATGCCAGATCAGTACGATCTAAATGGCCCGCAGCCATCGACCTGATACATCAATATAACCTCGACATCTTGATGATCACGGAGACATGGCTATCCGACTGTGACAACGTACTACTGAATCAGATGCTGCCACCAGGATTTGTGATATACACATCCCACAGATCTAGTCAGAAAGGAGGCGGAACCCTCATCCTGGCCAAAGCTGATTTACACTTCAAGATGTGCAACTCCTCTAGCTCAACTTACCTTGACTCCCTCACAATAGCTAATGAGCTCTGTACAATCAACCTTTTCTATCGGGCACCCTCCTCCTCACCAGATGATCTTCCAACTATAATTGAGCAGGCATGTACCACATCCACCTCACGCTCACCAAGTTGGCTAATCGGTGACTTCAATCTCCCATCTCTTCAAGACAGCCACTCAGCAGCATTCCTTGACGCCCTTGAGGACCTAGGTTACAAACAGCATGTCGATTCCCCCACCCACACTAAGGGTGGCAAACTAGACCTCATTTTCGCACCTCTCTCCAACGCCACAATACCCCTAACTCTTGCACTATCTGTAATACCAGTACCCTGGTCGGACCACAGTCTTCTCAGTTTCAATATACCCATTAACACATCCCGCAAAAGCCGAAAGTCTTCTAACACATCTGGAACCCACACAACCCGCTTTAGACCACTCAACCAGAGCGTAGTCCTAGAGAATCTCAGACCTCTCATGGCCAACACAACCATGGATTTAGATGATCTCATATCCAAATGGGATGAAAACCTGAGAGCTGCCTCCTGCCCATCACTCACTGAAAAGAGAATTCGAAAACGTGAACATACTCCATGGTTCTCCACAGACCTTCGTACATCTCTCCACCATCTACGCAAACTTGAGCGACAATGGCGACAAACTCACTCTCCTAAGGCGCTGGCAGCATACAGCTCATACTTAACTACCCACCGAGCAAAGATAACACAAAGCAGGAAAACTTACCACACAGGCTTAATAAAATGCTCCATCAATAAACCACATGCATTGTTCAGCATAGTAAAGTCCATAACAGGAGAACCGGTCTCAGCACAACCCCCTATGCCTCAGCCGCAGGACTACGCAAACTACCTGCAATCAAAGATGATTAAAACCAACACAGACATAAATGTCAACAACGCCTCCACTTCACCTAAGGAATCCCATGCAATGCCACTACACAACTTCTCCACTGTATCAAACAGAGAGGTTGTGAACATCATTGCCTCAATCAATCCTAGTACAGCTCCTAATGACCCGTGTCCAGCCAGCTGGATCAAGGACATGCGACATGACCTCAGTCAAATATTGAGCAAAATACTTAACCAGTCCTTCTCAACAGGTTCATTCCCGCAGAGTCTGAAACACACTTCCATCAAGCCCCTACTGAAGAATAATAGACTGGACCCATCCAAGGTTGAATCCTTCAGGCCTATCTCGAGCATCCCACAGCTTGCAAAAATCATTGAGAAGGCCGCCCAACAACAAATCCAACATCATATCGACTCTGAAGCACCACTAGATCCATCTCAACATGGCTTCAGGGAAGCACATGGAGTCGACACAGTCCTTACAACCCTATTCAATGTTCTGGTAACAGGAATAAATAACATTCAACAGGGTTTCGTCCTCATCTTCCTGGACATCTCCGCCGCTTTCGACTCTGTGAGTCATGACATACTCCTGCAACGCTTGAAAGATAAGGGGATTCAAAGCACAGCACTCGAATGGTGTAAATCCTACCTATCGAACAGGTGGCAACAAGTAAAGACAGGCCACGCATCCTCAGAACCATTCCTGCAATCACAGGGAGTACCCCAAGGATCGTCCTTATCGGCACTAATGTTTAATATCTACATGCAGCCGATATGTGACTTGATCAGATCCTTTAACGTACAATGTCTCGCTTACGCAGATGACATCCTCCTATATATGCCGTTCACAATTGAACATCCAGTATTCTCCCCAATAATCAATTGTTTTGAAGCTGTAGCCGAATGGTTGCTATCACAAAACCTTCGGATTAATCACAACAAAACTGACGTTCTTTTTGTCACAAGGAACCGTAAGTTCATACCTCCTCCATCACTACTCGTCAACAACATAGAGCTGAAATCAAAAGCTACAATCCGTTACCTCGGCATCACATTGGATCAGCACTTGGATATGACAACGCATGTCAAGAACATCACAAAAACTATATATTATAAGATCAAATCGCTACGTCACCTCCGCTCCCTACTAGATCCCACAGACTTCCGAACAACCTTCCAGGCATTAGTCCTCCCACACCTGGATTTTGCCAACATCATCCTTCATGGCCTCCCTCAATCAACTTTAAATCCGCTCCGCCTAGCCATGAATACAGCCGCCAGAGTCCTCTCCGGCTCATCAAGATCTGACCATAAAACACCCATCATGAAAGAACTGCATTGGTTACCATTACATGCCAGAATCCAATATAAGTCTTTAGTCCTTACTTTTAAGGCTCTAAATAACTACCCCCCTACGCCAATCAGCAAGCTTATCCATGGCACTCTGGAAAACAGAAAAAGGAGAACCACATCAATGAACACCTTAATAGTCCCAAAAATAATAACGAAGTGCACTAAGGCCACCTCCAACAGGGCCTTCTCCTTATTTGCACCTCTAAACTGGAATGCGCTACCTCACGAAATCCGTGCTATCAAAAACCTAATCCTATTCAGAAAAGCACTGAAATACCACTTGTTCACAAAATGCTACCCAGAAGTCAACCTAGACATTAACAAAACTAGCACCTCAATACAACCTGAAAAGGGCTAGTTGATCAACCTTCTCTCTAGTCCTATTAGCGAACCACATTGCAATATCCAAACGAGTTTTATTACTGTATATACCATTAAGTTATTCTGTACATAGTTCCCCCGGTTGTCCTATTGTTGAAGTTCCCTGTTCAATGTAAAACTCAATGTTACTTGTATGCATTGTAGTATGTTTCTTGTTCAATGTACACCGCACTGATTGTAATAGCGCGGTATAAAAGAATTGTTAAATAAATAAAAATAAATAAATAAATAAATAAGTAGTCAGGAAAGCAAAGATTCAAAAAGAGGAGGAAATAGCAGTAGTATAATGGGTACACTACTTGTCAAACTGATTGACAGGTGAGATAAGGATGGCGGGAGCCAATCAGCGTTCACTTCCGGTGTATGTCCCGCCTTAGGCCACGCCCCCTCCCATAGAAGTGAATGGTGAGTTAGCTCCGCCCACTCCCGCCCCCAAAATGTTGACAGGTACCAATCAGCGCCCACTTCCGGTGTATGTCCCGCCTTAGGCCACGCCCCTCCCATAGAAGTGAATGGTGAGATAGCCCCGCCCCCAAAATGTCGACAGGTACCAATCAGCGCCCACTTCCGGTGTATGTCCCGCCTTAGGCCACGCCCCCTCCCATAGAAGTGAATGGTTAGTTAGCCCCGCCAAGTCCCGCCCCCAGGCGTGGCCACTACCCCCCACTTGACACACCCCTGCCCCCGCCCCAAGGATGACATCATCCAATCAGCGTACACTTCCGGGGGGGGTGTCACACCCACGCCACGCCCCACAATATGGCATTAGCCAATCAGCACCCACTTACGGGTTTGTGCTACGCCCACAGCCTCCCACCCTCCTCCACGCCCCCTGCCTACATCATCGGAAATGACATCACCGGAAACAGGGCGTCATCAGAAGAGGGACTATCCCTTTTTTGCTGACATCAGCGGAAACAGTATGGCTGACTCCGGAAATGACAGTATGGCTGACTCCGGAAATGTGTTTTTGCTTCTGCTTAATACTGAAAAACAAAAAAGCTATTCTCTGTGTCTCTCTCCCACACAGACTCTGTTGTTTTTTCTCACACAAAAACTGATTCCTAGCACAGAGAGACAGGCAAGCTAGAATCTTTTTTCTTTCCAAATGCAATTAGCACATCTTTGTTAGAGGGATCACCCTCTCACCCTCAACCACGCCCCTGCCTACATCATCGGAAATGGACTGTCCCTTTTTGCTGACATCAGCGGGTAGCAGTGTGACTGACTCAGGAAATGTGTTTTTGCTTCTGCTTAATACTGAAAAACAAAAATGCTTTTCTCTCTCCCACTGCCCCAGTTCTTATTTCTCACAAAAGATTCACGGCACAGAGAGACACAATTTTCTTTACAAATGCAATTGTTAGAGAAACTAGTGCTGTCCATGTGATAGAATTTTACTTTTAAGACCTCAATGTTAGAAGTATTCTGACAGACCTGTAGAGTTCAGACTGAAATACAGAGAGACCTGAGTTCAAATCCCCCTAATACAGCTATTTTTTTTGAGAGAGCCGAGTTCAAATCCAAATACTAATACAGCTATTTTTTAGTGGCTTTGAAAAAACCAATACAGAGAGACAAGCCTGGACATGTCTCTCTAGGGTGTGGTAACACGTGATTGCTTGAAACAAGAGGTCTGTTCTGAGCATGCTCCAGGTGTTCTGAGCATGCTCCTGCTGTAAGGCTTTGTGTAAGGGGGACATTTTAACACAGAGTTTCAGAAAGGAAAAAATGGCTCTTTTTGGAACACCAAGCAAACTAGGATCAGCAGAGGTAAGAGAATGACTGACTCCGAAAATGTGTTTTACAAATGTTAAACCTCAATTAACACATCTTTTGTTAGAGAAAGCAGGGCTGTCCATGTGATAGAATTTTGCTTTTAAGACCTCATGGTTAGAGAAATATTCTGGCAAACACAGTGTAAGTTCAGACTGAAATTCAGAGAGAGAGAGACCTGAGTTCAAATGTTTGTGCTTTTCTCTGTACATATCAAAGGGAGGCATTTGATGTCATAGCCAGTCAAAGGGACTACACAAAACCTGATGAAATAAACACATTGAAATCTGCTATACAAACAACGGTGGACTGTATTATCAAGAAATGCTGGCAGGGCGTTATGCATAGAGACTGTACAGCGTGTGTAATACATGCTCCAGGGCAAAGACATCATGATTGTGTGACACAAGAAAAATACAGCAGAAAAATCCATAAAACTTGTAACAGGTTGGGTCTAGGACCTATTTTAAACGTTGCCATGATTGCGGGTCATAAAATGAAAGCAACTGTCCTAGTTTATGAAAATTTGAATTTTTTGTTTGAACTCGTCAGAGATTTTAACAGCAGTAGAAATCCAGGACAACTGCTCAATATTCTGCTTAATTCTGTGGCAGACAGCGAAATAGAAATAGTGGAAGGCTTAATCTGTGACAGAGATTATAGATCGTTCTTTAAAAAACACCAAGTTCTGTAAAAATTGACTTTTTATGAAAATGTATGTATTTTCAGAATCTATTAGTTGAACATACAGATGAACAAAAATTATATGTATGCCTTTTATTTTTTTTTAAACTTGTAATGCTTAAATGAATTTCACAAGATGAAAACATTTTATTTGAAATAAAATATTTTGAACCTATGTGTGGTGTGTTTTAGGAATGCTTAGTTAATTAAACCTACTATGGTTTGTCTGGAAAAAAAAAATGGGGCATCTAGGTGTGTCCTAAACAATAGGCCATAAGATAAGAATGTCTGGGAAATGGGTGGGAATGTGTATTAGCCACACACACAGATATATAGCATCTATTACAATGTACTGTCTGCGAAAAAAAAGGCGGTGTGAATTAGCCAGGTCGTATGATAAGATTATGAGATCCAGTACATTTCAACAGCCAGAAAAAAATCACACAGTCTCTATAGCTTGTATCATCTGCAACTTTTTCTTCAGACATGGTGAGTAGATATGAGTCTTACTTTTTTAAAAAATATTGTTGGCTATGTAATGTTTTTGTCTCTTATGATTGTCCAAGAAGATGCTACAAAACAAGATGGCCAGTCTAACCAACAGACGGTACCTTACAGAAAGCCAAAAGACAAGCAGAATCGTGAGTATTCCAGGTTTTATCCAGCACCTAGATTTTAAGGTCTCTGTAAAAGTATTAGCCCCTACGTTTTCTTTTTCAGACCGAGAAAATGTTAGAAAATCAGCGGCTATGGGAGAGAAGTCTAACAGAAAAAGATCACACAGCGATAGTTTTTCTGACGGTGAATCTACACACGCCGGTACAGAAGAGCAAACAGCTCCATACCGAAAACCAAAAGATAAGCAGAATAGTGAGTATTCCGGTTTTATCCAGCACATAGATTTTAAGGTCGCTGTAAAAGAAAAAAGTATTAGCCCCTACGTTTTTCTTTTTCAGATCGAGAAAATGTTAGAAATCCAATGGCTATGGGAGAGAAGTCTAACAGGCAAAGATCACACAGCAAAAGTTTTTCTGCCGGTGAATCTACACACGCCGGTACAGAATACGGAGGGCGTGGTGAAAGCCGTGTCTTTGATCACAGTGTTTCAGAGGACAGCGCAAATAATCATGCATTAGGCCCCGCTGAAGAATCAGAACCAGTTAGCTATGTTCAGTTTGTGAAAAGGTGGGATCGTAAATTGGACAAGTTTAATGGTGTAATTTATTCAGAGGAATTTCGGTTTATTAATTTAGACAGGGTAACATCATTATCTGAGGCTCAACTCGCCATTCGGCAAGGTATTCAACATATTCTGGAAGAGGTTAGCAGCAGGGTTTCACCCGGTGATTAGAGGTGCATCTACACTCATCTCTTTTTCACAATTCCTTGTATTCTGGAAAAGTTAAACCCCAGAAGCATTAGACGCTGACGATTTCTTAAATCAGATCGCTAAACTCCTTCAGAGTCACAGAGAAATCCAGGCTTGTGATATATTCCGTGTTGTTGTAGTTGTCATAAGAAATCGGGGTGGGGGAGCTCATAGGGTCTTAAAGACTATACCATTTAGCCATATTATTCATAAGAAAAGGATGTATTTGATAGACTTGAATAACACTGATAATAACCTGTGTTTTGCAGGTAGCCACACAGCCCTCATGTCACAGGTAAAAAACGACAGATGTCGAATTGTTAGAAGGTGCTAAAAAACTACATAATGAATTGGGGTGGCCGGTACATAGAAAAGTCATGCTCGATGATATAGCAATATTTGAACAGCATTTAAAGATAAACATACGCGTTGTGCTTTACACAAATTCATGGGTATGTTTTAAGACATCAGACAGACCTGTGTTCCCTAAGACTGTGTTCTTGTTGCTACACGATGACCATTTCTATGGTATAACCGATGTCAAAAAATTCTATGGGGAGCGCAACTTCTGCTGTGTGATCTTTGCCTGTTAGACTTCTCTCCCATAGCCATTGGATTTCTAACATTTTCTCGATCTGAAAAAGAAAAACGTAGGGGCTAATACTTTTTTCTTTTACAGCGACCTTAAAATCTATGTGCTGGATAAAACCGGAATACTCACTATTCTGCTTATCGTTTGGTTTTCGGTATGGAGCTGTTTGCTCTTCTGTACCGGCGTGTGTAGATTCACCGTCAGAAAAACTATCGCTGTGTGATCTTTTTCTGTTAGACTTCTCTCCCATAGCCGCTGATTTTCTAACATTTTCTCGGTCTGAAAAAGAAAACGTAGGGGCTAATACTTTTACAGAGACCTTAAAATCTAGGTGCTGGATAAAACCTGGAATACTCACGATTCTGCTTGTCTTTTGGCTTTCTGTAAGGTACCGTCTGTTGGTTAGACTGGCCATCTTGTTTTGTAGCATCTTCTTGGACAATCATAAGAGACAAAAACATTACATAGCCAACAATATTTTTTAAAAAAGTAAGACTCATATCTACTCACCATGTCTGAAGAAAAAGTTGCAGATGATACAAGCTATAGAGACTGTGTGATTTTTTTCTGGCTGTTGAAATGTACTGGATCTCATAATCTTATCATACGACCTGGCTAATTCAAACCGCCTTTTTTTCGCAGACAGTACATTGTAATAGATGCTATATATCTGTGTGTGTGGCTAATACACATTCCCACCCATTTCCCAGACATTCTTATCTTATGGCCTATTGTTTAGGACACACCTAGATGCCCCATTTTTTTTCCAGACAAACCATTGTAGGTTTAATTAACTAAGCATTCCTAAAACACACCACACATAGGTTCAAAATATTTTATTTCAAATAAAATGTTTTCATCTTGTGAAATTCATTTGAGCATTACAAGTGTAAAAAAAAATAAAATATAATTTTTGTTCATCTGTATGTTCAACTAATAGATTCTGAAAATACATACATTTTCATAAAAAGTCAATTTTTACAGAACTTGGTGTTTTTTAAAGAACGATCTATAATCTCTGTCACAGATTAAGCCTTCCACTATTTCTATTTCGCTGTCTGCCACAGAATTAAGCAAAATATTGAGCAGTTGTCCTGGATTTCTACTGCTGTTAAAATCTCTGACGAGTTCAAACAAAAAATTCAAATTTTCATAAACTAGGACAGTTGCTTTCATTTTATGACCCGCAATCATGGCAACATTTAAAATAGGTCCTAGACCCAACCTGTTACAAGTTTTATGGATTTTTCTGCTGTATTTTTCTTGTGTCACACAATCATGATGTCTTTGCCCTGGAGCGTGTATTACACACGCTGTACAGTCTCTATGCATAACGCCCTGCCAGCATTTCTTGATAATACAGTCCACCGTTGTTTGTATAGCAGATTTCAATGTGTTTATTTCATCAGGTTTTGTGTAGTCCCTTTGACTGGCTATGACATCAAATGCCTCCCTTTGATATGTACAGAGAAAAGCACAAACATTTGAACTCAGGTCTCTCTCTCTCTGAATTTCAGTCTGAACTTACACTGTGTTTGCCAGAATATTTCTCTAACCATGAGGTCTTAAAAGCAAAATTCTATCACATGGACAGCCCTGCTTTCTCTAACAAAAGATGTGTTAATTGAGGTTTAACATTTGTAAAACACATTTCCGGAGTCAGTCATTCTCTTACCTCTGCTGATCCTAGTTTGCTTGGTGTTCCAAAAAGAGCCATTTTTTCCTTTCTGAAACTCTGTGTTAAAATGTCCCCCTTACACAAAGCCTTACAGCAGGAGCATGCTCAGAACACCTGGAGCATGCTCAGAACAGACCTCTTGTTTCAAGCAATCACGTGTTACCACACCCTAGAGAGACATGTCCAGGCTTGTCTCTCTGTATTGGTTTTTTCAAAGCCACTAAAAAATAGCTGTATTAGTATTTGGATTTGAACTCGGCTCTCTCAAAAAAAATAGCTGTATTAGGGGGATTTGAACTCAGGTCTCTCTGTATTTCAGTCTGAACTCTACAGGTCTGTCAGAATACTTCTAACATTGAGGTCTTAAAAGTAAAATTCTATCACATGGACAGCACTAGTTTCTCTAACAATTGCATTTGTAAAGAAAATTGTGTCTCTCTGTGCCGTGAATCTTTTGTGAGAAATAAGAACTGGGGCAGTGGGAGAGAGAAAAGCATTTTTGTTTTTCAGTATTAAGCAGAAGCAAAAACACATTTCCTGAGTCAGTCACACTGCTACCCGCTGATGTCAGCAAAAAGGGACAGTCCATTTCCGATGATGTAGGCAGGGGCGTGGTTGAGGGTGAGACGGTGATCCCTCTAACAAAGATGTGCTAATTGCATTTGGAAAGAAAAAAGATTCTAGCTTGCCTGTCTCTCTGTGCTAGGAATCAGTTTTTGTGTGAGAAAAAACAACAGAGTCTGTGTGGGAGAGAGACACAGAGAATAGCTTTTTTGTTTTTCAGTATTAAGCAGAAGCAAAAACACATTTCCGGAGTCAGCCATACTGTCATTTCCGGAGTCAGCCATACTGTTTCCGCTGATGTCAGCAAAAAAGGGATAGTCCCTCTTCTGATGACGCCCTGTTTCCGGTGATGTCATTTCCGATGATGTAGGCAGGGGGCGTGGAGGAGGGTGGGAGGCTGTGGGCGTAGCACAAACCCGTAAGTGGGTGCTGATTGGCTAATGCCATATTGTGGGGCGTGGTGTGGGTGTGACACCCCCCCCGGAAGTGTACGCTGATTGGATGATGTCATCCTTGGGGCGGGGGCAGGGGTGTGTCAAGTGGGGGGTAGTGGCCACGCCTGGGGGCGGGACTGGGCGGGGCTAACTAACCATTCACTTCTATGGGAGGGGGCGTGGCCTAAGGCGGGACATACACCGGAAGTGGGCGCTGATTGGTACCTGTCGACATTTTGGGGGCGGGGCTATCTCACCATTCACTTCTATGGGAGGGGGCGTGGCCTAAGGCGGGACATACACCGGAAGTGGGCGCTGATTGGTGCCTGTCAACATTTTGGGGGCGGGAGTGGGCGGAGCTAACTCACCATTCACTTCTATGGGAGGGGGCGTGGCCTAAGGCGGGACATACACCGGAAGTGAACGCTGATTGGCTCCCGCCATCCTTATCTCACCTGTCAATCAGTTTGACAAGTAGTGTACCCATTATACTACTAATAGCCAATGCAATAAAATGGGGGGGGGGCAGGGAATAAGACATTTTTCAGATATGTTTGCAAGAAGAGGAAGGGCAAAACTGGTATTGTCAGACTCAAGGGTGAAGGGGAGGAATATGTAGAAGCTGATGTGGATAAAGTGGAATTTATTTATTTAAGATTTCTTATATACCGCCTTTCATGATATCAAGTTGGTTTACATTGAACAAACTGAAATTACATTGAACAGGGCATTATAACTTGGAGATAACCATTTTACAGGGAACATGGAGTGTTAAGTGGCTTGCCCAATTCCACAAGGAGCACCTGTGGGACTAGAAACCCCAGTCCTTCCGGCCCAAGGTTGCTGTTCTCTAGTGGGATTTGAACCTTCTGGCCTGAGGTAACTTGCCCCAACCACTAGGCCACTCCTCTGCCTGTGTTCACAGATGAAGAACCAGGAACAGGACCTCAGAAAACACCCACAAACAGGAACAGAAGTGAGGGGCATCTTAAACAAGTTTCAAAAGACTGAGTTTGTGAGAAACTAGCGAAACTTAAAGTAGACAAAGCTATGGGACCGGATGGGATATGCCCTAGAATACTGAGGGAACTTGGGGACGTTCTAGCAGCTCCACTGACTGACCTTTTCAATGCCTCATTGGAGTTGGGTGTGGTGCCAAAGGACTGTAAAGAGGCTCATATGGTCCCTTTACACAAAAGTGGAAGTAAGGATGTGGTTGAAAACTACAGGCCGGTTAGTTTAACTTCGGTGGTGAGTAAATTATTGGAAACGCTGCTGAAAGAGAAAATAGTGAGGTTTCTGGAGTCCAGCAGATTACAGGATCCGAGGCAGCATGGATTCACCAGAGGCAGGTCTTGTCACACAAAATCTGATTGATTTCTTTGACTGGGTGACCAGGGAGTTGGACCAAGGGAGAGCTCTAGATGTGTTGTATTTAGATTTCAGTAAAGTCTTTGACACTGTTCCTCACAGGTGACTTATAAACAAACAGCACCCTAGGGATGGAACCTTAAGTTACTGCTTGAGTTAGAAATTGGTTGAGTGGGAGGCGACAAAGGGTACAGGTAAATGGAGCTCACTCTGAGGAGAGGGAAGTTACCAGTGGTGTGCCCCTGGGATCTGTCCTTGGTCCGATTCTTTTTAACATCTTTGTTAGTGATATAGCAGAAGGTCTATCGGGTAAGGTTTGCCTCTTTGAGGATGATACCAAAATCTGCAATAGAGTAGACACCCAGGAAGGTGTAGATAACATGAGGAGGGATCTAGCTAAGCTTGAAGAATGGTCTCGAATTTGGCAGCTGGGATTTAATGTAAAAAAAATGCAAGGTCATGCATTTGGGTTGCAGAAATCCAAGGGAGCAATATAGTATAGGGTGTGAAGTACTTTTGTCCGTTAAAGAAGAGCGGGACCTAGGCGTGGTTGTGTCTGAGGATCTTAAAGTAGCTAAACAGGTAGAAAAGGCAATAGCAAAAGCTAGAATGATGCTTGGGTGCATAGGGAGAGGAATGGCTAGCAGAATAAAAAGAGGCGATAGTGCCTCTGTATAAGTCTTTGGTGCAACCTCATGTGGCGTATTGTGTGCAATTCTGGAGACCGCACCTTCAAAAGGTTATAAACAGGATGGAGTTAGTGCAGAGGGTGGCTACTAAAATGGTTAGTGGTCTTCATTATAAAGCATATGAGGACAGACTTAAGGATCTTAATATGTACACCTTAGAGGAAAGGTGAGATAGAGGAGATATGATTGAGACATTTAAATACCTCCGTGGCATAAATGCACAGGGGGAGAGCCTCTTTCGATTGAAAGCAAATTCTACTATGAGGGGACATGGGATGAGGGTGAACGGGGATAGATTCAGGAGTGATATGCGGAAATATTTCTTTATGGAATGAGTGGTGGATCCGTGGAATAGTCTCCCAGTGGAGGTGGTAGAGATGAGGACAGTATCTGAATTCAAAAAAGACATCGTCAATATAACGTGACCACATGAGGATATGGGGCCAATAAGCTGACTTATAAACATATTTTTATTCAATCCATGCCACATATAAACATACTGAGGGAGTCAACAAGGCTCCCTTAGATGTACTTTTTATTTGCAAAAAGTATTCCTTATTAAGGAGGTTTTTTTAGAAGCTCTATTCGTCTTTTGGACATATGAAAACAGATGTAGGGATGCCCAAAGCACAGAAACATCTCTAGAGCCATTTCAGAAGCTGGATCTGAGGATGTCCAAGTCTGAGCAGAGAATGGTAGAGGCGTGGTCAGGGCGTTCCCATGAACCTGGACATCCCTGCCTGATCTTGAAAAGTCCTGGATGACTGGAGTGAGGTCTAAGGTTATACTTGCTCCAGGCAGAACTGACATTGGGAAAGTGCTTGTTTTGGCCATAAAACATCAAGAGGGTATAGAGAAGATGGCTCTTCACATCCCGAGTAATCTGCACAATCACAATATTAGTAGCAGTGCTGCCTGTTAGCTGAAGCCACTTAAGGAATAGGCTCCTCCCCCACATGTGACAGGTCAGTGCTTCCAGTGCTATTGATCTGTGCTATGTAATTGCCTGGGTACCATAGTAACATAGTATATGATGGCAGATAAAGACCAGTATGATCATCTAGTCTGCCCAGAAAGACGGCAAGTGCAGGTGCACCTGCCGCTCCGTGCATGTCACCCCTCCACATCTCTTCTCATAAGTCTTCTGATGCAGGCTCCAAATCATTTCAGTTGCCTTCCTCTGAACCTTTTCTAGTCTTTTTATATGCTTTGTGAGATATGGTCTCCAAATCTGAGCACAGTATTCCAAGTGAGGCCTCACTAGTGACTTGTGTAGTGACATTAGTATGTCCTCCTTTTTGCTGGTAATTCCTCTCTGTATGCAAACCAGCATCCTTCTGGCTTAGGCCACCGCCTTGCACACTGTTTCACCAGCTTGAGATCCTCGCAAACAATTATTCCAAGGTCCTTCACCTGGTTCTTGAACACCAATCTCTCGCCCCCTATCGCATACAATTCCCTTGGATTTCTGCTTCCCAAGTACATGACACTTCACTTCTTCACATTAATTGCCAAGCATTAGACCATTCTTCCAGCTTTTGTAGATCTTTCCTCATGCTATCCGCTCCCTCAGGAGAGTCCACTCTGTTGCAACTTTTCATGTCATCTGCAACAAGACAAACTTTTCCATTCAGTCCTTCAGCAATATTACTGACAAATACATTGAACAGTACCGGTCCCAGGACCGAACACTGGGGCACCCTGCTAATCACCTTCCTTTCATCCGAGTGAGTTCCATTTACTATCACTGTTTGTCGTCTGTCAGTCAATCAATTTCTGATCCAGTTTTCCATCTTGGGACCCATTCCCAAGCTGTTTAGTTTATTGATAAGCCTCCTATGAGGAACAGTATCAAAAGCTTTGCTGTAGATCACCTCCATCGCATGACCTTGATCTAGTTCTTTGGTCACCCAATCAAAGAACTCAATCAGATTTGTTTGGCAAGATCGTCCTTTGGTGAAATCATGTTGCCTCGGATCATGCAACCTGTTGGTTTTGAGAAAATTCACTATTCGCTCTTTCAGGAGCGCCTCCATTACTTTACCCACCACTGAGGTAAGGCTTACTGGCCGGTAATTTGTCACTTCTTCCCTATTACCACGTTTGTGAAGAGGTTTGTTGTTAACCCACAGAGCTTTTTATTCTGGATTTCTGCTTTACCTTTCAGATTTACTTCTTCCTTATGGGCCCCATATTCAAAAGCATTTATATGGTTCACAGCCCTGTAAACGGTGTAAATGCCTCTGAATGGGATGTTCAGTGGCACTAACATGGTCAGTACTGCTGACTATCCCCCGTCATCTCCCATACATGCCTGATGCTAACCGCCTAGCATCGGAGCGTGCTGTGGGCATTCTGGGGATGACGACTGTCGCAAACCAGGCAGCGGCAATATTGCATGTTGCCCAATTAGCGCCCTATGGCTAAAAGATAGGTGTAGCAAAAACTGGCCTATCTTTTAGCCGCAGGAGCTAACCGGGCAGCATGCAATATCGCTGCTGACCAGTTAGCCAGTATGGCTGTTGCAGCTGTGCATCAAACCCAGCTATTAAATGCCAAGGCTGCATATGATCCTGCCATTGAATTTGCAGGATTAAGGGTAGGCGGCGACGACTATGCACTATAGCAGCACATAACACTCCTAATAGAATATTGGGCCCAATATGACTAAGCAATCGTGTTCTCATTCTCACATCTGCCTTGTAGTACCTATTAATAGCTGTGTGAGACGATGATCTGCTTATTTCTCAGCATTTGTTTTTCTTGTTTCCACATTGTGGAACTCTGTTCCTCTATATATATGTCAGGATACCCACTCTGAAGTCGTTTAGAAAGAATCTATAAACGTAATTTTTTGAACAGGCCTCTGGTTGCTCTGATGGGTGAAGAGTGTCTATTGCTGAACTGTGCTAGTAAAAAAAAAAGCCTTAAAAACCTATTTTTTAAATTTAGCATTTGGAGGAGAGTAGACTGGATTCCGTTGTCACTTCCTGGAACTCACTCTTTTTTTACTCCTTTGTTATAACCTTCTCCTACCGTGATCATAAGGTCATATTTTGCTGCATTCATGAGTGGTTTGCTCTTTTTCAACTTTAGCTTGAGTTTGCATACTAGTAGTTGATGATCTGTACCACAGTCAGCTCCAGGTTTTCTCTTTGTTGATGTTATAGAACTTTTCCATCGTTGACTTCCACAGATGTAGTCAATTTGATTTTTATACAATCCATTGGGTGAAGTCCATGTGTACAGTCGCCGCTTGTGTTGATGGAAGAAGGTGTTTGAGATGAATAGGTCATTGATCTTGCAGAATTCTGTCAGTCTTTTTCCAGCTTCATTTCTGTTGCCAAGTCCATATTTTCCAACTAATTTGCCTTCTTCTTTGTTGCCAACTTTTGCATTCCAGTCACCCATGACTATCAGGATATCCTGTTTGCATGTTCTGTCAATTTCAGCTTGTACTTGTTCATAGAACTCTTCAATTTCATTCTCTTCAGCAGCTGTTGTCAGGCATATACTTGAATTACAGTTGTGTTGATAGGCATTCCTCGTAGACGAATAGAGATTAAGCGTTCGCTGACTGCATTGTATTTCATTACAGTTCTTGCAAGTTTCTTCTTTATTATAAATGCAACACCATTTCTTCTTTGTCTTTCATTTCCAGCATAGTAGACCATGTGATCATCTGATGCAAAGTGCCCGATGCAGGTCCATTTCAGTTCGCTGACACCCAACAGATCAAGTTGTACACGTTCCATTTCATTCTTGACCACCTACAACTTCCCTTGGTTCGTGCTTTGTACGTTCCATGTTCCAATGCGTAAGACATCTTTACAGCTTCTGAATGCAGCAAAATATGACCTTGAGAATATACCACTGGAATTTAAAGCTGCCTGCAAAATCAATTTGCTGCTTTAGATACAAATGACAGAGCTCTGGAAGAGTTATGGAATGACATCAAGAAGGTTGTGTTGGAAGAAAGCGAGAAGTCTCTACAAAAGGAGAAAAAGCAAAAATGGCCAAAATGGATGATGGAAGAAACTCTGAAAATTGCCCAGAAACGCAGAGAAGCTAAAGCCAGAGGAGAAAGAAAGACAATAACAGAACTCAACAGAGATTTCCAACATGCAGCAAGACAGGACAAGGAAATGTACTACATAAGAACATAAGAACATAAGATATGCCATACTGGGTCAGACCAAGGTCCATCAAGCCCAGTATTCTGTTTCCAACAGTGGCCAGTCTAGGTCATACGTACCTAGCAGTTTCCCCAAGAGACACAGGTTCCACAATGCTTGTATTGGTTCAAGTATTGATATCCTGGGTCCCTTCTTAATAATGGTTTATGGACCTTTCCTCCAGGAACTTGTCCAAACCTTTTTTAAACCCAGCTACACTAACAGCCTTTACTACATCCTTCGGTAACAAATTCCAGAGTTTGATTACACGTTGAGTGAAAAAATATTTTCTTTTATTAGTCTTAAATAGTTTACCCTGTAGCTTCATTGCATGTCCCCTAGTCTTTCTATATTCTGGTAAGGTAATCGATCTACGTTTACCTGTTCCACTCCGTTCATTACTTTATAGACTTCTATCATATCACCCCTCAGCCGTCTCTTTTCCAGGTTAAAGAGCCCTAACCTTTTCAGCCTTTCTTCATAAGAGTATCCTTCCATTCCCTTTACCATTTTGGTGGCTCTTCTCTGAACCTTTTCTAAAATCGCTATATCCTTTTTAAGATACGGCGACCAGAATTGCACACAATATTCAAGGTGCGGTCTCACCATGGAACGATATAGAGGCATTATAATATCTTTTGTTTTATTTTCCATTCCTTTCCTGATGATACCTAGCATTCTATTTGCTCTCTTGGCCGCCGCTGCACACTGGGCCGAGGGTTTTAACATGTTATCCACAATGACGCCTAAATCTTTTTTCTGGGTGGTGGTTCCTAATGTGGAACCTTGCATCGTGTAACCATAGTTTGGGTTGTTCTTCCCTAGGTGCATAACCTTGCACTTGTCCACATTAAATTTCATCTGCCATTTTGATGCCCAGTCTTCCAATTTATCAAGATCCTCTTGCAATTTTCTACAATCCTCTTGGGTTTTAACAACTTTAAATAGTTTTGTGTCATCTGCAAATTTGATAACCTCTCTCGTTATTCCACTTTCCAGGTCATTTATGAATATGTCAAAAAGCAGCGGACCCAGCACAGATCCCTGGGGTACACCACTATTCACCTTTCTCCATTGGGAAAATTGGCCATTTAGCCCTACCCTCTGCTTTCTATCTTTTAACCAGTTCCTGATCCACAATAGTACCCTGCCTCCTACCCCATGACTCTTTAGTTTTGCCAAACGTCTCTGATGAGGGACCTTGTCAAAGGCTTTCTGAAAGTCCAGATACACAATATCAACTGACTCACCTTTGTCCACCTGATTATGCACACCTTAAAAAAAAACATATCAGATTAGTAAAACAAGATCTTCCTTGTCTAAAGCCATGTTGGCTGTCTCCCATTAGGTCATGACTATCTACATGCTGAGTAATTTTGTTCTTTATGATGGTTTCTACCATTTTTCCCGGTACTGGTGTCAGGCTCACTGGTCTGTAGTTTCCCGGATCACCCCTGGAACCCTTTTTAAAAATTGGTGTTACATTGGCAATCCTCCAATCTTCAGGTATTAGAGATGATTTTAATGATAGTTCACAGATTACTAATAGCAGGTCTGCAATCTCGTATTTCACTTCTTTCAACACCCTTGGATGTATACCATCCGGCACAGGTGATTTGCTACTCTTCAGTTTATCTAATAGTTGTAATACATCTTCCCGATGTATCGATATTTCCTTCAATTCTTCCGCACCTTTAAATACCACTTCAGTCATGGGTAACATCCCTACATCTTCCTCAGTAAAGACTGAAGCAAAGAATTCATTCAATCTCTCCGCTATCGCTTTGTCACCTCTTAGTGCTCCTTTAACCCCTTTATCTTCTAATGGACCAACTGACTCTCTCACAGGTTTTCTGCTACAAATGTACTTGAAAAGGTCTTTACTTCACGTTTTTGCTTCCGCAGCAAGCTTCTTCTCAAATTCTCCCTTTGCCTGCCTTATCAATGCCTTGCATTTGACTTGCCAGTGCTTGTGCTGTTTCCAGGTTTCATCGTTTGGCTCTTTTTTCCATTTCCTGAAAGATGCTTTTTTGGCAACAACAGCCTCTCTGACCTCACCTTTAAACCATGCTGGCAGTTTTTTGGACTTCCTTCCACTTTTCTTAAAGCGTGGAATACAGCTGGTCTGGGCTTCCAAGATAGTATTTTTAAACAACAGCCAAGCCTGATGTACGTCTTTAACCTTTGCAACTGCTCCTTTTAGTTTTTTCTTAACTGTTTTCCTCATTTTATCAAAGGGGTATGTTTACTAAACTGCGGTAATCGTGAATAACGCGCGTTATGTAACGTTAACGATCGTTAGCGCGTCATAACGCGCATTATGATGCGCTAACGATCGTTAACGTTACATAACGTGCATTATGACGCGCTAACGATCGTAATGCTCCGTGGCGTGGTAAAACACCGCAGAAGGTGGAGAGAGGGCGGAGAGAAGGGGTCAATGGGCGGAGAGTGGGCGCGGAGAGGCTCAGACACCATAAACAGGTGCATTACCTAGAGCAGAGTCCCCCAAATGCAGTCCTGGAGGGCCCCACACCATTCAGGTTCCATGCTGCCTCAAATAAAGATGCCTGTGCTGCATATCTATGCACCACCCCCATGGTATGCAGATGTAGCTCATGCATATTAATCAGAGACAGCATGAAAACCCGAACAGTGTTTGACACACCAAGACTGGAGTTGGGAACCTCTGCTGTAAAGCAGCAGCCAACAGGGCCAGACACACCCACACCCACAGGCCCCATTGGCTAATGCCTCCTGGAGAGGCAGGACATTGGGCCCTGCGTGCATCTCCCAATACTACCACATGCATACCCTAGCAATGCCACCCTACACCTGGGTATACGGTACACATCTATCAAACGTGTCCTATGAGTACTGGCAGATAGCAAGTCCTACATTAAGTACAGTTGGCTCATTGAGCTCCATCAGAACAATCTTTCTGATGTCAGCGGTGTGTGCTACAGGTCAGGTCTCTGACAGTGTTTACCACCCTGGGGAGTGACGCCCAACAGTATTGCGTACCATATCCATGCCTGGACTGTGCCCAGGACTGGTGTGGTGGGCAGGGCTGCTGAACCCCTCTACAGTAGCACAATGCTGGCATAGGTGTCGGAGTGTTTGTCTGTCTATACCAGGGGTGGGCACCTCCGGTCCTGGAGGGCCGCAGACCAGTCAGGTTTTCGGGATATCCCTAATGAACATGCATGAGATATATATGCATTAGAGATATCCTGCCAACCTGACTGGTTTGGGGCCCTCCAGGGCTGGATTTGGAGACCCCTGACTTACACCTCTGTCATTTAAGATCGTGAGTGGGCAAGGTACAGATGTCCTAGACATCGAAAGGGTATATAGAATGTGTCACATTCCTCCTCGATTCTCACCACCACCAAAAAGTTGTCTAATAGACAATTTTTTGGTGGTGGTGAGAAGTGAGGAGGACTGTGACAAATTCTATCTAACCTTTTTGATGTCTTGGACATCTGCACCTTATCCACTCACAATCTTAAATGACAGAGGTGTAAGGCAGGGGTCTCCAGAACCAGCCCTGGAGGGCCACAAACCAGTCAGGTTGGCAGGATATCTCTAATGCATATATATCTCATGCATATTCATTAGAGATATCCCGAAAACCTGACTGGTCTGCGGCCCTCCAGGACCAGGTTTGCCCACCCCTGGTCTATACAGTGTGTGGTGGCTGCAAACACCTTCCACAGCCCACACTGCCAGCACTGTTGCCAGTATTGGCCCGCCAATGTGCATAATGAGGAGCAAGGTACCATGGGTAGAGGCCAGACAGGGTGGCCTGGCCAGGCTGCATCTGCACAGCGCTTAGGGCACTGACTGCGACATATTAGTGCCCGGCCACCACCTACACAGACAGGGTGCCTGCTGTATGTCCTGCAGGGAGATCAATCTCACCCTGACTGTGCAGTGACCACAGCATGGCTAGGCATCCCCATAGTGCTACACAGTATTTCTGTCATGTGTTCCCTTTTGGGGGGCCAGTCACTGACTTATCTGCTTGTTGTGTATGCTGCCATCCCAGTTCTCTGGGTGTATGCATTTCCAACAGGAACATGCATTATGGACCAACTAGCAGACTGTTTGCAGCTGGTATGTGTCTTGATGGAAAGCCTTGCAGGGTATAGTGGCTGAAGGCCTGCTGCAGGAGAATATCAGATAGTGGTGGGGTGCAGCTTAGCATATACAGGCCTAATTTCTGTCTGCTATTGTGCTATGGATATGTAGAGAGCTGCATTGACTGCCCTGAGGGGTTGTCTCCCCCACACCAGAACCGCGGTTGATGGTCACTTCTACTGCCACCTTTGCAGGGAGGTAGAATGTGGATTGGATGATGGGAGACCCTGTTTACCACCTTAATTCCCCCTAGGGACTACACCTGACTGAGACAGATAGATATATCCAAAGGTGTTTGTGCAGAAACTACCTACCCCACACATTAACACTGCCTTGGATGTCCGGCATGGCCTATGTCTGCCATGGATGGTGCTGTGGACCTGGTGCTGTGCGGCTCACTGCACCCTCATGGTGAGCGCAGTACCCGCACAATGTGATGGTGTGTAGCTACTCTGTGCCAGTAAAACACACGGTCAGTACCCCCTACCAGGCCTAGGCGCTGTCGGGGTGCACATGGTCAGTTCTCCCTACCAGGCCGAAGTGCTGTGGGGGTGCATTCCCCATGGTGTGTATCTGTGGACAGCTGATTTGCATGTGCAGTGCATCATGGGTGTGACTGGCCCAATCCAACCCTGTGAACTACTGTAGATGGACTGTGTGGTGAACTGACGTCCCTCTGTAGTCAGCCAGTCATATAGAAGGAGATACAGATATAGACATATCTTTAACCCACTGTCAAATGCACCGACTGTGGAGCCAGAGGTTATGGGTTTGAACCCAATGTGGTGATACGTGGCAGGGCTGTCAGATGCATTTCCGCTCGGAGCAGTGGTGTCTGCAAAAAAATATTATCTGAGGTGATATACAGAATCAAAGCCAATGTTCTCTGCCCAAAGCCCAGAGAGGAAATAGTCCAAAGCTGAAAGAGCACGCATGAAAAGGAGCAAATCCATGCTATACATTCCCAAAAAGTCAAAAACACCACACCTCCACATTGTTCCCAATGTCAACCCTACATCTAATTAATCTGGGACTCCCTCTGTGCCCCTGTCCCCACACATTCCCCTCAAGACATCTAAACAAAAGGGACATCAGAAATGTCAGATACATCTCTACGTCATGGTCATCTCTAGGCAAAGGAATGTGAATGTATGCTAATGCGAGATGTGTGAAGCAGAAGGGGCTATGAAACATAAAGCAGACCCTGTAATGAGCAGAGTCCTAAAGCCATTACCTAGGATATGTAGTAGCAGTACTAAAACCTAGGGTTATAAAATCCAGCACCTGCTCACAGGCTCTGATAAACCATAGGCCAGCACACTTACATCTGTTAGCATAATTCATAGGTGCAAGACACCCTAAAGAGTCTGTAATATAAAGTGCCCATGCTGGTAACAACACACGTACCCACGCACGTGGTTACGCCCGCACCAACGCACGTGGCTACGCCCGCACCAATGCACGTAGCCACGCCCGCATCAACGCACGTAGCCATGCCCGCACCAATGCAAGTGGCTACGCAGAAGAAATTCTTTCAGAAGACATGGATGCAATGTCGAGGAAGCCTGCATTCACTCAAAGGGAGCTCTACCTGCTCACAGAGCTATTCTGCCTCAGAGAGAGACGCCTATTCCCCGGATCTTCCAGAAGGCAGAATCTGGCCAGGGTCAGAAGGGCATGGGAGCGCCTAACAATTAGGTACAACAGAAGCTCTGACTACCCACGTGAGGTAAGTTCATGGGAACAGGCACCCCAACCTAGGATGTGCAGAGGAACACCATGTAACCAAATCAACAATCAACTATGCACTAACAGGGACTGCAAGGTGTCTCCGCATCCATCTGGGAGTTAGGTCTGTCCCACCCCCCAAAATAGAATCCCCCTGGCCACAGGGGGTACCTGCAAACATCATAGAGGTGAATTACAGACCACATTGCTATGGTATGTGCCGCTGTTGTAGCCTCAATGATGTGCCCTATCCACAGAGGACCACAGGCCCATCACAGATGCCAAGAGACACACAGGGGTCTGTCACCTGGCCCTGTCTGTGATCATAAGGCCAACACACATCCCAGGATACAGCAGGCCCCACCTCAGGGGCCATCCCCCGTCCTTGTGCTATGGTATCTGTCCCTGTAAGTGAATACAGGGTTCAGCTATAGGCCAAGGATGCTGCAGGCCCCAAATGAGGGCCCCATCCCCCGTCCTTGTGCTATGGTATCTGTCCCTGTGTTATGGTATCTGTCCCTGTTAGTGATTGAAAGACATAACTATAGCCCAAGGATGCTGCAGGCCCCAAATGAGGGCTCCATCTCCCGTCCATGTGCTATGGTATCTGTCCCTGTAAGTGAATACAGGGTTAAGCAATAGCCCAAGGATGCTGCAGGCCCCAAATGAGGGCCCCATCTCCCGTCCATGTGCTATGGTATCTGTCCCTGTAAGTGAATACAGGGTTCAGCTATAGCCCAAGCATGCTGCAGGCCCCAAATGAGGGCCTCATCCCCCGTCCTTGTGCTATGGTATCTGTCCCTGTTAGTGATTGAAAGACATAACTATAGCCCAAGGATGCTGCAGGCCGCAAATGAGGGCTCCATCTCCCGTCCATGTGCTATGGTATCTGTCCCTGTTAGTGATTGAAAGACATAACTATAGCCCAAGGATGCTGCAGGCCCCAAATGAGGGCTCCATCTCCCATCCATGTGCTATGGTATCTGTCCCTGTAAGTGAATACAGGGTTCAGCAATAGCCCAAGGATGCTGCAGGCCCCAAATGAGGGCCCCATCTCCCGTCCATGTGCTATGGTATCTGTCCCTGTAAGTGTATTCAGGGTTCAGCTATAGCCCAAGGATGCTGCAGGCCCCAAATGAGGGCTCCATCTCCCGTCCATGTGCTATGATATCTGTCCCTGTTAGTGATTGAAAGACATAACTATAGCCCAAGGATGCTGCAGGCCCCAAATGAGGGCCCCACCCCCCTAGGGTTGCCAACCTTTTCACCGAGAAAACCCCGACACCTCTGGTTCGCCATGCTCCACCCATTCTCCGCCCCCAGTCCCACCCCTGCCCCGCCACCAGCCCCACCCACAGAAATGACTGAGGATTCAGTCACACCCCCCCTCAGTGCTGGTTCATTCACCCCCCCTTCCCTCAGTGCTGGTTCACACACTCCCCCCCCTCAGTGCTGGTCCACACACTCACTCCCCCCCCCCCGCTTTCTGACTCACCCAGCCCCCTCCCCTGCTGGTTCACTCACTCATCCCCCCTCCCCTGCTGGTTCACTCACACCACCCCTCCCCTCCCCTCCCTGCTGGTCCACTCACCCACCCCCCTGTCACTCACTTACCCCCCCCCTTGCTGGTTCACGCACACCTCCCCCCCCCTTGCTGGTTCACCCACACCATCCCCCCCCTTGCAGTTCACTCACACACCCCCCCTTGCTGGTTCACTAACACCAGCCCCCCCCCCCTGCCCAAGCCGCTGCTTCTGCTTTGTAAAGAGCAGCGGCTGCACTACACTTACATTGAAAACTAAAGACAAACTGTGTGCAGAGCCCTCCGATCATCGCAGAGCCCGAGGAAGTGATGTCATGGGGGAGGGCTCCTCACAGGCTGTCTGTCCTTTTCAAATTAGGGACGGGGAGGAGGAGGTGGAGGTGGGAGCGGGGGAGATGGAGGGGTTTAGGGTGGTTGGAGCAGGGGAGGAGGTGGGGGAGGAGGTGGGGGAGGATGAGGCGGCGGAGCTGGCGGGAGGGCAGAGAGTGGAAGGGCGGGTGCAGGCGGAGGGGGTGGGGGGGCTCTGGGGGGGGCCAGGGGCAGGAGGGGGAGGGGGATGGGGCAGGTGCGTGGATGGGTTTGCTGGCTGTGGCATCCGCCCATCGGTATGGGCTGCCACAGGGCTACGGGGGCGCCAGCCACCTGCTCCATGGTGCTGGCGATGCTTCCCCCCTGGATGTGGGCCTGCCACACATAGCCGCTGACAGGTGCACCGTGGATGCAGCCACACAGACACGGGGAGACCTGTGTCTGTGTGGCCGCATGTGCGGGCTGCACATGGCAGCGGCTGTGCGTGCACAGGCACATGCCCAGAGGCAGCACGCACTCATCATTGGGCAGGTCCTGGCAACCCTGACCATGGTGGCTGACCGGCTGTGCCTGCTGGAGGAGTGGGTAGCTGGTGGCGTGCCTGATCAGCCACCATGTGACAGGGGTCCCCGGGGTGTGTACCGTGCGGATGCGCATTGCACACCCGCCCTGTGACAGCCCATGCAATGGCCTGCCACACTCATGGGGGACAGCAGGGCTGGCTGACAGTAATGTCAGCATGTTATTCAATGGCAGATGTGCCATCAGATTATGATTGTAAATAAACTCATTCATTGTTAACTGTCAACTGTGGTGGCCAGCTATCCCTCCTTGCTATGGGTCAGTGTTGTGTGATTGACACATGTGGGCACCCACATGTGTGTCCGTGTGAGATACTATGGGAGGATGCAGGATACTGTACCCGTGTCATGGGTGGAGCGATAGTACGGGCAGCACATGGGCCAGTGCCACACATGGCCAACCGCACACACGTTAAACAGTGCCTAGGGGTCAGCTGTGGTGGAACATGCAAGGCTATGGGCAGCATCTGTGATGGGCACAGACCAGGGTGGGTGCTGGCATGGACACAGCAAGGGGGCTAATGGACACTGAGCCGCAAAGTGAACAGGGCTATGGGTGGACAGAGTGGACATGGCCACAGGGGGACATGGGCTGGGTCCTTAATATGGTTCAGTCTTTGTGTATTTCCTTTGATTGGAGTTATTTTTTTATGAGGCCCAGGGGGTTCCACTGCATGAAGGGTGACTGTTGTCAATCGTATTTAGAAAATAAATAAGATTAAACATAACACAGGACAGCAGTTCTGTCACAGGTCCCTGCTACCACATGGTCAGTCTCTCCAAACATGTGCTTGAGGGGCATCTCTTAAGGGTCAGGATATTATGCAAATTGCCAGCTGTTAGTTGCAAGGGAAGAGCCTAACCTGTAGTTGGCATGTGGGAAAGCCTACACGTGTGCTGTCATGTGTGCTATACTGAGGGTTGGCCAGAAGCCACAGGGACAGGTGTCGGAAACAGTAGGATATATAACAGAAGAGACTGGCAGTTAGACTGTCATCCCAAATGTGCCTGTGCTACAGTCTATGGTCATCAGAGGACAGCTTGTAGACTCAGTAGTGCCTGTCAATGACTGAGGGTATGCAGTACATACCTCAAAGCTATGGTAGCAGTCTGGGTAAGTGTATCTGCTGTGCTTTGATCTCGTTGGTGTTGTCAGAAACCTGGATATGTGCAGTCCTATCCTGTTCACATAAAAGATGGCATATCAAAGTGAGAGGGGCATAGCCACCCCATTTCTGTCCGGGTGCCCTCAGCAGCTCATGTGTTCCTCCCAGGACCCTATGATGCCAGATCTATTCATTTCCTGGAAACAACTTCGGCCCATGCCATATCCTAGCTCCCCTCCACCCACCAAGATACCAGTCCAGCCCCCCCCCCCCATGAGCCCATGTAACGGTCCTGCACCTTCATGGGTCCACTGTATGTCAAACCCCACCACCACGCATCTTCAATCCGAGCTAACCCAAACCACCCAAGTCCGGTACTAACCCCATCAGGCCATTTCCAGGAAGCCCCGAATAGGCCATTGGCAGCCCCCCCCCAATCAGCCCAATGCACATTACCAGTCCAACACCCCCCCCATCACCCACAGCCCACCTCATGTCATGCCCTTTCCCCCTCTATAGCCCATGACCAGTTGTAACCCCCCCCCCCCGGCTCACGGGGAACATATGAGGAAAACAGATGTTGGCTGCAGCTGCTGGGTAGTGTGTGACTGCTGGTGTGCGCCCAAGAGCAGGTGGGGCATCCCATGCTGGCCACAGCAGGGTCGGTGCCTACACCGTCTGGCAGAATAGTTTGCATCGGGCAGGCCCCAGGGTCAGTCACGGGTGGGCTGTGCGTAATATAGCCCCCCACAAGCAACACAGGAGACATGATATGTGCTACAGCCGCTTGTGTTGTGGTTTATTTCCCCCTCCCCCTGCCCCTGCCATGCCTTGCGCGGCCCCTCCCACCCTGTGATGATGGTGGCTCTGCTGCCGCCGTTGCTACTGCTGCTGCCGCCTCCGCTGGTGGTGGTGGAGGTGGTGGTGGTGGTGGTGGCGTCGGCCCCATGTGTGCCGCAATTATCTCAAGGCTCGCAGCCATGCTTTGCGCAGTTGTGACCAGTTTCTGCACCCCACCAGGACCCCGGACATCATGCGCTGGTGGCGCCGTTGCACACGCCATTGCCGGCGCTGTTCCCTCAGCCCCGCTCGCAGTAAATGCCGTATACCTGTGGAGACAGCAGGTAGTGCATTGTAAGATTGAAAAACATCCACCACCTATGCAGAGGCATTGACAACAAAACACAGTTTGACACTCACCCTCTGCATCCCTCTGTGCCGCTGCGGAGTGTGCCTGCATTTGCAGTATGACGTCCGACACAGCGGACAGCACCGCTTCCCTGGTGCGCTGGTCGGCCTCAGCAGACACCTCCCCCATGGCGTCATTGGTGGTCGTCGCTCTTCCAAATGCAGGCTGTGTGATAGTTCCGATGTCCTCCCCTGGGGGGGTGGGGGGAACATCTGCTTCCACCTGGGCCACCTCCGGCACAGGGTCCATGGGGGTGCACGGCCATGGCTGGTTGTCCCCTGGCGCCTCCTCTGTTGCATCAATAGTGCATATGTCACCTGTAGGCCACAATGTTACATAGGTAATATGAGGCATGACTGCCTGTCTATACCAGTCCCACTCCCCTAAGGGCACATGTGTGTGGGTGAGCCACATGGGTCCTGGCAGGGGCCCCTCCCTCCCTCCCCCCCTTACTTATCTATCCATGCTGTGGGGCCCTTTGCCCTGCAAGTTCCACTGTCCCCTCCCCCCTTGCATGCTGCCACACACCCCACACAAAATAAGAAAACGTCGTTCACTGTTAATAGTAGTCTCAGACTGGAAAAACCAATCAATGTACTGAATTTCTTAGAGGTCTCAGTAAAAAATGTAGCAAGGTTCTGTAGACTCACTTCTACTTTGAACCGTTAGCTAATTCACATCAATGACCTCACCAAGCAGAAAGTCAGCTCCCTAGTTCGCTTACAAAAAATATTTATTAATTCCTCTCTAGCTTCAAGTCATCTCTGACTTCAATACAGAGGACTCTACGATCGTTTTTCAAAGCTTCTAGGGATCAGAAGCTTCCCAGGGATCAGAAGCATTGCAATAAATGAAGAGGAAATTGAGCAGACCCCTAGAAGCTTTGAAAAACGATCGTAGAGTCCTCTGTATTGAAGTCAGAGATGACTTGAAGTTAGAGAGGAATTAATAAATATTTTTTGTAAGCGAACTAGGGAGCTGACTTTCTGCTTGGTGAGGTCATTGATGTGAATTAGCTAACGGTTCAAAGTAGAAGTGAGTCTACAGAACCTTGCTACATTTTTTACTGAGACCTCTAAGAAATTCAGTACATTGATTGGTTTTTCCAGTCTGAGACTACTATTAACAGTGAACAACGTTTTCTTATTTTGTGTGTATATTGTTCAAGAAGAGTGGGCCAAAAATAATTTTGTGTGGCCACACACCCCATGCAGCCCCGTCACCACTTTCAGCCCTGCAAACACAGCCCATGTTAGACACAGGTGCATTGTGCTGTCCCTTCGGCCACGTTACCACCTGTGTGGCCATGCTGCCTCCACCAGCCCTGCACCATCTCCCCTGCAACACATTGGCAGCCTCTGCTGGTACTGTGGGCCTGTCCTCCTTGCCACCGCACCCATCCACTTTGCTGTGCCACTCCCTGCCCACCATGGACATGTCCCCCCAATGGGTCATGGGCCAGAAGCTGGCCGTATGCCTGTGCCGCCCCCTGTGTCCTCATATTGCCAAATCATGCCACCCACACCCCACTCCACCCTTGGCCACCCCCACACATGTGCGTTTGCAGGCTCCCACTGGTGCAGCTCACTCTCACACTTACCAGCACTTGGGTGCGCTGTGTCCAACTCAGGGGGCAGGCCATGAATATACATGGGCCCTAGTCTTTCTGCCAGGCGCCGCTCCAGTGCAGTCAGGTTGGTGACCTGTGCTGGACCTCCTCCAGTGCTCTGGGCCCCTCTCCTCTCCCTTGCAAGCTCGTTACGGATGTTCCGTTTGATGTCACAATATCTCTTTCGGAGGCTCTCTACATCCCGATGTGGGCCATCTGCGGTTGCCACCTCCGCCTGCACCTCCGCCCATGCCCTGGCACGTGTGGCACCTGATGTTGTTGAGCTGTGTTGGCCGAAGAGTATCTCGTAATGCTCCAGGATGCTTGCCAGGAGGAGATCATTCTCCTCCTGGCTGAACCTCACTGCTCTCTTGTGCAACTCCTCTGGGAGTGTGGGTCGGCGCCGCCTTTGCCCCATTGTGCCAGTGGCCTGTTGACGTGGAGTTTGCTGTAGGCCAGATGAATTGTGTCCATTGCTGGTATTTGCTGCAGTTCGGCATTCTCAGAGATCTGGTTGGTGGGCTCCATACCAGATGTGTGCTGAGGTGCGTGCCATTTTGTCCTCCCTAGATATATATAGGTATGTTTTGGGTGTGGCTCTGGGCGAGTTGCGTACGCGCGTTGCGTATGCGCGTTGCATACGCGCACAGCGACGTGCTTTCCTCCTGCGCACGCATGGACGTGACGTGATTATGTACCCTACGTGCCTTACTGTGCATGGTTTCCAGCTTTTTAGTATTCCTCCGATTCAGCCCTGGGTGTACACACTACACGTGCCCCCCTCCTACAATCCAATTTTGTGATGGTAAGTAACACATATTTTTTCTGTCGTAGTACCCGTATATTTTTGTTCTGCACGCTACCACGCGCATTGGGTGATGGTTACGTTTTCGTGACGCACATTACATGGGACGTGCGTTGCGTGTACGCGTGTGCGAATGCGGTTAACATCCCTGTAACATCTTGGCATTTTCCATATTTGGAAAGGGGTATACCTTGCAGTAGCTTTACACCATTCTGCGTCACAAGGGAACACGTCGATGGCTTTTGTCGGGTGCAATGCAGGAGAACGTGCGCTCCTGCGTGCGCTACGTTGCTGACTACAGGACATTGCTGACTACAGGGTGTTGGCTGTGATGGATGTTCCTGGTTGACCAGGTGTGTATCGTTATTGTGATTTCTGTGCCCGCCCCACACCCTATTTCCCAGCCACCTGTCCCCCATCCTGTGCCTATCATGGCTCAGACTGTGAATGCAGGTGGTGCAGTCTGTGATAAGGAAGCTTATCATAGCTCAGGAAGGGGCTATAGAAAAGGTGAAGTGTCTCTGAACAAGCAACCTGTCAGTGCTGGTAGAAATGAGAAAACAGAATTTTGCCATAAAAGACTACCAGTCCCAGAATGCACCAGGTTTCCAACAGCCATGAGAGGAGCTGAAGTGAGAAAACGTGTGTTCAATCAAAAGGGCTATGAGGTAATCCCCAAGCACTCAATGCAAAGGGCAGGGCTTGATTCAGCACAGCTGCGCTGTGCTAGGATGGAACACTCAACTCAAAGGGCAAGGCCTGATTCAGCACAGCTGCGCTGTGTTAGGGAGGAGCACTCATCTAAGCAGAATAAGAGTAGAGTTTATTCTACAGATGATCTTCTTCATGATCACCTTGGATATCCAGAGAATTGTCCTCAGTATCCTGAGAATCAGCTTGAGTTTGATCATCAGTTTCATCTGAAGGATCATCAGAAGCAGAAGCCAAACCGGACGGACAGAGAGGGAAAGAGACCCTTTGGAAGAAGGAAGAGAAAAGCCTTTGAGAGGTCTAGAAGAGTCCAAAGCAGTACGTATACTGGGAGGTATTCCAAGGGCCAGCATACACCATTGGACTGGGGAAAGCCAGAGGAATGGTGCTGCAGAGCTAGGAATCACCAGAGGCTACCTGTGAGGGAGACGGCTGCACGTGGAAGGGACCCTAAGACCTGTGCCAGAAGGTATGTGAAGAGAGATCCAGTGTCCAGGGATCTGGATTGGAAGGCTGGACATAAGAACTGAACTACATACTGGCCAGGCTATATAGAGAGGAACTCTAGCAGCAATGGAAGCTCAGGTATGAACACTGATCTATGCCCTAGCTATAACCTTGAAAGACAGCAGGGAAACAAGTATTCTCCTGAAAATGCTCCATTGAGAGATTCATCTGTGCCAATCCATGATATTGAACCCATGCTTGTTGAACAAGGGGGAATAATAGCAGATGAGGATCCTGTTTATATGGACTGCTCTCTATCTAAACTCCGTTGGTAACTTTCTGTTATAAAGTACAGCAACCATCACAAAGAAATACAAATTTGTTCTTTAATCTACTCAGAAAAGCTCCTGAAGCAGGATTTGACCCACCCAGTGGAAGGCAAGCCAGCTAAGGGGTTTCAGCTGGTAACTGCTAGCAATTAAGCCTTACCTAATTGCTTGTGAGCTAGGAGAGAATCACTTCTGTATCTATGTGGGAAGTAATCAGAAGTTAACCTGAAAAGAACAGTTTGTTTTTTGCTTTGTGGCTTTTCATTTGTTGTTTTCCTGATTTTAACTTTGTTTTTCCAAGTTAACACTGAAAGCAAGTAACCTAATTTATGTGCTACCAAGCATATCTGTGTTGGGAGAAATAACCCCATAAATAAATATCTTATTGGCTTTACCCAAGAGCACAACTAAATTATTGTCAGCAGCTGTGTCTGGTGTGAATGAACTACATTGCCCACAATACCTTGCAAATCATATAGAAATATGCACTTGCCAAGAGTGTGAAGATTCTCACCCAGGCAGCAGTCTGACAAGTCGTTGCATTGCTGGAGCTAGCTGGGCTGCACTTTCCGGCAGAGGGAGATGATGGTCCTGGGGCTGCGGCACTGGGCATGGGTCCTAACCCGATGCAACTCAGGTCTGCAGCTGTGGGGGGTCCACAGGCAGGTGTGGGGGAACAACGGGCGTGTACTTGCTCATCTGGGTCACCCCGCACCCATGTGGTGTCGGCTGTACCCTGCCTCTGCTGTTCACTTCGCAAACTCCCGTGTACAGGGGCAATCTGGACACGCATGGTGTGTCCCCTCCATGGATGTGGCTCCTACACCTTTGGAGGTTTGACATATGTCTGCCTGTATGTTGTGTCCATTTCCCACCCCATGTGCCACGGGTTTGTGCATGTGCCATCCAGGGGGGGACATTGGAGGATTGGGGGCACAGGACCATACACATGGTGTACAGTGTGTATGGGGCCTCCTCATTCGCCATGTAGGGGATGACACGTGTCATGGGCTGTGTGCGAACCTGCTATCACACATGTCTGCTGCATGACTGTTCGCTTTGGCCTGTCTGCACTGACACTCCCACCTGGCCCCCCCGGGGTTGTGGTCCACTGACATATCCCCTGTGTGCCATGTATCATGATGTTCCACGACTTGCACAACTGCGCATCTTTGTCCCGCCAAGTATGTTTTTGGACTCCCGGATGCAGACTCTGGTGCACCCCCATCGTGTGCAATGCTGTGCCGTCAGATGTGTGTGACCATGCTTCTCTGCTGTCCATTTGTGCATTGCTACATCATGGGTTCCATAGGTTCATCTTCTCACGTGTTACTTTCTGCCATCTGTTTGCAGGTGATGCAGGATATGGGTGTCATGCCTGGCTGCTGACCCCTGTGCGTCTCCCTCGGACAGGTGCAGAGATGCGCTACAATGAGGCCCATGCCTCCAGCTGCTCAGTCACGTTCTCAAAAGTCGCTTCAGGTGTCTGGATAGGACTGGCGGGGCCTTACAGTACGGGCCCCTGACTGTGGCAAAGATCATATTAGCCTGTTGCATCCTCCACAACATTGCTCTCAGGCACAATGTTCCAGTCGATATTAATGAGGATCTCGGGGTGGATCCTGTGTGCCCTCCTGCACCTGGCCATGGTGACACACATGCGGGGATGGCAGCCAGGCAATATCTGATCGAGAAGCTCTTCTCCTGTAAGTTCTGCTTGTGCTGGGGACGTGTCTATGGTTTCACCATGTGTGAGCAGGTGTATGGATTGTGCAGCACTACCGTGACATGTCTCGATATGTCTGATGTGTTTTTGCCTCCCCAGGATGAACTTCTGCTTTCCGGGCCCCCAGGGATTGGCTGACCATACTGCCCGATGCTGTGCTGCGTGTGGGGAGTGTGTGTACATCACTGCAACATGCAGGTGACTCGGGTGAGTTGGCATACAGTGCGGTTTGCATTGCTGTCGTCATCGTTTGACACATATATGTTGATTTCTCTCCACTGCTCCTATGGTGCTGCACATGTCTCTGGCCCACTACTCCATCACCCTTAGCTTCCATTTGTCACACATGTGGCCATTACCTGTGCACATCTTGGGAGTCTTAATGGTGTATCTGCTGCACATAATGACAGGCTGTGTGAGTACACAGGCACAGGGCATTGTATTGTTTGAGAGCATGTGGATCACTCACTGCCATTTTGGCATTAGCAGGATGCGTGGCACTCATGCATGTACTGTGATGGGGGTCTCCACTAGTCGGTGATTGTCGGGGGTCCTGCCATCTGCACCTTCTGGCATGCATACCTTGTCTCACAGTGTATGTCTCTGTGTCTGCTTGACCTGTCTACATGAACGATCATTCTGCGCCTCGCTGCCTATGTGTGTTTCAGGGATGTGTATGGCCACCTCTCCAGTGATGTTCCCTCATCCCTCTTTTCCCTTCTGCTTGTGGGCTACTGTACATTGTGGGCATGTGTCATATATTCTTTTCAGATGTGTCTCAGGTTTGCTGGTGGACCGATGTACGTCAACATTTTGTTTCCACACAACACAACGCACCTTGGACATGCTGCACTCACAGCTACCCATGCACACATGGTAATGTCCGCACTCCATTGATGTCTGCAGCCTCTATTGGGGCTCTTTGTGCTCTTGCCTTACACGGACATTCCCAGTCAGGTCACAGCTCTACCTTTCAGGTAGGCCTCAGCTTCCAAACTCTGGGACATACACCACGTGCTGGTGCTGCATTTGGCCTGTTGCTATCATCATGTCTTTCGTTGTTGTCTCTGTGCGCCACCACTGCTGGACATGCTCTGGACCCCTGTGGTGCCTGTGTGTCATGTGCATTTACATGAAAATATTGGGATGGTGTCCTGGTCTTCAGAGACATCTCCTGCAGTGATCCATGTGAACTGTGCTTAGTGTTGTGGCCATGTCATGTGTTGCTATCTATGCATTTTGTGGTGAACTCTTTCTATCTGACTGTCTCCTTTCAGACCTACAGGGGCCGTGGGTTGGTGTGCCATTCCCTTTCCTGATATCTACATATTTTCACACAGGACACAGACAACATACATGACACATCTACTACACTGCATCTGGAGATCCCGTCATCCATATGTGCGTGGACACAGCACCCCTGTGAGACTGTCCCTGGATGTTGTTGCCACAGGGATAAGGGCCTCTGCAATTTGGACACAGGCCTTGTTTTCAAAATTATTGATGGCCTATTTTATTTATTTATTTATTTATTTAACAGTATTTCTAAACCGCCTTATCTTATTAATCAAGGTGGCATCACAGCAAACAATCGGGTAAAGTGAGAGTGTTAAACATGCAGTGAGGGTGATATTTAGTTGAGTGTGTGTTGTATTGTGTGCTAGATTGGGTTGAGCTATGTACAATGTGTGTTGTATTGTGTGCTAGAGTGTTTTGATCTATGTACAATATGGGCTATATACAGTGATGCAAAAACGTTTTCTATACATACAGTGTTTAGGCGGTATCATGTGCTGTTATACATTCTCTGAGGTTATGTGATGTGTCCATAGTGTTCTATGAACAGCATGGTTTTTAGCTGTTTTCTAAAGTCTTTGAGGTCTGTAGTTGCCCTCAACTCGTCCGGTAGTTTGTTCCATATTGTTGGAGCAGCCATGGAGAGTGCTCTGTCTGTTGTGTCCTTGCGTGTGTGTTTGAATTCACTTGGGGTGCTGACTCGGTTGTGTGTTTGTTTTCTTCTAGGACGTGTGCTGATGTCTGGTTGTATGAGGGTGTGCAGGCTGTTGGCTGATGTGTGCTGATTTATCTTGAATAGGTTTATGATAGTTTTGTATCTGATGCGTGCACCGATTGGGAGCCAGTGTAAGTCCTTTAAGGTAGGTGTGATGTGTTCCTGTCTTGCAGTACCGGATATTATTTGTGCTGCAGTGTTTTGTGCTAGCTGGAGTGGTTTGAGGGCTTGTTTCGGGAGTCCAAGGTATATCGGATTGCAGAAGTCCAGTAGTGGGGTTATCAGTGCTTGACAGACGGTACGAAAGTGTTCTAGGGCGAGGAGTGGTTTCAGTCTCCTGATGATTCGCATCTTGTAGTAGACTTTTTGGATTGTTTTGTTGATGTGTGGCTTGAGGTTTAGCTTATTGTCCAGAGTAACTCCGAGGTATCTCACCTCTGATCTTATTGGTATAGTAATGTTTTGTATCTTGATATTTGGCGGGTGTATGAAGCTTTGGTTCCGAGTGATGATTAAAGCTTCGGTCTTGTTGTAGTTTATTGCGAGGTTGTTGTTTTGACACCAACTCGTCATTTGGGTAAGGCAGTCTGTTATCTTAGAGAAGTCCGGGTTGTCGATTGATATCGGGGTGTATATCATGATGTCGTCTGCATATATTGTGTATTGAATGTTGTTCTCTTTCATGATGTTGCAGATTGGTTGGATGTAGATGTTAAATAGGAGTGCTGAGAGTGCGGATCCTTGAGGTACTCCTTGACGGACATTTATGGGTCGGGAGGTGTTGTGTCCCACCTTGACCTGTAGCTGTCTTTCGGTTAAGTATGAGTGGAACCATTCTAATGTGATACCGTGAATACCAGTGTTTTTTAGTCTTTCCAGGAGCGTGTTGTGGTCCACTGTGTCGAAGGCTGAGGAGATGTCGATGAAGATCATTATGATTCCATTCCTGGTGTTGTCAATTATTCTTAGGATGCTGTCGAAGAGGTAGATCAGTAGCATTTCGACTCCATGGTAGATCAGTAGCGTTTTGACTCCATTTTTACTGTCACTGGGGGGACTGGGCCACCGTTGCTGCCATGGACTGTCTGGGTATTTTGTTTCTTGCAGTAAGGGGGGGGATGAGCTCTACATGCATATGTAGCCCTGATACATCACTGTTGACATGGCATGTTGCCTTGTCACTCTGCATGCTTTCACCATGTTCTTTTGGTGGCTGGGGATGGGGACTGCTGTGCATACGGTGGGTGCGAACACTGTGGGGACATGTCGTGGTGAAGCCCTCCACATCACATATTACTGTATGTTAGCGACTGCTGATGAGATGCAGCATAGGATTTGGGGTGGCACCAGTGGGGGGTGGTCAGGGTGTATAGGCTCCACAGACAGCAACAGGTGGGTGGACTCGCAAAATGGATTGGGTGTGTGCTGGCAACGTTGGCAGCGACACAGGCCCCATGTCTTTCTACAGGTCATATGGTGCACCGGGATGCAGGATACAATGGCTGCTTGGGTCTGGTGAGTGCCTTTTGTGGACGACTGTTTGCACTTTTGTTGTTTTGGATATTTGGGATATTGGTCACCCAATTTCATTGCCACTCGGGAGGTTGCCAGTTTGGGCAACACCTGGCATTGATCTTTTCCTTCCTTGTTTGATGCTTACTTGCCCATATGCTGTGTGCAGCCCCATCACATCTCCGCCCACCCTTCCATGGTTGAGCTGTGCATGTCAGTGTGGCCTGTTTGCAGCCTGTGTGCCACATTGTCTTGACTCTTTGTAGTTTCCCTCCTGGGGTGGGGCATGTGACTGGGCTGCCTGTTTATTGGGACCGCTGCTGCCGGTTGGTCTGGGCCACATCACTGAACTGGTTGGTCATGCACATGCTCCTCTTTCAGTCCATTGTCCTTGACCACAGCCCATCCACATGGCTTTCCATTGGCCTGGCCCCTTCCAGCCCTCATGTGTCGCTCCCCTGATATATTGCATGTTGTTTACACTGCATTATATTTCCAGGGGTGGGTGTGGACCTGTTCATATGTGCCTCCCATCCCACCTGTGGACTGTGATGTTGGCTGTGGACCCCTGCTCTACATGTGTACTGCATCTTGGTTAGTCTTTGGGGTGCCCTCACCTGACACACAGCTGTAGTTTTGTATGGTGACATGCTGTGGTCCTGTTTGCATCCATTTCTGTGTGCCTAATGGTGTTATTGTAGTTAATTTTTTTCTGCTGTGCTTTCCATCCTAGTGGTCATGGCTTTTCACTCTCTCTGTTCTCCTGTTTTGCTGCCTTTCCTGCACTGGTACCTGTGGTCGCTGTAACAGTCATCTCTTGGCTTCTATGTCCTGGCCGCTCTTATCATCCTCATCACAGTTGCGGACCATCCTTTGGTCCATCTATCTGCATAAGTGTGATGTGAGATGTCCTGTATGTTGCTGTGCACTGTCACCCCGTATCCTACACTGCTACCCTTGTCTGCATTGCATCTCTTTGTGCTTGGCGGGCCTGTGCCTGTTCTGCGTGCAGGCCCACTCCTCTGGCCACCTCCACCTCCACGGGGGGACACATATTCTCCTCAACTGCCACACACTGTTTTTCTAGTATTCTAGGGTTCCAACAACCTTTGGTGTGTTGCTGTTGCCAGCACCATGTTTGTCTGTGCTGCTGCCAGACACATGGGATGTCCGCAGGGGTGAGGGTCCTGTAACTCCCTACTCTCCCTCCGTCAGTCACCTGTTCATTGTCTTTACTGTGGGTTCTATGTGGTGTTCGTACTACATCTGTCTCTGTTCCACGCAGGTCCTGCAGGTCCTCCAGACACCACTTGCAGTCCCTAGGGCACACTGACCTTGGCCCACATACCCTTTTTGGGGCACCGTGCCATATGGTTCTATGGGCTAGGGTTCCATCTGCACTCTCTTATCCCTGTGTACCTCATATTGCACTTAGCATGGGACACCCTTCTCGGCACCATACTGGTCACCTTTTCAAGCTTCTTCTTGGGCACACTGTTGGGCTACTGCCTTTTGCTGCTCTATGGCAGTGACGCACAAATTCATTTCTCCCTTCAGGGCCAGGCGCTGTGGGGGTGCCTACCCCCTCCTATGTTCATCTCGGGACTGCTGATGTACATGTGCAGTGCACCATGGGTATTGTTGCATACACCCATATCCTTAACCCCCCAGCAGGCACTTTGGGTGGTGACATGGCGCCCCTTCGTTGGCCAGTCAGGGGGTTATTGGTTCTGGTGGTACAGACATCTGCATATTCTTTCTCCACATATTCATATTCGTGTTTGCTTTTGCTTTTGCCAGTGGCTTTCAGTTTATGAAACAGGTCTGTGATGTTATTGGGCCTTTTATATTTGGTAATGATCTTGGCCTTGGTCTTGATTGTGTTTGCCATATGCCCTTGTTTGCTGAGACCTTGGTTTGTTTCATTGACAAGCATTCTTTGTATGTACATGGTGCAACTGCTGTGGATCCGGTGTGGGGGTTTTGAGCATTTCACAGTTCTGCTCCAGGGGCTGGTCACCTCATTATTGGGACTTTGTTATTTGCACTAGCAATATGGGCGACTAGCTACTTAAATGCCTGTGGGAGCCCCTAGGTCATGGGTTTCAGACCACAGAGGGATTGTTTGGTGGCCCTTTGGGGGGCATTTTGTATTTTTACTTTACATTGGTGCTGACAGCAGCACCACCCTCACAGTGCAGAATCCTCATGGTGCCTCATCGGGAACCCTATAGTATGACCTATGGGGCGCTCTGTAACACGCCCTATAGGGTGCCCTGGCAGACAGTGCACATTTACCTTTACCCTCTGGTGTGCCTTGTAGGGTGCCCTATGCGGCACCTTCGAGTTATAGCCCTGTGAGTGTGTGTTTGCCAGCAGAACCTGTTAGACGTACAAAACAAGCTGCTTCTGACATCACTGAATTGGTGTAAGGGTAATGTCGCAGACTCATCCACAGATACTCCCGCCTGGCAGGTACACATTCACTTGATACAGGGCCCAGAGTTGGGCCGAACAATGCATGGCGTGGTGGGGTTTCCTTCAGGTGTACGATGGCAAGACAATTCGGTTCTTACCTGCCTTGTTTCCAGCACGGTTTGACATTTTATTTCCTTTATTACATGATTTGTGGATATATTTGACTTTGTACATTTCTCAAACACGGTTCTGGATGCAAATTCACACTATTTTCTTCTTTTGAGGGCTGAGCCTCTCTTGATTAAAAGGGCCCTCCCAATGAGGGGAGGTGGGCATTTTCTCCCACCTCTCAGGTTGGTTGTGGCTGACAAAAATGGAGGATATCTATGGTTTTAACAGAGTGCTGACTGGTTATCCAAATCAATGACTATGGTTTGGGGAGGGTAATGTCACAGGCAGCTTTGGTCCTTAGAGCCACAGGGAATTGAACTCACAGACCTTGCACCATCTGACAGTGTCTTAACCATTGTGCTATGGATCAAGCTGCCTTAGGGGACACCTTTTCTAACTGTCTGTTGCTACTATGTGACAGTGACAGTCATTTCGCCCTACCGTGCCAGGGGGCTGTGTGGGTACATAACCCTTGTTGTGTTCATCTCTGGACTGCTGATCTGCATGTGCATTGCACCATGGGTATGCTTGCATTGAGACAGATCCCAGCCAACACAGCAGGCCATTTGGGTGGTGTCCTGATGCCCTTCAGTAGCCAGCCAGAGGGGTGTTGGCAGCTATGGGGCTGCAGCCCAGTGGTTCCTTCACGGCCTATGGGGCCAGTGGTCATGGGTTCAGACCCACAGTGGGCTTATTTTATAGGGCTGTCTGCAGCATTGTATATTTTTAATGCACATTAGTGCTGCCAGCGAAACCCCCTCAGCGTAATATAACCTTACAGTGCCCCATGCGGCACCTTATCTGGCGCCCTTTAAGTTGCCTTATATGGTGTTCTATAGGGGACATTTTGGTGTGCCTCAGTGGACAGTGCACTTTATAATGTAGCCTGTGTAGTGCATTATGGGGTGCCTTCTTCAGCACCTTCGGTTACACCACTGTGAGGGTGTGTTTGCTGGCAACACTACTGAATGTAAAGAAAAACATGCCTCCTCATTCCCTACGTAATGTACAGGATGATGCCTGGGCCAGCCTTCTGCATTAGGCACACTGGGGACATGAACCCATGCTGCTTGTGACAGCAGTCAGTGAGGTAACCATTGTGCTACAGCTCTTTTTCTGTGATTTGTATCTGTACGCCTTCTTGGGATTAATGTGCGGCAACGCGCCACGGCACCCTGTTACGCACGTTAGTTTTTGGAACGCACGTTAGTGGTAACGATGTACCGCCCATGTCCTTATTTGGGGTTTCTGTCTCTACCGCGGCTCCTAACGCGAATTGCACTAACGCACTTTGGTAAACATACCCCATAGTCTTCCTTTCGAAAGTTAAAAGGTAGTACCGTGGAGTTCCTTACTATCCCTCCTCCAATAATTAAATCAAAGGTGATCATGCTATGATCACTATTGCCAAGTGGCCCCAACAACCTTATCTCTTGCACTAGATCTGGTGTTCCACTAAGGACTAGGTCTAATATGGCTTCCCCTCTGGTTGGTTCATGAACCAGCTGCTCCAAGAAGCAGTCTTTTATTTCATCTAGGAACTTTATCTCCCTAGCATGTCCTGAAGTGACACTGACCCAGTCGATACTGGGGTAGTTGAAATCACCCATTATTATTACTGCACTGTAACTTTTGTTAGCTTCCTTGATTTCTTTGAGCATTTCATCATCCATTTGGTCATTCTGGCAAGGCGCTTGATAGTATACCCGCACTGCCATTGCCTTCCCCCTTTTACATGGAATTTCAATCCATATAGATTCTACAGCAGATATTGTTTCCTTCAAAACTTTAATCCTTTCGACGCATGCAAGGAAATAGAAGCAGAAACTATTAGAGGAAGAACAAGATCGGCTTTCCTAAAACTACGAGAGTTAAAGAAAAAGTTCCAGCCTCGAATTGGAATGTTACAAGATGCTCAAGTTTCTATGTTGAATGATGCTGAGAAGATCAAGAAAAGGTGGAAGGAATATACAGAGTTTTTATATGATAAAGATCAAGTGGACCAACAGCCGTTTCAACCTGTACCTTATGATCGGGAACCATTGGTGATGAAAGAAGAAGTTGAAACAGCATTGAAAGCCTTATCAAAGAACAAAGCACCAGGCATTGATAGCATTCCTATAGAGGTATTGCAGCAATCTGATGCAACTGTTACCATACTTACAAGGCTCTGCCAAGAAATATGGAAGACAACATCATGGCCAACTGACTGGAAAAGATCTGTGTTTATACCAATACTAAAGAAAGGTGATCCAACTGACTGTGGAAATTATCACACAATCGCTCGGATCCCACATGCCGGCAAGATTCTACTGAAGATTATTCAAAAGAGTCTACAGCCATACCTGGAACAAGAACTACCTTAAGTGCAAGCAGGGTTCAGGAAAGGGCGAGGAACAAGAGACATCATTGCGGATGTGAGATGGATCCTTGAAAAGACTAAAGAATACCAAAAGGATATCTATTTGTGCTTTATCGACTATAGCAAGGCTTTGGACTGTGTAAACAATGAGAAACTCTGGGCCACATTAGGAAGCATGGGTATACCAGAACACCTGATCGTACTCGTGCACAATCTGTATTGATCAAGAAGCAACAGTTCAAACAGAACAAGGAGAAACAGAATGGTTTAAAATAAGCAAAGGTGTAAGACAAGGCTGCATACTTCCCCCCTACCTGTTTAATTTATATCCAGAACAAATCATCAGAGAAGCAGGATTGTATGAAGACAATAGAGGTGTGAAGATTGGTGGAAGACTCATCAACAACCTACGCTATGCTGATGATACCACATTATTGGCTGAAAGTGAAGATGATCTGAAACATTTGCTTCTCACAATCAAAGAACATAGTCTCAAAATGGGCCTGCACCTTAATGTAAAGAAGACAAAGATCATGACACCTGGCATAATCAACAGGTTCATCGTTGAAGGAGAAGAAATTGAAATCGTGAACAACTTTAACCTACTTGGATGCTTTGATTATGACTCCATGTAATAAGTCTGTAAATAGTTACCCCTGTTAGCCAAGTTTCTGTCCCCTGTTATATGTAAACTCATACATGTTATCTGTAATGAGCATTTGTTCCATGTGAACCGCGCTGATGCTGAATAGTGCGGTATATAAGAGACTGTAAATAAATAAATAAAGAAACTATCAATAAAGAAACAACAAGCAGTCAAGAAATCAGATGACGCATTGCTCTTGGCAGAATGGCTATGAAACATAGAAACATAGAAACATAGAAACATGATGACAGAAAAAGACCACAAGGCCCATCTAGTCTGTCCTTCCATAACAACTACAACAGTCCACTTTTTACCTTTAGAGATCCTCTGTGTTGGTCCCATGCTTTTTTGAATTCAGTTACTGTCCTCATCTCTACCACCTCCACTGGGAGACTATTCCACGGATCCACTACTCTTTCCGTAAAGAAATATTTCCGCATATCACTCCTGAATCTATCTCCCTTCACCCTCATCCCATGTCCCCTCGTCGCAGAACTTGCTTTCAATTGAAAGAGGCTCTCTCCCTGAACATTTATGCCACGGAGGTATTTAAACATCTCAATCATATCACCTCTATCCCGCCTTTCCTCTAAGGTGTACATATTAAGATCCTTAAGTCTGTCCTCATATGCTTTATAATGAAGACCACTAATCATCTTAGTTGCAACCCTCTGCACCGACTCCATCCTGTTCACATCCTTTTGAAGGTGCGGTTTCCAGAATTGCACACCATACTCCAAATGAGGTTGCACCAAAGACTTATACAGAGGCATTATCACCTCCTTTTTTCTGCTAGCCATTCCTCTCCGTATGCACCCAAGCATCCTTCTAGCTTTTGCCGTCGCCTTTTCTACCTGTTTAGCTACTTTAAGATCATCGGACACAACTACGCCTAGGTCCCGCTCTTCTTTAGTGGACAAAAGTACTTCACCTCCTATACTGTATTGCTCCCTTGGATTGCTGCAGCCCAAATGCATGACCTTACATTTTTTAACATTAAATCCCAGTTGCCAAATTCTAGACCATTCTTCAAGCTTAGCCAGATCCCTCCTCATGTTATCTACACCTTCCTGGGTGTCTACTTTATTGCAGATTTTGGTATCATCCGCAAAGAGGCAAACCTTACCCGACAGCCCTTCCGCTATATCACTAACAAAGATGTTAAAAAGAATCGGACCAAGGACAGATCCCTGGGGCACACCACTGGTAACATCCTTCTCCTCAGAGTGAGCTCCATTTACTTGTATTCTTTGTCGCCTCCCACCCAACCAATTTCTAACCCAAGCAGTAACTTTAGGGTCCATCCCTAGGGTGCTCAGTTTGTTTATAAGTCGCCTGTGAGGAACAGTGTCAAAGGCTTTACTGAAATCTAAATACACCACATCTAGAGCTCTCCCTCGGTCCAACTCCCTGGCCACCCAGTCAAAGAAATCAATCAGATTTGTCTGACAAGACCTGCCTCTGGTGAATCCATGCTGCCTCGGATCCTGTAATCCGCTGGACTCCAGAAACCTCACTATTTTCTCTTTCAACAGCGTTTCCATTAATTTACTCACCACTGAAGTTAAACTAACCGGCCTGTAGTTTTCAGCCACATCCTTACTTCCGCTTTTGTGTAAAGGCACCACATGAGCCTCTCTCCAGTCCTTTGACACCACTCCCGACTCCAACGAGGCATTGAAAAGGTCAGTCAGTGGAGTTGCTAGAACGTCCCCAAGTTCCCTCAGTATTCTAGGGTGTATCCCATCCGGTCCCATCGCTTTGTCTACTTTAAGTTGAGCTAGTTTCTCACGAACACAGTCTTCTGAAAATTGTTCAAGATGTCCCTCGCTTCTGTTCTTATTTGTGGGTGTTTTCTGAGGTCCTGCTCCTGGTTCTTCATCTGTGAACACAGAACAAAAATATTTGTTAAGCAATTCCGCTTTATCCTTATCAGCTTCTACATATTCCCCCCCTGCACCCTTGAGTCTGACAATACCACTTTTGCCCTTCCTCTTCTCACTAATATATCTGAAAAATGTCTTATCCTCCCATTTTATTGCATTGGCTATTTCCTCCTCCTTTTGAATCTTTGCCTTCTTGACTACTTTGCTAGCTTCTCTAAGTTTTTCCAAATACAGATGCCTGTCTTCCTCTCTCTGTGATCTCTTGTATTTCATGAAGGCCTCCCTCTTTTTCTTCACTTTTTCAGCTACTTCCTTCGAAAACCATAGCGGTCTCCTGTTCCTTTTGCCTTTATTTACCATTTTAACAAAAAGGTTGGTTGCCTTTTAAATACCCCCTTTCAGTTTTGTCCACTGTTGTTCTACATCCCCCAGCTGTTCCCATCCCACTAATGACTCCCTGAGGTATTGGCCCATCTTCGCAAAGTTAGTCTTCCTAAAGTCTAAGATCTTCACCTTGGAATGGATTCTAACAGCCCTAGTCCTAATACTGAACCACACCATCTGGTGATCACTGGATGCAAAATGATCTCCCACTACAACATCAGAAACACTTTCACCATTGGTAAGCACCAAGTCCAGTATGGCCCCTTCACGTGTGGGGTCTGTTACCAATTGCCCCATTAGACCCAGATAAGATTCTCAGCAGAGATGTCTCTCTCCATACAAAGATTTGACTTGTTCAAGCCATGGTATTTTCAATAACATCATATGGGTGTGAAAGCTGGACAGTGAAAAAGATAGAAAGAAAGAAAATTGATGCCTTTGAATTATGGTGCTGGCAGTGAATACTGTGTATACCATGGAGTGCCCAAAGAACAAACCAGTCGGTACTAGAGGAGATCAAACCTAAGCTTTCTTTAGAAGCTCAGCTGACAAGACTTCGACTTTCATACTTTGAACACATCTTGCGAAGAGAGAGCTCATTAGAGAAAGACATGCTTGGCAAGATAGAAGGTCAACGCAAAAGAGGAAGGCCAGCAATGAGATGGATCGATACAATAACAGCAGCTATGGGTACCAGTCTGTCAACAATGAGCCGCCTGACTCAAGACCAAACACAATTTAGGATAGCTATCCAGAGGGTTGCCATGAGTTGACTCCGACTCGACGGCACTTAACAACAACAACAACCGTGATCTTATTGGCCCGATTCCATCCTGCACTTATATCCCCTTTGTATGTCCGGTCTGAGCTGGATGTACAAAGTGGATCACGATTCTAATCCCGTGGGGCACATCTAGCCCTGCGGGATCAGAATCGAGATCAGCCATGTAGGTGTAGTCTGGGACTGTGATTCAGTCCGGCCTGCATGTACAAGGCCTGCTTGACTAACTCAGTCAGGGCTTTTAAATGGAGTCGCAGCGCCATGGCTTCAGGTTGCCATGGCTCCATTTAAAAGCTGTGATGCCGGCCACCAGAAATAAATGTTTATTCCTTGCAGCCCAACCCCCGATCTGGCCTCCTAAGGCCAGGGTCAGGCTGCAGGGAATAAACCCTGACCCCCCAGCCCCATCCATGCCCCAGGCCATGATAAAAGAAGTCCAGGGAATTTATTCCACCTTGGAGGTGGAATAACTTCCTCAGACATTTTGCCAGCCCTGGACACACAGGGCCGACATTAGAACTGGCCCTGTACGTCCAGGGCCAGCGACCACCCACTGCCCGCCCAATCTCCGCCCCAGGCCACCTCTTCTTCGCTCCCGTATAACGTCCCCGCACAACCGGCGGGTAAGTTATATGGGGGCTGGAACCAGCACGAATAGCGGGGATGGACATCCCATCCGTGGTTCAGAATGACCCCATATGTGTTTTTTTTGTTTACCCCTTTGCCTAAGTTTTCGTGTTTTGTTTATTTTATTTTGTATATTCCTTTAATAGCACATATTTTATTATTTTTTTCCTTCTAATGTAATACGTTTTTTATAAAACGTTTTGTTGTGAAGAGTAGTATATCAAGTTCTTAATAAACTATAAATTACATAGTTTTAGGTTTTTTTAATTTAATTTTTGTATCTCATGTATTTTGATGTTAAATTGTTTTTATTTGTACTGCAAACTACTCTGTTGTTTCCACTAAGAGCAATATATCAAGTATGGAATAAACTGAACTAAACTGTGACTGATAACTAGAGTCTCAGCAGCTTGTTGCCACTCTGAAGATGGCCGTCTCCATGAGATCATGAGAGCGCAGGGGTTTCCCTCCTAGTCTTTCATTTTCTCAGTCTAGCTCCCTCCTCCCCTTCCTCCTCCTCCTCCCTCCTCCCTCCTGACCCTGAACATTTCCTGCCCTCCCTGCCCACAGCTTCTCTGCAAGCCTCAGCCATTGAGAGAGAAGCAGAGCCTGAAGCCTCATCCCGGGAAAGAAAGAGAGAGAAGAGAGAGAAAATCCTCCTGATCTGAGAGCGCGAATCCTTCCCAGAAAAGCAGGAGAGAGAATGGCTGAGGAAGAACCTGCACAGGTAGGACAGCTTTTACTCCAGGCTGGGGGCATTTCACCTGCAGCTCACACAAAAGGATTGTTCCACCTCTGGGTTCCCCAGCCCCCTTATAGGCCTGTTCCCAGGAAAGAAAGATAGAGAAGGGAGAGCAAATCCTGATTTGAAAGCGAATCCTCTGCAGAAAAGCAGGAGAGAATGGCTGAGGCAGAGCCTACACAGCTTTCACTCTAGGTCTGAGGACAATGTGGCCATTAGTTAAAACCAAACAAAGCAGTTCAAGAAGGGAGGGTCCAACAGTTTTTTATTAAACACATACATGCATCATTCACAACAGGCAGAAACAAAGGCAGGCGGAGTACATGACTCTTGGTCCTGCATCCAGCCACATTTACTGAACACTAGCCACCAGTGTTTCCCAACCAGTGAACCAACAGACCTGATCTTGGTATTTTCTGGGAACAAACAGGAAGTCAGTCCTCACATATGGGTGATGTCGGCACCGACAGAGCCCTTGCGGAAGCATCCCCCCAGCTTTCAAGAAAGCCTTTGGGAGATGCCACCACTCATGCGTGGTCCCCTTCCCGCCCAAGGGTGCCATCTTGCTCAGTCTCTATTTTTCCCCGGAGCCGTTCAGACGCTGTCTGTCTTCCCCCGAAAAAGTTGATTTTTTTTCATGCCTGAGTTTCCTACTCGGCTCCGGCCTTGCACCGGTACTCTTCCCGTCTACCGTCCTCAGTGTCTCAGCATTGAGTTCGGTACTTAATTTTAATTTTTTTACATAGTTTTGATTCTTTTATTTTTTCTGGCATCTTCATGCCTTTTTTCCCTGCTGGCAGCCCAGAGGTACTTTTTTCCCCCCATGGCTACCAATGGCTTTAAAAAGTGTGATCAGTGCTCTAAAATAATGTTCATAACTGACACACATGACTACGATCTGGCGGCTTGTGGCCTTTGCAAACAGATGTCCAGCAAGGGCCCGAAGAGCCGCCAGCAGCAGGATGATACGTTCTTCTCCGAATCCCCGATGCCTCCAAAGGCCAGGGCCTCATCTGAGGCCACGTCATCTCAGGAGGAGCTTTCCAAATCCGAGCATTGTTGTGGGTCCTCAGAGAGGGGATTTATTTATTTATTATTTATTTATTTCATTTATTTGCACATTCTTCTATACCGCTTCTTCCAGTGATCAGAGGCGGTTTACAGATAACAAAACAAAAATAATAATGGAACTATTATTATTTTTACAATAAACATTTTTAGAACAATTTATCTAATACATAGAACAAATGAAATAGGTGGCAAATCAATGCCGACTTATGTAACTATTGGTAATCAAATTAACATCAGTAACTATTTACAAATTGAAATTAATAAATATCTATATGCTGATTGACTTAGATGTCACATTAGATGAAACATAGGTGTGAAAGAGAAGTGTGAGTATGTGGTATGTAGGTGGATGAAGTATCCTAAGTAGGATCAGGATATGGTTGTTGGATTGTGCTGATCTGAGAATTCTGGACATCACTGTGCTGTACATTGCAGTAGTGCTGTGTAAATAGATAGGTTTTTAGCTGCTTTCTAAATGATTTAAGGTCCTTAATTTCTCTTAGTTCAACTGGGAAGTTGTTCAAAGAACGAGAAAGCAGTGTTGCTTGTCTTCTGCCTTGATTTTCTAATTGAATCAGGAACTTGCAACATGCGTAGGTTCATTCTTCTTCTTGACCTGCGTTCCTGGGGGTGTATTAATTAGTGTAGCCAGATAGAGAGCTCCCTCAAGGGAACACAGGAAGAAGAAGAAACCCTCAAAGGTGGCGTCCTTGGATGGTTCCGTCCGGCCAGGAACCGCCCAGTCCCGCAGTCTGAGGCGCTCGTCTGAGGCATCGGAGAAAGAGAGACCTTCCAAGGTCCCCTGGAAGGAGATGGCAGTGAACCGATCTCGGTTTCCAGACACCATCCTAGTTGAGGATTCCACATCGGGGAAGCCGGTGCCAAGCCCGAGTTCCTCGAGATCCACGACCAATTTACCCAGTGTCAACTGCAGGACCTTGAAGACATCAAAACTGGGGAGCAGCCCGCCTAGGAGTCATCCTCGGAGTACCCCGATTGGGAGACCGAGGATGACGAGTCTCCTGATACCCATCGCCACCATGATGTACCTTCTGACTCTCCAGTCTCAGAACATCGGAGACGGTCCCTGCCAGAGGATATGGGCTTCTTGGACTTTCTCAAGGACATATCCAAGGCCTTGGCGTTCCCAACTGAGTCAGAGGAGGACCCTCGGGGTGACGAACTGGAGATCCTCCAGTACAAGGCCCCTCCCTGGGAATTGCTCATAGTGTCCATTCCTCCCATCCTCGAACGGCTCATGCTCTGCATGTGGGAGATACTGGCATCAGTGCCGGTGGTGAGCAAACAGCTCAACTCAAGGTATCGGGTCCGCCAGAGCCAGGGCTTCCAGAAGTCACAACTGCCACACAATTCCATGGTTGTGGAGTCGGCCATGCATTTGCTGAAAAGCCAGAGGACGCACTTCTCTGTTCCCCCAGGGAGAGAGGCCCGCACCTTGGATGCCCTTGGCAGGAAGTGCTACCAGGGCTCGATGCTCATCTGCCGGGTCCAGGCCTACCAGCTGTACATGGGCATGTACTTGAGAGACCTGGCGAAGGAACTTGCTGGGTTCTTGGCTGGTCTGTCCTAGGAACCTTTGCAGCAGTTCAAGAGTGTGCCCAATGCCGTCCATGAGTGCTCCAAATTTATGTCTCGAGCAGCCTATGATGGGTTGGAGTCAGTGGCTCGGGTAGCCACGGCGGGCATCGGTGCATGCTGCCGGCTTGGCTCCAGTCGTCCGAATGGAGCAGTGGGTTCAGGACAAATTGGTCGATGTCCCATGCTAAGGGGAGAACCTCTTCAGCAAACCAATGACTGACAAGGCAGCTGAGCTGGAGAGCGAGTTCATGACGAGGACCAGGCTCTCCAAGAAGACCACTGCCCCTCCCCGATGGAAGGGCTCTGGTAAAAAGCCTTTTTACCCGAGGAAGGGGACTGCTTACCAAAACTACCCACCCTATCAGGCTTCCCTGGCTCCCCAACAGGGTCAGCAGGCCAAGGGACATGGACATGGCCTGCATAGGCAGAAGGCTCTCAAACCCCAGGCACCGGCTCTGGCCCAACCAGGGGGGAGCTTTTGACTCCTCGAGCATAGCCTTTCTACTCCACGGAGTTCTGCAGCCCACAGGGGGACATCTGACCCTCTATGCCCAGAGGTGGGTATCCATCACCACCGATTCCTGGGCACTAAGGGTAGTGGGAGAGGGTTACCTCCTCCACCTGACTCAGATACCTTCCCCTTAAATCCCGGAAAAGGCTCTCAGGTCTCCCCTCCACCGGGACCTTCTCCTGAAGGAGTTGGCAGGTCTTCTTGAGGACAGAACAGTGGAACCGGTGCCCTACCACCTCAAGGGCAGGGGGTACTGCTCCAGAAACATCCTCGTCCCAAAGAGGACAGGGAGCCTAAGGCCCATCCTCGACCTGCGCAACCTCAACAAATTCCTGGCGTGGGAGAAGTTCAAGATGCTCTCCCTTGGAACATTGCAGCTATACCTCCAGCAAGGAGACTGGCTATGCTTCTTAGATCTCAAGGATGCGTATACCCACATCCTTATCCACCCCAACCACAGACAGTACCTAAGGCTTGTGGTTGCTGTTGTTAAGTGCCGTCGAGTCGGAGTCGACTCATAGCGACCCTCTGAATAGCTATCCTAAATTGTGTTTGGTCTTCAGTCAGGCGGATCATTGTTGACAGAATGGTACCTGTAGCTGCTGTTATTGTATCGAGCCATCTCATTGCTGGCCTTCCTCTTTTGCGTTGACCTTCTATCTTGCCAAGCATGTCTTTCTCTAATGAGCTCTCTCTTCGCAAGATGTGTCCAAAGTATGAAAGTCGAAGTCTTGTCATCTGAGCTTCTAAAGAAAGCTTAGGTTTGATCTCCTCTAGTACCGACTGGTTTGTTCTTCGGGCAGTCCATGGTATACACAGTATTCGCCGCCAGCACCATAATTCAAAGGCATCAATATTATTCCTGTCTGTCTTTTTCACTGTCCAGCTTTCACATCCATATGATGTTATTGAAAATACCATGGCTTGAACAAGTCGAATCTTTGTATGGAGAGAGACATCTCTGCTCTTGAGAATCTTATCTAGGTCTTTCATAGCCATTCTGCCAAGAGCAATGTGTCGTTGGATTTCTTGACTGCTTGTTGCTTCTTTATTGATAGTTGATCCAAGTAGGTTAAAGTTGTTCACAATTTCAATTACTTCTCCTTCAATGATGAACCTGTTGATTATGCCAATTGTCATGATCTTTGTCTTCTTTACATTAAGGTGCAGGCCCATTTTGAGACTATGATTGTGAAAAGCAAATGTTTCAGATCATCTTCACTTTCAGCCAGTAATGTAGTATCATCAGCATAGCGAAGGTTGTTGATGAGTCTTCCACGAATCTTCACACCTCTGTTGTCTTCATACAATCCTGCTTCTCTGATGATTTGTTCTGCATATAAATTAAACAGGAAGGGGGAAAGTATGCAGCCTTGTCTTACACCTTTGCTTATTTTAAACCATTCTGTTTCTCCTTGTTCCGTTCGAACGGTTGCTTCTTGATCAATGTACAGATTGCGCAAGAGAACAATCAGGTGTTCTGGTATACCCATGCTTCTTAATGTGGCCCAGAGTTTCTCATGGGTTACACAGTCAAAAGCCTTGCTATAGTCGATAAAGCACAAATAGATATCCATCTCACATCCGCAATGATGTCTCTCGTTCCTCGCCCTTTCCTGAACCCTGCTTGCACTTCAGGTAGTTCTTGTTCCAGGTATGGTTGTAGTCTCTTTTGAATAATCTTCAGTAGAATCTTGCTGGCATGTGAGACCAGAGCAATTGTTCAATAAGTTCCACAGTCAGTTGGATCACCTTTCTTGGAGACAGAGAATTCCACCAGAGCTCTGATTGGGTGGAGTCTGGTGATATACAGCTACCCCTAGGGGTCCCTGTCAGTAACGTATAAAAGCAACTGAAACTGAACCGCACCCCAGAGGGTCCCAAGGAACTATGTACAAGGGAGCCGAAGGACTCGCCAGAGCTGAAGTCAGCATGCACCAACGCACTCATGGATCGCCCATGGCAAGGCATACTGAAAAGGAAGGACAGCGGTCGGCGGCTGCCCAGCGCCAGCAGCAGTGCACCATACAGCAGGGCGGGTCCTGGACTGGTCTAGCAGTATTCCAGGAAAGGAAATTAACGGTAAGTGAAATTTCACCTTCCAAGTCATACTGCTAGACCAGTCCAGACAAACGGGCAGTACCCAAGCTACCTGCTCTTAAGGGGGGGTCAAGGCCGCCGACAGTACTGCAGCTCCAAAGCAACCGTCCTGACGAGCTTGAACGTCCAACCTATAGTGACGCACAAAGGTGGACAGCGAAGACCAAGTCGCCGCCCGACAAATATCCAGCGGAGCCACAAGAGACCGCTCGGCCCACAAAGCCGCTTGTGCTCGAGTACAATGAGCACGGAGCCCCACCGGAACCGGCTTCCCCCGAAGAATGTAAGCCGCTTCAATGGCCCCTCTGAGCCACCTAGAAATTGTAGACTTAGAGGCCGCGGAGCCCCAACGAGGTCCCGCAAACAGGACGAAAAGATGATCAGACGTACGAAACGAGTTCGTGACCTTCAGGTATCAGAAAAGCACTCTCTTAAGGTCCACCGCCCGTAACGGAGACCGACTACCCTCACACTGAGCCCTAGTAAAGGCTGGTAGGAAGAGAGGCTGGTTAACATGGAACGGCGTCAGCACTTTTGGCAAAAAAGAAGGAACAGTGCGAAGAGACACACCTTCCGCTGAGAAAGAGAGATAGGGATCATGGGGAAGATTGCTATAGGAGGCATTTTATCTTTATTTTAATTATCTCTACTAGCAAACGCACTCTCAAAGCGTGTTAACATAAGGCGCCCCATAAGGCACATTTTAAAGTGCACTTTCAGCCAAGGCACCCTAGAATGTTGCTTATAGGGCGCTTTATAGGTTGCCTTATGAGGTACCGCAAGGTCACAGCACTGTTTTTGATGGCAGCACAGTGCAGTTTAAGGAATGAAAATCATAAGTAGGTGTGCTGATATGCAAGGAGAAGCAGCAGTGTAGCACAATGGTTAAGACACTGACCAATGATGCAGGAGTCATGGGTTCAATCCCCCACTGTGCTTAATGAAGAAGGCTAGTTGGGGTATTACCTGTTAAAAATAATATTGCTGTAGGGGGCATTTTATTTTTATTTTAATTAGTTCTGGCAGCAAACACACCCTCATAGTATTGTAACATAAGGTGCTGCATAAGGCGCCTCATAGAGTACCCCAGAGGGCACATTTTAAAGTGCACTGTTCGCCATGGCACCCTACAATGTTTCTGAGGCACAGCAAGGTCATAGCACTGTGTTTGATGGCAGCACTGTGCATTTAAACGCATGAAAATCTGAAGTAGGTGTGCTGACATACAAGGAGGAACAGCAGTGTAGCACAATGGTTAAGCACTGACTGCTGATACAGGGGTCATGAGTTTGCTCCCCAGTGTGCCTAATACACAAGGCTGGCTGAGGCATCAGCTTTGCAATGACACAGTCCAAGACGTGCGGTATGTGGAAGACAAATTTATTAGACTCACAGACCTAGGCAACCCGACACAGGCCGTCTTTCGTAACCTTCGTCAGGGGTTGTAAAGGTAATTTTATTTCAATGTCTTCAGTTTGGTAGCGATAACGCCGGCGCATGCGCCTTTGTAAGCCTCCCGAACCAGCAGCCTAGCTGATTGCAGAAGAGAGCGTTTTTTTGAACCTTAAGAATTTCCTCTACCTCGAAACTTTAACGGAAGGTTCCGTGTTTACGGTGACCGGCTTTAAAGATACGCCGTTTCCCATTCGGGAGGCTTACAAAGGCGCATGCGCCGGCGTTATCGCTACCAAACTGAAGACAGTGAAATAAAATTACCTTTACAACCTAATAAATTTGTCTTCCACATACCTCACGTCTTGGACTGTGTCTGTGCTACTAACGTGAGTACTGCCTACCTGTTGGACACATCAGCTTTGCAATGTACATATTGTTTCCTGCAGCGCTTCATTTGTATTTTATTAATTGCTGCCAGCAAACACGCCCTCACGTGCCGTAACTGAAGGTGCTGCATAAGGCACCCTATAAGGCACTCCATAGGGCACATTATAAAGTGCACTGTCCGCCATGGCACCCTAAAATGTCCCCTATAGGGCACCCTATAAGTTGCTCCACAGGATAACGTATAGTGCACCTTATATGGACGGTAACCATAAGGTGCCCTATAGGGCGTCCTCTGAGGCACCTTATGGGTACAGTATGCAGAGAGTGTTTTTGCTGGCAGTAATAATGTACATTAAAAGAGATAATGCTTTGGACAACCCTATCAAATAACCCCACTGTGGGTTTGAACCCATGACCTCTAGCTCCACAGGCAGTGAAGTAACCAGTGGGCTACAGCTCTATAGCTGCTAGCAAGCACCTGGCTGGCTGTAGAGGGACTGCACGTCACCACACAGACCGTCTGCTGTGGTCACCAGGATAGGGTTAGGCCACCCATACCCATGATGCACTGCACATACAAATCAACTGTCAACAGAGAAACACAAGATGGGGTATGCACCCCCACAGCACCTCAGCCTGGTAGGGGGAACTGACCATGTCCACCCCCACAGCACCTCGGCCTGGTAGGGGGTACTGACCGTGTGTGTTACTGGAACAGAGTAGCTACACACCGTCACATTGTGCGGGTACTGTGCTCACCCTGAGTGGGCGGTGGGGCGGCCATCACCAGGTCCACACCACCTTCCATGGCAGAAATAGGCCATGCTGCAGGTCCCCAGCAGTGCTAATGTGTGAGATAGGTAGTTTCTGCAAAAACACCTTGGATATATCTGTCTGTCTCAGTCAGGTGTAGCCCCCATGGACCCCCAGGATGATAATGTACCACCACCACCCTCCTCCTCCTCCCACCATGGCTGAGCGTGGCAAACAGGGTCTCCCACCAACAGATCCGCATTCTACCTCACAGCAATAGTGGTAGAAGAGGGGACCATCAACCCCAGTCCTGCTGGGGAACACACACCCTACCGGGCAGTCAATGCATCTCTGTACATATCCATAACACAATAGCAGACAGACATTAGGCCTGGATATGCTAAGCTGTACCCCACCACTATCTGATATTCTCCTGCAGCAAGCCTTCAGCCACTGCACAGCACTCCATCAGGACACATACCAGCTGCAGACAGTCTGCTAGCTAGCCCATAGTGCATGTTCCTGGTGGAAATGCATGCACCCAGAACTGGGATGTCAGCATACACACCAAGCAGATAAGTCAGTGACTGGGCCCCAAAAGGAAACCCATAAATATCACATAAAAGAAATAGCACATAGCTCTATGGGGGTGCCTAGCCATGCTGTGGTCACTGCACAGTCAGGGTGAGAGTGATCTCCCAGCAGGACATGCTGAGGCCATCCTATCTGTGTAGGTGGTGGCCAGGCACTAAAATGTCCCATCCAGTGCCCTATGCCCTGTGCAGATGCATCCTGGCGAGGCCAACCTGTCCAGGCTATAGCCATGGTACCTTGCTCCTCATTATACACATTGGCAGGCCAATACTGGCAACCGTGCTGACAGTGTGGGCTGTGGAGGGTATTGTGCTACTATAGAGGAGTTTAGCAGCCCTGGCCACCACACCAGTCCTGGGCACAGTACAGGCATGGATATGGTACGCAATACTGTTGGGGGTCACTCCCCAGGGTGGTAAACACTGTCAGAAACCGGACCTGAAGCACATACCACAGACATCAGAAAAGGTTGTTATGATGGAGCTCAATCAGCAAACTGTGCTTAACGTAGGAATTGCTATCTGCCAGTAATCATAGCAAACGTTTGATAGCTGTGTACCGTATACCCAGGTGTAGGGTGGCATTGCTAAGGTATGCAAGTGCTAGTATTGGGAGATGCACGCAGGGCCCAATGTCCTGCCTCTCCAGGGGTTCTTTTCCCGAAACGTGCACGTCGTGCTGTTCATTTTTCTGAAGAGGAGCGATTGTTGCGACGATATCAAAGAAAAAAATTGAGATAAGTGACTGATAATCCTTTTTAAAGCACTGAATTGATACAACAGGTTAAGGACCTTTAATAATAAAAGAAGCTAGCAGTCTGGTGGGGGATTGTGATCCCTCACATCCCTCCTACGGCTCAGCTCCGACAAAAATTATATAAAAATTACTGTTTGTTTAATTCATAGGGGCTATTTTAAGTGATTCTTATATATTTACTATTTTGAGTCAGTATCACTTTTTGGGGGGTATTACTTTACTGCCTCTCCAGGAGGCATTGGCCAATGGGGCCTGTGGATGTGGGTGTGGGTGTGTCTGCCCCTGTTGGCTGCTGCTTTACGGCAGAGGTTCCCAACTCCAGTCCTGGTGTGCATAACACTGTTCAGGTTTTCATGCTGTCCCTCATGAATATGCATGAGATACATCTGCATACCATGGGGGTTGTGCATAGATATGCAGCACAGGCATCTTTATTAGAGGTAGCATGGAACCTGAATGGTGTTTGGCCCTCCAGGACTGCATTTGGGAGACTCTGCTCTAGGTAATGCGCCTGTTTATGATGTCTGTGCTCGGTGGGGTAAAATATAGGCGTATTAACCATGCGTATGTTCTCTGCAATAAAGGTTTGTCCTTACTATCACGGTTTAGTTGTAGGAAAAATATGGGGACTGAATTGGCAGTAGCCCCAGCTAGGCTTTGAACCTGTGACCTTCTGTTTTTGCATACACTGTCTGTGTGCACTGCACCACTGTGTTGCCACAAATGTGTTGCATTCCCTGGGGAGTCCATGACTGTACATCCGATAGGGCCTGTTTGTTGCAGTGTATGGCACCCACCTGGACAGGGCTAGGCCATGGTCTGCTGTTGCCACCAGCTGCTGCCACCTCCACCACCAGTACTGCTCCATCCTTAGATTGGAGACAGCATAAACCCTGACAGATTTGTGGCCCTCCAGGACTGCATTTGGGGGAATCTGCTCTAGGTAATGTGCATGTTTCTGTGCTCTGTAGGGTAAAATAGAGGTGTTTGAGCCATGCTTATGTTCTCTGCAATAAAGTTTCGTCTTTACTATCACAATATAGTTGTGGGTAAAATATGGGGATTGGATTGGCAGGAGCCCCAGCTGGGGCTTGAACCTGTGACCTTCTGTCTCCAAACACACTGGTTGCGTGCACTGCATCACTGTGTTGCCACAGAGACAGTGCATTCCCTGATGATACCATGACTGTTTGTCCGGCAGGGCCTGTCTGTTGCAGTGCATTGCACCCACCTACACAGGGCTAGGCCATGGTCTGCTCTGGGCAGCTGCCACTGCACCCCTTCACCTCCAGTACCCCTGTGCCACCATGCTGACATGCCCTTCTGCTGGTGGTGCTGGTGGTACGCAGTCTCAGGCCATCTTGTGTGCCGGTAGGTGGCTCCCTATGGTGCGGATTCTGGGGTAGGGGTGCCTGCATATCTGTCCGCATGTCCCCCAATCACTGCCTGCCAATTTCTGTGCCCTTGGGGGAACCTGTTGGGTACTGTCCCCTGTGACACTGTGCTAAACACTCTCGTGCCCATGTTGGGCCCTCATCAGTTGCTGTCTGGCTGATGTTCAGTTTCAGCATTCCTAAGTGCCATCTAGGCATCTGCCTAGTCCGCACTGTGTCCCAGCTGCACCACAGCATGTGCCGCCTGCAGCCCTCTGAATCCCCTTTCCCAGCATCTGTCCAGTTGCCCATTCCGACCTGCCTGCCATGCTGTTGTGGAACATGTGCACACCATAGGTAACCTGTCCAATAGAGAGGGAAACCGGATCAGTGTTATTTCACTGCGGGATCATTCACCTTGTATGGGGACGGAGCGTAGACCCTTCTAAAATTCATATTTATTTTTTGGGGCTTTTTTGGGAGTGCTTTTTGATGTTTCCCATTACTCTCAGTATTGCCCAGCTTGCTTATGATTTTTTTATATTTTGTAGGGGGCATTTTTAATGTTTATTTGCCCTTTTGTTCCGTGCACATGTATCACACTGCTCACCTTTTGTAGGTTTCCCTGGTTTTGCTGTACATTGCTGACAGAAATGGTTTCTCTTCCCTTTAAATCAGCTCTACCGCGAGGTTTTCACTCGCGGTATTTTTTTGCTTGAATTTCAGCCCCGCTCGTGTGCGGGGAGCCTCTCCCCTCCCACTCTCCACCCATTGACCCCGTCTCTCCGCCCCTGGGGAGCCTTCCTCCGCCCTCCGAGAGCCTTTCCACGCCTTTATCGCACATCAGCGCGCCGCGCACATGAGCGGGCACTTTAGTGCGGCGCGCACATGTGCGGGACATAAAAATGCATCATTAGCATGCGCTAAGGTACCTTAGCGCATGCTATTGTGCGCTGCGCACTTGAGCGCAGTTTAGTAAACATACCCCTTAGGGGCATGTTTACTAAAACCCCGGTAAAGTGCGGGCCGCGGTAGTGAGCGGATGCCATATAAGGAGTGGGCGTACCATCCTGAAAAAGAAAAGCCGTGATTGACATATGCGCTAAGGTGCGCGGCGCCCTTGTGCGCCCCGCACATTAGCGCATCAGATAGCTGCGCGGGAGGCATAAGTGGCGCGCTGATGAGCAAGCCTAAAAGCAGAGTCACAGCACAATGGTTAAGACACTAACCAATGGTGCAGGGATCAGGGGTTCAATCCCCCACAATGCTCAATGAAGACAGCTGGCTGCAGCATCATTTTAGGAGGCATGTAAATAATGGGCGGCATAAGGCAGCGCGCTAATGTTTTAGGAGGCATTTCAATATGGAGTGGCATAAGGCGGCACGCTGTTGGGCAAACACAGGAACAGAGCCTCAGCACAATGGTTAAGACACTGACCAATGGTGCAGGGATCAGGGGGTCAATCCCCCACAGTGCCCAATAAACAAGGCTGGCTGAGGCATTGCGTATTATGGGGAAGATTGCTTTAGGAGGCATTTTATTTTAATTATCATTAATAGCAAACGCACTCTCAAATCGTGTTAACATAAGGCGCCCTATAAGGCACATTTTAAAGTGCACTGTCTGCAAAGGCACCCTAGAATGTTGCTTATAGGGCGCTTTAGAGGGTGCCATATGAGGTACCGCAAGGTCAGAGTACTGTTTTTGATGGCAGCACTGTGCAGTTTAAGGAATGAAAAGCATAAGTAGGTGCGCTGACATGCAAGGAGGAGCAGCAGTGGAGCACAATGGTTAGGGCACTGACTGCTGATACAGAGGTTATGAGTTTGCTCCCCAGGGTGCCTAATATGTAAGGCTGGCTGTGGCATTAGCTTTGCAATGTACATATTTTCTCCTCCAGCACCTTATGTTTATTTTATTAATTGCTGCCAGCAAACACGCCCTCACATGCCGTAATTGAAGGTGCCGTATAAGGCACCCTATAAGGCACTCCATAGGGCACATGATAAAGTGCACTGTCTGCCACGGCACCCTAAAATGTACCCTATAGGGCACCCTATAAGTTGCGTCACAGGAAAATGTATAGTGCCCCTTATATGGACAGAAACCATAAGGTGCCCTATAGGGCGCCCTATAAAGCGCCCTCATAGGCACCTTATGGGTACAGTATGCTGAGGGTGTTTTTGCTGGCATCAAAATATGTACATTAAAAAACAGACAATGCTTTGGACAACCCTATCAAATAACCCCACTGTGGGTTTGGAACCCATGATTTCTGGCATTATGAGCAGTGATGTAACCATTGAGTTACAGCTCTATAGCTGCTAGTAAGCCCCTGGCTGGCTGCAGAGAGCCTGCACGTCACCACACAGACAGTCTGCTGCAGTCACCAGGATAGGGTTAGCCCACCCGTACCCATGATGCACTGCACATGCAAATCAGCTGTCCACAGATGAACACAAGATGGGGAATGCACCCCCATAGCACTTCGGCCTGGTAGGGAGAAGTGATCGGGTGCACCCACACAGCACCTCGGCCTGGTAGGGGGTACTGACCGGGTGTTTTACTGGCACAGAGTAGCTACACACCGTCACATTGTGCAGTTACTGTGCTCACCCTGAGTGTGCGATGAGGCACCCAGGACCAGGTCCACAACATCTTCCATGGCTGAAAAAGGCCATGCTGGAGCATAGACCTTCCAAAAATCATTTCCTTTTTTTGGAGCTTTCCTAGGAGTGTTTTTTATAGTTGCCCATTAATTAATCTATTTAACTATATTTATATCCCACTTTTCACCAGGCCAAAGCAGCCAATTTGGGGATACATTTAACACAAGGGAATATGAGACACATACACTAATACTTACAGGGAACATGGGCAGTGGAGTGTTAAGTGGCTTGCCCAACACCACAAGGAGTGCCTATAGGAGTAGAAATCCCAGTCCCTCTGGCCTGAGATTGCTGTCCCCAGGTGGGACCTGAACCTCCAGCCTGACATACCCTGTCCTAACCACTAGACCACTCCTCCCTCCATTAATATCACTGTTGCCCAGCTGGATCATAATTTTTTAGGAATTTGTTGTGGTCATTTTCAATTTATATTTGCTATTTTGTTCTATGCACATGTATCACACTGCTCACGTTTTGCAGGTTTCCCCTGTTTTGCTGTACATTGCTGATGGAAATGGTTTCTCTTCCCTTTAAATCGGCTCTAACGCGAGGGTTTCACTCGCGGTATTATTTTTGCCGAAATTCAGCCCCACTCCTGTGCGGGGAGCCTCTCCCCTCTCCCCTCCCACTCTCCACCCATTGACCCCGTCCCCCCGCCCCTCGGGAGCCTTCCTCCGCCCTCGAAATGCCTTTCCACGCCTCTATCGCACATCAGCGCGCCGCACACTTTTGCGGGCAGCACACACGTGTGCAGGGCACCAAAAATGCACTATTAGCGTGTGCTAAGGTACCTTAGCGCACGCTCAAGTGCGCCCCGCACAATTGCGTGGTTTAGTAAACATACCCCTTAGTGTTTCTTTATTTTATTTATTTGTGCATATTTTTTATACCGCCCCTTCCAGAGATCAGGTCCAGTTTACAGAGAACATGTCAAAAACCTTAACATTAACAAATTTAAATAAACTTATGACTGTTATAAGTTTATTTATAAACTAATGTTATAAATAAACTTATAACATTAAATTTAAACAAACCTCTTCCTTTATGCCCCTCTATTATGGAACTCACTTCTTATGACAAAAGGAAGTGAGTTCCATAATAGAGGGGCGTAAAGGGAGAAGGCTCTTTTGGATGTAGTTGCCTTGCAGTTTCTGAAGTCAGCATGTACCTCAAGAGAATTTCTATTGTTACTTCTACATGGTCTGTTTTCTGGAGTGATTTGAATAAACTCTTTCAGACAGATGGCAGGTTCTGTTTGGAGGGATTTGAATATCGTGTAGAGTGGGGTGCTTTGAATTTTATTCTGCTCTCAATTGGTAGCCAGTGTTCTGTGTGTGTCCCATGCTTCTTTGACTTCAGATACTGTCCTCGTCTCTATCACCTCCACTGAGAGACTATTCCACGCATCTTCCACTCTTTCCATAAAGAAATATTTCCGCATATTACTCCCGAGTCTGTCCCCTTTTACCCTCATCCTTTGTCCCCTCATAGTAGAGCTCACCTTCAATTGAAAGAGACCCTCCTGTGCATTTATGCCATGGAGGTATTTAAATGTCTCTATCATATTGCCCCTGTCCTGCCTTTTCTCTGAGTATAAATGGTCTGTCAATGGATTACGGTCCACTCTGGATCACACTCCTCTGTTCTACCCTTGTAACATTACTTTATTGACACAGCAACATATAAATTGTACATAGTTTCTCCTGTTCTTTCCAAGTTGTTTTCCTTGTTCGATGTAAACTCAGGAGTGCCCTGCAGTCCTCGAGTTGTTCTGTTAACTGTAAACCGCACTGATGATAAAGAGCGCGGTATAAAAGAAATGTTAAATAAATAAATAAAATACATAGTAACATTTTAAGTCTGTCCTTATATGCTTCATAATGAAGACCACTAACCATTTTAGTAGCCACCCTCTGCACTGACTACAACCTATTTCTAGGTTAAGGTGTGGTCCCCAGAGCTGCACACAATACTCCCAATGAGGTTGCACCAAAGACTTATACAGAGGCACTATCACTGCCTTTCTTCTGCTGGCCATTCCTCTCCCTACGCACCCAAGCATTCTTCTGGCTTTTGCCATTGCCTTTTCTACCTGTTTAGCTATTTTAAGATCATCAGACACAATCACGCCTAGGTCCCGCTCTTCTTTAGTGGACAAAATACTTTACCCCCTATACTATATTGCTCCCTTGGATTGCTGCAGCCCAAATGTATGACCTTGCCTTTTTTAACATAAAATTGCAGCTGTCAAATTCTAGACCATTCTTCAAGCTTAGTTAGTTCCCTCCTCATGTTATCTACTCTTTCCTGGGTGTCTACTCTATTGCAGATTTTGGTATCATCCGCAAAAAGGCAAACTTTACCCGACAGCCCTTCTGCTATATCACTAACAAAGATGTTAAAAAGAAATGGAGCAAGGACAGATCCCTACAGCACACCACTAGTAAACTCCTTCTACTCAGAGTGAGCTCCATTTATCTGTACCCTTTGTTGCTGCCCACTCAACCAATTTCTAACACAAACAGTAACATTAGAGTTCATCTGGAGAGGTGAATAGATCCATCACATGACTACCCCAGAGGTGGAAGAGCTGCATCATTACTTTGGGGTTTAATCATATTGATGTGGACGAAGGACTCTGCTCAGCCTGTCCACTAGGCAGTTGTCCTGGCCTGGGAGGTACACCGTTCGCATTAGCATACTGTTGCATGCTGCGAAGGAGAGGAGAGCCACCGCCTCCTGGCAGAGGAAGTACAAATTCATGACCCCCTGCTAATTGATATAGAACATGGCGACCTGGTTGTCCATCTGGATCAGCATAGGTCAGTGTCGCAGGTGGTCGTAGAACGGTCGTAAAGCCAAGAAGATTGCCCTGCGCTCCAGTAGAATGATCTGTAGGAGTGACTCCTCCTGAGACAAGCTGCCCTGTGTGTGGCGATCTCCGCAATGTGCCCCCCAACCCAGGAGGGAGGGATCTGCAGTCAGGGTCTTCTGCAGTGTAGGTGCCTGGAAGGGCATTCCCGCCTGTAGATGGCGCAAGTTTTGCCACCAGTTGAGTGACTCCACCAGCTGCCAAGTAACCCTGACCTTGTCCCATAGCCTGCTTGTCGCCTGAGTCCACAGCGAGCATAGTCACCACTGGGCGCTGTCTGCATGTGTAAGTGGGCTGAAGGCGTGACATGGACCGTTGAGGCCATAAGGCCCAGTAGGCGGAGGAGGAGATGAGCCGGTACTGACCAGAGGCATTATACCTCTCCTGCCAGTTTCCTGAGGCATTCTGCCCTTTCTCTTGGGAGGTCGGCCTTGACCTGTAACGTGTCCAACTGCGCACTGATGAACTCCAGGCTTTGGGCTGGACAGAGATGGGATTTGGGGTAGTTGATGATGAACCCCAGGTGCTGCATAAAGAGGGCTGCGCACTCTGAGGCCTGACTGACCTCTGAGGCTGTACTGCCCCTGATGAGCCAGTCATCCAGATATGGGAATAATGAAAGCCCGTTGTAGGCACAGATAGGAGGCTACCACCGCCAGGCATTTGGTAAAGACCCTTGGTGAGGAGGCCAGGCCGAAGGATAGCACCCTTTACTGGTAGTGCCTGCCTCCCACCATGAACCGTAAGTACTGCCTGTGGGAGGGGGGTCAGGATGTGAGTATATGCATCCTTTAGGTTCAAGGAGCACAGGCAATCTCCCTGGTGGAGGTAAGGCAGCAGTGTTCCAAGGGAGAGCATCTTGAACTTCTCCCTCACCAGAAACTTGTTTAAGTTTCTCAGGTCTGGAATGGGCCTGAGGCTCCAGTTCTCTTTGGCACAAGGAAGTATCTATTGTAGAATCCTTTTCCCCATAGGTGTTTGGGTACAGGCTCTACTGCATTGTCTCTGAGCAGCCCTGCGAGTTCTGAGAGCAGAAGGGTCTGGTGGTCACACTGGCTCTCCTGGAAAGAACCTAGTTGGTACCTGCTGTAGGTGGAGGAGGTATCCCTCACTTACCACCTGCAGTACCCACTGGTCCGGGGTGACAATGGCCCACTTGTGGGTGAAGAGTGCCAGGAGGCCTCCTGTGGGCTGGTGAAGGTCTCCCAGGGGAGGGGAGGCCCTGCCCCAGGAGTCCAAAGCTCCCCCCCCAGGCTGGGTGGGAGCTGGGGCCTGGGGCTTCTGTGCCTTTGGCTTCTGGGCCCCATGGCATTGCCTTTTAGGGTGAGCACCCTGTTGCTGGCTCGAGAAGGGCTGGTAGTGGTGACTCTGCTGAAAGGCCCCCTTTTTCCTCGGGAACAGGAGTCTTTTCACAATGGTTTTGTGCAGGGAAAGGATAAGGTCTTCTTGGAGAGCCTCTGTCAAGTCATCAAATCAGCCTCGATCTCGGCCGCCTTGTCAGCCATAGGTTTGCTGAATAGGTTCTCCCCAGTGCAGGGGACGTCGTGCAGCTTCTCTTGGATCCATTGCTCAAGGTCTGAGGACTGCAGCCAGGCTTGGCATCAGGTGCTGATGCCAGCTGCTGCTACCCAAGCCACTGATTCAAAGCCATCGTTTGTTTATAAGTCGCCTGTGAGGAACGGTATCAAAGGCTTTACTGAAATCTAAATACACCACATCTAGGGCTCTCCCTCGATCCAACTCCCTGATCACCCAGTCAAAGAAATCAATCAGATTTGTCTGACAAGACCTGCCTCTGGTGAATCCATGCTGCCTCGGATCCTGTAATCCGCCGGACTCCAGAAACCTCACTATTTTCTCTTTCAGCAGCGTTTTCAATAATTTACTCACCACCGAAGTTAAACTAACCAGCCTGTAGTTTTCAACCACATCCTTACTTCAGCTTTTGTGTAAAGGGACCACATAAGCCTCTCTCCAGTCCTTTGGCACCACTCCTGACTCCAACGAGGCATTGAAAAGGTCAGTCAGTGGAGTTGCAAGAATGTCCCCAAGTTCTCTCAGTATTCTTGGGTGTATCCCATCTGGTCCCATCACTTTGCCTACTCTAAGTTTAACTAGTTTCTCACGAGCACAGTCTTCTGAAAATTGTTCAAGAGGCCCCTCAGTTCTGTTCCTGTTTGTGGTTGTTTGCTGAGGTCCTGCTCCTGGTTCTTCATCTGTGAACACAGAACAGAAATATTTGATAAGCAATTCCGCCTTTTCCTCATCAGCTTCTACATATTCCTCCCCTTCACCCTTGAGCCTGACAATACCACTTTTGCCCTTCCTCTTCTCACTAACATAATCTGAAAAATGTCTTATCCCCCCATTTTATTGCATTGGCTATTTCCTCATCTTTCTGAATTTTTGCTTTCCTGACTACTTTGTTAGCTTCTCTAAGTTTTTGCAAATATAGATGCCTGTCTTCCTCTCTCTGTGATCTCTTGTATTTTGTGAAGGCTTCCCTTTTTTTTTTAACTTTTTCAGCTACTTCTTTTGAAAACCCTAGTGGTTTCCTTTTCTTTTGACCTTTATTTATCATTTTAACTTAAAGGTTGGTTGCCCTTAAAATATCCCCTTTCAGTTTTGCCCACTGTTTTTCTACATCCCCAGCTGTTCCCCTCCTGCTAACGACTCCCTGAGGTATTGGCCCATCTTGGTAAAGTTACATAATTAGTAGCCTTTCCAATAATTTACTATCCAGAGAGATTAGACTAACCAACTTGTAATTCTGTCCGCTTTGGTGTAAAGAGGCAACATGTGTCTTTCTCTAGTCCTTTGGTACCACTCCAAAGAGGCATTGAAAAAGTCAGACAGTGGAGCCACTAGAATGTACCGACAGGCCTTGCTATGGTCTGTATGAAGGAAAGCTTTTTTGAAGTCTATGGCCATCAAAAACTCTCTATTGCTTATTGCAGACATTATTGCCTATAGTATCTCCATGTGAAGATGTGGAATAGGCAACGCTCGGTTCACCTCTTTCACATCCCGTATGGTTCAGAACCAACTTTCTTTTTTTGAGGGATGACAAACTAAATTGAGCACTAACCTGTTCCTCACTGCTCACTAGGTGTGGTGACCACTGTCCAGAAGTCCTTAAGGTTTGCACCACAGTTCCTTTGTCTGGCACTAAACAAGGGGAAATGATAACTCAGTGAGATGGCAGAAAAACTCCAACATACAGCCTCCTCTTCCCATTATCAAGGGCCATTGGATGGACGTAATTTGGAGCCACTCCTTGAGAAAACTGGTCAGATGACCTCTTGCTTGCTGATTGAAGGACATGCAGCTCCTCATGGAGTCCTCCTTTTCTGTCAGTATGAAAGGAAGAGGACCTATTCAGAAAACAGGCACACTAAGAGGAATGCTCCTCACCTGGCCGAAAATGCTGGATTTCCCAGAGCTCAAATAAGATGCACTTCTAGGTTTATCCTCTGGCAACCTCTGGGGCTTAGACTGCCCTCGGTCTTTCACAAACTTCTTCTAATCCTCCCCAGACAGGAGCTTTCCTGGAAAAACAACCTGCTAAGCCAAGTCTTCGAGTCTGCATCTGCTGACCAGTTCCTTAGTCATACAAGGCATCTGCCAAATGATTCGTACATCATTCCTGTTTCCACTCGGACAGCCTCTCGTAAATTCTGCTGGACATCCTCCAAAGCCTCCTCAGGTGACTACTGTACCTGGTGCAAACAGACCCTAGACATGTAAGTACTGCAAACCACAGCTTGGAGGCCCAAAGCGGAAACCTCAAAAGCCTTCATCAACCATCATTCAAGCTTCCAGAGCTATGCTTCCTCCGACAAGAATAGTCATCTTCTTTGTTAATGGCATAATAAAGGCATCTACTATAGGCAGCTTGAACTTCTCCTTTCCTTCCAGATTATACTTTCAAATATTTTATTTTACATTGTATGCGAGTGTCCGCTCGTCCTGCAGGTAAAAGATTGTTCTGAGGGCTCTTTGAGTTTGTCTGGCTGCCAGGATCTAGTGTTTTCCTTTGACTGCTGCTGCTCTTTGCAGCCTCTCAAAATCTCCTGTCCTAGGTAACTGCCTTGTTTTGCCTAATGGTTGAGTTAGTCCCTCTTCTTCTAAAGCTGCAAAACAAGGACAAACGTGGGTGAAAAAAACTTCACCTACAGCCAACCCTTGCTGTGTTCTTCAGAGCTTCTAGCCGTATCAGCAGATGGGCGGGGGTTGGGAACCAGAGAGTTCAGATTCTGAGCTAAAATGGCCAACTCTCCTGTGCTTTTGTGACCAGCCATGTCCTCCTCAGGGGAACTCTCAGTCTGACCATTCTCACTCACAGGTAACTTGCCTGAGTCCCCCAACATTAGCTCCAGGCTTCATGTGGCCCGATTCACCCCTCTGCAGCATGAACCACGATGGCCAGAGCGGGCTTTGAAGTGCCCGTGCTAGCACACTCATGGCTTGCCACTCCTGCCCCCTCCGATGTTGGAAGGGGCAGGAGCGGCAGGAAACCACACCAAGGATAAATCTTAATATTTTTTGATGCCTCAGACACCGTCTGTCATAGCCTCCTGCATCAAAGAAAACAAAATGAAGTACTAAAATTGTTTCACTCTTATCGACTTAAGGGACAACAACAACTTAAAATGGGCATCAACACCACATCCTCCTTCCCTCAAACCCAAGGCACCCCTCAAGGCACTTCTCTTCAGCCACTATGCCCAATTATCCGTGCCCATAACACATACTTCCACATCTATGCATATGATATAGTGATTGATTGATTTATTTCACCATTTTTATACCTTTTTTCATTTCAGTCAAAGCAGTTTACATTGTAATTTAAACTTGGTGACGTACATTAAACAGTGACATTGATAACTTGGATTTTTATGAGGCAATGGAGGTACACACCTTTCAACACCAACAAAGCCATATACGAAGGAATATCAAGCTGCTTCACAGACATCACTCAATGACTGGCAAGAAACTCATTGACAGTTAACTATAAAAAATCCCCAAGTACTCTGCACCACCAAGGATGACACATTCCACCCACCTCATCCCTGACAATAAATGAGATTGATGAAAAGTCCGGACAGAGGTTTAGTATCTAATGACACGTTCCACCCACCTCATCCCTGACAATAAATGAGATTGATGTGAAAGTCTGGACAGAGGTTTAGTATCTAATGACACATTCCACCCACCCCATCCCTGACAATAAATGAGATTGATGAAAAGTCCGGACAGAGGTTTAGTATCTAATGACACGTTCCACCCACCCCATCCCTGACAATAAATGAGATTGATGAAAAGTCCGGACAGAGGTTTAGTATCTAATGACACGTTCCACCCACCCCATCCCTGACAATAAATGAGATTGATGGAAAGTCCGGACAGAGGTTTAGTATCTAAGTAACAGCCTAGACCAACAGCTAATACTGAAACCACACATAATCAACACAATGAGGAAAACCTACCATAAAATCTGAACCCTGCAACACCTGCACCCCCTACTGGAACCATTGGACTTCTGTACAACATTTTAGGCCATCATCTCACCACACTTTGACTACTGTAACTCAATTTACCACGGCTCAAAAATTTCAACACTGCTCCCACTACACATTGCATTACATAGAACTGCATGCATCATTCAAGGAGCCCCAAAATATGATCACTTAATCCCTATCCTGAGACAAATCCACTAGCGTGGAGGAGTGGCCTAGTGGTTGGGGCAAGGTACTTCAGGCCGGAAGGTCGGGGGTTCAAATCCCACTAGAGGACAGCAACCTTGGGCTGGAAGGACTGGGGTTTCTAGTCCCACAGGTGCTCCTTGTGGTCTTGGGCAAGCCACTTAACTCTCCATAGCCCATGTTCCCTGTAAAATAGTTATCTCCAAGTTATAATGCCCTGTTCAATGTAATTTCAGTTTGTTCAATGTAAACCACACTGATGCAGAATAGCGCGGTATATAAGAGAAAATAAATAAATAAATAGCTTCCCCTGCAAAACCACATCAGATACTAAATACTGTTCCTAACTTTCAAAATCATCAACAACCAATCCTCCTCCGATCTACAAACTCTACTAAACACAACCAAAACCAACAAACAAAGCACCAAAAGCATAGGACCCAATATTCAAAAGGTTTTTACACAGTTAGTGCCGCTGAATATCACGTCTTCTCCCTTGCGTAGCTAATCAACTGGAGCAGATAGTATACATCCAAGGGTGTTGAAAGAGCTGAACTATTAGTAATCTGTGAACTATCATTAAAATCATATGAAATAACTGAAGATTGGAGGATGGCCAATGTAACAACAATTTTTAAAAAGGGTTTCAGGGGTGATCTGAGAAACTACAGATGTCAGTATCAGAAAAAATGATAGAAACCATTATAAAGATCAAAATTACTGAACATGTAGATAGTCAGGGTTAAATGGGAGACAGCCAACATGGCTTTAGCCAAGGAAGGTCTTGTCTTACTAATCTGTAATATTTTTTTTAAATACGTAAATAAACAGGTAGACAAAGGTGGGTCAGACAATGTAGTGTATCTGGATTTTCAGAAAGCCTTTGACAAGGTCCCTCATCAGAGACTCTTGGGGGTATGTTTACTAAACCGCGCAATTGTGTGGGGCACACTTGAGCGTGTGCTAAGGTACCTTAGCGCACGCTAATAGTGCGTTATTGTGCCCGTCACACTAACGGGGCCGCACAAGTGCGCGGTGCGCTGATGTGCGATAGAGGCGTGGAAAGGCCTACGGAGGGCGGAGGAAGGCTCCCGAGGAGCGGAGAGATGGGGTCAATGGGCGGGGAAGGGGAGGGGAGAGGCTCCCCGCACATTAGCAGGGCCGAATTTTCAAGTAAAAAATTAGATAAAATTTGTCACAGTCCTCCTTACTTCTCACCACCACCAAAAAATTGTCTATTAGACAACTTTTTGGTGGTGGTGAGAATCGAGGAGGAATGTGACACATTCTATATACACTTTCGATGTCTAGGACATCTGTACCTTGCCCACTCACGATCTTAAATGACAGAGGTGTAAGGCAGGGGTCTCCAAATCCAGCCCTGGAGGGCCACAAACCAGTCAGGTTGGCAGGATATCTCTAATGCATATATATCTCATGCATGTTCATTAGGGATATCCTGAAAACCTGACTGGTCTGCGGCCCTCCAGGACCAGAGGTGCCCACCCCTGGTCTATACAGTGTGTGTTGGCTGCAAACACCTTCCACAGCCCACACTGCCAGCACTGTTGCCAGTAGAGGCCTGCCAATGTGCATAATGAGGAGCAAGGTACCATGGGTATAGCCTGGACAGGGTGGTCTGGCCAGGCTGCATCTGCACAGGGCATAGGGCACTGTCTGGGACATTGTAGTGGCCGGACACCACCTACACAGACAGGGTGACCTCAGTATGTCCTGCTGGGGGAGCGCTCTCACCCTGACTGTGCAGTGACCACAGCATGGCTAGGCACCCCCATAGTGCTGTATAGTATTTTCTTCCTGTGATAGTTATGGGTTTCTTTTTGGGGTCCAGTCATTGATTTATCTGCTTGCTGTTCATGCTGACATCCCATTTCTGGGTGCATGTATCTCCACCAGAAATGTGCACTATGGACTAGCTAGCAGATTGTCTACAGCTGGTATGTGTCTTGCTGGAACATCTTGCAGGGTGCAGTGGCTGAAGGCTTGCTGCAGGAGAATATCAGATAGTGGTGGGTTGTAACTTTGCATATCCAGGCCTGATGTCTTTCTGCTATTGTGTTATGGATGTGTACAGAGCTGCTTTGACTGCCCTGTGGGGTTGTCTGTCCCACAGCAGGACTGGGGTTGATGGTTCCCTCTACTGCCACCATTGCAGGGAGGTGGCATGTGGAGCTGTTGATGGGAGACCCTGTTTGCCACCCTTGGGGAAGGAGAGAAAGGGAGGAGTTGGTGGTTGTACATGGGCCACCTAGGGGTCCATAACAGGGATATCCAAGGTGTTTCTTCAGAAACTACCTATCTCACAGATTAACACTGCTTTGGACCTCCAGCATGGCCTCTACCAGCCATGGAAGGTGCTGTGGACCTGGTGCTGGGCGCCTCACCGCACCCTCAGGGTGAGCACCGTACCCGCACAATGTAACGGTGTGTAGCTACTCTGTGCCAGTAAAACACACGGTCAGTACCCCCTACCAGGCCGAGGTGCTGTGTGGGTGCACATGGTCACCTCCCCCTACCAGGCCGAGGGGCTGTGGGGGTGCATTCCCCATCTTGTGTTCATCTGTGGACAGCTGATTTGCATGTGCAGTGCATCATGGGTATGGGTGGGCTAACCCTATCCTGGTGACCACAGCAGGCTGTCTGTGTGGTGACATGCAGGCTCTCTGTAGCAAGCCAGGGGCTTGCTAGCAGCTCTAGAGCTGTAGCCAAATGGTTACCTGCCTGTGAAGCCAGAGGTCATGAGTTTAAACCCACAGTGGGGTTATTTAATAGGGTTGTCCACAGCATTATATTTTTTAATGTACATATTTTGATGCCAGCACAAACACGCTCATTGTACTGTACCCATACGGTGGCTCTGAGGGCGCTTTATCGGGCGCCCTATAGGGCACCTTATGGTTCCTGTCCATATAAGGTGCACTATACATTATCCTGTGACGCAACTTATAGGGTACATCATAGGGTGCCGTGGCGGCCAGTAAACTTTATACTGTGCCCTATGGAGTGCCTTATAGGGTGCGGTATACGGCAGCTTCACTTACGGCACGTGAGGGCGTGTTTGCTGGCAGCAATTCATAAAGTAAAAATAAAGTGCTGCAGGAGAAATATGTACATTGCAAAGCTGATGCCACAGCCAGCCTCACATATTAGGCACCCTGGGGAGCAAACTCATGACCCCTGTATCAGCAGTCAGTGCCCTAACCATTGTGCTCCACTGCTGCTCCTCCTTGCCTGTCAGCGCACCTACTTATGCTTTTCATTCCTTAAACTGCACAGTGCTGCCAACAAATACAGTACTCTGACCTTGCGGCACCTCATACGGCACCCTCTAAGGCGCCCTATAAGCAACATTCCAGGGTGCCTTGGCGGACAGTGCACTTTAAAATGTGCCTTATAGGGCGCCTTATGATAACACGCTTTGAGAGTGCGTTTTCTAGTAGTGATAGTTAAAATAAACATCAACTGCCTCCTAAATCCATGTTCTCCATAATATGTCATGCCTCAGCCAGCCTTGTTCATTGGACACTGTGGGGGATTGAACCCTTACTCCCGGCACCATTGGTCAGTGTCTTAACCATTGTGCTGTTGTTCTGTTCCTGTGCTTGCACATCAGCGCACCGCCTTATGCCGCCCAATATTTAAATGCCTCCAAAAACATTAGCATGCCACCTTATGCTGCCCATTATTTATATGCCTCCTAAAATACTGCCTCAGACAGCTGTCTTCATTGGGCACTGTGGAGGATTGAACCCCTGATCTCTGATCCCTGCACCATTGGCAGGTGCCTTAACCATTGTGCAGTTGCTTGGCTCTCCTGCTTGCACATCAGCGCGCCACTTATGCCGCCCAATATTCACTAGCCTCCAAAAATGTTAGCCTGCTGCCTAATGCCCATTCAGCATGCTGCCTTCTGCAGCCCAATATTAGGTTGGTTCCTAAAGTAATGCCTCAGCCAGCTGTCTCCATTGGGCATTGTGGGGGATTGAACCACTGATCTCTGTATCATTGGCAGGTGCCTTAACCATTGTGCTGTGGCTTGGCTCTCCTGCTTGCACATCAGCGTGTCACTTATGCCTCACGCACAGCCGTCCCATGCGTTAATGTGCGGGGCGCACATGGGCGCCGTGCACCTTAGCGCATATGTAAATTCCGTTTTTTCTTTCTCAGGACGGAACGCCCACTCCTTATATGGCAACCTGCACCTTACCGCGGCCCGCACATTACCGCGGTTTAGTAAACATACCCCTTGATGGAATTAAAAAGTCATGGGATAGGAGGCAATGTTCTATTGTGGATCACGAACTGGTTAAAAGATAGAAAGCAGAGGGTAAGGCTAAATGGCCAATTTTCCCAATGGAGAAAGATGAATAGTGGGGTACCCCAAGGATATTTGGTTGGTCTGCTGCTTATTAACATATTCATAAATGACCTGCAAATGGGAATGAGTGAGATAATCAAATTTGCAGATGAAACATAATTATTCAAAGTTGTTAAAAAAATAGGAGGATTGTGCACAATAGCAAGAGGACCTTGATAAATAGGAAGACTGGATACTCAAATAGCAAATGAATTTTAATGTTGACAAGTGCAAAGTTTTGCATCTAGGAAAGAACAACCTGAACTATGGTTACACGATGCAAGGTTCCACATTAGGAACCACCACCCAAGAAAAATATGTATGTGTCATCGTGGATAACATGTTAAAACCTTCCGCCCAGTGTGCAGCAGCAGCCAAGAGAGCAAACAGAATGCTAGGTATCATAAGGAAAGGAATGGAAAATAAAACAAAGGATATTATAATGCCTCTATATCGTTCCATGGTGAGACCGCACCTTGAATATTGTGTGCAATTTTGTATGTTTAAAAAGGATATAGCGTTATTAGAAAAGGTACAGAGAAGAGCCACCAAAATGGTAAAGGGGATGGAAGGATACTCCGATGAGGAAGGCTAAAAAGGTTAGGGCTCTTCAACCTGGAAAAGAGACAGCTGAGGGGAGATATGATATAGGACTATAAATTAATGACTGTAGTGGAACAGGTAAATGTAGATCGATTATTTATGCCATCAAAATGTAGAAAGACTAGAGGACATAAAATGAAGCTACAGTGTAACCTATAGAAAACTGATAAGAGAAAATATTTTTTCACTCAACATGTAACAAAACTCTGGAATTTATTACTAGAGGCTGTTATAAGAGCTGTTAGTGTAGCTTGTTTAAAAAAAAGTTTGGACAAGTTCCTGGAAGAAAGGTCCATAAACCATTCTTAAAGGGGACCTGGGAAAGCCACTGGTTGCCCCAATACAAGCATTATGGAACCTGCGTTTTTTGGGGAAACTGCTAGGTACTATTGACCTAGATTGGCCACTGTTGGAAACAGGATACTGGGCTTGATGGACCTTGGTCTGACCCAGGATGGCATATCTTATGTTCTTAAAAGCAGCCAGTATGCATGCATGACAGCATTCAAACTACATGCACCAAGCCTCTGGAACTCTCTACCAGAAAAATGCAGAAATATCACCGAAAAACCTCCAGACCATCCTATTCATGGAGCACTTTGGACACACCATATGAACTCTTCCGGTCCCCCTCTCTCCAAACCCTTCCCCCTTTACATCCTTCCCACCTACCCCAAGCCTATCCACTGCTCAGACATCCGCACATCCAGTCTGTTGCTGTTCACTATACATACAATGTGTTCTGCTGTACTATAGTTTATCTCATATAAAATGTCTATAGGTTTTGTTGCAGTACATAAGTACTCATTGTTTCTTGTAAAAACCTTTGTAGCCATCATTATATGCACAGTGCTTTGACCCGATACAAAGCAGTATAAAAGAATAGTTAAACAAATCAATAAATGAATAAATAAAATCTTGAAAGAGCAGGAACCACAGCAGGATCACTGGTGACTAACGGTGCAGAGGTGCGGTGGAAATTACCAAGTTTCAGAGCCATTGGTAAATGTGGGAGGCGTAGCCTCGTGGTTGGGGCAAGGTACCACAGGCCAGAAGGTAGGTGGTTCAAATCCCACTAGAGGACAGCAACCTTGGGCTGGAAAGACTGGGGTTTCTAGTCCCACAGGTGCTCCTTGTGGTCTTGGGCAAGCCACTTAACCCTCCATTGCCCATGTTCCCTGTAAGTATTAGTGTATGTGTCATATCCCCTTGTGTTAGATGTATCCCCCAACCACTTTGACCCAGTGAAAAGCAGGATATAAATGCAGCTAAATTAAATAAAAAAATGCCCCATAGAAAAATGAAAATTGAGGTAAATTGCACTAGTAGCTTGGGGAACATCCCACATGGACTCTCTATGATGTGAGAGAGTCAGTTGGACCATTAGATGATAGAGGGGTAAAAGGGACAGTAAGAGGGGACAAGGCTATAGCAGAGAGACTGATTGAATTCTTTGCTTTGGTCTTTACTGCAGAAGATGTTGGGATATTACCTATGACTGAAGTGGTATTTAAAATTTATACTGTGCAAGAATTGAAAGAAATATCAATATACCGGGAAGATGTATTACAACTATTTGATAAACTGAAGAGTAACAAATCACCTGGACTGGATGGTATAGTTATAGCAAGTTAACTGTACATAGTTTCAAAGTTCAGTGTAAAGTTTGCTGTGATGTTTTATGTAAAGATATATAGAAGCTGGTAAAATAAATAAATACATCCATCCAAGTTTTTCAGGAAATTCTCCATAAAATGTCATTATTTACAGACAATATCTAACTATGGGGTATGTTTACTAAACCGCGCAATTGTGCGGGGCGCACTTGAGCATGCGCTAAGGTACCTTAGCGCACGCTAATAGTGCATTTTTGTGCCCCGCACACGTGCGTGTCACACTAACGGGCCCGCACAAGTGCGTGGCGCGCTGAGGTGCGCTAGGGGCGTGAAAAGGCATTCCGAGGGCGGAGGAAGGGTCCGGAGGGGCGGAGGGAGGGGGTCAATGGGTGGAGAGTGGGAGGGGAGAGGCTCCCCACACAGGGGCGTGGCTGAAAATCAACAAAAAAAATACCGCGAGTGAGAACCTCGCGTTAGAGACGATTTAAAGGGAAGAGAAACCATTTACGTCAGCAATGTACAGCAAAACCGGGGAAACCTACAAAACGTGAGCAGTGTGATACATGTGCACAGAACAAAATAGCAAATAAAAATTGAAAATGACCACAACAAAATTCACAAAAATTATAATCCAGCTGGCCAATAGAGATAGCAATGGGAAACATTAAAAAGCACTCCCAGGAAAGCTCCAAAAAAAAAGAAATGATTTTTGGAAGGGTCTACGCGTAGACCCTTTCAAAAATCATTTCATTTTATTGGAGCTTTCCTGGGAGTGTTTTTTAATGTTGCCCAGTGATATCACTGTTGCCCAGCTTGGTTATGGGTATTTGCCCCTTTTTTCGAGTTCTTTTTTGAGGTTTATTTGCACTTTTGTCACCATACAAGGTAAATGAGCTCACAGTAAAATTGTGCAGAGCAGGGTTTCTGACTCGTCAGGCCAGGTTTCCTATCTCCAGGGACTGTACTGTCTCTCTGGCCACAGTGTGGTGCAATGGACACAGCCAGTGCCTGTAAGACCAGAGGGTCACAGATTCAAATTCCAGCTGGGGCTCCTGCCAACCCAGTCCCCATAGTTTTACCCACCACTAAACAGTGATAGTAAAGACACTCCTTTATTGCAGAGAACATAAGCATGGTTCAAACACCCATAATTTACCCTACACCGCTCACAAACCATAACAATGGGCATTACCTACAGCCGAGTCCCCCAAATTCAGTCCTGGAGTGCCACAACTCAATCAGGTCATATGCTTTTTCCCAGATAAGGACATGTCTGCATATTGGCGGATGGGTACAGGTGGTGGAGGGGGCAGTGGCTGCAAGCCACAGCAGACAGTGGCCTAGGCCTGTGCAGGCTGGCACCGTCCACCGCAACAGACAGGCTCTGTTGGATGTACAGTCATGGACGCCCCAGGGAATGCAGCATATCTGTGGCAACACAGTGGTGCAGTGCACACAGACAGTATGTGCAAGAACAGAAGGTCACAGGTTCAAAGGCCAGCTGGGGCTACTGCCAGTCCTGTCCAGATATTTTTCCCACAACTAAACCATGATAGTAAGGACAAACCTTTATTGCTGAGAACATACGCATGGTTAATACGCCTATATTTTACCACACCAAACACAGACACCATAAACAGGCGCATTACCTAGAGCAGAGTCTCCCAAATGCAGTCCTCGAGGGCCCCACACAATTCAGGTACCATGCTGCCTCTAATAAAGATGCCTGTGCTGCATATCTATGCACCACCCCCATGGTATGCAGATGTAGCTCATGCATATTTATGAGGGACAGCATGAAAACCCCAAACAGTGTTTGGAACACCAGGACTGGAGTTTGGGAAACTCTGCCGTAAAGCAGCAGCAACAGGCCCAGACACACCCACACACACACCCACAGGCCCCATTGGCCAATGCCTCCTGGAGAGGCAGGACATTGGGCCCTGCCTGTATCTCCCAATACTAGCAGTTGCATACCTTAGCAATGCCACCCTACACCTGGGTATATGGTACACAGCTATCAAACGTTTCCTATGATAACTGGCAGATATCAATTCCTACGTTAAGCACATTTTGCTCATTGAGCTCCACCATAACAATCATTCTGATGTCTGCGGTGTGTGCTGCAGGTCTGGTCTCTGATAGTGTTTACCACCCTGGGGAGTGACCCCCAACAGTATTGCGTACCAAATCCATGCCTGTACTGTGCCCAGGACTGGTGTGGTGGGTATGGCTGCTGAACACCTCTATAGTAGCACAATGCTGGCATAGGTGTGGGGGTGGCTGTCTGTCTATCCAGTGTGTGGTGGCTGCAAACACCTTCCACAGCCCACACTGCCAGCAATGTTGCCAGTTTTGGGCTACCAATGTGCATAATGAGGAGCAAGGTACCATGGGTATAGGCCGGACAGGGTGGCCTGGCCAGAGTGCATCTGCACAGGGCATAGGGCACTGACTGGGACATTTTAGTGCCCGGCCACCACCTACGCAGACAGGGTGACCTCAGTATGTCCCGCTGAGAGATCACTCTCACCCTGACTGTGCAGTGATCACAGCATGGCTAGGCACCCCCATAGTGCTGTACAGTATTTTTCTCATGTGATAGATATGGGTTTCCTTTTGGGGCCCAGTCAGTGATTTATCTGCTTGCTGTGTATGCTGACATCCCAGTTCTGGGTGCATGCATCTCTACTGGGCACATGCACTATGGACTAACTAGCAGACTGTTTGCAGCTGGTATGTGTCTTGATGGAGTGGCTTGCTGCAGGAAAATGTCAGATAGTAGTGGGGTGCAGCTTACCATATCCAGGCCTAATGTCTGTCTGTTATGGATGTGTATAGAGCTGCATTGACTGCCCTGTGGGGTGTCTGTTCTTCAGCAGGGCTGGGGTTGATGTTCCCCTCTACTGCCACCTTTGCAGGGAGGTAGAACATGGATCTATTGATAGGAGACCCTGTTTGCCACCCTTGGCCCTGGGGGAAGGGGGGGGGGTGTGGTGGTACATAGCCCACCTGGGGGCTATAACGGGCTGAAACAGACAGAGATAACCAAGATGTTTGTGCAGAAACTACCTATCTCACACATTAACACTGCTTTGGACCTCTGGCATGAGCTTCTTTCAGCCATGGAAGGTGTTGTGGACCTGGTCCTGGGCGCCTCATCGCACCCTCAGGGTGAGCACAGTACACGCACAATGTGACGGTGTGTAGCTACTCTGTGCCAGTAAAACAGACGTTCAGTACCCCCTACCAGGCCGAGGTGCTGTGGGGGTGCACATGGTCACTTCTCCCTACCAGGCCGAGGTGCTGTGGGGGTGCATTGCCCATCTTGTGTTTATCTGTGGACAGCGGATTTGCATGTGCAGTGCATCATGGGTATGGGTGGGCTAACCCTATCCTGGTGACCACAGCAGACTGTCTGTGTGGCGACATGCAGGCTCTCTGCAGCCAGCCAGGGTATGGCTAGCAGCTATAGAGTTGTAGCCCAATGGTTACTTCTACTGCTTGTGAAGCCAGAGGTCATGGGTTCAAGCCCACAGTGGGGTTATTTGATAGGGTTGTCCAACACATTATCTTTTTTTAATGTACATATTTTGATGCCAGCAAAAACACCCTCAGCGTACTGTACCCATAAGGTGCCTCTGAGGGTGCTTTATAGGGTGCTCTATAGGGCACCTTATGGTTCCCATCCATATAAGGTGCACTATACATTATCCTGATGCAACTTATAGGGTGCCCTATATGGGACATTTTAGGGTGCTGTGGAAGACAGTACACTTTATAATGTGCCCTATGGAGTGCCTTATAGGGTGCCTTATACGGCACCTTCACTTACGGCACGTGAGGGCGTGTTTGCTGGCAGCAATTAATAAAATAAAAATAAAGTGCTGCAGGATAAAATATGTACATTGCAAAGCTGATGCCACAGCCAGCCTTACGTATTAGGCACCCTGGGGAACAAACTCATGACCCCTGTATCAGCAGTCAGTGCCTTAACGATTGTGCTCCACTGCTGCTCCTCCTTGCCTGTCAGCGCACCTACTTATGCTTTTCATTCCTTAAACTGCACAGTGGTGCCATAAAAAACAGTACTCTGACCTTGCGGTACCTCATACGGCACCCTCTAAAGCGCCCTATAAGCAACATTCTAGGGTGCCTTGGCTGACAGTGCACTTTAAAATGTGCCTTATAGGGCGCCTTATGTTAACACACTTTGAGAGTGCGTTTGCTAGTAGTGATAATTAAAATAAACATAAAATGACTCCAAAAGCAATCTTCCCCATAGTACATAATGCCTCAGCCAGCTTTGTTCATTGGGCATTGTGGGGATTGAACCTTTGATTCCTGCACCATTGGCCACTCTCTTACCCATTGTGCTGTGGTTCTGTTCCTGTGCTTGAACATTAGCGCGCCGCCTTATGCCGCCCAGTATTAAAATGCCTCTGAAAATGTTAGTGTGCTGCCTTATGCTGCCCATTATTTAAATGCCTCATAAATTAACACCTCAGCCAGCTGACTTCAGTGGGCATAGTGGGGGATTGAACCCCTGATCCCTGTATCAGTGGTAAGTGCCTTGACCATTGTGCTATGGCTTGGCTTTTCTGTGTGCACATCAGCGTGCCACTTATGCCTCCTGCGCAGCTATCTCATGCGCTAATGTGCGGGGCGCACATGTGCGCCGCGCACCTTAGCGCATATGTAAATTCCAGATTTTCTTTTTCAGGACGGAACGCCCACTCCTTATATGGCATCCGCACACTACCGCGGCCTGCACATTAGCGGGGTTTTAGTAAACATGCCCCTAATGTTTTCCAAAGTCAGCAGTAATGGTACTATAGATATTAGATGGATACTTAGATGAATACAGATGGTAACATAGTAAATGACGGCAGATAAAAACCAGTATGGTCCATCTAGTCTGCCCAGCAAGGTAGCAAGAATAGGTGCACCTGCCGCTCCGTGCAGGTCACCTCTCCCCATGTCTTTGTTTAGAGATGAACTCACCGCTCTGTGTAGAGCACCCCTGTTTGCTGAGAAATTAGATAGTTAAGTTTATTTTGATTTTATCCTGATCGTCATTTACTAAGTTACCATCAGTATTTATCTAAATATTCATCTGATATCTATATTACCATTACTGCTGACTTTGGAAAACATTGTCTGTAAATAATGACATTTTATCGCCAAGATTATAGAGAGTATTTCATGCTCATTCTTTGATTTTCTCTCCTTCTGGGAAAGATGGATCTCTGTCTGTCTCTCCCCTCCCTTCCATTTTCTACTTTCTGTCTTCTCTCCCCTTCTTCCTTTTCACCACAGTAAGATTTAGCTTTTGTTTAAAATATTAGAGGACTGCATTTTTCACCATTCGCAGTCTCCCTTTAGCTATTGAGCACAATAAAACTGCATTTCCCAGCATGCATGCCTTCAGCTGTAGGACAGCCTTTGTGACATCAGTTCCTCCTGGAAGGGGCGGTGCTTACTGTACTGTTCAGTCAGTACTGATATCCTGCAACACCAGAGAGAAGTTGAGACTGGGAGCAAGCTCTGATCCTGCAAAGCTGCAACCTAGGGGGCCCTGCAGAGAGTCAGGGCTGGAGTTGGTGCTGTGGGAAGGGCAGGAGAATGGCTGCAGGGCTTTCTGCTCAGCAGGTAGGAGACTGGCAGGAGGTGGGTAGCAGGAGACAGTGCCAGGCAATGCCACCCACCCTCTGATACACACACGCTGCATAGAGAAAACAGAAGAAATGCTCCAGACACTGCTCAGTCCAGAAAAGCCCCTGAGGCTCTTCTTCCTTGTTCCTCTCCCCTCTGGCTTTATTATTTATTTAACTGTTTGTTTGTTTGTTTTTTATTATGCCCTCACTTTCTGCTTCATCTCATCTCTCTAGATTCTCCTTCCTCTCTGTCTCTTTCTTTCCTTTCTGCACTTTGTTTTGAGTGAACCCTGAGAAAATAAGAGCTTAAATTTAAAAATCATATATAGCAGTATAGAAAGGCAGATAGATTTTGAATTTCAGATCACAACATTAATCATTTATTATTTATTTAACTGGTTTATATACCGCCTTATCAGATTGCCAAGGTGGTTTACAGATAATAATTTCACTTAAACGTACATAGAACTGAGTAGATCAACTTAACTGGATTTAACTTAATATGAGCAAACTATAATTTAAAAAGCTTTATCTTTCTGTAAATGAAAAAGAAAGTTTAAACCTTTCTGTTTCCAATCAGCCAAAAGTACAGAAAAGTTGGGAGCTGAAATATTTCAAATGTAGCTCAATACCAAGAACAGAGAAATATCTACCAACGAATTTATTAAAATGTCCTCACTGCTCTCTCTGTACCTTAACTCAGTGTGCTCTTATAGAGCTCACAGTACAAATCTGTCGCACTTCCATATTGTCGAGCTAAGCTGTAAGGAAGAACCGTAAGCTCAAACTCTCAGCCTGGAGCTCTTCCACTGCTAACCAGGACATGCACGTATTGAAATTGTGCTCTAGAGTTAAAAAGTCTCATTTGTTCATCAATAGACTTATTGCTATATCCATCAAATATCTTCCTTACCATTGCTGCTGGCTTTGCAAAGTTGCTCAAAATTAGTAAGACCAGTAAATAATAAAATTCTATATTTAGTAGCTTAAAACTTGTAACCAAATATTTACTGAAGGGGCTATTTGTTTAATTTGTAAACTGAATAATAACAGAGAAAGAAGGCATCCTGCTTAGTCCTACTGCATATTTACACAGGCTCCTGCTTTCTCATCTAGGTCTTTATTACACGCACACATTCCAACGCATGTACACCTATGTCATAAGGGAGATTATGTGCTCACTTTCCTTTATGACATTAGTGCATTCTAAGCATCTACCTCCCTGTGGCCACACAGTACCACCATTAATGCTTCCCATAAATGTTTCCTTTAAATTTGACACAGGGTGAATTTTGAAACTGTCAGATGCACCAGAAAATGTCAGTTGAATTTCTGAATCCTGTGCTAAATTTAGATTTAACTAGTGTGGGAAGGGGACATTTACTTTGGCTTGTGCAGTTGGACTTGAAAGCTCAGGCCCTGGTTTTATTACACGCTGATTTATCCAGGCAGTGACATTTGATATTCTATTTGTCCTGTATTTGAGGCGTTTTTATAGTTATAGTAGATTAGCAAACCTGGGAGCCGAAGGGGGAAATGGATTCTAGGACCACACACAGGTGAACACACGTCCAAAACATCCACTAAGCTGCATGGGTCCTGCACCCACATTCCTGGTGGTGGAGATGGTGCATCAATATCACATTTTAAGTCACAAGGGACAGGCAGTTCCACAGGAGTCCCACAGATCCTGCCTGTGGCTGCCCCCTGCAATGGAAAATGTAACACTGAAGCACCATCCTTTCCAGCTGAAATCTAAGGCATTCTGAGCACCTTCTCTTGCTCCTGAGTGTTTCTGGTTTGTGTTTCAACTGCAGGTGAAATTTGAGGACATCGCTGTCTCTTTCTCCCAAGAGGAGTGGAGGCATTTGCATGAAGGACAGAAAGAGTTGTACAGGGAGGTGATGAAGGAGAATTATGAAACCCTGATTTCCCTAGGTATTTATTTATTTATTTACATTCTCTTATATACCGCGCTATTCTGCATCAGTGCAGTTTATTTTATTTATTTATTTATTTATTTAACTATTTCTTTTATACTGCCCCTTCCAGAGATCAAGGGCGGTTTACATATAACAGATTAACAGTCTTGTACACAATTTGTATACATTTTACATAGAACAATAGAAATTAACTATTTACATTGAACAGTAAATATAAACTTTGTAGGTATTAAAGTAATTACATTGAACAAACTGAAATTACATTGAACAGGGCATTATAACTTGGAAAGGTAAGGACTGAATCTGTATTTCTAGCAGACACAAGAATAGGAGATGTTTTTGTGTACATCCTCCACTCCAGGAACTTGCAGATATGAGCAGGATTCTGTCTCAGTCCTACCGACTGTCTTAAGATGGCAGGATGAGCTCCAGGTCTGAGGGATCATAAGGCCTCCTATATGTCCTACGAGTTTCCCCCTTCCAGTTTTAGCTTAAGGGAACTTACAGCATTTTTATAATTGAGACACATTCTGTCCCTACCCCAGTGAGCTTACAATCTAAGTGGGCACTTGAGGTGAGGGGAGATAGGGGAGGGTAATTTTCCAAGCTAGTTCCTTGGATTAAGCAGTGCATCTACTGTGGAAATGGGTTTTATATACTGTGATTGTGCCCCCTTTGTACAGTAAAGTTACATCTGTATGATTTGTATGTACCTAAATTAACTTGCTGTTTGAGGAGGGATTTCTGAGGGAGTAGTTTGCACTTAAGTGATACTTTTGAAAAACAAAGCATACATTTCTCACTAATGTCAGTGTCACCTTACGCCGCTTCCTGTGTTCGGTTACTCTTCTGTTGGTCCTGGGTCCACTTCACAGCGGCAGTAGGGTTTGTAGCACAACAAGACAACCAAACTGGTGTGGCTTGGAAAAAGGTTTTTATATAGAAATAGGCTTATTACATAGTTACAGAACAGAAGTATAAGGTTGTTACAGAGCTGCTTCAGTGTATACAAATGACTATGTGTGTGGGTGTATGTGTGTGTGAGAGAGAGGGGGGGGGGAAATAAGTGTGTGTCAGAGCCTCATGTCCGATGAATAGGGAGAGAGAGAGAGAGAGAGAGAATGGGGGGGAGGGGGGGTAAAGAGAAGTGGGTGTCAGAGCCTCATGTCCGATGAATAGGAAGAGAGACGAGAGAACAAGGGGGGGGGGGTAAAGAGAAGTGGGTGTCAGAGCCTCATGTCCAATGAATAGGAAGAGAGAAGGTATTTTTGTCCTTCTCTGTATTTATAGTGAATTTCTCCAGCACCTCCCTTTGTCATACTTTGGTCTGGTTGAGGTCTGTTATCACTTGATTAGCAAGGAGGAGCTGTTGTCTTGCAGACTAATCTCATCAGGCATACCAAGCCCATCAAGTCTGGAGACGTCCTATCTGACATCACCAGGGGGTCAGAGCTGCAGGCCAAGGTCTGCGAAAATGGAGTTACTTACCTGTAACAGGAGTTCTCTGTGGACAGCAGGATAAGTCAACCACACTTGGTGACGTCATCCGACGGCGCCGAGATGGAAGTACTCTCCATAGCTCAGAAGGGTTTTTTGCCCTTCTGAGCATGGGCCAACTGGCCCCACCCCCTGCCTGCCCCTAGCTAGCCAGTACATCACTAGCTGAGCCTTTTGCCACTAGGAGGCAGGCACCAGGACGGAAGACCGAACCCTACCCAGGGGAGATGGGTGGGTATGTGTGGCTGACTTATCCTGCTGTCCACGGAGAACTCCTGTTACAGGTAAGTAACTCTGTTTTCTCCTAGGACAAGCAGGATGAGTCAGCCACACTTGGTGCCTCCCAAGCTGCCATGTGCTGTGGTGGATGGGGGAAGGCCGAGATCAGACACCTTACCCAGGCTAGATGTTTATTGGTGTGCCCTGGGACTCTTGAGATATCGTCTTTAGGTGGGCCACGCCATAAGCCGCCTGGTGGCAGTGCCAACGTGTACGTGCAGCATGCAGTGATAACAGGCATGCGGCCCTGAGATGCCGCTTGGCATGTAGTCCCAATTCACGCATGTGCCGCAGCAGTGGTTGTGAGAGAAAAACTCTCAATGGCGGCCGCAGGGATGTGGAAGTAGGAATGGAGTGTGGGGGAAGTCACCGCGATCAAGGCGAGCCACCCAGTATCAGTATTGCACTACAAGAGGAATATCAGCAGTGCTGCAAGTATGATGTGAATTGGAGCATAGCCGCAACGTCCTAAGGCATGGGTCAGTTAATGGCCTGGTCATGTGTGACCAGGCAGGAGGTGGCATCTAGCTTTGAGACTGCCAGGCGATGCGTTTGCCTATGCTGCGTGCAGTCTGCCACAAATTGGAACATTCACACCGCAATGGCCATGAGGTAGTTCGCGGCCTGGTTAGGTGTCCAGGTAGGAGGTGACAGTCAAGAGCTTGAGACTGCCGGGCAGTGCGTCTGCCCATGTTGCGTGTAGTTTCAGTGTTAGCGGGTGGCCCTGCACAGTACGGGCTGTAGCCTGGCGATGGACCTCTTTGGGTCACTAGAGTCCTGTGTTTGCCTGTGGCATTGCTTGAGCCCTAATTTGTGTCCCTGGCCTGGCCAATCTGGGCAGGTGGAGGCGCATGCGGAATGGGACCGGGTGGCAAGTTGATTGTGAACACATGTGACAAAGCGTTGGGTCCCTTGTCTCTGGTGCACTGCTGCTTGTATGTCCTGGGCATGCAGCTGTTGTTCAGTGTGAGTGGGTGTTTGAGGCCCTGATGTGGTCGGAGTCCTAGCACCACTGGGCGGGCTCCAGATAGGGTGTTGGTGGTTCGAATGCCTGGTCAGTGTGGAGGGCCGATGCGACCTCCCGAAAACTGCCGGTGGAGCAACACATGGAGCAATTGCGATCAATTCGTGTGTGCTAGCCGGTAAGCTTGCAGGGTGTGCAGTTCATTGCTGTCCATGGCAGGAGTGGTCGCCAGGGGAGAGGTTCTTGCTCTGGGGTTCGCTGCTCTATTGGGCCGAGCAATCGCTAGAGGCAGTGGTCGCACTGCTGCTTGAGCAAGGATAATGTATATGTCCCAGGAGTCCAGGTCCTAGAGGATGGTGAGTGCGGCTATGGCGCAGTCGCCTGTGATAGGCTTAAATCGGGAGGCCGTAGTTTTGCAGGTCCTGGAGAGGAACCAGTCCCTGATTTGAGGATTACATTGTGGCTGAGCTTGCCACAGGCGAATTTTCGTGGGATGACCAGCTGAGTGCCACATACAGGGTGAGGTATTTGGGCCTCTGCAGAAAAACATGGTTTGCCTGGTGATCTGCTGGAGTGCCTTGGATATGAGCGTGGACCAAGAACTATCGACCACGCTAGCCAGATACCTGGAAGACGTCCGCGGAGTTGCCACAGTGGGAAACATAGAGGGCACCTGCGTAGGTGATGCGATGGGTGTTGGACCGAGGGGGGGGGGTACTGAGCAGAAGGGTGGTGTTTTTTTTTTTTGTCAGCTGATCACCCTTGTGTGTCTGCTGTAATCTGCCTGTCCGCTCAAACTGCATCCCTGGACAGGAGGGGCATTTAGAATTCCTTCTGCGCCCCTAGAGTGGGTGCTTGTGAATTGGCGGATGCCATGAGTTTTTCTATTGGGAATGTGAGAGCCCTTTCCCCATGCCCGTTGGCATCGAATAAGGATGACTGGTTGTCCCTATGGATCAGGTTACTCGGCTTCGGTGCCCATTGAGGCATCCAGAGCTTCAGTCGGTGAGAAAGGGGGGGTGCATCACCATGGCAGGAGTTTTCCTCCCATCCTTGGTGTGGAGACCCGATGGAAGATTTGTGAGGAGCAGACCTGTGGCCTGCGGGGTAGGGTTTGAGCACTCCATCTGCTTGGTGGGAGGGAACGCCATGAGGCCTTGGTCCCAGCGAATGCCTGGGTTTGGGAGGGCAGACATAGTGCGTGACTTCTGCGGGTTGAAGGTTTGGCGACCGCAGCTCGGGGATACAGGAGACCCCGGTGGAGAACTTGAACCGGTGATGGTGACACTCCCCACATACAGGCACTAGTCCCGTGGAAGCACCCCAGTGCTGCCTTGATGAACCGCAGCTCGATCCTCTTGTTGGGCTGTCATGCTGAGCTGCAGCTCGTGAAGCTGAGGGGAAGGGGTCTGTATTGATAAGGTCGTCCTGCACCTGGAGGCACCAGTGTCCCTTGTGTCTGGTGGATAGGGAAGAATGCGTCCTGTATGTCCAGCGTTAGTTTCAGGAGATGTTGATGGGGTGGAAGACTCCCTGGATTCTCAGGGAATTGGAAAGTTAGGAGTCAACCAGTTTGAATAGCCTAGACACCGGGTAAGACAGTATTTGAGCAGTCATGCAGGCGAGCTGATGAGGCATAATTCTTCCTGGATGATCTGAACGGCTATATTGTTAATTTAATCTTTTACGGAAATACGGACCTGAAGGAAAACCATCAGGCTGCCCTCTTCATGTATGGCATGGAGGGCACTTACTCATTGCCTCTCCTCCGAGGACCCTAGAGGTGTTCTGTGAGGAGCTTGCCATGCTTTGGAGGCAATGAGGCTTTAGAGGCCCGAGGGTAAACAGTCAGCACAGATGCATCGCTGCTGGGAGTTGGAAGCGATGCTCCTTGTGAGATGACAGAGCGCTAACCACGAGGCTGCATTCCTGTCCTGTACCGGTGGGTCAGTGCTGCTTCCTGGTGACCACTCAGCTTCTGGGTATATCTGCCTGTATGGGTAGGCAGAGGTATCATGGATCCCGTGGTACAGGGCTTGACGAAACCTTGGTCTGGTGGATCGAGGTGTTTCCCTGGCTCTCTGGGTGCCATGCCTTGGTGAAGGCAGCGACGCCCCACATATCAGAGATCAATACGATGGAGGTATAAGGACATGGAAAGTAAGATATGCCATACTGCGTGAGATCGATACGATGGAGGCATAAGGACATGGAAAGTAAGATATGCCATACTGTGTCAGTACAAGATCCTTTGAACCAGTATCATTATGCTGTTGGCCAATCTAGGTCATCAGTCTCCCCGAGACACAGGTTCCTCAATGCTTGTAATGGTCAAGCAGTAATATGCCTCCATGGTGTAATGCGCCAGGAGGATAGCCGGTTAGCTCCACAGAGAGGGAATATCGGATGGGGGTGGGAAATAGACCATGCGGTCTTTCTCATTTACCAGGTGAGCGCATTGCTTGCCGAGGTCTATTGGTTCCCAAGCCAGGCCGTTTCTCCATTTGTAGCGGGGGTAACTTGTAGGTACATCGGCTTCTCCTCTGTAGGAAGGAGTCTGCTGGTGCTAGGTTGCTACCATTAGAATGGCTGCTTCTTCCCCGCATCTCTTAGAGTTCCTTAGAGCTGTAGGACCCTGCCCATGGTGGCTTGATACCCATCTGAGGCTACCAAAGACTGGTTCCGACTTGGACTCACCAGAAAAACTCCCCAGGGATTTTGGATCCTTTATTCAGCCCAGAGGGAGGCAAGGTTTTGAACCTGTCTTTCCTGGCCATTAGCCCCGCGCTCAACTTCCCTATCGGTACCTAAGGCGTGTGTAGTGAACCACGTCCCTTCTAGCCTCTAGTGCTTTGAAGCAGGGCTAAGGAGTAGGCATTGGACTGGGAGAGCCTCCTGGTGTTAGAGCCATGAGCGTCAAGGAAGGCAACCACCTTCCATCGGGCAATGAAAGCACAGTGTGGGCTCAATGGAGCACAAGTGTGGCCGCAACACAGGAGGGGGAACTGCCCAACTATTAGGAAAAACCTTGGCCCTCATGGTGGTTGCAGATGCAGGAGGTTGCCTGTGACTCGATCTGGGCGCACAACTTGTGGACCTGCATCTCACCTTCGCGTTACAGTGCTGGTTGCAGATGCAGGAGGTCACCTGTGACTCGGGCTGGGCACACAATTCGTGGACCTGCATATCACCATCACGTTACAGTGCTGCCGGTGAACGATTCCGGTGCTGTGGTGAAGTTCCTCTGCGCCGACAGAGACCGCCCCCGGGCTCCCCATTGTAATGGCGCCAGCCAATGGTGGCGCGGGGGTGGAGCCAGAAGAGCCAATGGCGGTGTTCGCTGTGGAGCCCGACATGAGAATCCTTGCCAATGGAGCAGTTCGTACTTGCCAGCCAATGGAGCCGAAGGGCGGAGCCCAATCTGCAGAGAAGTTCCTCTGTGCAGACAGGGACCGCCCCTGGATTCCCCTGTTGTCGCGGCACCAGCCAATGGTGCCGTTGGGGTTGAGCCAGAATAGCTAATGGTGCCGTTCATTGGAGGCCAACAAGTGGGGCCGTTTGTCATGGCCAGCCACTGGAGCCGGAGGGCAGAGCCCGATCTGCAGACCTTGCCTCTTCGATCATGCGGAGGTTGCTGGATGAACTTCCCGGGCCGGAGCTCTGGTAGGGCGGCTGAAGCCCCAGAAGACAAGGCCGGGGCTGGGAGGCCCTCCCAAGCTTGCCACTGGGATGGGGCCCTGAGGAGCATCCCAAGCAGTGGGAGGGGCGTCCTTGAGTCCCACGTTGTCGGCCAGTACCACAAATCCCATGTTGGTGCCGGCAAGGCTGATGGGGGTTGGATTGGCCATCGGAGCATGCCACTGGGGATGGAGGCCCGGAGGCACATCCGGAGTGGCAGCGGCAGTCGCGTCCATGAATCCCACGTGGCGGCATGTTCCCGACGGGGACCAGGGGACGCAGCCGCGCTGGAGTTAGCGGCTGTGGATGGAGGCCCTACATAAGAACATAAGATATGCCATACTGGGTCAGACCAAGGTCCATCAAGCCCAGTATTCTGTTTCCAACAGTGGCCAATCTAGGTCATATGTACCTAGCAGTTTCCCCAAAAGACACAGGTTCTGCAATGCTTGTACTGGGTCAAGCATTGATATCTTCGGTCACTTCTTAATAATGGTTTATGGACCTTTCCTCCAGGAACTTGTCCAAACCTTTTTTAAACCCAGCTACACTAACAGCCTTTACTACATCCTCCGGTAACAAATTCCAGAGTTTGATTACACGTTGAGTGAAAAAATATTTTCTTTTATTAGTCTGAAATAGTTTACCCTGTAGCTTCATTGCATGTCCCCTAGTCTTTCTATATTCTGATAACGTAAACAATTGATCTACGTTTACCCATTCCACTCTGTTCATTAATTTATAGACTTCTATCATATCTCCCCTCAGCTGTCTCTTTTCCAGGTTAAAGAGCCCTAACCTTTTTAGTCTTTCTTCATAGGAGTATCCTTCCATCCCCTTTACCATTTTGGTGGCTCTTCTCTGAACCTTTTCTAAAATCGCTATATCCTTTTTAAGATACGGCGACCAGAATTGCACACAATATTCAAGGTGCGGTCTCACCATGGAACGATATAGAGGTATAACGATATAGCGGTATAAAAAAGACTATAAATAAATAAATAAATAAAAAATAAATTATAATATCTTTTGTTTTATTTTCCATTCCTTTCCTTATCATACCTAGCATTCTATTTGCTCTCTTGGCCGCTGCTGCACACTGGGCCGAGGGTTTTAACATGGTATCCACAATGACGCCTAAATCTTTTTCCTGGGTGTTGGTTCCTAATGTGGAACCTTGCATCGTGTAACCATAGTTTGGGTTGTTCTTCCCTAGGTGCATAACCTTGCACTTGTCCACATTAAATTTCATCTGCCATTTTGATGCCCAGTCTTCCAATTTATCAAGATCCTCTTGCAATTTTTCACAATCCTCTTGGGTTTTAACAACTTTAAATAGTTTTGTGTCATCTGCAAATTTGATAACCTCACTCGTTATTCCGCTTTCCAGGTCATTTATGAATATGTCAAAAAGCAGCGGACCCAGCACAGATCCCTGGGGTACACCACTATTCACCTTTCTTCATTGGGAAAATTGGCCATTTAGCCCTACCCTCTGCTTTCTGTCTTTTAACCAGTTCCTGATCCACAATAGTACACTGCCTCCTATCCCATGACTCTTTAGTTTTGCCAAAAGTCTCTGATGAGGGACCTTGTCAAAGGCTTTCTGAAAGTCCAGATACACAGTATCGACCGACTCACCTTTGTCCACCTGTTTATTCACTCCTTCAAAAAAAACATAACAGATTAGTAAGACAAGATCTTCCTTGTCTAAAGCCATGTTGGCTGTCTCCCATTAGGTTGTGACTATCTACATGCTGAGTAATTTTATTCTTTATGATGGTTTCTACCATTTTTCCTGGTACTGACGTCAGGCTCACCGGTCTGTAGTTTCCCGGATCACCCCTGGAACCCTTTTTAAAAATTGGTGTTACATTGGCGATCCTCCAATCTTCAGGTATTAGAGATGATTTTAATGATAGTTCACAGATTACTGATAGCAGGTCTGCAATCTCATATTTCAGTTCTTTCAACACCCTTGGATGTATACCATCCGGCCCAGGTGATTTGCTACTCTTCAGTTTATCTAATAGTTGTAAGACATCTTCCTGATGTATCGATATTTCCTTCAATTCTTCTGCACCTTTAAATACCACTTCAGTCATGGGTAACATCCCTACATCTTCCTCAGTAAAGACCGAAGCAAAGAATTCATTCAGTCTTTCCGCTATCGCCTTGTCGCCTCTTAGTGCTCCTTTAACCCCTTTATCATCTAATGGACCAACTGACTCTCTCGCAGGTTTTTTGCTACGAATGTACTTGAAAAGGTCTTTATTTCACGTTTTTGCTGCCGCAGCAAGCTTCTTCTCAAATTCTCTCTTTGCCTGCCTTATCAATGCCTTGCATTTGACTTGCCAGTGCTTGTGCTGTTTCCAGGTTTCGTTGTTTGGCTCTTTTTTCCATTTCCTGAAAGATGCTTTTTTGGCAACAACAGCCTCTCTGATCTCACCTTTAAACCATGCTGGCAGTTTTTTGGACTTCCTTCCTCTTTTCTTAAAGCGTGGAATACAGCTGGTCTGGGCTTCCAAGATAGTATTTTTCAACAACACCCAAGCTTGATGTACGTCTTTAACCTTTGCAACTGCTCCTTTTAGTTTTTTCTTAACTGTTTTCCTCATTTTATCATAGTCTCCCTTTCGAAAGTTAAAAGGTAGTACTGTGGATTTCCTTACTATCCCTCCTCTACTAATTAAATCAAAGGCGATCATGCTATGATCACTATTGCCAAGTGGCCCCAACACCCTTATCTCTTGCACTAGATCTGGTGTTCCACTAAGGACTAGGTCTAATATGGCTTCCCCTCTGGTCGGTTCATGAACCAGCTGCTCCAAGAAGCAGTCATTTATTTCATCTAGGAACTTTATCTCCCTAGCATGTCCTGACATGACACTGACCCAGTCGATACCGGGGTAATTGAAATCACCCATTATTATTACTGCGCTGTAACGTTTGTTAGCTTCCTTGATTTCTTTGAGCATTTCATGATCCATTTGGTCATTCTGGCCAGGTGCTCGATAGTACATCCCCACTGCCATTGCCTTCCCCCTTTTATATGGAATTTCAATCCATATAGATTCTACAGCAGATTTTGTTTCCTGCAAAACTTTAATCTCAACCCCTCCACCAATTTGATCAGCTCTATCATTACGATATAGTTTGTACCCAGGTATCACAGTGTCCCACTGGTTGTCCTCCTTCCACCATGTCTCTGATATTCCAATCATATCTAACCTTTCATTTAGTGCTATATATTCTAACTCTCCCATCTTATTCTTTAGACTTCTAACATTTGCATACAAGCATTTTAGAGAATGTATTTTATTCATGTTAATTTGGCTATTGTTAGACATGGGTATACTGGGATCTTTAAGCTCTGTCTGCTCCATACTTGAAGGCATTTGGGCTACTTTACTCTTTTGTGGAACCTCTCTGCTTTTGGTAGTATCCTTCAAGGATACATTCTTCCGAACCATCCGCTCATGGGCGACTGTCGGCTTTCCCCTAATATCTAGTTTAAAAGCTGCTCTATCTCCTTTTTAAAGGTTAATGCCAGCAGCCTGGTTCCATCCCGGTTAAGGTGAAGCCCATCCCTTCGGAAGAGCCCCTCCTTTCCCCAGAATGTTCCCCAGTTCCTAACAAATCCAAAACCCTCATCTCTGCAAAACCTGAGGCACATCCAGAGTGGCGGGCTGCTGGCAGTGGTCCCCCAGATGCACGTGGCTGAGGTGAGCAGCGTCTTCCCAAATCAGCATAGGAGCTGCGTCGGCCATTAGAGCCTGCGGCTGGGGATGGAGGCCCTGAGGCGCATCCCGAGCGGCGGTAGAAACTGGCGGCGGTATCCCTCAAATACACGAGGCTGGCTGGCTGAAGAGAACAGCGTCTGCCCAGATCTCTGGTCAGCGGCCTTTATTAGGGGCATCTGCTTCAGGCTGGGAGCACATGGCTGGAAGGCCTGGGGCTCTGAATCGCAGAAGAAGCGGCAAATGCCATGGAACAGACCTGAAAAAAAACAAGAAGCTTTGGACACAGTATTAATGGCAATTATATATACATACGCTAGTAAGGAATCTTAATTCTTTGTTTTAAATTGGCTTGTATAGGTAGATTTCAGTTGGAGAGTAGAAAGTCCCGTCTTGCTGGCAAGGCGGAAGAAGTGAAACTGGCTAGCTAGGGGCAGGCAGGGGTTGGGGCCAGTTGGCCCATACTCAGAAGGGCAAAAAGCCCTTCTGAGCTATGGAGATTACTTCCGTCTCGGCGCCGTCGGATGATGTCACCAGGTGTGGCTGACTCATCCTGCTTGTCCTAGGAGAAAAGCCATGACACCTATGCTAGGCATAATGTCATGCTGATGTATGCTGACAGTCAGCAGTTATAAAATTACTCCCAAAGGGACTTCCCTGAAGTCAGAAGGAATGATGGGGGAGAGTAAAATTTGAATCCTGCCCTCATTAGGCCACAATTTCCCTTTCATCAGCAGGTGTTTCTCCTCTTTAATTCTCATAGAATTTCATACTCTCACAGTGATGGTGTGTAAAATCTTGTATCTGATTCTGAGGGGTGAAGGTGATGAAGAGCTCAGCAATCATCCCACAAGACAGTCACTGGGGCTTCCTAAATCAACTGTTAATACCAAGGGACCACATAAAGTGCAGTTTCTTGAAAATTATTTAGTCAATATCAAACGATCACATCCTCCCTTTCTTCAGTGATTCAAGTTATTTATTATAAAAATATATGACTTGTTCCACTACCAGAATACTCAAAGTGAGGAATAATAACCTCCCCAGATTCTTCTGCTTTATGTGTGGACGCCAGTAGTAGACCTTTCCTCCTCTCCCCCATCATGTGCTGCTCCCTGAGAGCTACTGCTGTGTATTTTTCAGTGACTATGAGGGAAACATAACTCATTTTTCATATTAATTCCTGGAAACAGGCTTTGAAGGAATCAATCCTGATATATTATCAAGGATTAAAGAAGAGGAAGAGCCGAATGTATGGGATCTTCAGGAATCAAGAGAAAGAGCAGTTGTTGACTCATACCCAGGTGAGTTATAATAAATACTGTTCTGTGTAATAGGAAATATTACAGTATACAGCTGAGTAATGCACTCTATTTACCTGTACTCTGTATTCTCACATATGGAAAATATAAGTCCTCACAGGTAAGTGATGATATTTATTTATTTAGCTGCATTTATATCCCACTTTTCACCGTGTCAAAGCGGTTGGGGGATACATTTAACACGAGGGGATATGAGACACATACACTAATACTTACAGGGAACATGGGCAATGGAGGGTTAAGTGGCTTGCCTAAGACCACAAGGAGCACCTGTGGGACTAGAAACCCCAGTCCTTCCGGCCCAAGGTTGTTGTCCTCTAGTGGGATTTGAACCACCAACCTTCCGGTCTGTATTACCTTGCCCCAACCACTAGGCCACTCCTCCCTGTATTCATTGGAGCCCAGGGGAATTCATTGGAGCCCAGGGGAATAAGCATGTTCATGTCAGGACCGGGAGAATTCCCATAGGGCCCAATTCTGTTCCGCAAGTCCATCCCATCTGTGCGTCCGGTGTGAACTGGATACACAGAGGGGATCGTGATTCTGATCCCGCCGGGCACGTCTAGCCCCACAAGATCAGAATCGCGAACAGTCCTGCACGTGCAACCTGGGACAGCAATTCTGTCCAGCCTGCAGGTGCAGGACTGCACCCGGTCAGGGCCGGCCCGTCCATTGAGCGAGAATGTTTTTTGCACAGGGCCCCGCGTTTCAGGGGGCCCCGCGCAAAAAACATTCTGATCCTACTAAAGTAAAATTAAAAAACAAAACAAAACTGTCTTCTCCGCTGCCGGGGCCGCCGCGGCAGAATCGAGTGTGCCGCGGGGCCCCCCCTGCCCAGCACAGCCTGCCCTCCCCCTCTATCCGTTCTCTCGTTCAGCTCACAGTCACCCCGCGCCGGCTTTCAGAGCGCGAGGGAAGAGTTTCTCCCTCGCTGCTCTGTTGAGCCCGCGGGGGCTGATGGGAAGTTCCCATCAGCCCCCGCGGGCTTAACAGAGCTGCGAAAGGGAAACTAGTCCCTTCGCGCTCTGAAAGCCGGCGCGGGGTGACTGTGAGCTGAACGAGAGAACGGATAGAGGGGGAGGGCAGGCTGTGCTGGGCAGGGGGGGGGCCCCGCGGCACACTCGATTCTGCCGCGGCGGCCCCGGCAGCGGAGAAGACAGCTTTAAAAAGAAAAAAAATTCCCTCGGCTGGACTGGGCTGGGGGCTTAGTAATGCTGATGGGCTGGGGGCTGGGGGGGGTTAGGAATGCTGATGGGCTGGGGGGGTTAGGAATGCTGATGGGCTGGGGGGGGTTAGGAATGCTGATGGGCTGGGGGGGGTTAGGAATGCTGATGGGCTATGGGGGGGGCTGGGGGGTAGGAATGCTGATGGGCTGGGGGGGTTAGGAGTGCTGATGGGCTATGGGGGGGCTGGGGGGTTAGGAGTGCTGATGGGCGGGGGGGGTGTTAGGAGTGCTGATGGGCTATGGGGGGCTGGGGGAGGTTAAGACTGGCAAGGAGGGGGGTTACGACTGGCGCTGGGCTGGGCTGGGCTGGGCTGGGGGGGTTAAGACTGGCAATGGGCTGGGCTGGGCTGGGCTGGGCTGGGGGGGGGTTAAGAGTGGTAATGGGCTGGGCTGGGCTGGGCTGGGGGGGGGGTTAAGACTGGCAATGGGCTGGGCTGGGCTGGGCTGGGGGGGGGGGTTAAGACTGGCAATGGGCTGGGCTGGGCTGGGCTGGGCTGGGCTGGGGGGGGGTTAAGACTGGCAATGGGCTGGGCTGGGCTGGGCTGGGGGGGGGTTAAGACTGGCAATGGGCTGGGCTGGGCTGGGCTGGGCTGGGGGGGGGTTAAGACTGGCAATGGGCAGGGCTGGGCTGGGCTGGGGGGGGGGTTAAGACTGGTGCTGGGCTGGGCTGGGCTGGGCTGGGGGGGGGGGTTAAGACTGGCAATGGGCTGGGCTGGGCTGGGGGGGGGTTAAGACTGGCAATGGGCGGGGCTGGGCTTGGCGGGGGGGGGTAAAGACTGGTGCTGGGCTGGGCTGGGGGGGGTTAAGACTGGCAATGGGCTGGGCTGGGCTGGGCTGGGCTGGGGGGTTAAGACTGGCAATGGGCTGGGCTGGGCTGGGCTGGGCTGGGCTGGGGGGGTTAAGACTGGCGCTGGGCTGGGCTGGGCTGGGGGGGTTAAGACTGGCGCTGGGCTGTGCTGGGCTGGGCTGGGCTGGGGGGGGGTTAAGACTGGTGCTGGGCTGGGCTGGGCTGGGCTGGGGGGGTTAAGACTGGCAATGGGCTGGGCTGGGCTGGGGGGGTTAAGACTGGCGCTGCGCTGGGCTGGGCTGGGCTGGGGGGGTTAAGACTGGCGCTGGGCTGGGCTGGGCTGGGGGGGTTAAGACTGGCAATGGGCTGGGCTGGGCTGGGCTGGGCTGGGCGGGGTTAAGACTGGCAATGGGCTGGGCTGGGCTGGGGGGGGGGGTTAAGACTGGCAATGGGATGGGCTGGGCTGGGCTGGGCTGGGGGGGTTAAGACTGGCAATGGGCTGGGCTGGGCTGGGGGGGTTAAGACTGGCAATGGGCTGGGCTGGGCGGGGGGGGGGGGTTAAGACTGGCAATGGGCTGGGCTGGGCTGGGCGGGGGAGGTTAAGACTGCAATGGCTGGGCTGGGCTGGGCTGGGCTGGGCGGGGGGGGTTAAGACTGGCAATGGGCTGGGCTGGGCTGGGCTGGGGGGGGTTAAGACTGGCAATGGGCTGGGCTGGGCTGGGCTGGGCTGGGCTGGGGGGGGGGTTAAGACTGCAATGGGCTGGGCTGGGCGGGGGGGGGGGGTTAAGACTGGCAATGGGCTGGGCTGGGCTGGGCGGGGAGGTTAAGACTGCAATGGGCTGGGCTGGGCTGGGCTGGGCTGGGCTGGGCTGGGCGGGGGGGGTTAAGACTGGCAATGGGCTGGGCTGGGCTGGGCTGGGCTGGGGGGGGTTAAGACTGGCAATGGGCTGGGCTGGGCTGGGCTGGGCTGGGCGGGGGGGGGGGGGTTAAGACTGCAATGGGCTGGGCTGGGCTGGGGGGGGGGTTAAGACTGGCAATGGGCTGGGCTGGGCTGGGCTGGGCTGGGGGGGGGGTTAAGACTGGCAATGGGCTGGGCTGGGGGGGGTTAAGACTGGCACTGGGCTGGGCTGGGCTGGGCTGGGCTGGGGGGGGTTAAGACTGGCAATGGGCTGGGGGGGGTTAATACTGGAAATGGGCTGGGGGGTGTCTGGAGATGGGGCTATGGGGGGTTAGGACTGATAAAGGGCTATGGGGGGGGCTAGGACAGGAAATGGGCTGATGGGGAGGGGTTAGGACGTAATGGGCTATGGGCTGCTGGGGGGGTTAAGATGGTAATGAGCTGTGGGCTGATGGGGGCTGTCTGGAAATGAGGTGATGGGGGGTTAGGACTGCTAATGGGCTATGGGGGGGGTTAGGACTGATAATGGGCTATGGGGGGCTAGGACAGGAAATGGGCTGATGGGGAGGGGTTAGGATTTGAGGTGGACTGATGTGGTTAGGACTGGTAATGGGCTGTGGGCTGATGGGGGGGGTTAGGACTGGCAATGAGCTATGGGGGGCTGACTGGAAATGGGCTGATGGGGTTAAGACGGGAAGTGGGCTGATGGGGGGTTAGGACTGGTAATGGGTTATAGGGGGGCTTAAACTGAAAATGGAGTGATGGGGGGTTAGGACTGGAAGTGGGTTGATGGGGGGCTAGGACTGGTAATGGGTTGGGGGGTTGCTATGACTGGAAATGGGCTGAGTGGAAGGGGAGGCTTGAACTGCAAATAGCTGATGGGGAGGGAGCTTGGAATGGAAATGGGCTGTGAGGGAAGGGAGCTAGGACTGAAAATGGGCTGATGGAGCAGCTAGGATAGGACTGGAAATGGGCTGTTGGGGGAGCTAAGATTGGAAATGGGCTGTGGTGGGGGCTTGAATTGAAATGGACTCATGGAGGGGCTAGAACTGGAAGTAGGCTCATGGGGGGCTTGGACTGGAATTGGGCTGAGTGGAGGGGAGCTAGGATTTGACATGGGCTGATGGTGGGGCTAGGAAATGACTAGAAATGGGCTGATGGGGGCTAGGATTGGAAATGAGCTGATGAAGGGACTCAGACTGAAAATGGATGGGGGAGCTAGGACTGGAAATGGGTTGATGGGGGGGCTAGGACTGGAAATGGGCTGATGCAGCGACTAGAAGGGAATGGATGCTGGGTGAGACTGGAACTAGAAGGGAGCTGATGTTGGGGGAGGATTAGAATGGGATGGGGCTGGGAGAGTAAAATGGAGAGGGGAAAAATATTTTGTGTGGGAGGGATGAAAAATCTACAATTGGCCGGGTATTGGGAGAGTAAGTGGGGATTGAGGATGGAGGGGTAAAATTTGTGTGGATGAAATAGGAATGAGGAAAGAGCAAAAGGAGAAAGATTAGTATGTTAAAGCAGATGTAGAGAGAGAGAATGGAAAAAAAAACTAGAAGAGAGAAGAAAGAACAAATGGACAGCAGATGATGGACAGTTAGCAGAAAACATGAAGAAACCAGAAGAAAGTGGCTGGAGCAATTGCAACTGAAAAAAATGCACAAAAGGTAGAAAGATATCTCTTTATTTTGAATTTATTAACTGGAATATGAAAGCTCTGGGAAATGTGCATCATTAACGTCTGCGCTTTGTTTGGTACAAGAGGAAATTAATTTATAGTTTTATTTCTACAGTGTTGTTGTACATTCCAAGTTTGGCTTTTGGGGTTCCCAGTTTAATTTGCCTTCCTGTTTCTAAATTGTGATTCCTTGTTTGGTGATGGTCTATGTTCTGCATGTGTAACTGAGCTGAGGTATTCTATTTATGTAATTCCTATTTGACATTGCCACTTGTTCTCTTTCCCCAGTATTCTCTGAAATGTACTGGTTTAATATTTGCAGTGTTGCCTTTTGATAGGTAGAGTATGGTACTTTGTGAGTCCTGGTAATGCTGTCAGGAAACGGCGGGTTTGCTATGGGTTCTAAATGGGCAGCGTTTGTAGTAGTTCCTAATGTGCCTGGCGGTTGGCACTGGATTATAGTAATATAGAAATCTTTTAGTCTTTCTTTATCCATACACTCATTAAGAGACATGTTTACTAAAAGTTAGTGTATGGTAACATTATGCAAATATTTATGCAAATAAGGCCACTTATGCAAATGAGGCCCCGCACCGAGTCTCCGCACATGGCCCCGCACCCCCCTTGGGCCGCCCCTGCACCCGGTAACTCAGTCAGGGCATTTAAATGGAGTCAAGGCGCCATGGCACCATTTAAAAGCCGCAATGCTGGCCGCCAACTAAAACTGCAAATTCCCCACAGTCCTACCCCCGATCCGGCCTCCAAAGTCCAGGGTCGGGCTGCGGGGAATGTCTACTGGCCCTCTCAGCTTCTTCCGCACCCCGAATTTAAAAAAAAAAAAAAATGAACAAACATCCAGGGGAGTTATTCCACTTCAGAGGTGGAATAACTTCCCCGGCCATTTCACCGGCCCTTGACGTACAGGGCTGACATTAGAATTGGCCCGGTATGTCCAGGGCCGGCAACCGCCAGCTGCCTGCCCACTCTCTGACCCCAGACCGCCCATTCCCCCCCTCTGACAAACTTCCCCATATAACCGGCAGGGAAGTTAGTCGGGGGCTGAAGCTGGCATGAATAGCTATTTATGGTTCAGAATGACCCCCATAGTGTTTACAGGAGGCTGTGCCAAATAGAGAGCCTCTTGTAGAATCAGTGCAGGACTGCATGTGTACATCTCTCCACATCCAGTGGGAGCAGTGATTTTAGAAAACTGCACATGAGCAAAAAAAACGTAGAAATAGCCCTCAGATACTATATATGTGGGAGTAGCTTGTAAAATTACTGCTCCTCCTGTAGACAGGCAGCCAGTCCTGCAACACCAGTACCCCTGTCATCTGAATCCCTCAGACACTCCCTTATATTGTCTGATCCCCCCTAGATAAGGGAAAATGCAACCTTAGCCCTAGTAGTAAAACCATGAGATTATGTCTGGGGGTCCTGGTACCAAGATCAGGAGCGACTGGGGGGTTCTCCTGCTTCACTTTGCTTGTGGGACACCCATTAAGGCCGGGGATGGGATTGGAGGGTGGGGAGTTTCCAGCGGGTGATTCTTGGATACTGACCGAGGTGGTCAGGGCAGTTGCCTCTCAAGAGGGGTACAGAGGGAATTGGATGTTGGCAGTGGTAATTGGGGGATGGTGGACTTCCAGTACGCACTTATACATGCTTTTGGGCAACTATAAATGCCAACGTCTATGCTTTTTCCTAGAGATATCAATTCCCTATTTGACGTGGGGAATCCACATCAATATTTTAGGCCTGCCGAAGCACTCTCTCTCCCTGCCCTGGCCACACCCCTTGACATCTAAACATACTAAGCATCCCCAGGTTTACATAGCTCCTGTTGTAAAATGGCATGTACACATGTGTGCCAGTTTCTACATGTAAATGCTGCCATTTACACATGAGGTGTTTCTAAAATACCCCCCATTATCACCATGGTCCTGATGCTGGGAAGTAGCAGAACTCCCTGAAGCTGCATGATGAGGGTTAGGGAACTTTCCTGTTCAGAGGAGATGAGAAGAGGTTCTCCACTCCAGTATGTGGTTGTAGAACACGACTCAGTTAGTCTGCAAGGACGTTGTCTTTTCCAGCCAGATACATGACTCAGAGTTGTCTCATGTGAGATGGCCCAGTTCTGACAGTCTCTGACGCAGGAAAATATAATCCCGTTCTTTCTCGCTTGTCACATGGTACATAGCCTTGGTATCTCTGCTCATATCAAGCAGCTGAACCATCCCAGAGAGTGAACTGCAAAGAGTGAGATTTTTTCTAATGGTATATCCACTGTGTAAATCTAGAAAGATTTAAATGTAATATTGCTTTCCAAATGTAAAAGAAAAACAGCATAAAATATTTGCTTGCCTTTGGAGCCTCTGAAAGGATATAGACATAGGGGCGGCAATATGGGTAAATTCTCTGGGCTGAAAATTGCTCTTCACTCAATGGCTAAAACTTTGTGCCGAGGTTTCACAGCATCTGGACTGGCACTGGGTGAGGCAATACAGAGGAAGCTGGGCTCGGATTTCTTCTCACTGGCTGGGCACTGATACTGAGGCTCTAATGCTTGAGGGAAGGGGCTCAAAGAGTGTGAGAGTGAGAGCCTTGAAATGAGGGGGACACACTCCTATCGAGTGAGACTTGGCACCTCTGTAGGAGGGTGTGCATGGAAAAAAATTCTGGTTTATTTCCAGATCTCTTTTTTTTATTTCTTTTGGCTAATTTTTGGGTTTATTTCAGTTTGTTTCAGAATTAATGCTTGTAAAATTAAATTAACAAGAGAAAAAACGGTTAATGTGAATGAATCAATTTTATATTCATTAAATAAATAAACAGATGATAAATGCCAAGCTGAGTTAGATTTAGGCCATCCTGTTTCTGCCAGTTGCTAAACTGGGTCACAAGCACCCAGCAGATCCCATAATGCAGACCTGATCCTGATGGTTAATTTCACCAGTGTGCAGTGGCTCTCCCAGGTCCACCCAGATAATAATATTTAATGAATTTTTTCTCCAAGAACTTGTCCAAATCTCTTTGCTAGGTTATTAAATAAAAGGAGAAACAGAAAAGGAAAATAAGATGATGCCTTTTTAATGGAATAACTTAATGCATTTTTGGACTAGCTTTTTAAGGTTAAAACCTTCTTCAGTTCAGGACAGTCGCCTTGACCACATCCTCCAGCAACAAATTTCACAGCTTAATTATGTGCTGCGTGAAAAAAAATATACTTTCCACAATTTGTTTTCAATTTGCTTCTCATTGGTTTCATGAAATGTCTTCTAGGGTTTTTTTTTGTTGTTTGAAAGATTACATACAATAACTGTTCCACCAACTCATTATTTTATAAACTTCTGTCATATCTCTTCTTGTTCATCTTCTCCAAGCTGAAGAGTCCTAGTCTGTTTAGCTTCTCTTCATAAGGAAGGTGCTCCACGTTCCTTATCATTTTTTTTGCCCATCTCTGAACCTTTTCTAGTTACACAATATCCTCTTTAAGAGCATAAAAAACATGTTATGCTATACTGGATTAGACCGAAAGTCCATGAAGCCCAGTATTCTGTTTCCAACAGTGGCTAATATAGGTCACAAGTACCTCTCAGGTTCCCAAAAAGTCCATGATGCTTATCCCAGGCTCTCTTTACTAATAGTTTATGGACTTTCCCTCCAGGAACTTGTCCAAACCTCTTTTAAACCCAGTTACACCAACAGCTTTCACTCCATCCTCCGGAAACAAATTTCAAAGTTTGATTATGCATTGAGTGAAAAAATATTTTCTCCTATTAGTCCTAAATGTGCTACATTGTAGCTTTGTTGCATGTCCTCCAATCTTTGTAATTTTTGAAGGAGTAAGCAACCAATCTATCTTTACCTGCTCTGCTCCACTTATTTTAAAGATCTCTATCATATTCCAAGTTGAAGAGTCCAATTCTTCTGTTCTTAGGTTGTCAGAAGAACCATTTCTACCTGGAAAAAGCCTTGAAAACTTTATAACTTTGTGTATTTGTAAGCAGTATGTGCATACTTTTCCCTGTGTGCATTTCAGCAAATATTCAAAATGAAATCAAAGGGGTATGTTTACTAAACGGCGCACAAGTGCGCGGCGCACAATAGTGTGCGCTAAGGCACCTTAGCGCACGCTAATGATGCATTTTTGTGCCCCACACAAGTGTGCGCCGTACTAACGGGCGCGCTCATGTGCGATAGAGGCGTGGAAAGGCTCTCGGAGGGCGGAGGAAGGCTCCCCAGGGGCGGAGAGAAGGGGTCAATGGGTGGAGAGTGGGAGGGGAGAGGCTCCCCGCACAGGAGCGCAGTGAATTTTCAGGCTTAAAACTACCGCGAGTGAAAACCTCACGGTAGAGCTGATTTAAAGGGAAGAGAAACCATTTCTGTCAGCAATGTACAGCAAAACCAGGGAAACCTAAAAAAAGCGAGCAGTGTGATACATGTGCACGGTACAAAAGGGCAAATAAACATTAAAAATGACCTCGAAAAAAAGGGGAAGAAAATATAACCAAGCTGACCAATAGTGATATCAATGGGCAACAGTAAAAAAACACTCCCAGAAAAGCTCCAAAAAAAAAAGAAATGATTTATGGAAGGGTCTACGCTCCGTAGACCCTTCCAAAAATCATTTCCTTTTTTTTTTGGAGCTTTCCTGGGAGTGTTTTTTACTGTTGCCCATTGATATCACTATTGGCCAGCTTGATTATATTTTCTTCCCCTTTTTTTCGAGGTCATTTTTAATGTTTATTTGCCCTTTTGTCTCCATACAAGGTGAATGAGCCCACAGTGAATTGTGCAGAGCAGGGTTTCTGACTCCTCCGGCCAGGTTTCCTATCTCCAGGGACTGTACTGTTTCTGTGGCCACAGTGTGGTGCAGTGGACACAGACAGTGTGTGCAAACACAGAATGTCCCAGGTTCAAATCCCCACTGTGGCTCCTGCCAACACAGTCCCCTTATTTTACCCATGAAGAAAACATGGTAGTAAAGACTGAACCTGTATTGCTGGGAACAGACACATGCCTCAAATGCATATATTTTACCCCACAGAGCACAAACACCATAAACATGTGCAGTACCCAGAGCAGAGTCCCCCAAAGGCAGTCCTGGAGTTCCAAGCACCATTCAGGTTCCGTGCTGTTTCCAATACATATGTCTGTGCTGCATCTCCATGCACCACCCCCATGGTATGCAGATGTATCTCATGCATATTCATGAGGGACAGCATGAAAACCTGAACAGTGTTTGGCATACCGGGACTGGAGTTGGGAACCTCTGCCGTGAAGCAGCAGCCAACAGGAACAGACACGCCTGCACCCAAAGGCCCCATTATCCAAAGCCACCTGGAGAGGCAGGGCTTCGGGCCCTGTTTCCTTCCCAGAATACTAGCCCTTGCATACGTTCGCAATGCCACCCTACACCTGGGAATACGGTACACATCTATCAAAAGGTTGCCATGAGTAATGGTAGATAGCAATTCCTCAGTTAATCTCAATTTGCTGAGTGAGCTGCATCATAGCAATCGTGCAGATGTCTGTGGAGTGTGATACAGGTCCTGTGTCTGACAGTGTTTGCCACTCTGGGGGGTGACTCCTACAGTATTGCGTGCCCTAGCCATGCCTGTACTGTGCCCAGGACTGGTGTCGTGGCTAGGGCTGCCACACACCTCTATAGTAGCACAATGCTGGCATAGGCGTGGGAGTGTGTGTCTGTCTATCCAGTGTGTGGTGGCTGCAAACACCCTCTGCAGCTCACACTGCCAGCACTGTTACCAGTATTGGCCTGCCAATGTGCATAATGAGGAGCAAGGTACCATGGGTATAGCCCTGACAGGGTGGCCTGGCCAGGATGCATCTGCACAGGGCATAGGGCAATGGCTGGGACATTGTAGTGCCTGGCCACCACCTGCACAGACAGGGTGGCCACAGTATGTCCTGCTGGGAGATCACTCTCACCCTGACTGAGCAGTGACCACTGCATGGCTGGGTTCCCCCATAGTGTTATATAGCATTTTCGTTGTGTGATATTTATGGGTTCCCTTTTGGGGCCCAATCACTGACTTCTCTGCTTGGTGTGTATGCTCACAAACCTTCTGAATTGAGCTTATACTAAATAGTGAAACCACCAAACACTCAAAAGAAAAACCAGTGAAAAATACTTTTTTTGTCGGAATGGCCGGCACAGTATAAACAGGAAGATCACCTGCTACCACTGCGGCCTGTCCTTTTAATCAATTTAAATGTCCATTTAAAACCGCTATAAACAAAATTAGCTGGTACTTAGCTTTGAAAAAAGCATCTCAGGCTGTGATGACGGTACAAAAATCCATAGGATACTCTTGTAGCAATTTTGTAGCAGTAGGTCACTTCGACGACGTGCCACGTTTCGGGGGTACACTCTGCAACCCCCTGCTTCAGGCGAGACCTCTGTGTCTGACGGTTTTTTCACACAGAGGTCTCGCCTGAAGCAGGGGGTTGCAGAGTGTACCCCCGAAACGTGGCACGTCGTCGAAGTGACCTACTGCTACAAAATTGCTACAAGAGTATCCTATGGATTTTTGTACCGTCATCACAGCCTGAGATGCTTTTTTCAAAGCTAAGTACCAGCTAATTTTGTTTATAGCGGTTTTAAATGGACATTTAAATTGATTAAAAGGACGGGCCGCAGTGGTAGCAGGTGATCTTCCTGTTTATACTGTGCCGGCCATTCCGACAAAAAAAGTATTTTTCACTGGTTTTTCTTTTGAGTGTTTGGTGGTTTCACTGGTGTGTATGCTGGCATCCCAGTTCTGGGTGGATGTATCTTCTCCAGGAGCATGCACTATGGATTAACTAGTAGACTGTCTGCAGCTCGTATGTGTCTTGCTGGAACACCTTGCAGGGTGCAGCGGCTGGAGGCCTGCTGCTGGTGAATGTCAGATGGTGGTGGTGGTGGTCAGCTGGGCAGTTCCAGGCCTACTGTCTGTCTGCTGTTGCTTTATGGGTGGGTACAGATCTGTATTGCCTGCCCTGTAGGGTGTCTGTTCCCCAGCAGGACTGGGGTTGCTGGTCCCCTCTACTGCCAACATTGCAGGTGGGTAGAATGTGGATCTGTTGGTGGGATACCCTGTTTCCCACCCTCAGCCCCATGGGATGGGTTGGGTGGTGGTACATACTCCACCTATGGGTCCATCAGGGCTACACCTGACTGGGAGGTACAGATGTACCCAAGGTGTGTCTGCAGGACCTACCTCCCTCACACACACTAGCACTGCTGGGGACCTGCAGCATGGCAGGTGCTGTGGACCTGCTGCTGGGTGCCCCACCTCACCCTCAGAGTGAGCGCAGTACCCACACACTGTGACGGTGTGTAGCTACTCTGTACCAGTAACACACACGGTCAGTACCCCCTACCAGGCCTAGGTGCTGTGTGGGTGCATACCCCATCTTCAGATCATCTGTAGACTGCTGCTTTGCATGTGCAGTGCATCATGGGTGCGAGAGGACTACTCCTATCCTGGTAGCCGCAGCACAGTGCAGAAGTTGGTAGCCAGACAGACATCTTTTTACAGGTATAGAGCTGTAGCCCACTGGTGACTGCACTGCCTGTGGAGCCAGAGGTTGGTGGTTTGAATCCACAGTGGGTTTCTTTATTTTATTTACTTTATATATTTACATTTCCCCATATACCGCGCTATTCTGCACCATTGCGGTTTACATTGCACAAACCGGACATACATTGAACAGGGCATTCTAACTTGGAGATACGTATTTCACAGGGTACATGGGGGGGGGGGGCTGTCTGGGACAGTGTGTGTGTGATTTGAAGTAGTACAGCCGGCAGAAACACTCTCACAGTGCTGTAACCTTTCGGTGCCTCATTGGGTGCCCCATTCAGCACCTTCTAGGGCTCCCTATGGGCAACATTATAGGGTGCCTTGGCGGACAGTGCACTTTATGATATGCCCTCTGGAGTGCCTTCTGCGGCACCGTATGTTACGGCACTGTGAGGGTGTGTTTGCTGGCAGCACTAATTAAAATAGAAATAAAATGCCTCCTACAGCATTCTTGCCCATAAAAGGTACTGCCTCAGCCAGCCTTCTTCATTGGGCACAGTGGGGGATTGAATCCATGGCCCCTGTACCAGCAGTCAGTGTCTTAACCATTGTACTATGACTCTGTTCCCTGGTATGTGCACATCAGGGCGCCACTTAGCCTTTCCACGTGCTATTGTGCACAGCGACAGTGCTTTGGAGGTACATCTGCTAGCACCAGTACGTAAAATACAAATAAAATACCTCAGAATGCATTCTTGCCCATAAAAGGCACTGCCTCAGCCAGCCTTCTTCATTGGGTACAATGGGGGATGGAACCCATGGCCTCTGCACCAGCAGTCAGTGTCGTAACCATTGTACTATGACTCTGTTCCCTGGGGTGTGCACATCAGGGCGCCACTTAGCCTTTCCACGCGCTATTGTGCATGGCGCACAATAGCACGCCGCGCACATGTGCGATCGCTTACTCCCGTTTTTTTTCTTTTTTCAGACTGGAACGCCCACTCCTTATATGGCATCCGCACACTACCGCACCTCGCAGATTAGCGGGGTTTTAGTAAACATACCCCAAAGTCTGCACATCTTTCCATTTTAAAAATGACCCCATGGAACTTATGCGCTTACCTTTACAGCCGCTCTTTGGCACACCCAGTTTTTGTGATTTATTTTACACAATTATACATATGTTTTCAAAGGTATCTGCATAAATGCAAGCCCCTCACTAACCCAGGTCCAGGGAGACCTCTGCTCAGTTAGGATAAGTTTAAACATATCTACAGGCTGTACGATTGTAACTTGTCCCACAAATCAGGAGTTTTATAGATGTAGTCGTAGTGAGAAAATCCTTTTTATCTGCATGTTACACATGATTTACACCCAGAAAATGGCTCATATTCCTCATCTGCCCTCCAGTCCAGTCAGACAAGCTAGGCAGTAAAGGAAGTTTGCAAGGTTGGACCAGCTACCAGCAAACCAGGCAGTCACCTTGGGCAACAGCTTCTGGGAGGAGGAAGTAGCAAAGAGCCGGCACAGTGGCCTAGTGGTTGGTACAAATTATCTCAGACCAGAGGGCCAGGGCTCAAATCCCCCTAGCAGACAGCAACCTTGGGCTGGGAGGACTGGGATTTTTAGTTCTAGAGGTGTTCCTTGTAGCCTTGGGTAAGCCACTTAACCCTCAGGTACAAAAACATAGGGGGGTGTTTACTAAACGGCAGTAATGGAGCCACAGCTCCGATATCACAGAGTCCGCTACCGCCATTTAGTAAACACCCCCCATAGATTGTGAGCCCTTCAGGGACAAGAGAAATATATATATATAGTACCTGAATGTGCAGCAGTTTGACTTGTAGAAAAGCAGTACATAAGCCTTGCTAAGTAAATAAATAACAGTCAAAGCAAAGCAATGGAGCCTAATAGCCAGACAAAGTCATCAATGCGTGCTTTTACCTGCAGGAAGAATCGGCAATATGCAAGTGGCTTTTTGAAATGCTCCTCTTTATGCATATATTTACAAAACAAAGTTTAATATTTAAACATGTGACGTCCAAATATGCATTTTTCTTGCATTGTTTTTGGAGGGATAATGTTGAGATGATAACACATGAGATTAGTAATCAAAATCTTGGGGGGTGGGGGGCTTGGGGTCTAAAAGACCATTGCAAAGAGTGCAGTGCTGAAGTTTTGCCTAGGGCACCTAATACACTTGCAACTGCCCTGCAATTATGCACATCACCTAAAATTCCTATTAATGACTCTTTACATGAATAGTTTGAGGACACCTGTGCTATCCCAGGGAATTTTCTAACTATCACAGAACCCATGATGTTGTTGTGTGAGCCCACAAAATTCATTTCCTGGATCATTAGTAGCATTCCATAGTCATTAATGCATCATTAATATCTTCTATTTGTATCCTGCAGAGAATCAGGCCATACAGGAACAGAAGAAGGAGGAGAATCGAGAAGAACCTCCTGTAGAAATGGAACAATCAGGAAATGTCTCTGAGAATATTTCCCATAGGACTGAGAGGAGAAACACAAGGAACTGCCAGGAATCAGAGAAGGAGCACAGAGACCCGGCAGGAGACTCACCGGATGGAGTCACTGAGTGTGAGAGAAGTGACAGGGAGCTCACAAACATCCCTGAGCCCCAGAGACACCAGAGGGCAGAGAGATCCTTCCAAAATAACAGCAGTGACCAAATGAATTCTAAATGCCACCAGGAAGGGAATAAAGGGAAGAAATCCTTTCTGTGTGACACCCGTGGACAGAGATTTGATAAGAAATATCATTTATTATTGCATCAGAGGACATGCAATGGGGAGAAACCGTTTAAATGCTCTCAGTGTGGAAAATACTTCAAACAGAGGTTAAGCTTGAAAATACACCAGAGAATTCATGCTGAAGAGAAACCACTTCCCTATACTGAATTTAGCAAAGGTTTCTGTCATAAGGGACTATTAATTACAAAGCAAAGAACACACACTGGAAAAATGTCTCTGATCCACAGTGGAAAGAAGCCTTTTACATGTACCGAGTGCAATAAGAGTTTCAGTTATTTATCAATCTTTAAAACCCATCAAATGATGCACAATGTAAAGAAACCTTTTACGTGTACCGAATGCAATAAGAGTTTCACTCGGTCATCGACTCTTAAAAGCCATCAAATGATCCACAGTGGAAAGAAACCTTTTACGTGTACTGAGTGCAATAAGAGTTTCACTCAGTCATCGAATCTTCAACGCCATCAAAAGATCCACAGTGGAAAAAAACCTTTTACGTGTACTGAGTGCAATAAGAGTTTCACTCAGTCATCGAATCTTCAACGCCATCAAATGATCCACAGTGGAAAGAAACCTTTTACGTGTACTGAGTGCAATAAGAGTTTCACTCAGTCATCGGATCTTCAACGCCATCAAATGATCCACAGTGGAAAGAAACTTTTTACGTGTACTGAATGTAATAAGAGTTTCACTCAGTCATCGGATCTTCAACGCCATCAAATGATTCACATTGGAAAGAAACCTTTTACGTGTACTGAGTGCAATAAGAGTTTCACTCTGTCATCGCATCTTAAAAGTCATCAAATGATCCACAGTGGAAAGAAACTTTATATGTGTACTGAGTGCAACAAGAGTTTCACTCAGCCATCGCATCTTAAAAGTCATCAAATGATCCACAGTGGACAGAAACCTTTTACGTGTACTGAGTGCAATAAGAGTTTCACTCATTCATTGGCTCTTAAAAACCATCAGATGATCCACAGTGGAAAGAAATCTTTTACGTGTACTAAATGCAATAAGAGTTTCACTCGGTCATCGGATCTTCAACGCCATCAAATGATCCACAGTGGAAAGAAACCTTTTACGTGTACTGAGTGCAATAAGAGTTTCACTCATTCATTGGCTCTTAAAAACCATCAGATGATCCACAGTGGAAAGAAACCTTTTACGTGTACTAAATGCAATAAGAGTTTCACTCAGTCATCGGATCTTCAACGCCATCAAATGATTCACAGTGGAAAGAAACCTTTTACGTGTACTGAGTGCAGTAAGAGTTTCCGTCGGTCATCGAATCTTCAATGCCATCAAATGATCCACAGTGGAAAGAAACCTTTCACATGTACTGAGTGCAATAAGAGTTTCACTCAGTCATTGAGTCTTAAAAGTCATCAAATGAAACACAGTGGAAAGAAACCTTTTACGTGTACTGAGTGCAATAAGAGTTTCACTCAGTCATCGACTTTTAAAAGGCATCAATTGGTCCACAGTGGAAAGAAACCTTTTACGTGTACTGAGTGCAATAAGAGTTTCATTCGGTCATCGACTCTTAAAAGCCATCAAATGATCCACAGTGGAAAGAAACCTTTTACGTGTACTGAATGTAATAAGAGTTTCACTCAGTCATCGGATCTTCAACGCCATCAAATGATTCACAGTGGAAAGAAACCTTTTACGTGTTCTGAGTGCAATAAGAGTTTCACTCAGTCATCACATCTTAAAAGTCATCAAATGATCCACAGTGGAAAGAAACTTTGTATGTGTACTGAGTGCAATAAGAGTTTCACTCGGCCATCGGATCTTAAAAGTCATCAAATGATCCACAGTGGAAAGAAACCTTTTATGTGTGCTAAATGCAATAAGAGTTTCACTCGGTCATCGGATCTTCAACGCCATCAAATGATCCACAGTGGAAAGAAACCTTTTACGTGTACTGAGTGCAATAAGAGTTTCACTCATTCATTGGCTCTTAAAAACCATCGGATGATCCACAGTGGAAAGAAACCTTTTACGTGTACTAAATGCAATAAGAGTTTCACTCAGTCATCGGATCTTCAACGCCATCAAGTGATTCACAGTGGAAAGAAACCTTTTACGTGTACTGAGTGCAGTAAGAGTTTCACTCGGTCATCGAATCTTCAACGCCATCAAATGATCCACAGTGGAAAGAAACCTTTCACATGTACTGAGTGCAATAAGAGTTTCACTCAGTCATTGAGTCTTAAAAGTCATCAAATGAAACACAGTGGAAAGAAACCTTTTACGTGTACTAAGTGCAATAAGAGTTTTACTCAGTCATCGACTTTTAAAAGGCATCAAATGATCCACAGTGGAAAGAAACCTTTTACGTGTACTGAGTGCAATAAGAGTTTCATTCGGTCATCGACTCTTAAAAGCCATCAAATGAACCACAGTGGAAAGAAACCTTTTACGTGTGCTAAATGCAATAAGAGTTTCACTTGGTCATCGGATCTTCAACGCCATCAAATGATCCACAGTGGAAAGAAACCTTTTACGTGTACTGAGTGCAATAAGAGTTTCACTCAGTCATCGCATCTTAAAAGTCATCAAATGATCCACAGTGGAAAGAAACCTTTTACGTGTGCTAAATGCAATAAGAGTTTCACTTGGTCATCGGATCTTCAACGCCATCAAATGATCCACAGTGGAAAGAAACCTTTCACATGTACTGAGTGCAATAAGAGTTTCACTCTGTCATCGAGTCTTAAAAGTCATCAAATGATCCACAGTGGAAAGAAACCTTGTATGTGTACTGAGTGCAACAAGAGTTTCACTCAGCCATCGCATCTTAAAAGTCATCAAATGATCCACAGTGGAAAGAAACCTTTTACGTGTACTAAATGCAATAAGAGTTTCACTCAGTCATCGGCTCTTCAACGCCATCAAGTGATTCACAGTGGAAAGAAACCTTTTACGTGTACTGAGTGCAATAAGAGTTTCACTCGATCATCGAATCTTCAACGCCATCAAATGATCCACAGTGGAAAGAAACCTTTCACATGTACTGAGTGCAATAAGAGTTTCACTCAGTCATTGAGTCTTAAAAGTCATCAAATGAAACACAGTGGAAAGAAACCTTTTACGTGTACTAAGTGCAATAAGAGTTTCACTCAGTCATCGACTTTTAAAAGGCATCAAATGATCCACAGTGGAAAGAAACCTTTTACGTGTACTGAGTGCAATAGGAGTTTCATTCGGTCATCGACTCTTAAAAGCCATCAAATGATCCACAGTGGAAAGAAACCTTTTACGTGTGCTAAATGCAATAAGAGTTTCACTTGGTCATCGGATCTTCAACGCCATCAAATGATCCACAGTGGAAAGAAACCTTTTACGTGTACTGAGTGCAATAAGAGTTTCACTCAGTCATCGCATCTTAAAAGTCATCAAATGATCCACAGTGGAAAGAAACCTTTTACGTGTGCTAAATGCAATAAGAGTTTCACTTGGTCATCGGATCTTCAACGCCATCAAATGATCCACAGTGGAAAGAAACCTTTTACGTGTACTGAGTGCAATAAGAGTTTCACTCAGTCATTGAATCTTCAACGCCATCAAATGATCCACAGTGGAAAGAAACCTTTTACGTGTACTGAGTGCAATAAGAGTTTCACTCTTTCATCGACTTTTAAAAGGCATCAAATGAGCCACAGTGGAAAGTAACCTTGTATGTGTACTGAGTGCAACAAGAGTTTCATGCAACCATCGTATCTTAAAACCCACCAAATGATCCACAGTGGAATAAAACCTTTTATATGTACCGAGTGCAACAAGGCTTTCACTCACTCATCACATCTCAAAAGCCATCAAATGATCCACAGTGGAAAGAAACCTTTTACATGTACTGAGTACAACAAGGGTTTCACTCATCGCATTGCATCTTAAAAGCAATGAACTGATCCACAGTGGAAAAAATTTGCAGTAAATTTAAGAAACTGAGATAATACTCCACATACCTTGGCTTAGAAGTGAGAGTCATGACTATCATGGTATGCGCAAAACTCATCCACACAATTGATTTCAATCATATGAAATAAAAACTGGGTTGACAGAGTACATTAAATTCACCATGAAAATCTGGCAAGCTATATTGTTTTTGAAGAATAAGGATGGCTAGTTCATCATGCCTAACATCAAGATGAGGGAGATTCCCTGTTACCACTTCTGTTTTGTATGGCGCTTAATCCAATGAGTACTCTCATAAATTCTTTGGGACATGGAGTTAGCCTGAAATCTAAAGATGGCTATGGCCCAATGGTGACATCACACTGACTATTTGTAGATGACCTGAAACTCTGCAGTTCTAATGACCACAAATTAGTAGAATTCCATTTATTGAAAAGCTTCTTGGGAGGAAGTGATGTCACCTAGCACGATGGGTGCCTGAGCGCTCTGCTCTGGAGCCATTCCTGATCAACAGTGAAAAAACATCTTCCAAGCAGCACCGATAACGGCTTGTACATGGCCTCCAAGTACTCTGGCCAGTGGGAGCAAGATAACGAGGGGGAAATCAGCGGACCTGCAGGAATAAGAATATGCAGGTGCAAGTGGGGACAGCGAAGAGAACAAAATGGTGACGAGTGGGCCACAGCAGCCCAAGGAGACAGAGCGCATGGAATGGGAGACACCCGCAGCCAATTTAGAAAAAGGAGAAGGTACCATTCAGGGCATAACTCGAACCAAGATGCGGGGAATGTTTTTTTTACCCTTTACATAGCATCTAGTAACATACATAAATACTCTTGCATGTAAACATCAACATTCAACTGGTGTACAGTTTTCCCTCTATATTATATTCGACTAACAATATTGCTAAGTAACTCCACAACCTCCCCCAAACATTTGCATAGAAACCTACTTAAGCAGTAAACCCGTTAAAGCCATTCATCTACCGTACAAATGCCCGTGAGGCAGTTTTAAGCCCACAGCCCTACTTATCCATCCTACCCCAGTTCCCTCTCTCCCCCTCCTGCAAGTACACCAATACTTTCCGCCAAGCCCTATCAAACTTGGGCCTCTTTTGTTTTCGTAATGCTGTTAATTTCTCCATTAGGTAAATTTGCCTTAGCCGATCTTCACAGTGTGCTACCTGCGGCGGCTCTTCCTGCTTCCACCCATAGGCTATTTCACCTTTGTCTGCCCCTGAGACATGCTAATATTTGGTTCCTATTCTCCCTCGGGCCCCCTTCCCTCCACCATCCGAACAAGAAAACGTCAGGGTTCCTCTCTATCTCTTCACCCACCACCTGTCTTAACCACCTCTGAATTTCATCCCAGAATATCTGGATCTGTGGAATTCCCACCAAATATGATACATTGTGTCCTCCTCTCCACACTGCCTTTAGCAGCTCCTTGATGCCGTCTGATACATTTTATTCAAACACACTGGGGTATAGTACCACCCCATTAACACTTTGTGCCAATTTTCCCGAACAGCAATGGAAATTGGCAAATGGTGAACCTGTTCCAGAATGGCCTTCCACTGACCAGTCTCCAAGTTCTTCCCCATCTCCCTTTCCCATGCCCTCATATAACCCAATTTCTCCTCCCCTTGCCCTTCTCGTATTGCCCTATACAAGGCCGTAATTAGCCCCCTAGATCTCCTTTTCCCCTACCAAATCACTTCCAGTTCAGTAAACTCTCGTGCTAACCCCTCCTTCCCCAACTTCCCTTTCAAATAATGTATCACTTGACCATAATGAAACAACTGCCCAGGCCCTAAATTATATTCCTCCTGTAAATCTCCAAACGGGACCCACTTCCCCCCATCGATAAATTAGTAAAACCATTGTAAACCTTTACTCTCCCATTGTTTATAAACCCCTCCCTCTCTTCCTGGGGTAAAGTCTCCCATATAACACAGTCGTTGCATTACCAAGAAGCTCGATACCCCCTTACCTCCTTCCCTTCTTCTCACTCCATCCCTTATGGCTAAAACATGCCGCGTGTAGAGGTTTTCTAAGAAACCCCCACTCCTGCCCTTTGCCATAGTCCATGGCATGACCTCAATTGGTCCTTCATTCCACCCCTCCCCTTCCATATCTACAAATATTTTTCTTTCCCCTCCCTCTCTCCAGTCCATTAAATGCCTAATCTGGGCTGCTCTATAAAAGGCCTGGATATCTGTAACCCCCAATCCCCTTTCCCCCTGAGATCAGTAAAGGACCGCCCGCGCTATTCTTGGAGGCCGTCTTTTCCATATGAAGTGAAATACTTTCCCTTGAATTTCCCTTAAATGCCTCTCAGGGATCTCCACAGGGAGAGCCTGAAAGTAATATAACATCCTGGGTATTAAATTCATCTTGGCTGCAATAAGGCCCAACCAGGAACTCTCCATATCCATCCAACCCTGTAAATCCTGGGCCATCTGTTTCCATAATTGGGGGTAATTTGCCCCATATAAAAGCTGTGGCTATGCTGTGAGATATACCCGTAAATACTTAATCACTTTCTTTGCCCATTTAAAGGGATACCTCTCCTTTAACCTGCCTATCTCCACTACCCCTATGTTAACATTCAGTGCTTCTGTCTTTTCCACAGTTTGTTGTTATGGTATGTTGTTATATTGTGAACCGCGCTGATTCTGAATAGAGCGGTATATAAGAGCCTGTAATAAATAAATAAATAATAAATATTTATTTTAAAACCCGCACTTCCCAACTGTTCTGTCACTTCTAAGTCTGTTCCTAATGTCACCTCTGGCTGCGTTAGTGTTAATAAACTATCATCTGCAAACAATGATATCTTATGCTGCCTCTCTCCCACCCATACCCCCTTAATCCTCTCCTCCTCCCTTATCCTCTGTGCCAAAGGTTCCATAGCCAAAGCAAAAAGCAAGGGCGATAAAGGGCATCTCTGCCTAGTACCTCTCTGAAGGGAAAAAGCTTCCGAGTACCGACCATTAATTCGTACCCTTGCCTGTGGCCTATCATACAAAGCTCTCACCCAGGCGACATAGTTGTCCCCAAACCGCATCCATTACTGCAAATAGATATTCCCAACCCACCCGTTCAAATGCTTTTTCCGTGTCAATAGACAGCACCATCATACTATCCTTGCCTCTATTTGCCCCCCAAAGTGCCTCTAACACTCTCTTGATGTTGTCCGGCGCCCGCCTACCATTAATAAACCCTGTTTGATCTATGTTGACAAGAGTAGGCATTCCCTGAGCCAATCTATTCACTAGTATTTTTGCCAAAATCTTCACATCCGTGTTCAATAGCGATATTGGGCGAAACGATCCACAATTCAGCGGATCCTTCCCTGCCTTTGGTATTAAGTTATACCCGCTGTCAACATTCCCTGTGATAGTGCCCCTTCTTCCCTACAATCCCATTATACAATTTCCCTAGAAAATCCACCAAGTCCTCCCGGAAGGTCTTATAAAACAAATTAGGCAAGCCATCCAAGCCTGGAGTTTTCCCCAGTGACATTTCCTTAATCACCTTCTCAATTTCCCCTATGGAAATGGGTTCCTCTAGACTGGCCCCCAAATCCTCTCCCACTTTTGGAAGTTCCACTGATTCCAAAAATTCCCCTATGGAGGCCATTTCCCCTCCCCCTCTTTGGAGGTACAACTCTGCATAGTACTGCAAAATCTATCCCCTATTTTCTTTCCGCCCCTCAGAATTGCCCCATCCTGGCCCTTAATTGCTATTATTGCATTCCTTACCTCCCTCTTTTTAAGTTTTCTCGCCAGCAGTCTCCCAGCCCTATCCCCCCATTCATAGAACCTTTGTTTCACTCGCTACATCTGATAAGCAATGGCTTCTAATTGTAACTTGTTTAACTCCAAGCGCAATTGATTTAAATATTTCAGTTGCCTTCCTGATCCCGTCCTATTGTATTGCGTTGTGGCCTCCTTAATTTCAACATGCAATTTGTCCTCCCTTTCTTTCCTACCCTTCTTGTATTTAGCAGCCCACATAATCAACCTCCCCCGGATTACCGCTTGTATTTCTTCCCACACACTAGTCTCCTGCACTTCTCCTGTATCTTTCAGCTGCCAATAATCCTGCAAGCTTTTCTTGATGTCTTTTACTACTTCGTCCCTTCGGAGAAGACACTCATTCAACCTTCAAAATCCAATACCTCCCTCTCCATTCCCACCCTGTATGTCAACCCAGGTCGGGGCATGATCTGACCATGTAACATTTCCATTCTCCACTCCCCGCACTCTGGTCCCCCACAGTTTATCTATCAGCAAGTAATCTATCCGACTAAAAGTTTTATGTGGATGTCAATAAAAGGTGTACTCCCTTGCCTCCTTGTTATGTTCCCTCCACATATCTAACACGTGGAACTTCCGAAGTATCCCCTTCACTAATCTCCTACTCCAGGCTTTCCCTTTACCCCACCCCCCACCCCCACCCCCCATCTGCCTATCCCATTCTGAACATAAGATCATAAGATATGCCATACTGGGTCAGACCAAGGTCCATCAAGCCCAATATCCTGTTTCCAACTGTGGCCAATCTAGGCCATACGTACCAAGCAGCTTCCCCAAAAGACACAGGTTCCACAATGCTTGTACTGGGCCAAGCACTGATAACCTGGGTCCCTTCTTAATAATGGTTTATGGACCTTTCCTCCAGGAATTGTCCAAAGCTTTTTTAAACCCAGCTACACTAACAGCCTTTACTACATCCTCCGGTAACAAATTCCACAGTTTGATTACACGTTGAGTGAAAAAATATTTTCTTTTATTAGCCTTAAATAGTTTACCCTGTAGCTTCATTGCATGTCCCCTAGTCTTTCTATATTCTGATAACGTAAACAATCGATCTACGTTTACCCGTTCCACTCCGTTCATTACTTTATAGACTTCTATCATATCTCCCCTCAGCTGTCTCTTTTCCAGGTTAAAGAGCCCTGACCTTTTTAGCCTTTCTTCATAGGAGTATCCTTCCATCCCCTTTACCATTTTGGTGGCTCTTCTCTGAACCTTTTCCAATAAAGCTATATCCTTTTTAAGTATATAGCGACCAATAATTTGTATATAGGGACTGATATTTTGGTACTGGATGCAGTGCCAAATTAAAATCTCCCCCAACATGAGTTTCCCCTGCACCTCCCGTTCCAATAATCCTCTCACTTCTTTCCAAAATGGAACTTGCCCCCCATTAGGTGCATACAGATTTACTATCGTTACTTTCTCCCCGCTCAACTCGCCCACGAAAATGAAGACTCTCCCCTCCCGATCCCTAATCACTTCCCCCACCTGAAATGGACAGCGGGGAATGGTTTAATGAAATTAAAACTGAAGTTCGGGCAGTTAAGATGGAGCTTGGAGAGCTCATTGGGAAAATGAAGGAGGAGTTTGCAGAATTGACGCATCAGGCGGGAGAGCATGAAAACAGACTGCAGGACTTGGAGCAGCATCAAGAAGTATTGGAAAACCGGGTAGGAAAAGGAGAGGAGTGGCAGGACAAACTGCAATACAAACTGGAGGACCTGAAAACAGATCCCGGAGAACCAACCTGCGATTCAGAGGCATACCGAGGACTCAGAATTTAAAGACAGTGCAAAAGTTGCAGTAGTTGTTTGCTCGGAAGCCTTGCAAAAGGGAGGGGAAGAGGTAGCCCCCTAGAGAAATACTGCTGGACAAAGCACACCGAGCGCTGGGTCAGCCAAGAATCAATAGAGACATCATCATTTGCTTGAAGGATTATAAACTTAAGGAGCGCTTAGTGGCAAAAATGAGGGGCCTTGGGAATTTCACCTGGCAAGGGTACCCGGTCTCCATCTATGATGATCTGTCAGCAGGGACTCTGCAGTGGCATAAGGCACTGAAAGTAATCACTCAAGCTCTCCGGAGCACTGAACTGTGGTATCGCTGGCTGCATCCATCTGGAATCTTGTTCTCCGGGGAGAGAAGACATGGCGAGTACATACAATGACTGAGGCATTCAGAGCTTTAAAAGATGCTGGTTTCCAGCAGCAAGAGGTAGCAGCTCATCAGGAGTGGGAGACTCGAGTAAAGCATCTTGAGGAGACAAAGTACTGAATTAGACATCTAAGGAGCAGGCCGCATGGGATGAAAATTGAGCTGTGAATGGACTGAGAGGATTGATCGAAGTGAAAGAGGACAGCATAGACTGATTGATCGGTAAAGGCTCACCAGACCACATAAGGTAGGAGCTGATCTGGGCAGAGTTAAATGGTTAAGTTGCCAGAAGATCGGAAAGGACACTCTAATTTATATTTGCTTCTGGAACACGAGGGGGAAGGGAGCGGGGGACAGGGGGAGGAGTGGAGAGGGAGGGGGGGTAGAGGATGCAAGGAGGGGACCAGGGTGGGAATAAATCAAAGGATAAAGGAAACTGGAATAGGAAGCAGCTAACAGTGACCACGGTGAATTCTAAAGGGCTTCAGCCATGGCATAAAAGACACTTATTGGAGAGAGAGGGCAGGCGTCTTAATGCGGATGTCTTATGTGTCCAAGAAATGCATCTGAAGGTGGAGCAGGAGCACCTACTATATTCAAGATATTACCCGGTAGTGATCCTGGCCGGACAAAGAGCAAATCCAAGGAAAGGAGGTGTGGGCATCTTAGTTCATGAGACATGTCAACATGCAATTGTGGGAGAATGTAGGGATAAAGTGGGGCAGTGGGTAGGGGTGCGGCTAAGGGTTACTGATGAAGAGGTTTGGATCATCAGTGTTTACTGCCCAAATGAACATTGGGGGGAGTTATATGAGCAGATGTTAAAGGAGATGGAGGGGCTAGGGGAGGCCCTGATTAACTTGTGAGGGGACGATAATTTGATCAGCAACCCGCACTTGGACAACAGCGGGGGACAAGCCAGCGGGGGCTGCTGGAGCAGAAGAGTTTGAAAAAATTTAAGGAATATCTTGGGTTTGTGGACATTTGGAGATGTAGACATTCAGAGTAGCGTAAATATACATTCTACTCCCATGCTTATGGGACATACAGTCGATTGGATATGATCCGGGCTAGTGGAAGCTGAATTTCTAAGGCTAGGACCATAGAGCAGGGACCAATAACCTGAACAGACCATGCCCCCATTAGTGTTACATTTGACACTGGAGATCGGGATGAAGGGGTTAAATTCTGGAGGTTAAATTTCACTTTTAGATGAAAAAGCACAGGTAAATAAAATACATAAAACTATACAGGAATAAGTCTGTTTTATTTTGAATGGAGAAATGGGCACCATTTGGGAGGGGCTGAAGACTGTCACTAGAAGTCAACTCATCAGTATGGCAGCCCAGGCCAAGAGGGAGAGGAGTAATTCTGAAAAGCAGAAATTTCAGTTAAATTTTAATCTGTTCTATTCAGTTTGTTCCATGTAACTGTTCCACTTTTTTTGTTCTTGTTATCTCCAGTTCAATGTAAAATGTTTGATTGCTCATGTTATTTGTAAACTGCAATGATTCCAAAAAGCACGGTATATAAAAGCAAATAAATACAATAAACTGTTAGGAAAAATTGTGGAGTTAGAGGGAAGGCAACAGAGTGATTGTGATCCATAATTAATAGCTTAGAATTGATTAAACTGCGGGGAGAATTGAACAGAAATTGCACACAGGTTAGCCGTGTTGCAGCAAGCACATTTGAAGGGCGTAATAAGTCTGGTAAGATTCTGGCTAGCCGGCTGAAAGCCAAAAGGCAGGTGGCCTACATAGGAGGCATTCGGAACCACAAGGGGGGGGATAGTATATTGACTGTCTGAAATTAGTCAGGTATTTAGAGAATATTATGAGAGCCTATATAAAGTGAAATATCAGGGGGAAAAGAGAGGGAAGTCTCATTTTTGAATGACTGTAATCTAAGGAAGCTGGGGTGGAGTAGGAGGAGAGAATAGGACGGGAAATCAGTGAGGAGGAGGTCCAAGCAGCCATTAAGATCCTCAAGTTGGATAAGGCCCTGGGGTTAGATGGCTTCACTGCAAATTTTATCGCTTAATGCAAAACCAAATTACCCTAGTGTTAATTAAAGTCTTTAATGGGGTGCTCCAAGGGGAGGAGATCCTGAAGTTGATGTAAAAAGCGGATATCACAGTCCTACTTAAACCGGGCAAGGATAACACAGTCTGTGGATCGTATAGGCCAAACTCTCTTATTAACCTCGATGCTAAAGTACTGGCCAAGGTGCTAGCTAATCGCCTCCAAGGGGTAGTACCTAAATTGGCACACAAAGACCAAACAGGGTTTATGATGGGGCGACAAGGAGGTGACAACATTCAGAAACTATTAAATATTACCTGGGACCTTCAGAGGTCAGGAGAGCAAGCAGTATTTGTTACGTTGGAAGCTGAAAAAGCATTTGACCAGGTACAGTGGCAGTTTATGTTCCAAGTTTTAGAATGAATGGGCCTGGGGAAGAATTTTCTAAAATGGATAAAAGCACTGTATGCCCATCCAAGAGCCCGCATCAGAGTAAATAGAGGTTATTCCAATAGTTTTTCTCTTGGGAGAGGGACACGCCAGGGATGCCCACTATCACCACTTCTATTCGCCTTGGCGATACAGCCCCTCACAGAGTATATTAGAGAGCAAGAAGACATACAGGGGGTGTAGGTGGCGGGGGGGGGGGGGGAGGACCAAAATCACCCTTTTCGCAGATGATATTAGTTTTACCCTATAACAGCCCCTTACCACACTGCCAATATTGATGACAGCGATGGGTAGATACAGTGAGGTAGTGGGCTATAAATTAAATCCGAGCAAGATTGCAATATTTAATTTACTAAAAGCATTGGAGGCCCACCTGTGGGGCATTTCCCCATCAAGTGGCTAAATAAGCACTTCTGATATCTGGGGATACAATTAGGCAGCCTACTCGAAAACCTTCAGGATTGGAACTATAAACTGCTGGAAAGCCTCAAACGAGACCTCTTTCTTGGATAGGACTTCATCTGACCTGACTGGGGCGCATAGCCATAGTCAAAAAGAATGTGCTCCCGCAAATTTTATTTTTATTTGTGTCCTTGCCCAATGCGGTGCCCTGGTGGGTATTAAAAATGCTTCAAAATATGATAATGCAATATGTATGGAATGGGAAAGTCCCTAAGGTGGCACGGTCCACCATGTATAAGCATAGGGAAGAAGGGGGGCTGGGAGTACTGTGTATAGCCCCCTACTATGCCACAGCACAACTACGTGCTCTGTTTGCTTGGAAGGATGGAGGAGATGCCCTACAGTGGGTGCGAATGGAAGTGGACAGCAAGGTACACAGAGTCGTTGATTTGGGATCCCACTGAGATATCCAGAGGGAAGGAGGCCGAAAATCCCCAATGGAAATTAACCTTTCAAATTTGGAAAATCTGGAGACAGTCCCCTTTGAGGGGGTGGGGGAGAAGAGATCCTCTAAATACACCTTTATTCGGGGGATGGGGACGTTTACGCCAGGCAGAAAAGGAAAGTTATTTGAGGAATGGGCCTGAAAGGGCTTGACACATGTAGGTCAAGTGGTGGATCGGGAGAGGGGGGATAGATTAGCAAAACAAGGAAAACAAGTGGCAAGTACACAAACACAGTGGGAAATAGAGTGTTACTCCAGAAACCCTTGGTCAATCAATACCGGATACAAGAATGGTTATGGAGAGGGGAGTGAACTCAAAGGATGAGAGATTGATAGTTCCTGTCCAAGAGAATGGATTACAGATGGAATGGTTTACAGAGGACACTGAAAAAAACAGTAAAACAGACATACATAGATTCTATAGCTGGCTGCAAAGTTCTGATGGCAAAACATTTCTATACAGAAAGGCAGAATAAAGCAGAACATCTCATCCATCTCCTCCCGCCATTCCTCATATCAGTGCCATGTAAACACTACAGCATCATTATACTGGTAAAGTACTGGGAGCATGACCCTAGGAGAATTATGGAGAATGAAGAAGTTCTGATCACCTGGATTGCTCCCATTCCAACAGATAAGAAGCTGGATGAAGGAAGCCGGTCCTATTGGTAAATGAGAAGAACACCCAAGAATTGCATTGATTATAGAAGTATCAGTTCCAGGTGACCATTCTCTGAATCACGTTGAGAGGGAGATCTTCAAGTACCAAGAAACGCAGTCAGAGACAAAGAAACTGTAGCAGAAAGAGATTTTCCCATCATGTTAGGTACCACAAGCTTGATTAAGAGTAATTTCCGAGCATACCTTGACAAATTACTACTACTTACTAATCAGTATAGCGCTACAAGGTGTATGTAGCTCTGTACATGTAAGACGTGAGACACAGTCACTGCTCATCAGAGCTTACAATCTAATCAGAGCAAAAACATCACAAAACTGGAAACTAGATATGGTAAGATACACATAAGTAGTGAACAAGAGAATGAGGAGCATCAGGATCCAAAAGCAGCCTCAAAGAGTTGGTTTCTTAGCCTGGATTTGAATAGGGCTAGAGAAGGAGCCTGACACACTGACTCAGATAGTTTGTTCCAGGCATATGGAGCAGAAAGGTGGAATGAACAAAGTTTGGAGTTGGCAGTGACAGAGAAGGGCACAAATAAAAGGGATCTACTAGGGGAACAGGGTTCCTGAGGAGGGGTTTAGAATGAGATAAGAGATGAAAGGTATTGAGGAGCCGCAAAATGAATGCACTTGCAGGTCACCAGGAAAAGTATGAACTGGATGCAGAAATGGATAGGGAGCCAGTAAAATGTCATGAGAAGAGGAATTATATGAGCATAGAAGGCAGAAGATAAGCCATGCAGCAGAGTTCTGAACAGATTGATGATTGAGAGGGATACCGGTGAGGAGCAGGTTCCAATAGTCAAGATGGGAGGTGACTAGAGAGTAGATGAGGATCTTGGTAGTCTGTGTAGAAAGGAAGGGATGAATTTTATTGATATAGAGGAAGAAGTGACAGGTTTTAGCTATCTGATTGGATGTGTGCAGAGAAAGTAGAGTCAAAGATGACCCCAAGGTTAGAAGCTAAGGGAACAGGGAGGAGTTTGGTGTTATCCACAGAACCAGAGAAGGGAGGAAGGGGCGGAGATAAGGAGCTCAGATTTGTCCATGTTCAATTTCAGATGGCAGTGAGACATCCAGGCAGCAGTGTCAGATAAGCAGGAAGAGATCTGGGCCTGGATCCCCTGGAAGGATTTCAGGTGTAGAGAGAAATTACCCATACATGTTCCATCTTATGAACTCCAGAAGGAAGCTGTCTTTGGACGATGCAAGTACTACACCGAGCATTAGCAGTAAATTTAATAGACTGAGCTCATACTCCACATATCCTGGCTTAGGAATGAGGTTCATGACTGCCTTGGTGTGCAGAAAACTATCCCATTTGGAGATATTGCCTCAAGGAGAGCCAGTGTATAACTGAAGGGAGTCCATCTCTCTTACCAAATCTGGTTGAGTACCGTCCCATGATGACTTAAGAAGGAGGGAATGTGATGGGGGATGTCCTGTAGTTCTAATCCATTTTGCCCAGAGATGAAGAGTCAGTATCTTCTTCCATTGCTGCAGAAACAGTAGTAGTTTGAAGATTACATTAAGCTCCTGCATTACTGGATGTGGATCCCTGCTAACTGTGGTTGTTGTTGTTAAGTGCCGTCGACTCATGGCGACCCTCTGGATAGCTATCCTAAATTGTGTTCGGTCTTCAGTCAGGCGGCTCATTGTTGACAGACTGGTACCCATAGCTGCTGTTATTGTATAGATCCATCTCATTGCTGGCCTTCCTCTTTTGCGTTGACCTTCTATCTTGCCAAACATGATGTCTTTCTCTAATGATCTCTCTCTCCGCATGATGTGTCCAAAGTATGAAAGTCGAAGTCTTGTCATCTGAGCTTCTAAAGAAAGCTTAGGTTTGATCTCCTCTAGTACAGACTGGTGTTCTTCGGGCAGTCCATGGTATACACAGTATTCGCCGCCAGCATCATAATTCAAAGGCATCAATGTTCTTCCTGTCTATCTTTTTCACTGTCCAGCTTTCACATCCATATGATGTTATTGAAAATACCATGGCTTGAACAAGTCGAATCTTTGCATGGAGAGAGACATCTCTGCTCTTGAGAATCTTATCTAGGTCTTTCATAGCCATTCTGCCAAGAGCAATGTGTCGTCTGATCTCTTGACTGCTTGTTTCAGATGATCTTCACTTTCCGCCAGTAAGGTGGTATCATCAGCAAAGCGAAGGTTGTTGATGAGTCTTCCACCAATCTTCACACCTCTGTTGTCTTCATACAATCCTGCTTCTCTGATGATTTGTTCTGCATATAAATTAAACAGGTAGGGGGGAAGTATGCAGCCTTGTCTTACACCTTTGCTTATTTTAAACCATTCTGTTTCTCCTTGTTCCATTCGAACTGTTGCTTCTTGATCAATGTACAGATTGTGCAAGGAGAACGATCAGGTGTTCTGGTATACCCATGCTTCTTAATGTGGCCCAGAGTTTCTCATGGTTTACACAGTCAAAAGCTTTGCTATAGTCGATAAAGCACAAATAGATATCCTTTTGGTATTCTTTAGTCTTTTCAAGGATCCATCTCACATCCGCAATGATGTCTCTCGTTCCTCGCCCTTTTTCTGAACCCTGCTTGCACTTCAGGTATTTCTTGTTCCAGGTATGATTGTAGTCTCTTTTGAATAATCTTCAGTAGAATCTTGCTGGCATGTGGGATCAGAGCGATTGTGCGATAATTTCCACAGTCAGTTGGATCACCTTTCTTTAGTATTGCTATAAACTTTCTTTAGTATTGGCTAACTGTGGACTGAGTCAGAATTTAGAATGGGCAGCCTATAGATTGCCTGGGATGCTGGTTAATCAGCAATGTGTCTGATCTCTGGTGCAGCTATTGGACATGGAAAACTTGTTCAGTAACCTACTCTATCGGGACAGAGAACAAAGAGGCTAATGAAAAAATTAAGAGGGCAAATTACAGTTATATGGACTTTTGAAGTTTAAAAGGCAATAAGGTTCTGCTATTTTGAGAACACAGGTTCTAAATTTAAATCCAGAAGGTTCAAAAATTGGAAGCAAGAGCAAATCAATACAAAATAACCTGATGATCCACAGAGAAGTTCTGAAATTAGAAAAGCAAATGAGAGAAGTATGCAAGTAACAACATCTCAGAACAATTGAGGGATGAGAGAGAAAGTGAAAGAGAGGAACCAGAAGAAAGATGCCAGAACAGCCGGAGAAATAGGATGAGGTAACTGGTTGGATACAGAAACCGATGAATGGTAAGGGGGCAACAGAGGAGGTGAAACATGATGTAAAACAGACCAAGGAACAGAGTCCGGAAGGTGGAAGGACTCGGAGCTGAGCATCTGGAATATGTGGAGATGGATACTTGGGCTGTAGTCCTGGAGATGGAAGGGGACCTAAGCTAAACTTGATACCCAAAGTAAAGTATCTGATTAGGAACATGACCGAGTTCATAAAATGCATAACCTTACAGAAATCAATTGAATTCAGTGTTGTGTAATGAAAATTATACCCCAAAAATTTAATCAATGAGGACACAATGCCAGAAGAAAACTAACCACCTGTAACGGGAAAAACGGAATCACTGTGCGCAGAGGTGTCACTGGTAGAAGAGTAACTCAATGGATTACAGACTCCAAAGACAATGAGGGAAGGGATTATGTCAAAATATCACCAAACAAAGCTGAAACAGAGAAGTTTATGAGCTGTGATATGTTGTGCCTTGGAGATCCGTATGTTTGATACTAGCATCATGGCTGAAGATCTTTCTCAAGCAAGGCAAAAATGTCTCCTGCCTCTCACACTCTTACTTGAATATACCTTACATGAGCTCCAGCCAGTGGGAGGCTATTCACCAAAGTTTGTAATGCTGTAATTTTCCAAGGCCGTTTATAGAGATTGTGACAGTCCACAAAGAGGGGCTGATTTACATAAAGAAAAGGCCTTTTATATAATTGTGCAGCTGTATACATGTATGTAAGTATGCACACCTACAAGGTTACCTGTTCTTGCATGTACATTACATGTAGGCATTCCCCAAGAGTGAAGTTTGGGTCGAGCTGGAGCAGGGTTGCCGTGTACAAGTATATTTTATACAATACATGGGTACACGTGCAGAGTTCCTCACGCATTTACAGTAGGTTTGGGGCCGGTGTAAGTGTGCATTTGTGTACTATCAGGGCTAGTCCTTAGGGTCTATTTTATAAAGGAAGATGGGAACCTATGCAGGGCGGCCCAAGGGTGGTGCGGGGCCATGTGCGGAGACTCGGTGCGGGGCCTCATTTGCATAAATATTTGCATAATGTTACCATACACTAACCTTTAGTAAACATGCCTCTTCATGCCTCTACTCGCCCACCTGCCAATGTCTACAAACCGCACCCTGTCACAAGTATCTTGAACCCGCCTTAAACCTCCTGTATATACAATCCAAAGCTAATTATATTTTGTACATAGGTTTTTAGTTCCCCTGTTGCTCCAAGTTTATGCTCCTGTTACAATGTAAGCACAGAACAGACTTCTGACTGTGCACCCTTGTTGTATGTAAACCGCACTGATAACAAATAGCGCGGTATATAAAAGTTATAAAATAAATAAATAAATAAATAAAATAAATAAATAAAAGAAAGACAAAGGTTTCTACATTACTATAATCCAGTGCCAACCGCCAGGCATATTAGGAGCTACTACAAACACTGCCCATTTAGAACCCATAGCAAACCCACCGTATCCTATTAGCACTACCAGGACTCATAAAGCACCATACCCTACCTATCAAAAGGCAACACTGCAAATATTAAACCAATACATTTCAGAGAATAACAATACATGACCTACTGGGGAAAGAGAACAAGTGACAATGTCAAATAGGAATTACATAAACAGAATACCTCAGCTCAGTTACACATGCAGAACATAGACCATCACCAAACAAGGAATCACAATTTAAAACAGGAAGACAATAATTAAAACTGGGAACCCTAAAAGCCAAACTTGGAATGTACAACAACAATGTAGAAATAAAACTATAAATTAATTTCATCTTGTACTAAACAAAGCACAGACATTAATGATGCACATTTCCCAGAGCTGACATATTCCAGTTAATAAATTCAAAATAAAGAGATATCTTTGTACCTTTTGTGCATTTTTTTTTCAGTTGCAATTGTTCCAGCCACTTTCTTCTGGTTTATTTGTGTCTTCTGCTATCTCTCCATCGTCTGCTGTCCATTTGTCCTTTCTTCTCTTCTAGTTTTTTTCCATTCTCTCTCTACATCTGCTTTAACATAATAATCTTTCTCCTTTTGCTCTTTCCTCATTCCTATTTCATCCACTCAAATTTTACCCCTCCATCCTCAATCCCCACTTAGTCTCCCAATACCCGGCCAATTGTACATTTTTCTTCCCTCCCACACAAAATATTTTTTCCCCTCTCCATTTCACTCTCCCAGCCCCATCCCCTTCTAATCTCCCCCAACATCAGCTCCCTTTTAGTTCCAGCCCCACCCAGTATCCGCTCCCTTCTAGTCCCCACATCAGCCCATTTCCAGTCCTGGCCCCCCCATCAGTCCATTTCCAGTCCTAGCTCCCCCATCCATTTCCAGTCCTATCCGAGTCCCTTCATCAGCTCATTTCCAATACCAGCCTCACATCAGCCCATTTCTAGTCCTTTCCTAGCCCCACCATCAGCCCATGTTAAATCCTATCTCCCCTCCACTCAGCCCATTTCTAATCCAAGCCCCCCATGAGCCTACTTCCAGTTCTAGCCCCTCCATGAGTCCATTTCAATCCAAGCCCCCACCACAGCCCATTTCCAATCTTAGCTCCCCCCAACACCCAATTCCCAGTCCTATCCTAGCCCCTCCATCAGCCCATTTCCTGTCCTAGCTCCCTCCCCTAAGAGCCCATTCCAAGCCCCCTTTCCCATCAGCTATTTGCAGTTCAAGCCCCCTTCCACTCAGCCCATTTCCATTCCAAGTCCCCCTCCCCATCAGCTATTTGCAGTTCATGCCCCCCACTTCCCCTCAGCCCATTTCCATTCCAAGCCCCGTCCCCATCAGCTATTTGCAGTTCAAGCCCCCCCTCAGCCCATTTCCATTCCAAGCCCCGTCCCCATCAGCTATTTGCAGTTCAAGCCCCCTTCCACTCCGCCCATTTCCAGTCCTAGCAACCCTCCCAACCCATTACCAGTCCTAGCCCCCCATAGCCCACTCCCAGTCCTAATCCCACCAGCCCATTTCCAGTCCTAATCCCCAATCACCCAATTTTCAGTTTAAGCCCCCCCCCATAGCCCATTACCAGTCCTAACCTCCCCATCAGCCCACTCCCAGTCCTAATCCCACCAGCCCATTTCCAGTCCTAATCCCCCATCACCCAATTTTTAGTTTAAGCCCCCCCATAGCCCATTACCAGTCCTAACCTCCCCATCAGCCCATTTCCAGTCCTAATCCCCCATAACCCAATTTTTAGTTTAAGCCCCCCCATAGCCCATTACCAGTCCTAACCTCCCCATCAGCCCACTCCCAGTCCTAATCCCACCAGCCCATTTCCAGTCCTAATCCCCCATCCCCCAATTTTTAGTTTAAGCCCCCATAGCCCATTACCCGTCATAGCCCCCAATAGCCCACTTCCAGTCCTAATCCCACCAGCCCATTTCCAGTCCTAATCCCCCATCACCCAATTTTTAGTTTAAGCACCCCCATAGCCCATTACCAGTCCTAATCTCCCCATCAGCCCACTCCCAGTCGTAATCCCACCAGCCCATTTCCAGTCCTAATCCCCCATCACCCAATTTTTAGTTTAAGCCCCCCATAGCCCATTATCAGTCCTAACCCCCATCAACCCACTTCCAGTCCTAATCCCACCAGCCCATTTCCAGTCCTAATCCCCCATCACCCAATTTTTAGTTTAAGCCCCACCATAGCCCATCACCACTCCTAACCTCCCCCCCAGCGCCCATCACCACTCCTAACCCCCCCCCCCCAGCCCAGCCCAGCCCAGGGAAAATGTAAAATAAAAAAAGATGTCTGCTGCCGCTTCTGGGGCCGCCGTGGCAGAATCGAGTGTGCCGCGGGGCCCCCCCTGTGCCCAGCAGAGCCTGCCCTCCCCTGTATCAGCTCTTTCTTTCCAGCGGCAGTCACACGCGCCGGCTTTCAGAGCGCGAAGGGACTAGTTTCCCTTTCGCGGCTCTGTTAAGCCCGCGGGGTCTGATGGGAGTTCCCATCAGCCCCCGCGGGCTTAACAGAGCAGCGAGGGAGAAACTCTCCCCTCGCGCTCTGAAAGCCAGCGCGTGTGACTGCCGCTGGAAAGAGAGAGCTGATACAGGGGAGGGCAGGCTCTGCCGGGCACAGGGGGGGCCCCGCGGCACACTCGATTCTGCCGCGGTGGCCCCGGAAGCGGCAGCAGACAGCTTTTTTAAAATTTTTTTTCATTTTACATTTGGATCAGAATGTTTTTTGCGTGGGGCCCCCTGAAACGTGGGGCCCTGTGCAAAAAACATTCTCGCTCAATGGACGGGCCGGCCCTGAACCTATGTTGCCCTAATAAAATAACCTTAAAATATGCCCCTTCATGGACTTTATACGTTAGGTGTTTTGTTAAAATCTGGCTCAGAGTGTTAACTTGAAGTTTACAGATCATGAGAATCACAGACATTGTCTGAGCAGTGCCTCCATCCTATCCTGCGAATTACTACACAATGCATGGAAGAGAACAGCAACGGCTCATAATGGCGAAGGAAAGGATATAAAAAGACAGTGGGAAAGATGTCCGTCTGAAGAGCTCCCACTGCCCCGCCCAGAACAGAGGCAGCCAGTCATCTTTCAGGGAATCACAAGTACCACACTTTATCAATTCGTAGCAGTTTGGTAAATCGTAAAGAATTATCTCATGTGGTAGAAGTAGGTGTAATTCAGTGTGTTCCTATTAAAGATCCTGGTAAATGCCTGAATTTTACATGTTCCACTTCTGCTATTTATCATTCCTAGAGTGTTACTAGATCTGTGCAGTGCCATAGACATACCCAGGACAGATGGTTTCTGCTATGTGCCTATTCAAGAAAGACAATTTACAGTGAATAAAAATGTTTACTAAGAAAGCAAGTCCACTAGATCTTAACATTGCGGTCAAAGATCAACCAACAAACCTCACCCATAATTCACCTCTGGCTGCACTTTTTAGGGGGCATCATCCACAGCCAGAAGGTTTCCCTACTGCTGTGCCAAACTGCCCCCTCCCATCAGCAGCACTACTACTCCTGTGGCATTGTCAGCCGGTGCATTTGCAAGATGAAAGCTGCCCTAAAGAGCCCTGGCTGGGAATCCCCCTATCCCATTTCCTGCTTTTCTTACATTGACTGTTTTTACAGCACAAATTCCGCATAGCACAGATTTAGATAAAGAAGGTCTGTCAAACTAAATTCCATAAACTTTCAGACTTCAAATCTCATCCCTGACTCACACCAAACACCTATTTATCTGGCCTGTCTTTCTTCAGTAGACTGTAAGGTTCAGGGAGTAGAGACTGTCTCTTTTGTGTATCAGTTCAGCAAGGCATACGTTCTGTAGCACTATATAACTGCTTAGTAGCACTAGTAGCACTAGCTACCCCAAAGGATTCCACAAGATGTGCCAGATCAACAGCCAACAGAGCCTTCCGACTCTACGCCCCCATTTTATGGAACACCTTACCAGCACAAATCAGAGCAGTACCAAATTTGAGTCAGTTCAGAAAGTCATTGAAACATTTCCTCTTCCTTAAATATCTCAATGACAGCGCAGAAAATAACTCCCAGGTGAATAGCAGGAGTGGCCAGACAGACAGACCATCGCAACAGGCCAATTGCACAATGTAAATACAAACAGTTCCATGTACTGTTGTACCACCTTTGTATATAGTTAACCATGATATCTCTTGTCAGATAACACACCTTTGTATATAGTTTCCCCTATTTGCCAAGTTTATACTTCCTGTTAAATGTAATGACCAGACATATGTAAATTGTCGGATGTTTTCTGTTCAATGTAAACCGCGCTGATGTCTAATAGTGCGGTATATAAGAATTGTTAATAAATAATAAATAAATAAATAGTACTAGATTACAGTGCCCCAGGCTAAAGGTAACATCAAGATCAGGAAACCTCGCGCAGCACGCCTTCCCTTTCCAGAGGCCCCAACAACATATCATCAGAGCCCTGCAGAGTAGAAGCTGCCACTGCTCTATGGGGCATGTTTACTAAAATCCGCAAATTTGCGCGCCGCAAAATAGCGCACGGCAACGCACCACTGAAACGCTTCATAAACGCGTTGAAACGCCCCACACACATGCGTGTCACCCCCGTACAGGTGCGCAGCACAGTAACGGGCCCCGTACAAGTGCGGGCCCGCAAATGTCCGATAGAGGCGTGGAGCGACTAACGGAGGGCGGAGGAAGGCTCCGGAGGGGCGGAGGGACAGGGTCAATGGGTGGAGAGTGGGAGGGGAGAGGCTCCCCGCACAGTATCGGGCCCGAATTTGCATGTAAAAATAGCGCGAGTGAAACACTCGCGGTAGAGGGCATTTAAAGGGAAGAGAAACCATTTCCGTCAGCAATGTACAGGAAAACCGGGGAAACCCGCACAACGTGAGCAGTGTGATACATGTGCACAGCACAAAAGTGCAATTAAAAATAGAAAATGACCACAACAAAAATATTAAACATAGTAAGTCAGCTGGGGAATAGTTATAGTAATGGGCAAATAGAAAAATCACACCCAGGACATCTCCAGAAAAAGGCAATGAATTTTGGAAGTGTCCATGGAGCGGAGACTCCCACAGAAATCACCTTTCATCTTTGGAGCTTTCCTGGGAGTGTAGCTAATGGTTGCCCATTAATAGCACTGTTGCCCAGCTTGGTTAGAAGTACAGCCCCTGTGTTACGTGGTCATCTCCGGGGTATATGTGCATGTTTGTCACCAGACAAGGTGAATGAGCCCATAGTACAAATGTGCACAGCAGGGTTTGGGACCCCATCCTGACAGGTTTCCCACCTCCAGGTACTGCACTGTCTGTGTGGCCACAGTGTGGTGCAGTGGACAGAGCCAGTACCACTAAGACCATAGGGTCACAGTTTCAAATCCCAGCTGGTGTTCATGCCAGCCCAGTCCCAATATTTTAACAATCACGAAACAGAGATATTAAAGACACACCTGAATTGCAGAGAACATAAGCATGTTGCAAACACCCATATATTTCCCTACACCACACACACACCAGAACAATGGGCATCACCCACAGACGAGTCGCCTAAATACAGTCCTGGAGTGGCTCAACTCAATCAGGCCATAAGCTTTTGCCAAGATAAGGACATGCCAGCATGTTGGCCGAACGGTACAGATGGTGGAGGGGGCAGTGCCTGCTAGCCACAGAAGACAATGGGCAAGCCATATGCAGGCTGGCACCGTGCACTGCAACAGACAGGCCCTGATGGATGTACAGTCATGGACCTCCCAGGGAACACAGCCAATATGTGGCTACATGGTGGTGCAGTGCACACAGACAGTATATGCAAGAGCAGAAAGTCACAAGTTCAAAGCTCAGCTGGTGCTCCTGCCAACACAGTCCACATATTTTAACCACCAGCAAACACAGATAGTGAAGACACCCCATTATTGCAGGGAACATAAGCGTGTCTGAAACACCCCTAATTTACCCTACTCCGCACACAACCCATTACAATGGCCATTACTGACAGCCAAGTTGCAAGAAAGCAGTCCTGGAGTGGCCCAACTCTATCAGGTCACATGCATTTTAAGATAGGGACATGTCAGCATGTTGGCGGAAGGGTACAGGTGGTGGTGGGGCCAGTGGCTGCTAGCCACAGCATACAGTTGGCTAGCCATGTGCATGCTGGCACCGTCCACTGCCACAGACAGGCCCTGTTGGATGTACAGTCATGGACGTCCCAGGGAACTCAGCCAATCTGTGTATCAACGGTGGTGCAGTGCACACAGACAGTATTTACAAGAACAAAAGGTCACAGGTTCAAAGCTCAGCTGGGGCTATTGCCAATCCTGTGCACATATTTTTTCCACAACTAAACTGTGATAGTAAGGAAAAAGCCTTAATGCTGAGGACATAGGCATTGGTTAAACACCTATCATTTACCATCCCAAGCACAGACACCATGAACAGGGGCATCACCTAGAGCAGAGTATCCCAAATGCAGTCCTGGAGGACCACACACCATTCAGGTCACATGCTGCCTCGAATACAAATGACTGTGCTGCATAGCTATGCACCACCCCCATGTTATGCAGATGTAGCACATGCATATCCATGAGGGACAGCATAAAACCTGAACAGTGTTTGCCACACCATGACGATGTGGGAAACCCTGATGAAAAGCAGCAGCCAACAGGCCGTGACACACCCACACCCACAGGCCCCATTGGACAATGCATCCTGGAGAGGCAGGACAGTGGGCCCTGCCTGTAACCCCCAATAGTAGCATTTGCATACCTTAGCAATGTCACCCTACACCTGGGTATATGGTACACAGCTATCTAATGTTCCCATTGAAAACAGTTAGATATTGATTTACACACTCAGCACATTTTGCCCATTGAGCACCACCATAACAATCATTCAGATGTGTGTGTTGTATGCAGCAGGTCTTGCGTCTGACAGTGTGTACCTCCCTGGGGAGTGACCCCCAACAGTCTTGTGTAACATATCCATGCCTGGAGTGTTCCCAAGAGTGGTGTGTTGGCCAGGGCTGATGAAACGCAAGATTGTAGCACAAAAGAGGACCAACCTGGGTAATGGTCACAGCAATGTGAAACATCAACAGACACTGTCCAGAAAGGCAGGGCCCAAAAATATGCATGTCGGAAGGTTTTCCAGCTCCTGCAGCATAAAAGGTGAATGATCCCACCGTGATGTAGGATAGAGCAGGGTGCCCCACACCAATGGACAGGTCCCCTATGGCATGCACATGTTGCACAACAGCATGTTTGAGTTGGGGGGAAGTGTGGAGGACTAGGTAGGCACCCCAAACCCAGAAACCGCAGCATAGGTAGTTGCCAACATGCACACTGGATGGTCTAAACCTGTGCGGCCACAGCAGCAGTAGCAGAAGGGCCTGCAGCATGTTGGCACAGGTTTACTGGTATCAGAGGGGAGCAGTGGCAGGTGGCCAGAGAAGATGGAGGTAGAGCCCCCAAAACGTGGGTGCAGTGGACTACCACAGAAAGGCTCCCTGTGACAAACAGACATGCTTTCTCCAGGATCCACATTGACTCTGTGTCCGCAGTGTGATGCAGGGAACTCAGCCAGTGTGTTGTGGAGCCAAAGATTAGCAGTTCAACTCCCAGCTGGGGCCACCAGCAACACAGTGCACATATTTTTCCCACCAGTAAACCGTTATAGGAAATTAAAACCCCTCTTGTAGAGAGAAAAAAAATGTTCAGAGGAGCTCTATTTTACCATAAGGAGCGCATACCCCTCAAAAAGTGTACAACACCTACAGCAGAGTCCACACAATGCATTACTGGAGGGCCACATGTCATTTAGCTGTGATGCTGTCCCCAATATAAGGCCATGTCAGCACGGTGCCGGACGCCTACTGCTGGCAGAGGGGGCAGTGTCTGCTGCACCACAGCAGATGTTGCCCTTGCCACCCTAATGTGGCTGCAGTAGAATCCAACAGACAGATCCTGTGTGTCAAACAGCCATGGACTCCCCCGGGAATGTACTGTTGCTGTGCAAAGACGGTGGTGCAGTGGACGTAGCAAGTGCCTGCAAAAGCAGAAGGCCCCAGGTACAAATCCCAGCTGGGGCACCTGCCATCCCAGTCCCCATGTTTTACCCATGCACAAAACCTGGTAGTAAGGATTGGAAATACCCTGCTCAGGACCTAAGCGTCGGTCCAGATACCATATTTTACCATAAACAGCAAACAACACATAAACATATGCCTCACCCACAGCAGAGTCCCCCAAATGCAGCCATGTTGGGTCACACATCACTCAGGTTGGCTGATGTTTCCAATAAAGATGCCTGTGGTACAAGTTTATTGAACACCACCATGGTATGCAGTTGTATCAGAGGCATATTCATCACGGACATCATGAAAACGCAACCAGTGTTTGCACCACATTGCGTGGAGTTGTGAACATCTGCCCTAGAACAGTGGGCAACAGGGGCAGAAACACCTGCACCTGCAGGCACCGTTATGCGAAGACCAATGCAGCGGTTGGATGTTGGACCCTGTGTGGTCCCCCCCCAAAACTAGCATGGGCATACATTACCAATCCGAAACTACACATGAGGAGACGTCGCACAGATATCCAAAGCCTGTTATGAGCACTGACTGATAGAAATGCCAATGCTCAACACAAGCAGATCATTGAGCTGTAACATACCACCGTCTCTGATGTATGTGCAATGTGTGTCAGGTCATGTCTCCCCCAGAGACTAGCACCCTGGAAAAGAACTCCAAATGTACACCCCTACATTGCCATGGCCGCACTGTGCCCATTACTGGTGTGTTGGCAAGGGCTTCCAAACAACACTACATCTGCTCAATGCTGTCCTAGGTGTGGGGAGTGTGTGTCTGTCTATCCTGTGTGTGTTGGCTGCCAACACCTCCCACAGCCCTCACTGATAGCACCGTTGGCAGTATTGGCCTGCCTATGTGCATAATGAGGAGCAAAGTCCTGTGGGTATAGAGGAGACAGGGCGGCAGGAGCAGGATGCAGCTACACAGGGCAAATGTGCATGCCTAGGACCATGTTGTGCCTTGCCATCACCTCCACAGGCATGGTGTCCATAGCATGGCCTGTGTGGAGGTCACTCTCACTCCGAATGATCAGTGACCACGGCATGGCTAGGTTCCAACATAGTGCCATATAATAGTTCTCTCATGTGATGTTTATGGGTTCTGTATATATGGGCCCCAATCACTGAGTTAAGTGCGTGGTGGGTGTGCTCACATCCCAGTTATGGGTGCACAGAGCTTCCCTGGTAACATGCACAGGCTATCGGCCTGTCTGCAGGTAGCATGGGTCTGGCTGCAACACCTTACAGGGTCAGTAGCTGCCCACACACTGTGCCTGCTGCTAAATGTCAGATGGTGTTGGGTGAGCTGGGGGTCTCAGGCCCTACTGTCTGTCTGCGTGCTCCTGAAATATGGATATTTGTGCAATGACAGAGAGTTACCTCTAGGTTGTCTGTACTACAGCAGAACTGAGTCTGCTGGTGCTGGGCAGCTGCTAGCACCACAGATGGGATCTAGAACGTGGATATCATATGTTTGTGGAAACTGTCTTCCACACAGAAGGTTGGGTGGTCAGACAGACTCTGCCTATGTGTCTGAAAAACTCCCTTCAACCGACACCCCCTGCACATATACCATGAAGGGCAGGGCACCCACACAGAATATGCACCTCTCTGTGAGCATTGTAGCCCACAAGGCCCAGATGGGTCTGAAACATACAGATGGTCTAAGCTGGACTGGAGGTGTGTCTGATGTGCCAACCTATCAGAGATTGGCACACCAGTTTATATGATGTATAGGCCCTCTCATCCAGGACAGGTGCTGTGTGTCTCCCCTCACCCTCAGGGTGAGTACAAGCCACACACACTGTGATGGGCTGTACCCACTCTGTACCAGCAACACAGAAGGTGAGTGGGCCACAAGAGGCATAGGTGCTGTGGGGTTGCACACAGTATCGTTGGGAAATGAGTAGACTGCTGTTTTGCATGTGCAGTGCATCATGGGGTGGAGTGGATGGGCCCTACCATGTTAACCGCAGCACAGAGTCTGCTGAGGTTATATTACACCCAGCCAGACCTCACATCATAGCCACAGAGCTGTAATCTACTGGTGACTGTAATGCCTCTAAAGCAAAGGGTTGGTGGTTCAAATCCAAATTGTGGTTGTACAAGCAAAGTATTTTAGATATTGACATTGTTCCATATACTGCGTCAGTCAGCAGCACTGCTGGTTACATTGCAGAAAATTAACATACATTGAACAAGGCATTGTAACATAAGGCATATAGTTTTTAAGGTTCATGGGGTCTGTCAGGCCTCGAATGTGTGTAATGTCCTGTAGTACTGGCAACTCAAAAACCATCACAGTGCATTATCCCACGTCCACCTTATAAGGTGGTGTGTGCAGCACCTGATGCTGACAGCACTGTGTGGATCTCTGAACATCCTCCACTATTTTACAGTCAGGGACCTGTCATTGGCTGCACTCACCAATAACCACACTGTGTATGGAAACACGCAAACACTGGCTCCACATGCAGCAAGGTTAGGTGTGTGCCACAGCTTGATTGCTAAGAACATATGCCTGGCTGGCTAAAGGGGCAATCTTGCAAACTGTCTGCTGTGGTTACCCGGGGTGCGGTGCTCCATCAGTGAGAATGGTGTACTGCACATGATGTATGCAGCAGTGCGAGGGTCTTGGCACTAGCAGCACCTCTGTAATATAGAAAGTGGTCTGGGGCAGGTAACAATGTTGCAATGTATGAGGAAATATGCCTGGAGCAGCATAGATGTACATGAAAAGCACCATGTCCAATGTGTTACCAATGTATGATAATGTGCGCTGCCTGACACAGGCACTCCAGAGCACAAATGGAAGATGTAACCCATGACGCCTGGTTAAGCAGTCCATGTATCAGCCACTGTGCTATATCTCAGCCACCAGGACTGTATGCCAGCACACATACCAAGGCATAAGGCCCAGTGTGGTGACATGCTGACCTACATCGCCTCGTAATGTCCAACACGCAACTTTACCTTGTGTGTGCAATGCTCATATATTAAGCTCCCCCCAAACCCCTATGGCAACCACCACATTATTGCTGTCCCAACATGGAGATACACCACATAATATATTCCACTGGCACACACAGCCCCATATCACCAGGTTGATTGACACCTGATGCTGATGGTTGGTCTGCACCCATTGCTATCAGTGTGAGAGCAGTACGTGCTAGGTGGCACACATAGCACACCTCATCTGACAATGCACCCTGAATCAGTGGATATGTGCCCACAGGTTCAAGAACACACTGTGTGAACAAGTGCAATCCATAATAATAAGCAATTGTTATAGGGACATGAGAGTCACCTCCTAGCTATGTGAGTATGCACAGAATAGTACACATATTTCTATTAAAACCATAAACAATGTGTATGACTGCTGCGTGCCGGTAATAATTACACCTTTCTGGCGTACACGAATGCGGAGCGCAAGGGCCAGCATAGATTATTCGCGCAGCCATGCGGCGCGCACGTGCGTGATCCACTACGCGCATGTGCGGAAGTTGCGTCGTTTCGTTAGTGCGTATACACGGACAGAAAAAAACATGGCGTCCCGAACTTGAAAGCCCGCCTTTAGCCATCAGGAGCTGTGCCATCTGGCCTCCCTGATCGGCAGGAAGCAGGAGAAGCTTTTCCCAGGGCCCTCCAGGCAAAGAGACATGGGGAAGGTCCTGAGGGCCTGAGAGAGGGTGACCAGGTGCTTCAACCGTGAGGCAGACCACCCACGGGAGGTATGTGAATGGCCACAGGTCACAATAAACATATACACACACAGGGTTGATGTGAGCTCTGCATGCTGTTGTGTGTAAGTAGTCTAGAGAATTAAACTGTAGCACGTGAACCTCACGCCATATGCATTGTGTATCACATCTGAGTGGTTGGCCATGTAGCCAGGTGGTGACGGATGTGACCACAGAGGGCATGATGGCCCCGTTGTGTCATGACAGCTGCTGGTGTTGATGTAGTACAGCACACTGTAACACAGCTAGCCCCGTCATCAGCCTAAGGAGCGTCTGGAAACATCATGTGGTGATGTCAGTATCTGCATCTGCAGGGTAACACATAGGGCCAATCATCAGGGGTTGTGTAACATTCAGCACATGGGCCCTCATCCACCCAGGTGCTCTGGGAGTGTTTGACAATGTTGGATAATACATCCCCCCTATCCTCAGGGGTCCAGAGAGGCCATCCAGGTGGTTTATCTGTCACCCTGGAGATATGGTTGTGTGGCCTAATGTAGTTTGAAACATCCTCCTTACCTCCAGGTGTGCAGAGACACCATCCAAGTGGTGTCTTTGTCATCCTGGAGATATGGTTGTGTGGCCTAATGTAGTTTGAAACATCCTCCTTACCTCCAGAAGTGCAGAGACACCATCCAAGTGGTGTCTTTGTCATCCTGGAGATATGGTTGTGTGGCCTAATGTAGTTTGAAACATCCTCCTTACCTCCAGGAGTGCAGAGACACCATCCAAGTGGTGTCTTTGTCATCCTGGAGATATGGTTGTGTGGCCTAATGTAGTTTGAAACATCCTCCTTACCTCCAGGAGTGCAGAGACACCATCCAAGTGGTTTCTCTGTCACCCTGGAGATATGGTTGTGTGGCCTAATGTAGTTTGAAACAACCTCCTTACCTCCAGGAGTGCAGAGACACCATCCAAGTGGTTTCTCTGTCACCCTGGAGATATGGTTGTGTGGCCTAATGTAGTTTGAAACATCCTCCTTACCACCAGGAGTGCAGAGACACCATCCAAGTGGTGTCTTTGTCATCCTGGAGATATGGTTGAGTGGCCTAATGTAGTTTGAAACATCCTCCTTACCTCCAGGAGTGCAGAGACACCATCCAAATGGTTTCTCTGTCACCCTGGAGATATGGTTGTGTGGCCTAATGTAGTTTGAAACATCCTCCTTACCTCCAGGAGTGCAGAGACACCATCCAAGTGGTGTCTTTGTCATCCTGGAGATATGGTTGAGTGGCCTAATGTAGTTTGAAACATCCTCCTTACCTCCAGGAGTGCAGAGACACCATCCAAGTGGTTTCTCTGTCACCCTGGAGATATGGTTGTGTGGCCTAATGTAGTTTGAAACATCCTCCTTACCTCCAGGAGTGCAGAGACACCATCCAAGTGGTGTCTTTGTCATCCTGGAGATATGGTTGTGTGGCCTAATGTAGTTTGAAACATCCTCCTTACCTCCAGGAGTGCAGAGACACCATCCAAGTGGTTTCTCTGTCACCCTGGAGATATGGTTGTGTGGCCTAATGTAGTTTGAAACATCCTCCTTACCTCCAGGAGTGCAGAGACACCATCCAAGTGGTGTCTTTGTCATCCTGGAGATATGGTTGAGTGGCCTAATGTAGTTTGAAACATCCTCCTTACCTCCAGAAGTGCAGAGACACCATCCAAGTGGTTTCTCTGTCACCCTGGAGATATGGTTGTGTGGCCTAATGTAGTTTGAAACATCCTCCTTACCTCCAGGAGTGCAGAGACACCATCCAAGTGGTGTCTTTGTCATCCTGGAGATATGGTTGAGTGGCCTAATGTAGTTTGAAACATCCTCCTTACCTCCAGGAGTGCAGAGACACCATCCAAGTGGTTTCTCTGTCACCCTGGAGATATGGTTGTGTGGCCTAATGTAGTTTGAAACATCCTCCTTACCTCCAGGAGTGCAGAGACACCATCCAAGTGGTTTATCTGTCATCCTGGAGATATGGTTGTGTGGCCTAATGTAGTTTGAAACATCCTCCTTACCTCCAGGAGTGCAGAGACACCATCCAAGTGGTTTCTCTGTCACCCTGGAGATATGGTTGTGTGGCCTAATGTAGTTTGAAACATCCTCCTTACCTCCAGGAGTGCAGAGACACCATCCAAATGGTGTCTTTGTCATCCTGGAGATATGGTTGAGTGGCCTAATGTAGTTTGAAACATCCTCCTTACCTCCAGGAGTGCAGAGACACCATCCAAGTGGTTTCTCTGTCACCCTGGAGATATGGTTGTGTGGCCTAATGTAGTTTGAAACATCCTCCTTACCTCCAGGAGTGCAGAGACACCATCCAAGTGGTGTCTTTGTCATCCTGGAGATATGGTTGAGTGGCCTAATGTAGTTTGAAACATCCTCCTTACCTCCAGGAGTGCAGAGACACCATCCAAGTGGTTTCTCTGTCACCCTGGAGATATGGTTGTGTGGCCTAATGTAGTTTGAGACATCCTCCTTACCTCCAGGAGTGCAGAGACACCATCCAAGTGGTTTATCTGTCATCCTGGAGATATGGTTGTGTGGCCTAATGTAGTTTGAAACATCCTCCTTACCTCCAGGAGTGCAGAGACACCATCCAAGTGGTTTCTCTGTCACCCTGGAGATATGGTTGTGTGGCCTAATGTAGTTTGAAACATCCTCCTTACCTCCAGGAGTGCAGAGACACCATCCAAGTGGTGTCTTTGTCATCCTGGAGATATGGTTGAGTGGCCTAATGTAGTTTGAAACATCCTCCTTACCTCCAGGAGTGCAGAGACACCATCCAAATGGTTTCTCTGTCACCCTGGAGATATGGTTGTGTGGCCTAATGTAGTTTGAAACATCCTCCTTACCTCCAGGAGTGCAGAGACACCATCCAAGTGGTGTCTTTGTCATCCTGGAGATATGGTTGAGTGGCCTAATGTAGTTTGAAACATCCTCCTTACCTCCAGGAGTGCAGAGACACCATCCAAGTGGTTTCTCTGTCACCCTGGAGATATGGTTGTGTGGCCTAATGTAGTTTGAAACATCCTCCTTACCTCCAGGAGTGCAGAGACACCATCCAAGTGGTGTCTTTGTCATCCTGGAGATATGGTTGTGTGGCCTAATGTAGTTTGAAACATCCTCCTTACCTCCAGGAGTGCAGAGACACCATCCAAGTGGTTTCTCTGTCACCCTGGAGATATGGTTGTGTGGCCTAATGTAGTTTGAAACATCCTCCTTACCTCCAGGAGTGCAGAGACACCATCCAAGTGGTGTCTTTGTCATCCTGGAGATATGGTTGAGTGGCCTAATGTAGTTTGAAACATCCTCCTTACCTCCAGGAGTGCAGAGACACCATCCAAGTGGTGTCTTTGTCATCCTGGAGATATGGTTGAGTGGCCTAATGTAGTTTGAAACATCCTCCTTACCTCCAGGAGTGCAGAGACACCATCCAAGTGGTTTCTCTGTCACCCTGGAGATATGGTTGTGTGGCCTAATGTAGTTTGAAACATCCTCCTTACCTCCAGGAGTGCAGAGACACCATCCAAGTGGTGTCTTTGTCATCCTGGAGATATGGTTGAGTGGCCTAATGTAGTTTGAAACATCCTCCTTACCTCCAGGAGTGCAGAGACACCATCCAAGTGGTTTCTCTGTCACCCTGGAGATATGGTTGTGTGGCCTAATGTAGTTTGAAACATCCTCCTTACCTCCAGGAGTGCAGAGACACCATCCAAGTGGTTTATCTGTCATCCTGGAGATATGGTTGTGTGGCCTAATGTAGTTTGAAACATCCTCCTTACCTCCAGGAGTGCAGAGACACCATCCAAGTGGTTTCTCTGTCACCCTGGAGATATGGCTGTGTGGCCTAATGTAGTTTGAAACATCCTCCTTACCTCCAGGAGTGCAGAGACACCATCCAAATGGTGTCTTTGTCATCCTGGAGATATGGTTGAGTGGCCTAATGTAGTTTGAAACATCCTCCTTACCTCCAGGAGTGCAGAGACACCATCCAAGTGGTTTCTCTGTCACCCTGGAGATATGGTTGTGTGGCCTAATGTAGTTTGAAACATCCTCCTTACCTCCAGGAGTGCAGAGACACCATCCAAGTGGTGTCTTTGTCATCCTGGAGATATGGTTGAGTGGCCTAATGTAGTTTGAAACATCCTCCTTACCTCCAGAAGTGCAGAGACACCATCCAAGTGGTTTCTCTGTCACCCTGGAGATATGGTTGTGTGGCCTAATGTAGTTTGAAACATCCTCCTTACCTCCAGGAGTGCAGAGACACCATCCAAGTGGTTTATCTGTCACCCTGGAGATATGGTTGTGTGGCCTAATGTAGTTTGAAACATCCTCCTTACCTCCAGGAGTGCAGAGACACCATCCAAGTGGTGTCTTTGTCATCCTGGAGATATGGTTGAGTGGCCTAATGTAGTTTGAAACATCCTCCTTACCTCCAGGAGTGCAGAGACACCATCCAAGTGGTTTCTCTGTCACCCTGGAGATATGGTTGTGTGGCCTAATGTAGTTTGAAACATCCTCCTTACCTCCAGGAGTGCAGAGACACCATCCAAGTGGTGTCTTTGTCATCCTGGAGATATGGTTGAGTGGCCTAATGTAGTTTGAAACATCCTCCTTACCTCCAGGAGTGCAGAGACACCATCCAAGTGGTTTCTCTGTCACCCTGGAGATATGGTTGTGTGGCCTAATGTAGTTTGAAACATCCTCCTTACCTCCAGGAGTGCAGAGACACCATCCAAGTGGTTTATCTGTCACCCTGGAGATATGGTTGTGTGGCCTAATGTAGTTTGAAACATCCTCCTTACCTCCAGGAGTGCAGAGACACCATCCAAGTGGTGTCTTTGTCATCCTGGAGATATGGTTGTGTGGCCTAATGTAGTTTGAAACATCCCCCCTACCTACAGGCGTTGGGAGAGGCCATCCAAGCGGGGTTTGGTCACTCTGGATATATGTTTGGTTGTGCTAGTGTTTTGGGAGACATTCCCCAGACCCACAGGAGTGCAGGTAGCCCCTCAAAGGGGGCCCACATTCACCCTGTGGATTCCTTTGGGTGTGCTAGTGTTGCCCAATACATCCCACAATCCCCAGGCTTCCGCAGAGCCCATCAGAGTGTGCCACAGTCAACCTGGTGATATGGTGCAGTGTGACAATCCTGTAGAGTAGTTCATCCCTAACTCATGCATACCTCATACATGCGTATGGTGGCCAGGGTGTGACCATGGTGCAATGCAGTCTGTTGCTGATGACGTGCCCTAGGACACCCAAGACCCTGTTGGCTGAGAGCTGATTGTAACGGACTGTATGTTAGTCTGATCGTTCCCATCGGGTATAGTAGTATGGTTGCATCTCATCCACAGTCTCTGGGTCACATAGGCCAAAACACACACTGTACATGTATGGAGTTGATAGGTTTGCTGCAGATATGGATGTGCGTCAGCAAAACCTAACACACAGTAGCCTCGACATCCAGCTACACAGCCCTGTAAGAGGGACATGTCCACAGCTATGTACGCTGAGTCAGGTTGCACATCTCCACAGGCCCCCGTCATACTGCCCCTGTATGCAGATGTATCCCACAGATGCCCTTGAAAGGTTGCCTGTCCCCAAACAGATTGAACAAAACAGCCTATAACACACACATGGACAGAGGTGGTAAGAGGCCAGACCTGTGTAATGGGTCCCTTCCCTAGTGTGTGCAGTTACACCCCCTATAGCCATCCAGGACACAGGTCAGAGGAACATAACGCCACCCAATAGGCCAGAAAGCGACAGATGCATGTCCACAAGGACAGGTATGCTGTGTCCAACATTTGCCAAGGTAGGTGTGACGTACCTATCAGTAGCCCTACCACATACAGGACACACAACCTCTTGAGTCGGTCAAGCAGTGAAACCAATGGCCCTGTAGAGATCAACGTGTCATGGACGTGTCCCCTGCCAAGGTGCATAAGGCAATCCACCCAATGTCACATGTACAGTAAAACACCCATATGTGCCGGTATACCCTGTTGCCAGTGGGTTCTGCTTGCATGACATGGGTCGAGAATGTGACCACAAATGTATGGAGAGTACCACCGACAGGGTTAAAGGGCCGAGCATGGACATTATCATTAGCCAACCAAATGTGTCATGCCACTGCCATGTCTGTGAGGGGTGCCTCAGGGAAATGGACCTATGCGTTCAGGGAGCAATACACACTGCACATAGGTGTCACTGGACACATGGTCACACACACAGCTAGGCATGTAGGTGGCATTCGGGACAGCTCATCAACAGGAACAAACACGAATGAGTTGACACATGTTGCTACCTGATGCCCTGTTTTAGCCAGCATGTGTGCGCTCCCCAAAAGCCGGTATGATAGCATATGGGGGTATCCCACAGCTCCTGTGGTCTGCCCTGATGCTACATGCATATGCTCCTCCCCAGTTCATCAGGTTATGTCACACTGCCATCTCTGTGTCCCTGTAAGTGCAATACCCCTGTATGTTATAGCCACCCCTGTGTCTGCATGTGCCGATGTAACCAATACCGGTGACACTGTTGTATTGGACACCCAATCATTTTTTGCAGTGTGCACGGCACCCTAACACAATAACAGGGTAACGGTGATAATGACCCTCTCACGTCCCTCCACCATGTATGCATAGGCACAAACCACACCACCAGCATGGATGACTCACCATGTGCCATAGGACGAGAGCAAAGAGTGTCGATACCTCCCTGGTCACTGTCAGCCATGCCCAGTGTGCTGAATGTCTAGGTACCACACGTGCCATGTCCCCATGATTGGCCAGTGAGATGGCATCCAGGGGTGGTAGGCTGAACTGAGAAGCCAAGCTGTGCGCCCACCACCCCAAGAACGTGGCTGTGGTGGTAGCCATGTCCCCTGTGGTGGGCAATGCTGTATGTTGATCACATGTAACCCCACATACAGTGGCCTGGCTACAAAAGGGTCACGAACCCTAAAACACAAAGATGCCCCGGCGGGGGCACTGAGGAATGCACTCTGTCCAGACAGCCCTGCTGGTATCACCAGCCTTAAAAAACGACTATGAGACCACAGCAAGGTATGGAGTCCACAAATGTGTCTGAACCCCTTGTGCCGTGCATTGAGCTAGGGACTGTGGCCCTTAAAAATAGACAGACAGACCAAGTGTCACTAGCACCCTGGATGCTGGCCAACAGACACGGTCCTGCGGCTATCCGTGGCCCACCAGGGCACCTGACACCACCCCCAACCACACGCAGTGTGTCATTGCCACCCACAAAGATTAGGGGCACCGCATGGCCATATGGACCATCAGTGCAGATGGTTAGTGTGTGTGACCCATTGTTACCAGGTGCCCTCTGTTACTACGCACCTCTGGTCCATAACTGCACTAAGCCACACCCCCCAGGGACAATATACGTCCAATCCTCGGAGGTGGTTAGTGAATGTGACAGGTCCGAGTGTATGAATGTAAATTGCAAGGGGGGGGGGGGCTGCATGTACCAAGAGGAAATACCTGCCGCCCTAAGATCAGTCCCACCAGGGGCTGCCACCACCTGTGGCCAGGGCCCACTCAGTTGCTGTAACAGCTGAGGTACAGCACAGGACACATGAGGCAGACCATCAACAATATCCAGAGACGCCAAGGGAGGATGACACACTGCCAGGCCTTCAAAACGTACAGGATACACCCAGGAACAGGATGGGATACACCTCCCAACAATCCAACACCTGCCTAAAAGTGAGATAACATCTATGCAGTGTTGGACGTTGCCTGCGTTCACAACTGGAACTCCCCCGAGCACCCCATTGTGCGTAAATCAGTTTTATTGAGAGCCCAATGTCACCAGTGACATGGCGTCACATACACTGGTAGGGGCGTATGAACATTGATGCCTGGTTCCCCGTGTGTGCCATGCATCTCTGCTGTTAACCAGAATAATGTTCAAAGCCCCTTTCCATGGGGTTGGATTGGATGGAGTCTGCTGAATATATATAAGACCTATATGCGCCCCTCCCATATGTCAAGGGGAAGGTAGGGGTATCATCTGCCTGGCATCGTTGGTGTGACGGAAAATGAGGCTAACTGGGTATCATTGGACTGGTGTAGGGACATTGGGGGAGTCCCCACCATTGCCATTGTGTCATGAACACGTGTTGGGCTAGAACCAGCCTAAATGACCCACCTGCCACACAAAACGTGGTTAAACACCCCCTGTACGTTTGTCTATCTGTCAGGGACAAGGTGGGAGCCAATATCCATAAGGTGGATGCTGCCAGGGCCGCCATGGCCATGAGGTCAGAAAACTAAAATAATGCAAGTGGAAGGCCGTCAATGACTACCCACTGTGCAGCACGAACAGATGCTAACAGGCATATGCCCATCATTAACCACCCCCAGCGTAATCTGATAGAACTGTCAACGTGTCCCAAAACACAACATTTGGGAGACAACCAGCTGTAGCTGGTCCAGCAGAGACAGCACCCACAGGACATCAGGGTACATGGTGAGGTACATCCACACCCCCTGGCCAAACACGGAGACATATGTGGATCATCTCATGGACCCCATGTCACCACATATTCTTGGTGCGTTGGCCTGGAAGGTGTGGTAATAGAGGGTATACAAGTTTGAGGACCGGATCCGGTGAGTAGAGTTTTGATTTTAGCATGTGTCTAGACAGATAAGAAAGAGCAGTACTGCCACTTGAATCTTGCATGGCCACTTGAATCTTGCATGAACTTGGAACTTGGAACTTGGTAGGAGAGCTTGATCACCTCTCAAAGGCGGTCCAATTAACCTTGCATGAGTATGCGCGAGGTGAACCCACTGCCTTTTTGGAATTTGGAATTTGAATTTGCATTTGGTAAGAGAGCTCTCCAAGACGGGCCGACTACCCCTGCGTAAGTAAAGCAGGGTGAAACCCCCGTCTTCTAGTATTTGGAACTTGCATGAGACTAGTCAGAATAGATAGAAATGAATGCATTCTGGAATACGTAAGAGTAAGAGGCATTGATAATTCAAAACAGGCATTCCTACTCATATTCATTGACATCTCCGCAGCCTTTGACAGTGTCCACCACTCAACAATGATTAACAAACTAAGACAAATTGGAATAAAATCTACAGTTCTTAACTGGTTCTCATCTTACCTAAGTGATCGAACTCAAACGGTACGAATTGGTAACCTCACTTCAAAAACTTATAACCAGGAACTAGGCCTCCCCCAGGGCTCTGCACTGTCAGCGCTACTATTTAATATCTACTTAAAACACATCTGTCAAATATTTAAAAAATTCAATGTTTTTTACCACCTCTATGCGGACGACATAATGATGTACCGGTATGTCCCATTCACAATTCCTAATATTCCAACACTTCTTATAAATACCTGCCTCAATGAGATAACCAATTGGCTAATTGAAAACAACTTATACATAAATCACACTAAAACAGAAGCCTTAATAGTAACTAAAAATACAACATTCAGCCCCCCAACACATATCACATTGCAAAATAACGATATCAAAATAAATACTGAAATACGTTACTTAGGCGTAATACTAGACAAACACCTCAGTATGGACACGCACATAAGGAATATAACAAAAAAAGTTTATTTCAAACTTAAAGTATTAAAACAACTCCGCCCCCTACTGCACCTACAGGATTTTCAACGTATAATACAAGCAATAATAACCCCCCATTTTGACTTTGCGAACCTAACCCTAATAGGCGTAACAAAACAAAACCTAAAAAAACTCCAACTAGCACAAAACGCAGCAGCCAGGACTATAATGAATGCCCCACCATTCCAACATATAACACCTATATTAGAGTATCTACACTGGCTCCCGATTCAATGCCGAATACAATATAAAACTCTCCTAACCACATACAAAGCCCTAAATAATACAGCACCTCCTACATTAAACAATCTTATCAATAAAGAACCCAATCATAATCCTCAAAGGAGAGACCAAATAAACAAACTAAAAACACCAAAGGAATTTATAAAGGCTAAAAAATCAACAAACATGAAAGCATTCTCCCATGCTGCCCCCATAATTTGGAACAACATTCCATCGGAACTCAGATCCTTACCTCAAATCATGGAGTTCAGGAAAAAACTCAAAACACATTTATTCTCAACATACTACGGTCCTTTGACGAATTCACCTTTTCAACAAGAAAAAGGATAGTCTCACCAGCTAACCTTATCCATCTCTGAACTGGAACAAGTACCAAAACCCCAAACCGATGTTTTTGAATCATACATACCTTGTACATAGTTTATAATCCTGTTCTTTGTACATAGTTACAACTGTTAATTGTAAGTTTGATCTGAATTTTTGTAGCTTCACATTGTTATATGTAAAAACAACATTGCCTTGTTTACCGTTGTTCAATGTAAACCGCAACTGATCATTGGAAGGTGCGGTATATAAAAACTTGTTAATTAAATTAAAATTAAAATTAAAGTACGTTGCTAGCATGTGTGTCGTTTGTCTATGTGTCTTTGTTTAATGTAAGATTATATTCAGTTGGGTAATTTATGACAATTTACCGCTTGACTCACTGAAAAATCAAGACCATGTCTCACTTAGTCAGTTCTTTCCTACAGTAAGTGTGAGGCTGACAAGGGGCGTGTCTGTGCAGAGATGCCTTTTAACCCTATGATGGCATGTTTTCAACCTTCTGCTGCTGAGCGAATTAGAGCTTATTTTAGGGCAATTATTCACTGTGTTTTAATGGTGATGTTCCTTCTACTATGGTCAGGTATTATATACCATTCGATAGGAATATTTAGTCAGAATTTTAGCTTTAAAGGTCGAATTAACCTCATCGATTTAAATGATTCTTGCTAGTATGTCTCTGGGTGTCTGTGAAACTGTGATCATTTCGTTTCCAGTGAGCGAAGGGGTGTGGCTCACACAGCTTACTAGGGAATGAGACAGCCGTTCCCGATTGAGCAGTCTCTCTTGCTTGTTTAAAATAAAGGATTCATTCAATCAAAGTGTGATAGGAGATGAATTTATAATCTGTCGTTTCAAAAACTAACGGACACAGACAGGAGAGAGAAAATAAAGTGTTTTTCCTTTGTCCCTCAAAAATAGAGGTTAAGAACCTTGGGGGACGGTGCGGCATTCTGGGTTGGAAGTGTACCAGATTGCAACCTGAGAATGAATGGTTTAAATTCTGAGTGAATAAGAAAAGTGGGTTAGGATTTTATCTTTGAAATCTGTACTAGTGACTAATGACGACCTTTACAATTCAAGATAAATTCATTTGTTTTTCTGTATTTGAATTTTGTGTGTCCAGAGGAAAAGGGGTACTTTGTTTTTTAAAATTCCAAGACGTTATTTCCTGATTTACTGTGGCAAGCACCTGATAGAAGACATATTTATTGTTAAAAAAAACACAACAAAACAAAAAGAGGGTGTATATGCATTTTAGATATCCACCACAGCTATGGAAAAGTATCCGTTTCATGTCTCTTGAATATACATAACAGATAGCTATAGTTCTCTCTATAAGATATTTTAAGAACTGTATCTAAATTGTATGTCTGTGCTCAATCTAAGCTTATGTTTACGGTAATAAGGTTTTTTAATAAGTGTCTTTTCAAGTATGATCAAGAATTTCAGTAAGGGATTTACTGAAGACTATGGTAATAAATGTCTCTGTCCCAATTAGGAATGCTATGTGAAAGGGAGAAGCCCCAGTTCCGTTCAGAGTGCTTAAGGGGGGGATGGAGCCCAGTCCACCGATGATGTCACCCCCCGGTAGGCGTGAACTAATGTGCCCACAGCGGAGAAGTAGAACATAAAAAAAAAAACCTCCCGGATAGAGCGTTGCTAGGAGAAACAGTGTGAGCTTGGAGCAAGGGGAGGAGGGGGGATACCTCCCTGCAAATGTCACAAGTCACCTCCGCAGCAGGAGAAGTATAACTACCAGTAAGAGAGAGGGTCACGTAATCTTAATCCCATTGCACTAGGTCCAGCTTTGTTTCTGGCATTATACCTTCCACGCTGAGAAACCAATCCAAATAGCGCAGGCAGCCTTCACTATATACCCCATGCAATCTAGCAGCCCAGGAGAATTTGCGTTTTTGTCAGTCAGTCCCAGAAAGATATAAAAACAGAAATTGCAAAAACTGGATGAATTTGTGGGCATGATAGTTAATGAATGTAACGGAGAAAGTGAATGATACTTTAATTGAATAATGTGGAGGAGGTTTTCCTAACCAAAGGACCAGAGGACGTGGAAGAGGCCGTGGAAGTGAAAGGCCTAAATTGGGTGTAAATCAGCCCATTGCAGAGAAGAAGGATATTAGAAAAGTGAATGCCCGCATCTTATCTCCACCCCAGGGGGAAGGAGGGAGTACTTGATTTTTAAAAAAAAAAGCCAGCCGGAGAGGGCTACAGCATGAATAAAGACTAGGCCAGACCGGACTCCAGTTTCTCTGGGTCCCCAGGAGTCAGTCTGAAGAATAGGGGACCAATATATGGACTTTATGGGGGGTACAGGAGCAGAATACTAAAGCCAGTAGCCCCTGTGTTTTTCTCGATGCATCACCATTATCAGAGCTACTGGGGCTAAGGCCACAAAGCCTATCCTGCAGAACCGCATGTGTGAACTAGGGGGACAGAAAAAATAATGCACCAGTTCCTGTATATGTCTGAGTGCCCTATTCCACTTTTTGGAACCGAGATCTGCTTGCAAAGCTTCAGGCACAGATATCCTTTGCTGGAGAGAGAGAAATGCAAATAACTGTGAACCCAGAGCCTGCTGGATTGATGGTGCTGACTGTTCCCCGAGAAGAGAAGTAGCGGTTCTATAACACACCTCCAGTTAAGACAACAAGTTCCTGTATACCCGCCAACCCTATAGCCCTACCTGGAGTATGGGCAGAAGATAATGCACCTGGCCTAACGAAGAACATAGCCCCTGTCATCGTCATCCTCAAGCCAGAAGCGGAACCAGTGCATGTGAAGCAGTATCCTCTTCCCTGACCAGCCATTGCAGGAATCCACTGCCATTTAATGAAACTGCTGAAGTATGGACTTTTTAAAGGAATGTCAGTCACCTTGGAACACTTCCCTTCTTCCTGTTAAGAAGCCTGGGACAGGTGATTACCGCCCAGTGCAGGATCTAAGAAAGAATGCATGATGCAGCTGGAACTATACATCCAGTTGTGCCAAATCCTTACACACTCTTAGGACTGATCTCTGCTGAAGCTACACACATTTCACCATTTTGGACTTAAATGATGTTTTTCTTTTTCTGCATACGCTCAGCCCAAGACCCCACTACAGGAAGGCGGGGCCAACTTACTTGGACACGATTACCCCAAGGATTCAAGAATTTGCCTACTATCTTCAGTACTGCACTAAGTCAAGATCTATCAAGCTATCCAGTGGCCTTAGGGAAGAGAGTGCTTCTCCAATATGTGGATGATCTGTTGATAGCTGCTGTATCAGAAAGTGAGTGTATACAAGCCACCAGAGATCTCTTGCAGCTACTAGATGAAGCTGGATACAAAGTTTCCAGAGCAAAAGCACAACTATGCCAAAAAGAAGTGAAGTACTTAGGCAGAGAGAGAAAAGAAGCAGTATGCAGAATCCCAACTTCAACTACCAGAAAGCAAGTCAGAGCCTTTCTGGGAGCGGCAGGATACTGTCGAATCTGGATTCCCAACTTTGCCCAAATTGCCAAACCATTGTATGAAGCCACAAAAGGAGAAGAAAAATCGCCATTAGAGTGGGGACCTGAGCAGGATATAGCTTTCAAGACGTTAAAGGAAGAATTGATGTCATCACCAGCCCTTGGATTACCAGATGTTCACAAACCTTTCCATTTGTTTGTACATGAAGCACAAGGAAATGCCTTAGGTATGTTGACTCAGAAATTAGGAAATTGGGAGCGACCTGTAACATACTTATCGAAACAATTGGACACTGTGGCTAAAGGATGGCCACCTTGCCTGAGGGCAGTTGCAGCTACAGCATTTTTAGTGAGTGAAGCAGACAAGCTCACATTAGGACAGAATCTACGAGTCACTGTGCCACATGCAGTCCTTGCCCTCATGGAACAGAAAGCAAACCACTGGCTCACCAATTCCCGAATGTTGAAATACCAGAGCATGTTATGTGAAAACCCACAGATACAACTGGAAGTGAGCCATGCCTTGAATCTGGTTATTTTCACTGAGTTCTGGGGTTATTTGGATGCCTTGAATCCAGCCACGTTGATACCTATTAGTGAAGAACTCCCAGAATATGATTGTATAGAAGTTATGGACACTGTATTCTCAAGTCTGACCTGACAGATGTGCCCATAGAGAATCCTGATCAAATTTATTACGTAGATGGAAGCAGTTTCATCATCAATGGACATTGTTGTGCTAGATATGCAGTGGAGACCCCTGATTTGGTAGTTGAGTCCTCAGCCCTGGCCCCAGAAAATTGATCACAGAAACCTGAAACTGATAGCCCTCACTAGAGCACTGACAATAGGAAAAGGGCTCTGTCTAAATGTGTACCCAGATTCCAAGTATGCCCTTACAACCTTGCACGCACATGGGACCCCGTACAAATAATGAGGGTGGATAACCTTAGGAAGCAAGTCCATTAAGTATGGCCCCAAGATATTGACAATATCTGATGCATACTACCTACAGCTTTCAAAACTTTAGGAAAAATAGAATGTATGAATAGAACCTTGAAATCTCAGTTGTCCAAACTTTGCCAAGAGGTTTACCTGAAGTGGCCCCAGGTTCTTCCTATAGCCCTTCTTAGGATATACTTAGCCCCTGCTAAGTCTTTAGGAGTTTCCCCTTTTTGAGATTCTGAGAATCTGTAGCCTATTTATAGGGAATAAAAGGAGATGTGAGACAGATAGGATCTGAAATTTTCAGACATGAACTATTGGTTTTAAGTTCTGTTTTGCAGTCTTCATACCTGGGTACAAAATCGATCACCCATCAATTTGCCTGAACCCCTGCATCCTTTCAAGCCTGGAGTCTCGGTATGGATCAAAGAGTGGAGAAGGATACCATTAGCCCTGCATTGGAAGGGACCCTATGTTGTCATCCTGTCAACTCCAACTGCAGTAAAAGTCGCAGAATTCGAACCTTGGATCCATTATAGTCGAGTAAAGCCAGCAGCTGCTTTTGAACCTGATCACTGGACTACTGTACAGCATCCTGAGACTCCATTGCGCCTCACCCTACGACAACAACCACGGACCTAAGACTTATTGGTCCCTCAGAAACTGCACTATTTCAAGACTATCTGTTTATCTGAAGTTAAGCCTCACATCTGGAGAAAGCTTGCAATCATCAGAAATAGACTGTGTTGTGTTAAGAAATTGAGTCTTCTAAGAAACTGTGTTCAAATACTCCTATCTCCTCAAGGCAATAATAGCCTGAGAGACTGTACTATGATATTTTAAGAACCTGAGACATCCCAGAGGACAGTGATACTTTGGGATCTACAGCCCTACTCCTGCCACAAAGCTGGTAGGTCCACGTACGGCAGAAGCTTGAGGATCTACAATCAACTCTACATTTGTTATCTATTGTGGATGCCAACAGTTCCACCAATTTTCCAGAGACTATGCCCATTATGAATTCTTATTATTGCTTTATTTTGGCAGCAGCCTTGGAGTGCTTTGAAATGACTTTTGCTTTACCTCCCTATGCAGCCTGTATAAGTAACACACGAACTGGGCTAAAGGTTCTTCATGTCTCCCAGAACTTGTTTCTTGAACTTGCCGAAGCAGTAGCATCTAGTCTCCACATTTATGACTGTTTGTTCTCAAGAACTGAATTATTCCATCCCCTATGATCAGACTGATTTACATAATACTACTAGGGAGTGGGTATTGGCCCACCCCATTGTTGACAGTTTGTGTTTTGTTCGCACCGGACCACAATTTGCTATGAAGATCGGACAGCTGGACTGTCTAAATCAGAAGTTTTACAACAGCACAACAAAGAAGACATCTTGGTGGTCTGGCATAAATGCTCCTGAACCTTCTAATTCTTTTAGTTCTTTTTCCCACTCTTGCCAAACTATGGACTTTGACTATCTGCTTGTTGCTCCCTTGTTTCTTGCCACTTTGCTTGCGAATGTTAACTTCAGTTATTAACACTGTAGAGCATAAGGCAGCTACAAAGCTACCAGCTATGTGAAACTACTACCCTATACCACAGAGTGATATCTTTATTTAGTATTATGTGATTTGCTTCTCACCCTTTCTCACTTGCGGGTGAGAATAATCAAAGGGGGGAATGTGGTAGGCGAAGGCCTATGCTCCATGCTAATTGAACTAAACAGACAGGCCTAATTAGCTTGACCTGTAAATGAAGCCTGTGGAGAGGCCCAAAGGAATTGCACATCCCCCAACATGCTGCTATTGTAGAATTAGAACTCAGTAAAGTATTGAATTAGCTTAGACAAGTAGAATTGAAACCTGGAAAAATACAGAAAAATATGTTTAAAAGCCACTGATAAGAAAGTACAGCTGCAAGGGATTTAATTGAAACTGCTGACAGAGAGGTTACAGAGCCCTGCTTCCCCGCACGTACTAACTAGCCCAATAGCCTTGAAAGAAGGAAAGTAACAAGTTGGTGAACTGACCATTGTAATTGGGACTAGAAGGGGGGTAAGCAGGTGCTGAGCCCACTCCGAGAACATAATTGGATAATCATATCAGTACCGGGACCAATAGAAGGGGTACGGGAGGTACGGGAGGTTACCGGGACCAATGGAATGTTTTTCTATACCTAGAATGGAGCAAAAGTCTATAAAAGTTGTTGTTTTGCCAGAGAACATGGCTCAGCCATTTTGAATTTGATTCTGCTTGAGTCTTGTGCACAAATAAATGATTTGGACCTTCTGAACAGACTCCTGGTATTATTGGTTTGTCTGCGCTCTGCTGCTACAGCACTGTAAATCTGATGGTCAGCAATATATACATAAGCTAAGCAAGTTTTAAGTCTGTGCTTCTAATGGTAGAAGGGGTTAATCTTTCCTGAAGAATCCAGTGGGAGGGAGACACGGGACAGATAGCAGCAGCTCTGGTCAGTGAAAGGGGGCGTGGCCAGCACTGTGAGGTCTCCTGTACAGACACAGAGCTTCTCTCTCCTGCATGCCACACTTGTGCACAAATCATCATCAGGTTCTTGGTTCTAGGCTGTTCACACTTTTTCATCGCAATTCGTGTTAGCTCGTCATTCTTCAACCGTTATGTTATGGCTCCGCGAAAGTGTATTAATTCGCCAGACAGTTTCTGTTTCATCTGTGGTGAATATACAGTGTTGAAGCAACAGCAGAATACTACAAACTTTGTGAAAAAAGTATACTTTTCATACTTTGGACTAAAAATTGGAGATCAAGATAAAGTTTGAGTGCCTCATAAAGTGTGCAAACAGTGTGTTGAGGATCTCCGAAACTGGTTCAAGGGTAAGAAAAAATCTTTCCGTTATGGGATTCCTATGGTATGGCGAGAGCAAAAGAACCATAGTGACGACTGTTACTCTTGCTCATGCGATGTGAAAGGGTTTAATTCCAAATGGAAGCATTCCATTTCATACCCCAATCTTCACTCAGCAATTCGTCCCATCCCCCATGGCACAGATATACACAGGACAGGCTCTAAAAGGCACAGAACCGATAGAAGAAGCTGTAGACACCAGGGCAGACACTCCCACCATTGGGACCGATGATCGGGATGGCGAAACCGGCAGCGCAGCACCAGCAGCTCCAGCTTAAGCCCCAAACACAGAAGACACAGTGACAGGTACTTCTTCTCCTCCAGATCTCCTGCATCGCCTTCGAGTCCTAGTGGCCTAGACCCCTCGAGGGAAGAGGGATTGACCAGGGCAACCGCCCCTACAACCCCTCAAGTGGCCCCAGGACCCCAAGGAGCCAAAGAATTCTTCATCTTTTTCTCGGACTGTTTTAAACAGTGGTCAGCTTCCCAAGGAGCTGTAGAGAGCACAGAAACCTGCCCTCCTCTGTGCACTGACCCTGCCACTCCGGACGACCAAGACTTAGCCGCAAACTCTTCCGCCGCAGAAGAAGAAGAGGTGTCCACTCAAGACTCAGTAGAGGAGGCTCTCGTGTCCCCAGAGAACACCGATAAACACACCTCGGACCCACAACCAGCCAAACCAGAGGACCTATCATACCCAAAATTCCTCCGAAAAGTCTCCTCTGCACTAGGAATTGCCACGTCCCAAACTACGGACCTGCGTCCAGAAACACAAGCGGCACTAAAATTCCTGGAGACACCCAAGAACTTGGCACTCCTCACAATTCACCCATTCCTACAACAAAACCTGAGCAAACTGTGGCAAAACCCTGCCACAGGACCAGCCGCTCCTAGAAAACTAGACTTAAACTACCAAGTACAACCAGCTATGGGATTTGACAAGACACAGCTGCCCCACACCTCCATTGTGGTTGAGTCCACACTCAAACAGTTAAAATCAGCACGGAACCATGCAAATAGTCCCCCAACAAAGGAACTCAAACTCCTAGATGACATGGGGAAAAGGACTCATCTCATTGACCATACAGCGCATCATTGCGGATAAAGCACATGCCATCCTGATTGTACTTCACTGGCCGCGCCAAATATGGTTCCCATACCTGCGCCGCCTTGCGCTGGAACCTCTGCTGAAACTACCTCTGATCATGTCCAAGAAAGGGAACTGCCTTCATCCCAACCTAAGGACCCTGGCTCTTACAGCCTAGAAACTGAAAGGATGATATTGGCACCCTTCAACCTGTCTACAGAAGTACAGCAAGTGGATACTTGAGGCACGATGCCCGGCAACACGCAAATTGTATGGCCTAAAATGGAAACGTTTCGGCCTCTGGTGCGGGCAAAGCCACCTGAATCCTTTCTCGTGCCCATTGCCAGCAGTCCTACTGTACCTCTCAATCTTGTTTCACAGCGGCCTGAAGGTGTCATCCGTTCGTGTTCACCTTTCAGCGATCGCAGCTTTTCACGACCAGGAGGGGGGCAACACCATCTCTCAGAATCCACTAGTCGCCAGATTCATGAGAGGGCTGAATAACCTACGGCCCCCAATCTGAGATCCCGTACCCCACTGGGATCTCAATATTGTCCTGCAGGAATTAACACAACCTCCTTTTGAACCCCTGCTCTCAGCAGACTTGAAATACGCCACATGGAAAACCTTGTTCCTAATAGCCATCACTTCAGCCAGAAGGATCAGCAAACTGCAAGCCCTGGTGTTGCATCCCCTCTACACCCTTCTTACCGGGGACTGGGCCACACTACGAACACATCCAAAGTTCATGCCCAACGTCAACCAGACGATCGAGCTTCCCTGCTTCCATCCGGAACCACATTCCTCGGCCGAGGACCAACGACTGCACACCATGGACTGCATCAGGGCAATATGCACCTATCTCTTCCGGACCAGCGGTCTACGAAAAGGAACACAGCTATTTGTCTCCTATGATCCCAACAAACCAGGCTGGCTGGTTAGCAAGAGAACACTCTCAATATGGATCTCCACTTGCGTGGTGTTCTGCCTCCAACAAGCCGGATCACAGGACACAACCAAGATTCATGCGCACCAACTCAGGGCAATGGCAGCTTCCATCGCCAACCTTCACTAAATACCTGCGGTGGACATCTGCAAGGCCGCAACTTGGTCATCATTGCACACCTTTCAAAAGCAATACTGTCTCGACAAGATAGTCGGTGACGAATCCGCATTTGGTCAGACAATCCTAACCACCGTAGAGCTCCCTCAGCCACAGAACGTGCCACTCTGACTGTAGTATTTGCCTACACTAGGTTTGCCTTACTTACTGTTTGCATTGTGAGTTACACTGACACGGTTTGCACTGTTTTACTACCTGCACTATGAGTTACACTGGCACTGTTTGCACTGCTACACAACGTTATTATATGTAATTATCTACCTCTACACTGTGTTTCCTACCTCTACACAGTCATGGTTGTTCAATGGTAAAAAATTTTCTTTGTTGCTCGTCCTTCGGACAAACCTGGGCAGACAACTTAATAAAAATGCAAAACAAGTTCCTGCTTCCGCCTCAGTGCTTAACCAGCAGGGCCTCCCCTTCCACAGTTTTTCAATGCTCAGGAGGCACCAGGTGTGGCTGACTCATCCTGCTTATCCTAGGAGAAAGCAAGGTTACTTACCTGTAACAGGGGTTCTCTGTGGACAACAGGATAAGTCAGCCACACCATCCCGCCCACCTCCCCTATCAAGGGTCGCCCCTTTGGCCTATCTCAGTCCTGTGTCCTAGCTGAAGTTCCGCGGCTAGTGACTCTTCGGCTAGCTAGGGGTGGGACCGGGGGTAGGGCTAGTTGGCTCTTGCTCAGAAGGGCAAAAAGCCCTTCTGAGCTATAGAGAGGACTTCCGTCTCGGCGCCGTCGGATGACGTCACCAGGTGTGGTTGACTTATCCTTCTGTTCCCGGAGAACCTCTGTTACAGGTAAGTAACCTTGCTTTATGTCTAGCAAGCAGAGAGACAGAGGGGGTGTGTTGTTTTAACACAGTGAAAGTTATCTCTAGCAAGCAGAGAGACAGAGGGGGTGTGTCGTTTTCACACAGTGAGGGGAGGGAAATGTTCAGTAACTTTAACCCTTTGGCTCTCAGCCCTGCCCTCATTTCTACTTCAATTGTTCCTGTTATATTATTTTTGCTGATTTCTGTGGGAGAAACCTGAATGAGTGAGAGGTCCGAGTACGGACCAAGCGAGTGTGGACCTCCGAGTAGTGCATTTCCAGGCTGGGCGACCGCGCCCAGGTCACGAAAGGACGGAAGTGTTTTGCATTGCTGTTGAAGGGGAGTGAGAAAGAGAGAGGTTTCCAGTAGTATGGGAGGGGGTGGAGGTACACTGAGCCCGCTGCAGTGTGCTGCAGTGTCTCCTTAAGAACTTTAAGAAGGGCTTCTCTGGTGATTAAGGAATCACAATGACCCCAGGTCACTTGGAAGTTTTATGTGAGAGGGAATGGCCCCTTCTGTCTTTAACCTGGCCTCCCGAAGGATCCCTTGATTTAGACCTGATACTAGACGTGCATACCGTAGTCCGACAGAGTCACCCTGACCAGTTTCCCCATATTGATTCCTGGCTGGAAGTCTGTTCCAAGTGACCCCATGGTTAATTAGGTGTCACGAAGATCAGTGCCGTATTCTTTTGTCCCGGCTCATCAGTGAATGCCCCCGGGTCCCTAGGAGCCAGTCCCAACCACCCATTTATCGGGATCCTGACCCCCCCCTGCACCCCTTGAGCAGCCACGTAGTTACTTATATCCACGCCTTCCCTCAGCTCCGGTTCCTCCGCCCCCTTAACTCCAAGCTCAGGGAGGTCTGTATCATCCTCTCCTGGACCTGCCTCTGACTCCACCCATGTCTCCATTCAGACAGGGCCCCACCCCTACCAGTGCCAGAGCCCTCCAGTCACCCTGAGGGATTTTCCGAGGGCTCGTCACCCGGCTCTGCCACCATGCCTGACGGCAGTTGGGTAGATGAGGACCTAGGATCACCGGACATTCAATCTCAGAGTTTCAAGGTCCAATTGCCTCTGTCTGGGCCTGCTACCAACTCCACCCCTTTTCAGAGGACCCTCCGATCATGGATCGCCCTCCCCGGGGGCGGGCTAGCTCCCACTCCAAGAGGTCCAGGGACTGCCCATTCTAGATGACAACCAACATGTGGTAGTCGGCCCGCCCAGTCTTATCTATGTGCCTTTCTCCACCACAGACCTCATGAACTGGAAAATGCATTATGCATCCTATACAAAAAAAACCGCAGGCACTGACTGATCTTATGGCCACAATCATGCAGACCCATCAGCCCACCTGGTCAGACTGTCGGCAGCTCCTCATTCATCTTTTTAACACCGAAGAAAGGTCCAGGATACAGAAGGCAGCCCTCTGGTGGCTGGAGGAGCATCCAGACCTTGCGATCCAGGGGGGAATGGACAACCGACAGGCAGCCACCAGAGATTTTCCTGATATGGACCCACGATGGGACCCGAACTCTGAGGAAGGCAGGGGGGCCTTAAGTCGGTTCCGCCTGGCCGTCATGGCAGGCCTAAAGAAGGGAGGCCAGAGAGCAGTTAACATCAGCAAGGTGGCGGAAGTACTGCAGAAACCAACTTCCTTCAACGACAGGAGTCTGTTCCTGGGGGCCATAGAGTTCGCCACCAGTTCCTCTACATGCTGGATTGTCCGATCCCATTTTTGGGCCACAACCTTCTTTCCAAGCTACAAGCTCAAATATCCTTCGACAACTCGGGGGACAACACTCTGACAACAGAAGGAGAGACCCCCCAGCCTTCTGGTTCTCTCCGTCCCCCGCACTGAAGAATGGTGCCTATATGGACCACCAGCACCACACTCCACGCTAGGAATGTCCTTACCAACTCCAGGGGTGTGGGCTGAAGATAGCCCTCCTGGACTGGCTCAGAATATTCCACCAATGGTAGTCACTCTGAAACCCGGGGCTACCCCAGTGCATGTCAGCCAGTACCGATTATCCCGACCTGCCTTTGTGGGAATCCACCGTCATCTGCAGAGACTCATACATTACGGACTTTTGCAACCCTGCCAGTCCCCGTGGAACACCCCCCTGCTGCCAGTAAGAAAACCATAGTCCAATGACTACCATCCTGTTCAAGATTTGTGACGCGTCAACGATGCTGTAGCAACTATACACCCGGTGGTACCGAATCCCTACACTCTACTAGGCCTAATCCCAGCTGCAGCAAATCACTTTACTGTCCTGGATTTGTAAGATGCTTTCTTCTGCATTTGTCTTGCTGAGTCATCGCAGCCAATATTTGCCTTTGAATGGGAACACCCGGACACTGGAGTCCGTGGCCTACTGACTTGGACCCGGTTGCCACAGGGATTTAAGAACTCCTCCACGATTTTAGTACATGTCTGGTTCAGGATCTTGCTGCATACCCTTCAAAGCCAGGCCAGAGCATACTTATACAATACATAGACGATCTTATTTTGGCCTGTTCATCAGACCCAGAGTGCCAGGTTGCCACGGAAAAGCTTTTGCAGTTGCTGGGATCTGCCGGCTATCAGGCATCACGAGCCAAAGCCCAACTTTCACAGAAACATACACACATCACAATCACAGAAACATACCCACATCACACCATACCCCAACAATCACAGAAACATACCCACATGACTCAAGATATAACAAATGACTAACACCACCAGACCTCCCACTACTAACTCATTTATATTCCTGCAAAATGTCTTATGCAAACTGTTGTTGATGATCCTTGTGTATAGTTCTTTGTAAATAGTTACAAATAGTTGTATTACTGTTCCATGTAGTATTACCTGTATACAGTTCCAAACACCGTTCTATGTAAAGTATACACTAGTATACAAAATTGTTAATTGTTTCATGTAAACCGCCCTTGATCTCTGGAAGGGGCGGTATAGAAGAAACTGATAAATAAATAAATAAAATAAATAAATAAACTTTGCCAGTCTGAAGTGAAGTACCTGTGGTTCTACATCTCCCAGGGAGTCCGATGTCTGGGCCCTGAACGGAAAGAGACAGTCCTCCGCCTCCGCCCCCCTGAGACACGCCGGGAACTTAGAGGTTTCCTTGGAACAGCTGGTTACTGCCATATCTGGATTCCTAACTTTGCTATCTTGTCGAAACCTCTGTATGATGCCACCCGAGGATCTGAGAGAACCCCATTGGAATGGGGTCCCGAGCAAGCCAAAGCCTTCCAGTCCATCAAAACTGCCTTGACCACCAGCCCAGCCTTGGGTCTCCTTAACCTGGACAAGCCTTTCTAGTTGTACGTACATGAGTTTGGGGGCCAGGCCACAGGAGTATTGGCCCAAAACTTAGGATCATGGAAGTGCCCTGTCACGTATCTGTCAAAGCAACTCAATATGGTGGCCAAGGGATGGCCTCCATGCTTATGGGCCATTGCAGCAACAGCTCTGTTGGTGAAGGAAGCAGAGAAACTAACTCTGGGACAGGAACTCTACATTGTGGTTCCACATGCAGTTCTATCCTTACTAGAGCAAAAAGGAAACTACTGGTTCTCGAATGCCCGGATGCTTAAATACCAAGGCATGCTCTGTGAGAATCCATAGGTACACCTCTCAATCAGCCAAACTCTGAACCCTGCCACACTCCTACCTGTGGGCCCTGGTCCTCCAGACCACACCTGCCTGGAAGTGATGGACACAGTATTCTCCAGCCGGCCTGACCTCACAGATATTCCCTTAAAGGACCCTGATGTTACCTACTACACGGACGGAAGTAGCTTCATACATGACAACAGGAGACGGGCCGGGTATGCAGTTATGACAACGGACTCTGAGATTGAAGCCGGTTCCCTACCTCATGGTACCTCAGCCCAACGGGCTGAGCTTATTGATCTCATAAGGGCTCTCCAGCTTTTCAGCGGGCTAGCCGTTAACATCTATACAGATTCCAGGTATGCATTTGTCACCCTCCACACCCATGGGGCCCTGTATAAAGAAAGAGGTTTAATTACTTCGGGAGGGAAAGCTATCAAGAACGCCCCAGACATAATCACTCTGCTAGATGCGGTCTGGGAACCCCCTAGGGAACCGGAGGGCAGACAGAGTAGTGAAGGAAGCGGCCCTCCGTCCGCTAGGGCCCGACCTGATTACAGTGGCCATAAAGGCCCCACTGTTCCCTATTCCCTTAATAACTGGGACCCCCGATATCAACCAGATGAGCTTGATTGTTTTTGCACTCAGGAGGGAGGGACATTGACAGAACAAGGGTGGATCCAGCTGCCACCCCTCTTGAAAACTGGACCTAGCCATATTGTTGTCCCTGACTCCTTAGCTCCACATTTTGTCCAGGCTTTCCACCAGGTCACTCACATGGGAAAAAGCGCTCGATGCTAGGAAACCTAACTGCTTCAGTTTCATGCCAATGCCTGACCTGCGCCCCGGAACAATCCCCGACAAGGGAAACTATCCCCCCCCCCCCTGTCTGTAGGGACTGCTCCCATGGAAAATTTGCAGGTGGATTTCACCGAGATGCCCAGGACCGGGGGTTATAAGTACCTCCAGGTGTTAGTCTGTACTTATTCAGGGTGGACTGAAGCTTTTCCTACCAGAACCGAGAGAGCCTGTGAGGTCACCCGAATCCTCATCACAGAAATCATACCCCGATTCGGACTACCATTAGTAAAAGGATCAGATAATGGCCCAGCTTTCATTTCCGAGGTCACCAGACACTTAGCCCAGGCCCTACAGATAGATTGGAAATTGCACACCACTTACCGCCCCCGGAGTTCAGGGAAAGTCGAACGTATGAACAGGACCCTCAAATCCAAAAATAATTTCCAAACTCGCTCAGGAGACCCGTCTCCGCTGGCCTTCTGTCCTCTTTATGGCCTGCTGTATTTCCGGTCCTCCCCCTCATCAGGGTTTGAATATGTCACCCTTTGAGATCCTGTATGGATGGTCCTCCCCTGATTAAGGGGCGGCAGGGAGTCATGGGTCAGATCGGATCTCTGCTGACCCACCAGGAGCTGGTAGCATTGGGTTCCATATTGCAAAATGTTCACTCCTGGGTTCAAGAATGACTGACTGCCAGTAACCCTTGTTGAACCCATTCACCCCCACAAACCAGGTTCCGTTGTTTGGATTAAGGAATGGAACTCTGACCCTTTGGCGCCCCACTGGCAGGGGTCATATATGGACCTACTGTCAACCCCCACAGCTGTGAAAGTCGCCGAAGTAGTGCCATGGATTCACCATAGCCAAGTCAAGCCAGCAACCCATCCGACTAACAATACAAGGACTGCCAGAACAGATCCTGACAACCAACTGAAGTTCACTCTGTCCAGAACAACACAACCCACACACCAATCAGCGCATCGCCTTACCCCCGTCACCACCGGAAGCTGACGGCTGAAGACTGACAAAATGTCTTTGTCTTTTATTATTTCTGCAGCCTCTCTTTAGCAACTTCTCATCTTACAAAACATGCCCCTAGCCGGCCTTGTTGGGGACTGGTTAAGGGGGAACTTATTATATACCAATCATGTTGTAACCAAACTGAGATAACAGAATGTTAGTTTGCATATGGCTAGGAAGACTCTCTCCAGCTCCTCTCCTCTCCGGGGATCTGTGATTCCATCTGCATAGCTGAGGCAGCAAACAGCCATCAGACCTGCTGCCCAATCAGAGCTCCAGCTTGCTTTTTAAATAGGAAGCGCCATCGGGCGCGCCTGCGCCTGAGGGCCTCGCCAGAGGGCCCTTTGGCGTGGCCCTTAGGCGGGGACCGGTAACCGGAGCCGGCACTCAATCCTTGTAATCCTGAATCATTGAACATGAGATCACCAAACACCATGATCCTCCAAGCAGCAATGCAGATATTCTAATAACAAGAGCCTTCCTCTTCTCAAAACTGTAAGCTGTTTCAATTACTTGTATTAATCTATATCAGTTTGCTTAATTCTCCTCCACAACTTTCAATTTGTTCATGACTATGTACAACCATGTATAACTGTATCTACTGAATAACTATATTTACTAATAAGGCACTTTGCTTTATTGCTCTTCCACAACTTTCAATTTGTTTACAACTGTGTACAACTGTGTATAACTATATCTACTGTATAACTATATCTACTAATAAGCACTTTGCACCCTTACTCTTTTATTTACTTAGAAACAACCCTTCAAACCACAAAATGACATCCTCATTATTTACTATTACCCTAATCTACACGCTAACCTGTACTTTTCATGTCTCTGCTACTTTTACAGATCACTACAACCTGATTCATCTAATCCACAATACAAGCAGGAAACACTCTATGAATCGAAACCACATATTTATTTATTTATTTAGCTGTATTTATATCCCGCTTTTCACTGGGTCAAAGTGGTCAATTGGGGGATACATTTAACACGAGGGGGTATGAGACACACACACTAATGCATACAGGGAACATGGGCAATGGAGGGTTAAGTGGCTTGCCCAAGACCACAAGGAGTGCCTATAGGACTAGAAATCCCAGTCCTTCCGGCCTGAGATTGCTGTCCCCAGGTGGGACTTGAACCCCCGGCCCTAAGTACCTTGTCCTAACCACTCGACCACTCCTCCCTCATCTCCCAAACACTTATCATAAGAGACAATCACATCTTTTTTATGTATCTCTTGATCTTACAAACTCCACCAAAGACAAAAACAAAAAAGCGAAACATCAACCAGACCTAAAATGTGCACTTGTTAATGCACGCTCTACACGCAATAAATGGCCTGTAATCACAGACCTAATAACCAAATACAATTTAGATATACTTTTGGTTACTGAAACTTGGCTCTCTAATACAGACAACGTAATATTAAACCACCTTACTCCACCCAACTTCACAATCTACACGATGCAAGCATTAGCAGTAAATTTGAGAAAAGGCCCTTACAATTTTTATCTGCAGTGTAGATAGCTTATGTATATAGTTAACCCGGTTATCCAAGTTTGTACTCCTGTTCAATGTAAAGCCTGACAATTTGTCGTTATGGTCGTTATGTTATGATGTAAACCGCGCTGATTCTAAATAGCGCGGTATATAAGAAACTGTAATAAATAAATAAAAAAAATAAATAAAAACATAGAAGAGGCGGTGGTGTCCTAATACTTTCAAAAACAGTGCTACAATATCGCATAAATTTAATCAAAAGTACACAACACTTGAACACACTAACTATTACCAACAAAGCCAACTCCATTAACCTCATCTACAGAGCACCAAATGCTGTTTCTGATGAACTTACAGACATCATTGACCTAGCCTGTAACCCAGAAGACCCCTCCAAACCAAACTGGTTATTAGGCGACTTTAATCTGGCTTCTACTCAACCTACCCTAGCCAAGTCTTTCTTAGAAGCGATGTCTGACCTCAACTACAAACAAGTAGTGGCTAATCCTACCCATCAAAGTGGGAATCTCTTGGATCTAGTCTTTATCCCTCAACAAGACATGATTATGATGAACAAAATTGATCTCTCTATTACCCTTGTCCCATGGTCTGACCATAACCTAATAACTTTTCAGATACCAGCATATCAATCCACAGACTACTGTCTAAACTCAACTGGATGCAAAAGATCTATAAGATTCAAGCAACTAGACAGTGATGACTTCAAAAGCCAAGCTCTCCCAAAGCTTGCCCAACTAACAGATAATCTCAATGATATTGTAAACAACTGGAACAATACCCTCTCCTCATACTCGCAACTCCCAGCCTTGATCAAAAAGCCAACACCTGACACCCGAATTACTAAAAAACAATCTGACCCATTTATTTATTTTATTTATTTATTACAGTTTCTTATATACCGCACTATTCGGTATCAGCGCCGGTTTACATTATAACACAACAACCATAACAACAAGCTGTTTGGTTTTACATCAAACAGGGGTACAAACTTGGATAACAGGGGTAAACTATATACATGAGATATTTACACAGCTAGAATTGAGTAACAATATCATAATGAAAGTAAGGGTCGTTTCCTAAGTGGGTCATTTCATGGTTCTCACATGAACTACGTACCTCTCTCCTCCACCTCAGAAAGATTGAGAGAAAATGGAGAAATACACGTAATTCCTCTGACCAAACTACCTACTTAGAACATCTTAAACAACATTGTGAATCAATTTGGGCTAAGAGAAAAGAATACCATGCTGATATCCTCAGCCGCTCTCTGAATAAACCAAGGGACTTATTTAACCTAGTAAAGTCCTTTATCAATCAACCATCTCCGCCACAACAAGAAGGGATTCAGCCCCAAGCCTATGCGAACTACATCCAATCCAAAACAATAAAACCAAATACTATATCATTACATGAACCTATCCAAACTTCCCTTCCACAGTTTTCAATCACCAACCTCTCACCACCCTCTGTAAAAACCATAATTGAAGTTATTACCTCCATCAACATGACAACTTCACCAACTGACCCATGCCCAGCACACTGGATAAGATCTATGCGCACAGAACTCAGCCCTTTTATAGCTAACATAGCAAAGCTGTCATTTGAATCTGGTGTCTTCCCAGATGCTCTTAAATATACATCCATCCGACCACTGCTGAAAAACAACCAGCTTGACCCAAAGAAGGAGGACTCATACCGTCCAATCTCTAGTATCCCATTTCTAGCCAAAATTCTTGAGAAATTAACTCTCAGACAGATACAACAGCATATAGACTCATTTTCCCCTTTAGATCCATGTCAACATGGATTCAGGGAAGCCCATGGTGTAGAAACCCTCCTAACAACATTAATCAATACACTTATCAACGGCATTGACAACTTGAAAAATGGCTTTGCTCTAATATTTCTTGATATAACTGCTGCGTTCGATTCTGTGGATCACACACAACTACTAAAGCGACTTCATGAGAAGGGAATCAAGAACCGTGCTTGGGACTGGTGCAAATCCTACCTGGAAGGTAGATTACAACAAGTTCGTATTGGTAATGCTACTTCTACTCCCTTTCAGCAGAATCAAGGTGTACCACAAGGCTCCTCCTTGTCTGTGCTGCTGTTCAACATCTATATGCAGCCAATTTGTGACATCGCACGCTCTTTTGGTATATCCTGCCTTATGTATGCGGATGATGTGTTATTATTCTCACCGATATCTGTATCATACCCAAACTATACAGTACTAATCAATAACTGATTGGCTTCTCTCTCAAAACCTCCACATTAACTTTAAAAAAACAGAGGTTCTAATAATCACAAGGAATAAATCTTTCTCCCCTCCATCAATTCTAAAAGTCAGAGATGCTGATCTCCCAGTCAAATCAAATATTCGATATCTGGGAGTAATTCTGGATCAAAGGTTAAACTTCAAGGAACATATAAAATGCACCGTAAAGGCGGTTTACTTCAAGATAAAAACCCTTCGTCATCTGAGACCTATGATGGAGTCTGACGACTTCCGCACCATCTTTCAAGCTCTAGTCACGCCGCACTTTGATTATGCTAACATAATACTCCATGGCTTACCAAATATAACTATTAATCCTCTTCAATTAGCCATGAACGCAGCAGCTCGTGTCCTCTGCGGATCATCAAAGTGTGAGCATATTTCACTGTAATAACCAGATAAATGTTACTTGTCTGAAGTTTCTTGTTCCATGTAAACCGCGCTGATAACGAATAGTGCGGTATATAAAAAATGTTAATAAATAAAAAATAAATACATTTCCCCCATTCTAGAGAAGCTTCATTGGCTACCAATAAGCTGCAGAATCCAATATAAGGCCATCCTTACCACCTTTAGGGCTTTCAATAATATTTCTCCAGATTCCATCTCTGATCTCATCATACACACAACAAATAACAGGTCCAGGAGATCTCCAGCTGTTGACACACTACTTATACCAAAAGTTTCATTAAAAGCTAATCAATCATCCATCAATAGGGCTTTTTCGAATTATGCTCCTAGATGTTGGAACAAACTTCCTCCCAATATCAGAGCAATTAAAGGCATCAAACAATTTTAAAAAGCCCTTAAACACCACCTTTTCATCGCACACTTCAAACACCTAAACACCCCTTCCCCTCCCTCATCCTTTTAACCTCATACCTACCCTAACTAACTAACTAACTAACTAAATGTATAGATTTTATATATCTATATATTTTATATATCAACATGTATTTCTAGAAATATAAATGATTTCCCTGTTTACTTCCTTGTTAATATTCCTGTTACTTGTAATAGGTCTGTTATAGCTGACCAAATGTTGTATTGTTTCAATGTAAACCGCACTGATGACAAATAGCACGGTATATAAGAAAATTAAATAAATAAATAAAGTGTAACAGAGAACCTTTGTTCTGGGAACTCAGGCTTTGGAAGTTATTACACTGAGTTCACGCCGGCTAATAAAACTGCTGATTGCTTTCACGAAAACCTCAGGTGTCTTTTCTTGGTCTGGTAATCTGCTACAACACTCCCACACAGTAATCCCTCATAGGAATGAACACAACTCCCAAAGCGCACTGTGACACTTCCACACAGTAATCCCTCCTAGGAAGGACTACAGCTCACAGAGTGCAATGTGACACACCCACACAGTAATCCCTCCTAGGGAGGACTACAGCTCACAGAGTGCATTGTGACATACCCACACAGTAATCCCTCCTAGGAAGGACTACAGCCCCCAGAGAGCATTGTGACACACCCACACAGTAATCCCTCCTAGGGAGGACTACAGCTCACAGAGTGCATTGTGACACACCCACACAGTAATCCCTCCTAGGAAGGACTACAGCCCCCAGAGAGCATTGTGACACACCCACACAGTAATCCCTCCTAGGGAGGACTACAACTCACAGAGTGCATTGTGACACACCCACACAGTAATCACTCCTAGGAAGGACTACAGCCCCCAGAGAGCATTGTGACACTCCCACACAGTAATCCCTCTTAGGAAGGACTACAGCCCCCAGAGAGCATTGTGACACTCCCACACAGTAATCCCCTCTTAGGAAGGACTACAGCTCCCAGAGTGCTCTATGATACTCCCATCGAGAAACTAGTTTATTTATAGGGCTTTGTGTGTGGAACTTGTTCTGTGCATATAATATCTTTGTTTCTATAGATCAGACAGATGAAATCCTCCAGGGCATTCGGATGTTAGTAACTCCTCTCTCCTTCCCTGCTTTTATCTGCCTGAATATCACAGGAAGTGGATCTGTGAGATGACCCATTAGTACAGCCCCTTTCACAGGCTTTGCAGGGCTGGGGGAGGGCACTTGTTCCCCAGCCTGCCTCTTTTTGTCTGTGTTCACACTTCCTCCCACTGAAGCCACCAGGAAAGACGCTCTCAAAATTCACACCACCAGCTTTGCAAAGAGGGAACCAAGGCGTGTTCCAGAGAAGGGCAGGAGAACGGCTGCAGGGTTTTCTGCTCAGCAGGTAGGAGACTGGCAGGAGGTAGGCAGCAGGGGAGGCAGTGCCACGATCCAGCCTCGGAGACACACATACACTGCATGGGGCAAGCAGAAGGGGAAATGAGGCTGCCACTGCTCAGTCCAGGAAAGAAACTTCTGCTCTTTATTCCTTTCAAGCCTCTGAGGCTCTTCCTGTTCATTCCCCTCCCATGATGCTCTGAGTTTCTGTTTCCTGCAATGTCTTGGGATTCTCTTTTCCTCTCTCGCTCTTTCTTTTGCATAATTTCTTTTGTGTCAATTTGCAGAAAATAAGACCGAGATACACATGCACACAGGTGGACATTCAGACCTTTACACTTTATTCTCTGCACACATCCAACAGACAGCTAAATCCTGCCTCTTCTTTCTCTATAAGATTGGCAAAATGCGTCTATTCCTTTCTACACACACTACTAAGACATTTATCCACTCTTTAGTTCTCCTAGGACAAGCAGGATGAATCAGCCACACCTGCTGATGTCATCAGACGGCTCCGAGATCGATATCTTTCCAATAGCCCAGAAGGGCGTTGCCCTTCTGAGCATGAGTCACTAGCCCAACCCTCCGATCCCGCCCCTAGCTGGCCAGTTTTACTTCTTCCTCCTTGCCCACAAGATGGATTTCTTCTCTCCTCCTTACTTCCAGTCTACTTAAACAAAAAAAAAAAAGGAATATGCAAAGAAGATAAGAAGAAAGGAAAAGCATCACTCACCATGTCTGTTTTTAAGAAGTGTGCGTCCTGCTCCTGCAAGATGAGCAACTCGGACAACCACCGTGAATTCATCTGCTGCCTCGGTAAGGACCCCCAGTTCAGGACTGTGCCGACTGTGCCCGCATGTCTCCAAGGGCCAGAAGAGCCCACGGCTATGCCTTGGAGGATTTTCTCTCTTCTACTCACAGCTCAGGCACGCTGGATCTCTGCATCATAAATGGCACCAAAAAGAGGACCTCTGCCTTTAAGCCCGCTCCCGCGGTGACCAACCGGCACAAGAATAAGTCGGCAGCATCTGCTTCCTCCCCAGCGGCAGCCTAAGACGCGGCTCAGAGGGCCTCCGTCTCCGGCCAGGCCCCCACACGGTCTTCCTCCCCCGATGCTCCGGAGATCTCATCAACATGTGGGAACTCTGGGGGCAGCCATCTTGCCTCTGAACAAGTGGTGTTGCAGGCTGCTGCCCCCTCCTCTGTTGTTGGATGTCCTCTACGCTCCTAGCAGCAACTGCACCAACCCCATGAAGGCAGGGAATCCCTCTCTCCTCGGCATAGAGGATCCCCCGACAGCCCGGAAGCCAGCCAAAAATGGCACTGCTGCTCTGAAAGAACACTGGAGCATCACATACAAAGCTGGAGCACCTTTGGGACAGCACAGGCACCACCAGAGCACCTTGGGACATCACATAGACACCACTGGAACACAGCAGACACACACATAAGGGGAAGCATGGAGGGAGAAGGAAACACCTTTCATCACAGGACAAAAGAGTCAGGTACTCCTCCAGTTCCCCCTCCTCTCCGGCTGCCTCCTTCTCGGGACACAGAAACCCTGAGCCTTCTCACGGCACTTCTGCTCAATCTGAGACCCTGGTACCTCAACCCCTCTGGGCTCCAGAACTGGACATAGCCCATGTTCTCCACGCTCCTTCTCCTGCTCATCTACGTGCTTCGGGCCCCCTAGGGCCTACACAGCTTTTCCAGCTATTTTCAGATTTCTTCCAGGACTGGTCTTCCTCGCGGACTCCTGCTCCTACAGAAGCACAGCTACCCTCGGCTCGAAGGCCAGCAAGTCACACTAACCCTCCTGACGAGCCTGTCTCCCCCACATCTACCTCCTCTATGGACTCCATAGCAGTCCTCTCCCCCCGGACTACATCTGATGCTCCCAGTGGGGATGGGGAGGCCCCGTCCACGAGAAACTACCTCAGCAGGGATGAGCTGCCTCCTCCTCTCGAGACCCTGTCTACTGGACACAACCTGGACAGTAACTCCAACCCTAAGAACCTAACATACCCCAAGTTCCTGCAGAAGATCTCCTCGACTCTAGGGGTCCCAGCCCCTGACATAACACCTCAACATCCGGAAACTCAAGCAGCCCTAAAGTTCCTTGAAACTCCCAAAATCTCCGCAATCATGCCACTGCACCCCTTAGTGAAGGAGAACCTTCTTAAAATATGGCAGAACTCGGCCATCGGGGCCACTTCTTCACGGAAGGTGGACACCAAATACCTGATCTAACCATCGCCAGGGTTTGAAAAGCCTCAACTACCCCACAACTCACTCATCATAGAGTCCACCCTCAAGTGGGTCATATCTGCTCGCAATCACACCAACTGTCCACCAGGAAAGGACCTCAAACTTCTGGATGAGGTCAAAAAGAAAGTCTTCCAGTGCACAATGCTTTCTACTACTACTTCCCCTCCTCCCCTCCTCCCCTTCTTCACTTACAACTTTCCACCCTACCTCTGCTACCCTTTCTTCCTTTTCTATGACCTCTGAGGAGGAAACCACTCGCCTTCTCTCCTCATCCAAACTCACTACCTTCTCCTCTGATCCTATTCCCACCCATCTCCATAGCTCCATCTCTTCCACTATAGTCCCTTCCATCTCTTATATTCTCAACATATCCCTCTCCACTGCAACTTTTTCTGTAGCCTTCAAGTATGCTGTGGTCACTCCTCTCCTCAAGAAACTCTTACTAGATCTACCTGTCCTTCTATCGACCAATCTCCCTCCTTCCCTTCATTTCTAAGCTGATTGAATGTGCAGTTCACCATCATCACCTCAATTTTCTCTCAAGCCCTTCCGTATCCTCTACAATCTGGCTTTCGTCCTTTACTGCACATTCTACTGAAACGGCTCTTGCCAAAGTCTCCAGTGACCTGTTCCTGGCAAAATCCAAGGACATTTACTCAGTCATCATCCTTCTTGACCTTTCTGCTCACTTTTGAAACTATTGTCATAACCTTCTCCTTGATACCTTGTCTTTGCTTGCTTTTAAGGTCTTTGTGCTCTCTTGGTTCTTTTCTTATTTCTCCGATCGTTCTTTCAGTGTTTGTTCTGGTGGATCCCTTGTTAAATCGAATTGCAGTAATCCAAGAGTGAGGTGATAATGGCTTGGCATACTGTCCTGAAGTGGTTGTGGTCCGGTAGTGGATGGAGGTTGTGAAGGGTCTTCATTTTGTAGTTTGCAGTGGTTGTGATTTTCTTAATGTGCACTTGCAGATTCAGTCGCTAGTCTAATGTGACTCCAAGGTATTTCATTTCCTGTTTTACAGGGAGGGTGATGTCATTGACCTTGAAAGATTCTGGGGGTGAGTAGGATGTCTCTCTGGTGATGATCAGGATCTTGATCTTGTCACAGTTGATTATCAGGTTGTAGTCTTTTAACCCACCTACGACTGCCTTGCGGCATGATTTTATAGGTGACTAATCTGAGTTCTTGGTGTTGAAGGGGGCATTTAGCATTAGGGCATTGGTGTATAAGTGGTAATTTTATTTTGTAGCTCTGATTGAGTTTGCAAATATGTTGTATGTACAGGGTTATATCACTGGGGGTATGTCACTTAGATGCTTGATCAGTTTGGACGTTTTGTCCCTTATGTTAAATTGCTGCATGCATGCTCTCAAGTAAAATTGTAATCAGGAGAAGGGGTGCTGTTTATTCCTATTTCTGTCAGCTGATCTTCAGGGTTGCGGACCACACACTGCCCATGCTCGCTCCGCCTCAGTGACACCCCTTCACACCCACATCTAAGCCTCCCTGTAAAACACGTTCCTGCTATTTACGGGACAGAATGACCCCCAGAGTGTTTACGAGTGAGGTGAGCAGTGTTTGCACATTGCAATTTGGTCTAAACTCATGTTGTTGAATGTCCAATGGGGTGGAAGTGTTATGAAATCCTGCAGCTGTAATTGTACTGCCTTTTCTATTATTTTCTATTATGTTCTGGACATATTATGTTTTTCAAGATGGATAACATCAGTATTAAACCCCTTACTTTCCTCTGGGACTTCCCTAGCAAGCTGGTTCTTATTCTTACTGGCTGAAGACTCTGGAAGGCATTTTAACACCTTCTGACCCTGGAACGGAGTTCCTGAAATTAATGCCTCTGATAATGGAATCACCTAGTATTAGCAGTTTTCTATTTTGAAATACCTTAACAACACCCGGGACATTTCTCTTACACTGTATGTCAATCTTCTTTTCTAAGACCACAGCTGAGTTTCCATTAATGGAGAATCCTCATTTAACAAAGCAGAGAAGGTATTATGAAAGGATATCTCGAGGTGGAGTGGGTGTCTCCATATAATGAGTCGTAACCTGCCAGAACCCACTGTGATCCATTTATTCTTGAATTGCTAGATTTTTTTTATTTTTATTTTTTTTATTTTACAGTCAAACCTCGGTTTTCGTTTGCCCCAGTTTTCGTTAGCTTCGGTTTTCGACAACTTTTTTTGGTTGCAATTTTGTCCCGGTTCTCGTACATCTGCTCGGTTTTCGTACTTGTTTTTGCGATTGAGCTCTTTGCTTTCAGCGTTCCTTACTGTAATCAAGGAGTGAGAATGTGGCTTCCGATGTTCCCTGCTGATTGGCAAACTTGAGGGATCTGTGTGTGTGCTGTCTGGTGAGGTGAGAAAAGTGCTGCTGTTCTGCTGATGCTGAGAATTGCAGGCGGGGGAGAGAATCGGCGATCGGAGGTGTGTGATTGAAGTGCACAAGCTGTTCTGCTGATGCTGAGAATTGCAGGCGGGGGAGAGAATCGGTGATCGGAGGTGTGTGACAGAAGTGCACGAGCTGTTCTGCTGCTGAGAATCGGAGGCAGGGAGAGAGTCGTTCTGCTGCCTGGTTGAGACTTCGGGGCTCGTGCTGCTGCAGCCATTGCTACATGGCTCTGGAACGCATGCTCAGCTCTGGGTGTCTGGAACGGATTAATTGGATTTACATTATTTCTTATGGGAAATATTGCTTCGGTTTTCATACGTTTCGGTTTTAGTCAGACTTTTTTGAACGGATGAATCATGAAAACCGAGGTTTGACTGTATTTAAAGTTTTTTTATACTGCCTTAATATTACGTGCTGGAAGACTTTCTTTCTGACCTCATCCAGAAGTTAGAGGTCCTTTCCTGGTGGACAGTTGGTGTGATTGCGAGCAGATATGACCCGCTTGAGGGTGGACTCTATGATGAGTGAGTTGTGGGGTAGTTGAGGCTTTTCAAACCCTGGCGATGGTTAGATCAGGTATTTGGTGTCCACCTTCCGCGAAGAAGTGGCCCCGATGGCCGAGTTCTGCCATATTTTAAGGAGGTTCTCCTTGACTAAGGGGTGCAGTGGCATGATTGCGGAAACACATGATTTTAGATCTGTAGTCGGCACACTCATCACCCCCACTTCGACTATTGTAATAGTCTCTTAATCGGCCTGCCACTTAAGAATACATACCTATTACAAAGAGCCCAGAACATCTGTGCTAAGGTAATATCAAAGTAACCACCTAACTAAAGTTTTTCCCACTATACAATTGTAAAAAAATGGAAAACTGTGTAACCTAAGTCAAAAAACTGACGTATATGTGTGTGCAAATGTCGGAAGTATAGCCTTGAGACAATTTTCAATCTCTTGTAGCTATCTTTCCATTTTACTCAAAATTGAGCCCAAACGTGAGCTTATGATAAATAAGGTTCCACACTACTTAAAAGTGTCACCAATAAGATAATAAAACACTATGAAGTTTTTAAATAGGGGTCAAGATCGTTGCACTATTAACTGGTTACTTAGCTGAAGTCGTTCCGTCATGCAGTCAAAGTCCCATTGTAACGAAATGTGCAATTCGCCCCAAAGTTCAAACTGTAGTAGAAGAAATTCTCCAATACGATAAATCAGCGCATTTGAGTAGCCAACTAGCACAAACTGTAGTAGAAGAAATTCTCCAATACGATAAATCAGCGCATTTGAGTAGCCAACTAGCAGACACAGCACTGCGTTTCGGGCGATCCAATGCCTTACGCCCTGTTTCAACGCTCATCAACTACATCCATTCCGTTCGTTGCTGCTGATTGAAGAAAAAGACGCCAGCGCATGCTCAATAGCAATCAAAATCAGGAAGCAGGAACACAGTTTAAATACCCAGACCAACCTAAGTTGTTTTAAAGTGATACACAAACTTAAAATAAAGACGACCATTCTAGTTCCTTGTTAAGACCCAAAGGGTGTACTGTTGACCAACGAAAGATCCATTGTTGTTCTATGAATTGGAGCTGTTGCTCACGGTCTCCTCCCCGAGGATGTATAGGAACGTGATCCAAAATCCTCCACGAAAAATCTTCAAAGCTATGTTGGTAATCAAGACAGTGCTGTACCAAAGGAGCAGATAGAACCGAGTGTTTCACACGGGAAGCATGTTCATTCAGACGGGTTCGAACTGAACGAACAGTACGACCAATATATAACAAATGGCATGGGCAGATTAAAACATAAACTGCAAATGTGGTAGAACAATTAGTATGCCATTGTGAAACATGAATGAAAGTAGTATTAGGTACTTCCCACTGAACACCCTGAATTGTCCGCAGACAATGAGAACAAGAATTACATGCATAGTGTCCTGTCTCCTCCGGTTTTGTCACTTGTCTGTCCAAAGGGGACGAAGTAGCTCCCACTAAATCTCTTAAATTAGAGCCACGAGAATGTGCTATTTGCAAAGTTTTTTGAAAACATGAATGCAATTGTAACATGTGCCAATGCTTAAATAAAATCTGTTTGACACATTGTATGTGGGACATATAAGGTAAAACCATTACAAATTTCTCAGAATCATTCGTGGTTGAAGTATTGGTAGACAGTAGCCATTCCCGATGATTGTATCTTGCTCTTAAAAAGGCCTGTCGAATGACTGATCTAGGGTATCCCCTTTGAAGGAGACGTTCAGATAACTCTTTTGCATGAACCACAAAATCTGTCAAAGTTGAGCAGATTCGTCGAAGACGAAGAAATTGCCCGTATGGAAGGCCCTTGCGCATGCTCACAGGATGGAAACTCGAATAAGACAGTATACCTGTTCAGAGAAATACATTACTGTCTTATTCGAGTTTCCATCCTGTGAGCATGCGCAAGGGCCTTCCATACGGGCAATTTCTTCGTCTTCGACGAATCTGCTCAACTTTGACAGATTTTTTGGTTCATGCAAAAGAGTTATCTGAACGTCTCCTTCAAAGGGGATACCCTAGATCAGTCATTCGACAGGCCTTTTTAAGAGCAAGATACAATCATCGGGAATGGCTACTGTCTACCAATACTTCAACCACGAATGATTCTGAGAAATTTGTAATGGTTTTACCTTATATGTCCCACATACAATGTGTCAAACAGATTTTATTTAAACATTGGCACATGTTACAATTGCATTCATGTTTTCAAAAAACTTTGCAAATAGCACATTCTCGTGGCTCTAATTTAAGAGATTTAGTGGGAGCTACTTCGTCCCCTTTGGACAGACAAGTGACAAAACCGGAGGAGACAGGACACTATGCATGTAATTCTTGTTCTCATTGTCTGCGGACAATTCAGGGTGTTCAGTGGGAAGTACCTAATACTACTTTCATTCATGTTTCACAATGGCATACTAATTGTTCTACCACATTTGCAGTTTATGTTTTAATCTGCCCATGCCATTTGTTATATATTGGTCGTACTGTTCGTTCAGTTTGAACCCGTCTGAATGAACATGCTTCCCGTGTGAAACACTCGGTTCTATCTGCTCCTTTGGTACAGCACTGTCTTGATTACCAACATAGCTTTGAAGATTTTTCGTGGAGGATTTTGGATCACGTTCCTATACATCCTCGGGGAGGAGACCGTGAGCAACAGCCCCAATTCATAGAACAACAATGGATCTTTCGTTGGTCAACAGTACACCCTTTGGGTCTTAACAAGGAACTAGAATGGTCGTCTTTATTTTAAGTTTGTGTATCACTTTAAAACAACTTAGGTTGGTCTGGGTATTTAAACTGTGTTCCTGCTTCCTGATTTTGATTGCTATTGAGCATGCGCTGGCGTCTTTTTCTTCAATCAGCAGCAACGAACGGAATGGATGTAGTTGATGAGCGTTGAAACAGGGCGTAAGGCATTGGATCGCCCGAAACGCAGTGCTGTGTCTGCTAGTTGGCTACTCAAATGCGCTGATTTATCGTATTGGAGAATTTCTTCTACTACAGTTTGTGCTAGTTGGCTACTCAAATGCGCTGATTTATCGTATTGGAGAATTTCTTCTACTACAGTTTGAACTTTGGGGCGAATTGCACATTTCGTTACAATGGGACTTTGACTGCATGACGGAACGACTTCAGCTAAGTAACCAGTTAATAGTGCAACGATCTTGACCCCTATTTAAAAACTTCATAGTGTTTTATTATCTTATTGGTGACACTTTTAAGTAGTGTGGAACCTTATTTATCGTAAGCTCACGTTTGGGCTCAATTTTGAGTAAAATGGAAAGATAGCTACAAGAGATTGAAAATTGTCTCAAGGCTATACTTCCGACATTTGCACACACATATACGTCAGTTTTTTGACTTAGGTTACACAGTTTTCCATTTTTTTACAAAGGTAATATCAAAAGCACATCTAACCGACCACGTGACCCCCATACTGCTTGAACTACGTTGGCTCCCCATAAACAGTCAATAAAATATAAAATACTTCTAACAACATTCAAACTCCTTAACAACATCTCCCCCTCACACCTAACCACCCTCCTACACTTTCCATCAGAATCAAGAACACGTAGACAAAATGCAACCCACTCTCTCAACATGCACAAAACCTTCAGAAAAACAAAGAAAACTACAAGCTGCAGAGCCTTCTCATTTGCTGCCCCCACCCTCTGGAACTAACTCCCAATTACCCTTAGCATGATGAAGGACCTTCAACTATTCAAAAAAGAACTCAAAACCTACCTCTTTACAGAGCATTTTGAAATCCCCTACCACCCAAGAGCCACACCCCAGCAGTCACAGAAACAATCCCACCAACCCCCTGAACCCACAAACGACTAACCCCGACAGAACCACCGCTATGAACCCCCCCCCCCCCCGTATGTATTACATAAGGAAAGAGGAAGAAAATAACTACTTCCAGAACTTACACAAGATAGATTGCAAAATAGGTTGGTTTATTGTTCATTGTAATATATGTCAATAGTTCATTGTAAATAGCTTTTGACACAGTTGCTTATAATGTTTACCTGTACATAGTTACAACTACTGTTCCATGTAAAACTATATAAAATTGTTTAACTGTTCCCTGTAAACCGCCCTTGATCTCTGGAAGGGGCGGTATAGAAGAAAAGAATAAATTAAAAAAAAAAAAAAGAGATCTGGTGTTCCACTAAGGACTAGGTCTAATATGGCTTCCCCTCTGGTCGGTTCATGAACCAGCTGCTCCAAGAAGTAGTCATTTATTTCATCTAGGAACTTTATCTCCCTAGCATGTCCTGCCCTGACACTGACCCAGCCGATACCAGGGTAATTGAAATCACCCATTATTATTACTAAGCTGTAACGTTTGTTAGCTTCCTTGATTTCTTTGAGCATTTCATCATCCATTTGTTCATTCTGGCCAGGCGGTCGATAGTACACTCCCACCGCCATCGCTTTCCCCTTTTCACATGGAATTTCAATCCATAGAGATTCTACAGCAAATTTTGTTTCCTGCAAAACTTTAATCCTTTCTGACTCAATGCCCTCTCTAACATAGAGCGCAACCCCTCCACCAATTTGATCAGCTCTATCATTCCGATATAGTTTGTACCCAGGTATCACAGTGTCCCACTGGTTGTCCTCCTTCCACCATGTCTCTGATATTGCAATGTTATCTAACCTCTCATTTAGTGCTATATATTCCAACTCTCCCATCTTATTTTTTAGACTTCTAGCATTTGCATACAAGCATTTTAGAGACTGTATTTTATTCATATTAATTTGGCTATTGGTAGACATAGGTAATTTGGGATCTTTAAGCTCTGTCTGCTCCATACTCGAGGGCATTTGGGCTACTTTACTCTTTTTTGGAACCTCTCTGCTTTTGGTAGTATCCTTCAAGGATACATTCTTCCGAACCATCCGCTCTTGGGTGACTGTCGGCTTTCCCCTATTATCTGTTTTAAAAGCTGCTCTAACTCCTTTTTAAAGGTTAATGCCAGCAGCCTGGTTCCATCCCGGTTAAGGTGAAGCCCATCCCTTCGGAAGAGCCCCTCCTTTCCCCAGAATGTTCCCCAGTTCCTAACAAATCCAAAACCCTCATCTCTGCACCATTGTCTCATCCACGCATTGAGACTCCGGAGCTCTGCCTGCCTTTTGGGTCCTGCATGTGGAACGGGAAGCATTTCGGAGAACGCTACCCTGGAAGTTCTGGATTTCAACTTCCTACCTAAAAGCCTAAATTTAGCCTCCAGAACCTCCCTACCACATTTTCCTATGTCATTGGAACCGACATGTACCAAGACAGCAGACTCCTCCCCAGCACTTTCTATGACCTTATCTAGGTGGCGTGTGAGGTCCGCTACCTTCGCACCAGGTGGGCATGTTACCCGGCGATCCTCACGTCCACCAGCCACCCAGCTATCTACATGCCTAATGATTGAATCACCAACTATAACGGCTGTCCTAACCCATCCCTCATGGGCACATGGCCCTGGAGAAACTTCCTCGGTGCGAGAGGGTTTTACATCACCTGGAGGACAGGTCCTAGTTACAGGATCACTTCCTGCCACACCAGGGTGATGCTCTCCTGTCACGTGACCTCTCTCCTCCATGGTAACAGGGATGCTGCCAGATTGGAGGTGGGACTTCAGGACTATATCCCTATAGGTCTCGCCTATGTACCTCTCTGTCTTTATGTTTTCCAAGTCTGCTACTCTGGCCTCTAGAGAACGGACTCGTTCCCTGAGAGCAAAGAGCTCCTTGCACCTAGTGCACACGTAAGACCGCTTACCAACTGGGAGAAAATCATACATGTGACACTCAATGCAAAAGACTGGAAAGCCCCCATCTTGCTGCTGGACTGCTGTCTGCATCTTAGTTTTAAGCTTGTGTTTAGATCTTTAAGTTCTTTACTTACTAAGGGTTGCTATGGATATTTATACTAATAAAACTGTACCTAATACGTTTAATATACCTTGTTCACCTGAAGCTTAATTAATCTCAGGTCCTTAGTGTATGACTGATATGGGTAATGAGCTTCACCTGAGAGCACCTCCTGTCCTTTAAGATGTGTAAGTACCTATAAAGCTACGATTATCCCAGGGGTGGGTGGGTGTTAGGGAGGGAGGGAAATAACACTTATTAAAAGAGGGCTGCTACACAGTACCCTGTCCTGTGCTGCTGAGGTAAGCTATATTCTGATTTGATTTAAATTATAGCTCTTTGCTGCTGTTAGGCTCTAACTTATTATGAAATTTAACCTACAAGCTCTCTGCTGGGTTCTAAATTTAACCAGAAAGCTCTCTTCTGTGTTTTAAATGTAAACTAAAAGTACTTTGCTGATGCTAGGCCCTGAGTGACTATTAAATTTAAACTACAAGCTCTCTGCAGGATTCCAAATTTAACCAGAAAGCTCCCTTCTGTGTTTTAAATTTAAACTAAAAGTACTTTGCTGATGCTAGGCCCCGAGTGACTATTAAATTTAAACTACAAGCTCTCTGCTGGGTATGAAATGTAACCAGAAAGTTCTCTTCTTTGTTTTAAATTTAAACTTAAACTGCTGCTACTAGGCCCTGACTGATTTAACAAAAAATAGTGGTTCACAGATTAATTAGCTTTAATAGAAAGAATTCCTTTTAGAAAATTCCCAGAAGTATATACTCACAATTGCAGATCTCTCTCCGGAAGTAACAGTCCCCTTTTCTAGTCCTTCAAGATCACCTTTTCAGTGAAAAAGTATTTCCAGACATTGCCTTTCAGTTTACCCCTTTGCAGATTTATGTTATGCCCTCTAGTTTTACAGCTTCCCCATCTTTGGAAGTGGTTTGTTTGTTCATTAATTCTCTTTAAATTAAAGGTCTGAATCATATCTCCTCTTTTCCTCCTCTCCTCCAGAGTGTACATATTTAGGTCTTCAAGTCTCTTCTCATAAGGCACTGATGCAGACTGCAAATCATTTTGGCTGCCTTCCTCTGAACAGTTTCCAGTCTTTTTATATCCTTTTCAAGATATGGTCTCTAAAACTGAATACAGTGAGGCCTCACTAGTGACTTATACAGTGGCATTAGTACCTCTTCCTTTCTGCTGGTAATTCCTCTTTGTATGCAACCAACATCCTCCTGGCTTTTGCCACTGCCTTGTCACACTGTTTTCCCACCTTGAGATCCTCAGAAATAATCACATCAAGGTCCTTCTCCTGGTCCGTGCACACCAACCTCTCGTCCCCTATCACGTACATTTCACTTGGATTTCTGCTTCTAAAGTGGATGACACTGCACTTCTTCGCATTAAATCTTAACTGCCAAGCATTAGACCATTCTTCCAGCTTTTGTAGATCTTTCCTCATGTTGTTCACTCCCACAGGGGATTACACTCTGTTGCAAATGTTTGTGTCATCTGCAAAAAGACAGACTTTTCCATTCAGTCCTTCAGAAATATCACTCACAAATATATTGAACACTGCCGGGCCCAAGATAAAACCCTGGGGCACCTCGCTAATCACCCTCCTTTCATCCGATTGAGCTCCATTTACCATCACCTTCTGTCGTCTGTCAGTCAACCAATTTCTGATCCAGTTCACCACCTTGGGACCCATCCCCAAGCTACTGAGTTTGATAAGCCTCCTATGAGGAAGAGTATCAAAGGCTTTGCTGAGATCCAGGTAGATGACATCCATCGCATGTCCCTGATCTAGTTCTCTAGTCACCCAGTCAAAGAACTCAATCAGATTTGTTTGTCTTTTTGTAAAACCATGTTGCCTCGGATCATGCAACCTGTTTGTTTTGAGAGAGTCCACTATTTGCTCTTTCAGGAGCGCCTCCATTACTTTTCCTGCCACCGAGGTAAGGCACACCGGCCTGTATTTAGTCACTTCTTCCCTGTCACCACTTTTGTGAAGAGGTACTACATCTGCCCTTCTCCAGTCCTGAGGAACTACTCCTGTTTCCAATGATCTCTTGAAAACATCCTTTAATAGCCCTGCAAGAACCTCTCTGAGTTCTTTCAGTATCCTGGGATGTATCCCATCCGGTCCCATGTCCTTGTCCACTTTCAGTTTTGCAAGTTGTTCCAACACATCATCTTCTGTGAAAGGTGTGGTATCTACCTTATTCCCATTTTTATATTTGGGAGTCACATATGGTGCTGCTCTAGGATTTTCTTTAGTAAAAACAGAGCAGAAGTATTTGTTTAGCAATTTCGCTTTTTCATTGTCACTTTCCACGAATCCGTTCCCAGCACTTCTGAGTCCTGCAATTCCATCTCTGATTTTCCTCCTCTCCCGAATATACCTGAAGAAAGTTGTCGCCACACTTCACATCTTTAGCCATCTTTTCCTCGGCCTTTGCTTTTGCTATCCTTATTTCTCTTTTTACTCTTTTAATTTGATCCTGTATTCTTTTCTGTGTTCCTCTGTTTGTGAGCTTTTGAATTTTGTAAAAGCTGTGGTTTTTTTCCTTTGAGTAGCCACTTCTTTACAGAACCAAACAGATTTCCTTCTCCTCTAGTTTTTATTTACTTTCCTTACATATTTATCTGTTGTCCCTTTTATTGCCACCTTTAGTTTAGCCCAATGTAATTCCACTTCCCTTATCCATCTGTCCAAGAAAGGTCAACGCGTCTTCGGTAGTAGACTGGCTAATCTACCGAAGAGGGCTTTAAACTAGATTCGTTGGGGATGGGTGAAGAAAGCCCCCAGGTAGGTGATACATTAAATACCCTTATGGAAATGGGTAACAGGGGTAACTTATGAAAAGCAGTGTGTATAAATGCCCGAAGCATGGGAAATAAGATCCTTGATGTTGAAGCTTTGGTGGGAGTGGCTGACTTGGATTTAGTGGCAGTTATAGAAATATGGTTCACAGAAAACCATGATTGGGATGTAACTATAGCTGGCTATACTTTATTCAGAAAGGACAGGGTAGGAAGAAGGGGAGGAGGAGTGGCACTATATGTAAAAACTTTGGGATTACAGAGCTTAAAAGGGAGAGAGAAGGCATTGTGGGTTAAACTAGAAAGAGGGAAAGAGAAATCTATTTGTATTGGTGTGATATACAGACCTCCCTCACAAGAGGAAGAGGTGGACAGAGTTAATTGAAGACATACGCAGTATTGCTAGGAAAGGGGAAGTGCTACTGATAGGATATTTCAATATGCCAGATGTTGATTGGCACATTCCTGCTGCAGTATCATCTAGAAGTAAGGAGATCCTGGATTCTCTACAGGGAGAGCTATTCAGGCAATTGGTAACAGATCCCACACGTGAAGGGGCCATACTGGACTTGGTGCTTACCAATGGTGAAAGTGTTTCTGATGTAGTGGGAGATCATTTTCCATCCAGTGATCACTAGATGGTGTGGTTCAGTATTAGGAGGACTAGGGATGTTAGAATCCATTCAAAGGTGATGATCTTAGACTTTAGGAAGACTAAGGGGTATGTTTACTAAACTGCGTTAATGTCCGCGTTGCGTTAGGGTGCAGGATGCCATATAAGGAGTGGGCGGTCCGGGCAAAAGAAGCAAAACGGGAATACCGCGCACTACTGGGCGCCGCGCACTAATGTGAGCGCCACTGCGCATGCGCGTGCGTGGTGCACAGTAGCGTGCGGGAAACCTAAGAAGGCGCACAGACCGGCAAATACAGCAGTAGAGCTGTAGCACACTGGTTAAGACAGTGACAGATGGTACAGGGGTCATGGGTTCGTTTCCCCAGTGTGCCTAAGGAATAAGGCTGGCTGAAGCATTATGTTTAACCCTTTGAAGACCTACTTTATAAATGTAAGCCACATTCTGCAGCCGGGTTAATGTTTGCATATATCAGGAAAATGGTACCTGTCGTATGCAATATGTGCTAATAGTGATTTGCCATCTGATATGGCCATGTATTATATACCATTTGATAGGAGTATTTAGGCAGAAGTGCGGATCCCGGGAGTTGTGGGCATGGCCTGGAAAGGGTTAGGTAGTAGTTGTGAGGATGTTTAGTGCTACGGCAAGTAGTGCTGCCAGCAAACACACTCTCACAGTGACGTAACCTAAGGTGCCGCAGAAGGCACCCTAGAAGGCACTCCATAGGGCACATTAGATAGGGCCATCCCACCCGTTCCCAGGATGCACAGCACTTGCAAATCAGCAGTGTACAGATGATCACAAGATGGGGTATGCACCCCTCAGCACCTCAGCCTGGTAGGGGGTGCCGACGGTGTGTGTTAGTGGCACAGAGTAGCTACAGACCATCACAGTGTGCGGGTCCTGTGCCACCCTGAGGGTGAGGTGGGGTGCCCAGCACCATTTTCTCAGCACCCATCAGTGCCAATGTGTGATAGGTAGTCCTTGCAAACACCCCTAGGAGATGCCTGTGTCCATCTGTATGTCACATCTAGCCCTTGTGGACTATGATGCACCCAGAAACGTGCCTACCCTGTGTGTGTGCCATGGTCACATGGTTTAGGTGAAGAGGGGTGTTTGGACCCACAGGCAGATTACATACCGCCACCCAACCCACCCTACCCTCTGTGGCTCAGGGTGGGGGACAGGATCTGCCACCAACAGATCCACATTCTACCCCCCCTGCAATGGTGGCAGTAGAGGGGACCATCACCCCAGTCCTGCTGGGGAACAGACACCCTACAAGGTAGACAATGCCAAGCTGCACACATCCATACAGCAATAGCAGACAGACAGTAGGCCTGGAAATGCACAGCTGCCCCCCCCACCACCATCTGACATTCTCCAGCAGCAAGCCTCCAGCTGCTGCACCCTGCAAGGTGTTCCAGCAAGACGCACACTAGCTGCAGACAGTCTGCTAGCTAGTCCATAGTCCTGGAGGAGATGCGTGTACCCTGAACTGGGATGTCAGCATACACACCAAGCAGATAAATCAGTGATTGGGCCCCAAAAAGGAACCCATAAACATCACATGAGAAAAACACTATATAACACTATGGGGGAACCTAGTCATGCCGTGGTCACTGCAGTCAGGGTGAGAGTGACCTCCCAGCAGGACGTGCTCTGGCCACCCTGTCTGTGCAGGTGGTGGCCGGGCACTACAATGCCCAAGCCATTGCCCTATGCCCTGTGCAGATGCACCCTGGCTAGGCCACCCTGTCCGGGCCATACCCATGGTACCTTGCTCCTCATTATGCACATTGGCAGGCCAATACTGGCAACAGTGCTGGCAGTGTGGGCTGTGGGGTGTGTTTGCAGCCACCACACGCTGGATAGACAGATACACACTCCCACACCTATGCCAGCATCGTACAACTATAGGGGTGTTTGGCAGCCCTGGCCACCGCTCCAGTCCTGGGCACAGTGCAGGCATGGCTATGGTACGCAATACTGTTGGGGTCACTCCCCAGGGTGGTAAACACTGTCAGACACAAAACCTGTAAAACACTCCACAGACATCAGAAAGGTTGCCATGATGCAGCTCAATCAGAACATTGTACTTAACTGTGGAATTGCTATCTGCCAGTAATCATAGCAACCTTTTGATAGCTGTGTAATGTATTCCCAGGTTTAGGGTGGCATTGCTAAGGTATGCAAGTGCTAATATTGGGAGATGCACGCAGGGCCCAATGCCCTGCCTCTCCAGGAGGCATTGGATAATGGAGCTTGTGGGGGCGGGTTTGTCTGCCCCTGTTGGCTGCTGCTTTACGGCAGAGGTTCCCAACTCCGGTCCTGGTGTGCAAAACACTGTTCGGGTTTTCATGCTGTCCCTCGTGAATATGCATGAGCTACATCTGCATACCATGGGGGCGGCACATAGAAATGCAGCACAGGCATCTTTATTAGAGGCAGCATGGAACCTAAATGGTGTTTGGCCCTCCAGGGCTGCATTTGGGTGACTCTGCTCAAAGTACTGCGCCTGTGTATGGTGTCAGTGCTCTGTAGGGTAAAATGTAGATGTGTTGGGCATGTTTAGGTTATCTGCACTAAAGGTCCTGTCTGTATTACCACAGTTTTGTGGTGGGTAAAATGTGGGGACTGGTTTGGTAGGAGGCACAGCTGGGATTTGAACCTGTGACCTTCTGCTCCTGAAGGCAGTGGCTGTGTGTGCTGCACCACCGTCTTGGCATGGAAACAGTGCATTCTCTGTGGTGTCCATGGCTGTTTGTCAGACAGAGCCTGTCTGTTGGAGTGCACTGCACCCACGTGAAAGGGGCTGGCCACCGTCTGCTCTGGGCTGCTGCCACTGCCGCCCTCCAACACCAGTACCGCCCTGCCAACATGCTGACATGCCCTTCTGCTGGTGGGGCTGGTGGCATGCAGTTTCAAGCCGTCCAGTGCGCAGGTAGGTGGCTGCCTATGGTGCGTGTTCTGGGGTAGGGGTGCCTGCATAGATGTCCCCACTTCCCCCCCAACACCGCCTGCCAATGTTCTGTGCCCTTTGAGGTACCTGCTGGGTACTATCCCCTGTGCCACTGTGATAAACACTCTCATGCCCATGTTGGGCCCACAGCAGTTGCTGTCTGGCTGCTGTACAGTTTCAGCATTCCTACAAGCCACCTCGGCATCTGCCTAGTCCGCACTGTGCCCCAGCTGCACCACAGCATGTGCCGCCTGCAGCCCTCTGTATCCCCTTTCCCAGAATCTGTCCAGTTGCCCTTTCCGACATGCCCGCCCTGCTGTTGTGGAATATGTGCATGCCATAGGGAGGCTGTCCATTGGAGAGGGAAACCCTGATCTTTGCTATTTCACTGTGGGATCATTCACCTTGTATGGGGACGGAGCATGGACCCTTCCGACATTCATATCCTTTTTTTGGGGCTTTCTGGGGGGGGGGGGGATGTTTCCCAGTACTATCACTATTGGCCGGCTTGGTTGTGTGTTTTTTCCAGTTTGTTGGGGTCATTTTCACTGTTTCTGTGCCCTTTTGTTCTGTGCACATGTATCACACTTATCACTTTTTTTAGGTTTCCCTGCCTGGGCTGTACATTGCTGACACTGAAATTGTTTCTCTTTGCATTTAACGGCAGGTTTTCATTCGCGTTGGAATTCAGCTCTGAAAATCAGCGCGTTAGTATGAGGGGAGCCTCTCCCTGCCCACTCTCCGCCCATTGACCCCTTCTCTCCGCCCTCTCTCCACCTTTTGCGGTGTTTTACCACGCGGCGGGACTTAACGAGCATTCGGGCGCTATAGCGCTATAGCGTGCGGCATTACACGCTAACGCAGTTTAGTAAACATACCCCTAAGTTTGCCAAGATGGGCCAATACCTCAGGGAGTCGTTAGTGGAATGGGAACAGCTGGGGGATGTAGAAAAACAGTGGACAAAACTGAAAGGGGATATTTTAAAGGCAACCAACCTTTTTGTTAAAATGGTAAATAAAGGTAAAAGGAAAAGGAGACTGCTATGGCTTTTGAAAGAAGTAGCTGAAAAAGTGAAGAAAAAGATGGAGGCCTTCATGAAATACAAGAGATCACAGAGAGAGGAAGACAGGCATCTATATTTGGAAAAACTTAGAGAAGCTAGCAAAGTAGTCAGGAAGGCAAAGATTCAAAAGGAGGAGGAAATAGCCAATGCAATAAAATGGGGAGATAAGACATTTTTCAGATATGATAGTGAGAAGAAGGGCAAAAGTGGTATTGTCAGACTCAAGGGTGCAGGAGAGAAATATATAGAAGCTGATAAGGATAAAGTGGAATTGCTTAACAGATATTTCTGTTAATTCTGGAGACCGCACCTTCAAAAGGATGTGAACAGGATGGAGTCGGTGCAGAGGGTGGCTACTAAAATGATTAGTGGTCTTTATTACAAAGCATATGAGGACAGACTGAAGGATCTTAATATGTACACCTTAGAGGAAAGGCGGGATAGAGGTGATATGATTGAGATGTTTAAATACCTCTGTGGAATAAATGTTCAGGGAGAGAGCCTCTTTCAGTTGAAAGCAAGTTCTGCTACGAGGGGACATGGGACGAGGGTGAAGGGAGATAGATTCAGGAGTGATATGCGGAAGTATTTCTTTACGGAAAGAGTAGTGGATCCGTGGAATAGTCTCCCAGTGTAGGTGGTAGAGATGAGGAAAGTAACTGAATTCAAAAAAGCATGGGACAAACACAGAGGATCTCTAAAGGTAAAAAGGGGACTGTTGTAGTTGTTCATGTGGAAGGACAAAAAATATTCTTCATGCTCTCTCATTCACCAGGTGAAACAAATTGATCTTCAAATCAACATATTGCTATTAATCTGTTTGAAGGTCTCAGACAAAAAATTCACAGCCTTTTACTTCGGGCTAAAATTCTGCCCTTGCGATAAGCTGTTATTGGCATCAATGACCTTTTTCTCGATTTTTTTTCTTTTCTTTTCTTTCAATAATTCCTTCACACATTAAACTTAAAAAAACTTGAAAAACTAGTACTTAACTTCGCTATGAAAATTTTAATTTTGCAAACGGCTTGCTGAGTGAATCCCAAGTGAAGTGGGGGCAAATACTGTGGCAGAATTCAAAATGACATGGGACAGACACAGTGGATCCCTTTATAGCAACAGGATAAAATCAAATAAACATAACTATCTCTTATATCTCAACAAATATGGGGTTACTTACATGGAGCAGTTAGGTATGGGGAGGGGTGACCTACATGGAGCGCAGGTTCACCAACTCTTGCCACCTTGCTGGGCAGACTAGATGAACCATACTGGTCGTTATCTGTCGTCATATACTATGTTACTATGTTAAACACAGGCAGTAAGTAAAGAAGTGCAATTACAGTAATTCCCAAAGACAGACGAGGTACAGACAGCTACAACTAGTCAAAGCATGCAAAAGAAAAATAATAAAAACTTATCCAGAGAGATCCACTCAATGTGTTTCCACCCCCGGTGCTCTGGAGACCATTAATAGCTTCTAGGTCTGTTTCTACAAGTTTTAAATGCAAAGCTCCCTTGGATTTCCAGGATAGAAGAATAAAGCCAGCCGGCATCTAATGTACTCTGAGCACCTCCACGTGTCCCTGAGTGTGTTTCTGGTTTGTGTTTCAGATGTGGGTGACGTTTGAGGACATCGCTGTCTCTTTCTCCCAGGAGGAGTGGGAGTATTTAGATGAAGGGCAGAAGGAGCTTTACAGGGAGGTGATGAAGGAGAATTATGAGACTCTGATCTCCCTGGGTAAGGACTGTACGACTGTATCTGCATTTCTAGCAGACAGTGGGGCTGATCTATTATACTGTATCCACCATTCTTCCAGGTTCCAGAGATAGGACACATACAGAAAATGTGCTCACATAGCAACTTCTAGACATATTTACACCCAGTACCACCAGGTACAATGAGCAGTATTTTATACATAATCAATATATAATTCAACTCTAGATACAGAACCTGCAGAGCGGAGTGGGGGATGAGTCGGTAAATCCTGGGGTACTGGGTTCAAGGCTCCCACAGAGAGTGTCCTACCTTAACCCATACATATATAGATGGTTCCTATAACTTCATCCCTTCAGGAATATCCTTCTACAGTGCTTAACAAATAAAATAGTCCATCATATCCTAAGTCAGTCTCACTCTACATTGCTTCCTGTTGTGCTCATGTATATTTTTCTCAGCAGCACATCTGTGTTTGTCCCCTGCTTTCTTGAATCCAGATACTGACCTAATCTCTATTACATCCACTGTAAAACTATTCCACGCATCTACCACTCTTTCCATAAAGAAATATTTCCGCATATTACTCCTGAGTATATCCCCTTTCACCCTCATCCATCAGGTGCTGCAGGACTGCACCCTCAGACCCAGAGCCCGTTCGTCATCAGGAAAGAGAGAGGGAAGCTGAAACCCCTCCTGCTCTCCATCTCAAAGCCAATCAGGGCCCACCACAGCAACTTTAAAAAAGAAGCGCCATCAGGCGCGCCCATGCCTGGTGGGCGTGTGCCAGAAAGCCGTTTGGCATGGCCCTTAGGCGGGGAACGCAGGCAGGTATGCAAAAATCAGCTCAACCCAAAGAAAAAGCTGCCAACACTAAGCCCAACAACCTCGAAAACCTCAACAACCTCGAAGACCTCGCTGCTGACCTCACCCCTATCAGGATTACTCAAAGCAGCCAACTCTCACCCCACACATCTCCTAGACACTTCGGATTGTATCATGACACACTTTCAGGAAGAAAATGACAAACTGTAAGTACCACTCATCAGAAATGGAACCCACTGCTGAAAGAGCCCCACCCCTACCCCCCTATGAATCTACCAAAAAGCATAAAACTGCTATAATGCCACAGAATCCAAAGTTGCCAGCCAACCAAGTATTGTATGCTCTTCTTGTTTATTTATTTATTTTCTTCTATACCGCCCCTTCCAGAGATCAAGGACGGTTTACATGGAACAGAAAACATTTTTGTATACTTTACATAGAACGGTAGTCGTAACTATATACACGTAACATTGCAAAGAATAGCTTTAGAACTATTTACATGGAACTATTTACAAGGGTAATAAACAGTATGTTACAGAAGACAATAGACATTAAACACATTTTTTCAATTGAAATTGAAATGGCTCCCTGGGGGGGTGGTTCTCTGGAGGTAGGGGATTTCGAAATGTTCGGAAATGTTCTTCTCATCTGGATCCTACTCTGCCACTTGTCTACAGCTACCTATACCATAAACATACCCACCACAGCCCTACAAACTCCCCTACTACACATACCTTGCCACCCACACATATGGAGGAATCCCCATAAGCATGTCAACAGATGAACCCCCAGATTAGTAAGAATTCAAGCCAACACTCACACAACTTATTACCACACCTGCACATTCTAATCACTCCTATTAACATTGGGATAATCAATGCTAGGCCCATCAGATACAAGACAAACACCATCATAGGCTATATTCTATATCACCCAGACTGCATCCTCTGCATCACCAAATCGTGGCTATAAAGCCGTGACCAGGTCATTCTATCTGAGATCACTCCACAATTTCATACTGCCTTCAACTGCCCACACACCCACAAGAGAGATGGTGGGGTACTTATCCTTGTGTGAATTGACCTTAAATTTAAAATATCCTAATCTGTAATCCACAAACACTGTGAATTAATCACGATAGAAAACAGACATCTAGCCATTTTCCTTAACTACAGAGCCCCAAACGCTCCCGCTGATGAGACATCCAACATCCTCAAAGCCATATGTTTTGCCAGCTCTCCTCATAAGCTGCTTATACTACTAGGCAACCTAAACCTGAGCTTCACACCTAGCAGAGGAGAAGCTACTTTCACAAGGCAATGGAATCACATAGCTTCTGCCAAATCCTCAAGGTACCCTCTCACCGTTCAGGCTGTACTCTGGACCTCATCTTTGTCCTAAAGAACTTTCATTCACAGTACAGCATAATGACCCCTCTTGCCCTACCAATACCCTGGTCAGATCACCATACTATGCACTTCAAGACTGACCTCCCCCAACAAGGAAAATCACAGAGAATACCCCACTCTGAAAGAAGATTTAAAGGATATAACCAAGACCAGTTCCTCAAAGATATCCTTCCCAGCCTCCCCCAGGACTTTTCAGACATGGATGAGGCAATTAAAACCTGGAACTCCATGATCAATGCAGCAGTGAAGCCTCCTTACACCCAAATCTTGGAAATAGAGAATAAAGATCCAAATCTGCCCCGTGGTATTCTTGCACCTTGAATATTGTGTGCAATTCTGGTCGCCGTATCTTAAAAAGGATATAGCGTTATTAGAAAAGGTTCAGAGAAGAGCCACCCAAATGGTAAAGGGGATGGAAGGATATTCCTATGAAGAAAGGCTAAAAAGGTTAGGGCTCTTCAACCTGGAAAAGAGACGGCTGAGGGGAGACATGATAAAAGTCTATAAATTAATGAACGGAGTGGGACGAGTAAACGTAGATCGATTATTTACGTTATCAGAATATAGAAAGACTAGGGAACATGCAATGAAGCTACAGGGTAAACTATTTAAAACTAATAAAAGAAAATATTTCTTCACTCAACGTGTAATCAAACTCTGGAATTTGTTACCGGAGGATGTAGTAAAGGCTGTTAGTGTAGCTGGGTTTAAAAAATGTTTGGACAAATTCCTGGAGGAAAGGTCCATAAACCATTATTAAGAAGGGACCCAGGATATCAATGCTTGACCCAGTACAAGCATTGCGGAACCTGTGTCTTTTGGGAAAACTGCTAGGTACGTATGACCTAGATTGGCCACTGTTGGAAACAGGATACTGGGCTTGATGGACCTTAGTCTGACCCAGTATGGCATATCTTATGTTCTTATTCTGACTCAATAAGAGAAAAGAAAACAAAAAATGTTCAGCTAGAGCATACTATCCATCCCCAGATCCAACACCTCAACTGCAGAACCCAATGTCAAACACAAATTGTACTGATCTATGGAGCAAATATTCCACACCATCGCTGCCTTAAACACCACTACAGTGCCCTCTGACCCCTGCCCAGTCATGTGGATCAAATCATTCAAGGACACAGTTGTAAACTGCATCCACAACACCATAAGCTCATTCTTATCTCAAGGATATATGCCCCTGCTCTCAAACAAGTTAACATCTGACTCATCCAAAAATACAACTCAACAACAGCTCTGATCCTGCAACTTTCCACCCTATTTCCAGCCTGCCATTTCTATCCAAAATAATTGAAAAGGTGGTGCAGAGACAACTGCAAGACCATATTGACCTGTATGCTCCTCTGGATCCACACCAACATGAATTTTGTCCTAACCATAGTGTTTAGACCCTCCTCATATATCTGTTCAACATACTCCTAAGAAGAATACACAACATAAAAACTGGATTCCTACTCGTCTTTATTGACATCTCCTTGGCTTTCGACATTGTATCACACAGCATCTTCTTAAACCAACTAACATTGGACTTCACAGCACAACCTTCAACTGGTTCCAATCCTACCTCACTGACAGACACCAAAATGTCAGTTTATTCAAACACCTCAACTCCATTCAACACAACATAGGGAGTCCTGCAAGAGTCTTCCCTGCCTGCCCTTCCTACTTACAACCAGTGTGTAGCATCTTCGAACAGCACAAAATTAACTATGCCATTTATGCAGATGACATCATGGTCTATTCCCCTATCCATCTTGACATGCCAGACTATACAATGCAATGCAATGTGTGCCTTCGAGTCAGTCCTGACTCCTGGCGACCCAGAAGCTCCTGGGTTTTCTTGGCAGTGTCACCGGAAGATACAGCTATCACTAAATGCCTACAGGAGATGCACAACTGGCTGGCTTCCAACAACTTCCAAGTCATCTTCAAAAAATCTGAGGTGATTCTCAGAATTCGTCAAGCAGCCAACATAAAGGGAATTCCGCTAGAGGGGTATCATTGCAAAATATCCGCCTACGCGGATGATCTCCTACTGTTTCTGGAAGTTTCGTCGATAGACGTCGTCTTGGAGACTATCAAAGAGTATGCCCATGTGTCAGGCTACAAGCTGAACTTAGACAAAACCATCAGTATACCACTAACATCAGCCGTGTCGATAGATGAGTTGCGGAGATATCCCTTCCAGGTTGAAAACTCATCTTTCAAGTATCTGGGAGTACTCTACAGTAAGAATATGGAAGATACAATTCGCCTTAACGAGAATCGATGTACTAAGATCATACAGGAATGCGTGCAAAAATGGACACCGTTACACCTGACATGGTGGGGCCGCTTAGAAACTATCAAAATGATTGTTGTCCCCAAGATTACATACATCTTGAATATGCTTCCGGTATTTTTTAACAAGAATTTCTATAAAACTCTAGAGAAGAAGCTGCTCTCTTTTCTCTGGGCAAGGAAAACCCCGCGTATTGCTGCTTGGAAACTTAAGCTCCCCAAGAAACAAGGAGGTGTCCACTTTCCGGATTTCTATTGGTTTCACGTTGCAGCGATAACCAAACAAGGTTCTTGGTGGGCGGAGGAGGTGGGTACTCCAGGTGCCCCATGCTGGCTCATAGTGGAAACCGCAGTGAGTGACCCTCTTCCCTTGTGCTACCGCATTGGGGCTGCAATCCCGCTGTTGCCTACCCAAGAGGGTAATGAAATTCTTTATGCCACTCAACGTGCCTTTAACGTAGTACTGCCACTTATGGTAGATGAGCACGTCTTCACGGAAAACACACCGTTATGGCTCAACCAGCACTTCAAAATTGCAGGTGCCTGCTTCGCATGGGCCACTTGGATGCAACAGGGAATCTTCTGTCTGGGACATCTCTTTTGTGGACAACGTTACAAAACGTTTGCCGAGCTCCAGCGCGATTTCCACCTACCAAGTGTTTCTTCCAGTGGGGACAACTTCGGCACTGCTTAAGCAAAGCAGGCGTAACACCTCTGCTAATGACTAAAGGGCATTCACCACATCTTTGGCTCCGGTAATACCGGCTGTGCTCTGGGCAAATATCCAAGCTGGTGACGCTCCTAAGATCGGCGAATGAGCGATGCCCCAAGGGCACTCAACTAGTATGGGAACACGAAGCAGGACCCTTGTCTGCTCCGGAGCGCTGGTCCTCCTTTTGGGATTCTCAAATACGGATATCGAGGTCTGCATCGCTGACTCAGACGATGTTTTTCCTAGCACATCGCGCCTATCGGACTCCAGTGCAGATCTCTAAATGGCAGGAGTGTAAAGACGACCGCTGCTGGTCGTGTGGCACGGAATCTGGGACCCTCTCACACATGATATACTACTGCCCCCAACTTGCAATATATTGGCGTGGGGTTTGGCGACGGATGCAAAGGCTTTTTGGGATTACCACGCCTTTAACTTTTCAGATTGTAATATACAAGTCGTCGGCGGATGTGCTGGACCTTCAAAAACAGCGCTATGCATTGTTTGATCTGCTTCTGAGTTTGGCGTTGAAGGCTATAATGAGTCACTGGAAGTCCTTCAGCTCCCTGAATGTAGAATATTGGTGGAATCTGGTGGGCTATCATCGCTCATGCGAATTCGCCTATGTTCAACAGAACCCCTGCTTCCGCCGACTGCTTGCCAAATGGGACATCCTCACGACCCATTGAAAACGCGGAAAATAGCTACATCTCTTCTTGGAGGGGTGGTAATCGTGGTCAGCTCTCCCTCCCCCTTTTCTTCCCTTTCCTTCCCTTGGGTAACAGATGGTATCACTTTCAATAGTCAACCTGCATAACCCTGTCTGTGGTAGTCATGGTTACTGTACAATACCCCTCTTGACTGTGATGTTGTTTTCTTGTTATTACTTGTTTGATGTGTTATAAAAATGTTTAAATAAACAGTTTAAAAAAAAAAAATCTGAGGTGCTATTCATAACACGGGACTCTTCTGTTACCCCCCATCATCAGTCTCCATCATGGACACTCTAATCCCAGTAAAAGAGGAAGTACACTACCTTGGTATCACCCTTGATCTCTTTCTAAACTTACAAGCTCACATCAACCGAACCTCCAGGAATGCATTCAAAAAGCTCGCTTTTATCCCAAGACTAAAACCCCTCCTCAGTCTGGATCACTTCTGCACGGTCTGTCAAGCAGTTATAATCCCTATGCTAGATTATTGTAACTCCCTTTTTCAAGGTCTTCCAACTCAAAGCACTCATTCCTTGCAATTAGCCCAGAACAAGGCTGCCCACATCATTACAGGATCCCGCCAAACATGATCACATAGCACTGCTCTTATATCAGCTTCACTGGCTACCAATTACCTCAGGTGCCAGATACTAAACTGCCTTGACTATCTTTAAGATAAGAAACAACACATCAGCTGGAATTCTACAGGAAATGATATGCAGAAAACTAAACAGCAGACCTAAGAGACAGAGCACCAGAGACACCATTTCAACTCCTAGTTCTTACGCCAACGAAGAGGACTCTTTCATTAGCGGCACTCGCCCTATGGAATTCTCTCCTAGAGAAGGTCAGGACAACCAAGGACTTAAAGGACTTCAGAAAACATCTCAAAACCTTCCTTTTCACTGATCACTTCAGAGACAATACCTAGTTCTTGCCCCTCATCTCACCTGCCTAAAAGAATATCTAACTCTTGTACGTATATTGCAATGTATATGTTTTGCTTCTTTGCAAACCCTGCACGTCTCCCCTTCCTAAGTTTACACATTGAGTTCTCTGTAATGTTTATTTTAATGTAAACTGCTTTGATTGTATGAGAAGGCGGTATAACAAGCTTGTTAAATAAATTGTCCCCTCATTGCAGAGTTTGCTTTCAATTGAAAGAGGCTCTCCTCCTGAGAATTTATGCCGCGGAGATATTTACACATCTCTGTCATATCTCCTCTCTCCCATTTTTCCTCCAAAGTATTACTACTGCGACTCCTCGATACCTTGTCCTCGCTTGGTTTTAAGGGATCTGTATTGTCCTGGTTCTCCTCTTATCTCTCCCATCGCTCTTTCAGTGTTTGTTCTGGTGGATCCTCCTCTGCTGCTATTCTGCTCTCAGTTGATATACCCCAAGGATCTGTCTTGGGCACACTCCTTTCCCCTCTCTATACCCATTCCTTTGGTGCACTCATCTCTTCCCAAGGCTTTCAGTACCATCTTTACGCTGATGACTCCCAGATCTACCTCTCTACACCTGAAATCTCTCTGGCAATCCAGGCCTGGATCTCTGCCTGCCTTTCTGACATTGCTTCTTGAATGTCTCACCACCACTTGAAATTGGACATGGCCAAAACTGAGCTTCATATTTTCCCTCTAACCCTCGTCTCCCCTACCTCTTTTCTCAGTCTCTGAGGATAATAAAACACTTGTCATCTGCCATTTAGAGTGCTGTAACCTGCTCCTTGCTGGTCTCCCTCTGAATCATCTCTCTCCCCTTCATTCTGTTCAACACCCTGCAGTGTAGCTAATCTTCCACCTGCCTCGTCATGCTCATATTACCCTTCTTCTCAAGTCACTTCATTGCCAAACTACTACTCCTGCTGACCTATAAGTGCATTCATTCTGCAGCTCCTCACTACCTTTCCTCTATTTTTCATTCCCTACACCCCTCCTCGGGAACTCCGCTCTTCTTGCAAACCTCTTCTATCTGTGCCCTTCTCTTCAAAATTGCTAACTCCAGACTTTGCCTCTTTTGCCTTGCTACTCCTTATGCCTGGAATAAACTACCTAAGTCTATATGTCAGATGCCTTCACTGGCCCTTCTCAAATTAAGGCTCAAAACTCACTTCTTCTCTGTCGCTTTTGTAGGTTGAGTCGCCTGATCTCCTTTGGGTTTCCTTACCATTCCCCCTAGCTGTATCCCATGTCTACAGCTACTGTGTTGTTTGTCTTGACTAGACTTAAGCTCTGAAGAGCAGAGACTATCTTTTACATATGTCTGTGCAGCGCTGCGTATGTCTTATAGCGCTATACAAAAGTTCAGTAGTAGGGGATGAGGGTCTCGGTAGTGTGTGTAAAAAGGAAGGGACAAATGTTTCTGATGTTATAGAGAAAGAAGCTACAGGTTTTAGCTAGCTTTAGGATGCTGCAAAGAAAGAAAGAGTAGAGTCAAAGATGGTATGGAAGGGCAGAAGGGAGAGGCCATATGGTCTTTACCTGCCAACATATTTTTTTGTTTACATATAGAAGGTGCCTTGAATACTGGCCAGTAAATTGTAATTATTTAATGCAAATTGCTTTGCTATTTTATATGAAAGATGGGTCATCAAGAGATCATGAAAAGAACTGAAATCATTTAAGAGATTAACTTTCTTCCCCTGTCACAATAATCACAGCTAATTCGTCAGAGATGTGGGAAAAGTCCAGAGCAGGGATATTGGGATCAGGAGACACACAAATACCTTTGTAGTCCCAATGTGTGATTAGTGCCTTCTTTTTATGTCCAGCAGGTGGCGGGGTCACACAGGAAAAGAAGAGAGAGGAGAAGAGTGAAGAATGGGGAAACTCTTTCACACACGAGGTGCACCCAGCACTCCACCTAAACTCTCACATGCAAGAGAGACATTTTCCACGTACAGAGTGTGAGAGTGTTTTCACTCATAGTGATCTCATAAGAAGTCACCTGAAAACTCACACAACAGAGAAAAGTACCACAACAGAGAGGCCTTCTACATCTTTTAAAAACCCTGAATGTGGAAGAAATTTCACTCTTAAGAAATCTGTAACAATGCACCAGAAAATCCTCAGGAGTGAGAAAAGATTTCACTGCACAGAGTGTGAGAAATCTTTCCTCATAAACTCACAACTTGTGGAGCATCTTAGAACCCACATGGGGGAGAAACTGTATAGTTGTAGTGAATGTAGGAAATGCTTCTCCAGAAAAGGGGAACTAGTGAGTCATCATAGAACCCACTCAGGGGAGAAACCTTTTAGTTGTACTGAATGTGGGAAATGTTTCCTAATGAAAAAAAATCTAGTACAGCATCATAGAACCCACACAGGGGAGAAACCTTTTAGTTGTACGGAATGTGGGAAATGTTTCCTCACAAAAGCAGAACTAGTGCAGCATCATAGAACCCACTCAGGGGAGAAACGTTTTAGTTGTACTGAATGTGGGAAATGTTTCCTTACGAAAAGAAAATCTAGTACAGCATCATAGAACCCACACAGGGGAGAAACCTTTTAGTTGTACGGAATGTGGGAAATGTTTCCTCACAAAAGCAGAACTAGTGCAGCATCATAGAACCCACTCAGGGGAGAAACCTTTTAGTTGTACTGAATGTGGGAAATGTTTCCTCAAGAAAGAACATCTAGTGCAGCATCATAGAACCCACACAGGGGAGAAACCTTTTAGTTGTACTGAATGTGGGAAATGTTTCCTCATGCAAAAAAATCTGGTACAGCATCATAGAATCCACTCAGGGGAGAAACCTTTTAGTTGTACTGAATGTGGGAAATGTTGCCTCACAAAAGCACATCTAGTGCGGCATCATAGAACCCACACAGGGGAGAAACATTTTAGTTGTACTGAATGTGGGAAATGTTTCCTCACAAAAGCAGAACTAGTGCAGCATCATAGAACCCACACAGGGGAGAAACCTTTTAGTTGTACTGAATGTGGGAAATGTTTCCTCATGAAAAAAAATCTAGTACAGCATCATAGAACCCACACAGGGGAGAAACCTTTTAGTTGTACTGAATGTGGGAAATGCTTCTCCAGAAAAGGAGAATTAGTGAGTCATCATAGATCCCACTCAGGGGAGAAACCTTTTAGTTGTACTTAATGTGGGGAAATGCTTCTCCAGAAAAGGTGATCTAGTGAATCATCATAGAACCCACACAGGGGAGAAACCTTTTAGTTGTACTGAATGTGTGAAATGTTTCCTCACGAAAGCACATCTAGTGACGCATGATACAACCCACTCAGGGGAGAAACCTTTTAGTTGTACTGAATGTGGGAAATGTTTCCTCACAAAAGCACATCTAGTGCTGCATCATAGAACCCACACAGGGGAGAAACCTTTTAGTTGTACTGAATGTGGGAAATGTTTCCTTATGAAAACACTTCTAGTGCGGCATCATAGAACCCACACAGGGGAGAAACATTTTAGTTATACTGATTGTGGGAAATGTTTCACCAGAAAAGATAAACTAGTGCTGCATCATAGATCCCACACTGGGGAGAAAACATTTAGTTGTATTGAAAGTGGGAAATGTTTCCATGGAACTCAGAGCTAGTGACACATCATAAATCCCACAATGGGGAGAGACCTTTAGTTGTATGGAATGTGGGAGATATTTCTGCACAAAATGAAGACTAGTGAGGCATCTTGGAGCTCACACTGGGTAGAATATCTCTTTATCTCCATTTCCATTAAAACAAGGAGTACCTCAAGGATCCTCCTTATCCGCCCTACTCTTTAACCTCTACGTCCAACCCATCTGTGAAGTCATAACGCAACACGGCATCCAATACGCACTATATGCCAATGACATCATGATCTTCCCCCAAATTGACTTAGACAATCGTGACTATGCACCTATAACTATCTGTCTCCATGGTTTATCCCGATGGCTATCCAAAAACAACCTCAGGATCAACTACAAGAAAACCGAAGCTCTGTTCGTCACACACAACACAACTTCACTCCTCCTCAGCACATTGACCTTATCATTGAGACCATTACTGTCAAAGAGGAGATAAGGTACCTGGGAATAATTCTAGATAAGAACCTAAACTTCCACTCCCACATTGCCAAAACTACAAAGAACGCATACCACAAACTGGCAATCATTTGAAGCCTAAAACCCATACTAAGCCAACACCATTTCAGAACAGTATGTCAAGCAATAATAACACCCATAATAGATTACTGCAACTCCATTTCCTTGGATTACCTGCATCAACTATTCACCCCCTACAGATGGTACAAAATACAGCTGCACGTATCCTCACAGGCTCTGTAAGACACCTACACATCACCCCTGTCCTGAGCCAACTACACTGGCTACCTATCATGCTCAGAATCAAATTCAAAACAGCCTTCATCCTTTTCAAAATCCAGTGTAATCTGGCACCGAACACCCTCAGGGACTTGATCAAGACAAAAACTGACACTAGGCCAAGACAGACCAATGATGGACATCATCCAGACACTGGCCTCATACTGCAAATCAATGAACTCGACATCCAAGAGGGCTCTATCTCTTGCAGCACCCTCCCTATGGAACTCACTCCCCTAGGACATCATGACTACTACTGATGTGAAGGCTGAAGACCTTCCCATTCACTGATTACTAAGGGACCATCACATAGTCCATGCTCTCTTCAGTAAAGCCCATACACTAGCTTTCTCCCTTGCTATATATAACTCTCCCATTTGTAAATAAGCACCCTTGAACCCCTCTCCCCCTCCCTACATTCCTCCTCACAAAGACCTCTCAATGTAAATAGCTCCCTCCCTCCCTCCCTGAAATATCCCAGTGTCCCCTCCCTCCCTCCAAGTACACCTTATATCTCCTTTCTATCCAATGTACACTGAAATTAAGTGTTAGATATACTGTTGTGTAGATATAAGACAACCTATTTTATTTTGTAAACCGCTCTGATTGAAGGATAGAGTGGTATAGAAAACCTGATAAATAAATACTGGTAGTCTTGAATAATATCTAAACGACATTGATAATAGAGGTGTCTGTTCTAAGTGATTCTTCTCTGAATTGTGTGGAGAGGCAGAAGATCCTGAAGTACCAAGAAAAGTGCAGTCAGAGACCAAGAAAATGTGGCGGAAAGATACAGTAATCTTTCCCTTTGTACTAGGCATAACAAGCTTGATAAACTACTCTTGCCTGTTATATCTTACTACTACTCCTCAACATTTATATAGCGCTACCAGTCGTACGCAGCGCTGTACAGAAGACATGTAAGAGACAATCCCTGCTCATCAGAGCTTACAATCTAGTCAAGGCAAGACATACAAACATGGAAGGTGTGGGCAAGGGTAGAACAAGGGAGAGAAAAGGAGATGAGGTGAGTCAAGCTCCAAAGGCAGTAGCAAAGAGGTGAGTTTTCAACCGGGACTTGAAGAGGGCTAGAGAGGGTGCCTGGCGTACAGACAAAGGTAGTTTGTTCCAAGCATAAGGTGCAGCCAGGTGAAAGGAGTGAAGTCTGGAGTTAGCAGTAAGAGCGGGGTATAGATAAAAGCAGTTTACCAGAGGAACAGAATTCCCGAGAGGGGTTATAAGGAGAGAGAAGAGATGAAAGGTACTGAGGAGCCGCAGAGTGAATGCATTTATAGGTCAGCAGGAGAAGTTTGAACTGGATGCGGAAGTGGATAGGGAGCCAGTGAAGTGACTTGAGAAGAGGAGTAATATGGGCATGACGAGGGTGGCGGAAGATTAGTTGCGCAGCAGAGTGTTGAACAGATTGAAGGGGAGAGAGATGACTCAAAGGCAGACCAACAAGGAGTAGGTTACAGTAGTCATGGTGGGAGGTGATTAAGGAGTGGATAAGGGTTTTAGTAGTGTGTTCAGAAACGAAAGGGCAGATTTGGCTAATGTTGTAGAGAAAGAAACGGCAGGTCTTAGCTACAAGATGGATGTGTGTGGAGAAGGAGAGAGAGGAGTCAGATGACCCCCAGATTACGGGCCGAGGAAGCAGGAAAGAATACAAAGCTATCCGTAGAGACTGAGAAAGGAGGAAGAGCAGAGGAGGTTTTGGGGGTAAAGATGAGAAGTTCAGTCTTGGCCATGTTCAATTTCAAGTGGCGGTGAGACATCCAGGCAGCAATGTCGGAAAGGCAGGCAGAGATCCGGGACTGGATAGCCGGAGAGAGTTCGGGTCTAGAGAGGTAGATTTGGGAGTCATCAGCATAGAGGTGGTATTGAAAGACATGGGAAGAGATAAGGGCACCAAGGGATTGGGTATAGAGAGAGAAAAGGAGTGGACCCAAGACAGATCCCTGGGGTACACCAACTGAGAGCGGGGTAGCAGAGGAGGAGGAGCCACTAGAACACACACTGAAGGAGCGATGGGAGAGATAGGAGGAGAACCAGGATAGTACAGAGCCCTTGAAGCCAAGCGAGGACAGTGTATCAAGGAGAAGGTTGTATGTATGTATTGAAAGCATGTATATTGGTACAGGGTACCATACACTATTAGACTGAATAAATCTGAGAAAGAGTTAATTCTGTTCAGAACCTTGCTTAGAAATAAAACTTCATATATTAGCTTACTAGGTGAAGGTTTACATAAATAAAGAAAAGGGCAGGTTGTACTTCTAGCCTCTCTGTCTCAGGGTTATTAGCTAAAATACTCTCAGGGTTAGTAATTAGTAAATATCAAGAAGTATTCAGGGTTAGATATCAAGTTATCAGCAGTAAACAATTATGTCAATTAGGTCATTCTATATCTTGGAATCCTGTATGTCTCCTTATAATGGCCATGTAACAGTAAACAATTATGTCTCGGATTCCATTTATGTCTCCACATTGACCCACACTGAATAAGTTGATCTACAATATGATAAACATACATGACGTATAATGATAAAGTAAAATTATGCTGTATCATCTAAAAAAGCCTTATAAATAAAGGGAACCATGGCTAGTAAGCTAGAGTAAACAGGGAGAACGTGTGTCTCTCAGTTTCTCTCCACTGAAGCTTTGGTGTATTTTTCTATAGAACTGTGTGTATTTTATTGCTGTCTTGATAACCTTCCCATTGCTTTTGAATGTAGTTTTCTGTAGCTTCAAGAACCCAGTGAGGTTACTGGTGAGGAGAGGGTTAAGTAAGCTCTTCATGTATGTATCTTATGAACTCCAGCAGGAAGCTCTTTTGTGTGAAGCAGGTACTACAACAGGCATTAGCAGTAAGTTTGAGAGACTGAGGTCATATTCCACATACCCTGGCTTAGAAGTGAGGTTCATGGCTGTCATGTTAGGTGCAAAACTCACACTTACAGCTCCCAGAGTGCACTGTGACAATCTCACACAGTAGTCCCTACTGTGAAGGACTACAGCTCCCAGAATGCACTGTGACACTCCCACACTATAATACATAGAAACATGATGGCCTATCTAGTCTGTCTTTCCATATCAACTACAATAGTCCCCTCTTTTCCTTTAGAGATTTTCTGTTTGTCACATATTTCTTTGACTTCAGATACTGTCCTCGTCTCTATCACCTCCACTGGGAGACTATTCCACTCATCTACCACTCTTTCTGTAAAGAAATATTTCTGCATATTACTCCTGAGTCCCCTTTTACCCTCATCCTATATCCCCTCATAGTAGTGCTTGCCTTCAATTGAAAGAGACCCTCCTGTGCATTTATGCCATGGAGGTATTTAAATGTCTCTATCATATCGCCCCTATCCTGCCTTTACTCTGAGTATACATAGTAACAATTTAAGTCTGTCCTTATATGCTTCATAATGAAGACCACTAACCATTTTAGTAGCCATCCTTTGCACTGACTCCAACCTATTTCTAGGTTAAAGTGCAGTCTCCAAAATTGCACACAATACTCCCAATGAGGTCGCACCAAAGACTTAAACAGAGGCACTATCACCTTTTTTCTTCTGCTGGCCATTCCTATCCCTATGCACCCAAGCATTCTTCTGACTTTTGCCATCACATTTTCTACCTGTTTAGCTATTTTAAGATCATCAGACACAATCATGCCTAGGTCCCGCTCTTCTTTAGTGGACAAAATACTTTACCCCCTATACTATATTGCTCCCTTGTATTGCTGCAGCCCAAATGCATGACCTTGCATTTTTTTACATTACATTTCAGCTGCCAAATTCTAGACTATTCTTCAAGCTTAGTTAGATTCCTCCTCATGTTATCTACTCCTTCCTGGGTGTCTACTCTATTACAAATTTTGGTATCATCCACAAAGAGGAAAACCTTACCCGACAGCCCTTCCACTATATCACTAACAAAGATGTTAAAAAGAATTGGACCAAGGACAGATCCCTGGGGCACACCACTGGTAACATCCTTCTCCACAGAGTGAGCTTCATTTGCCTGTACCCTTTGTCGCCTCCCACTCAACCAATTTCTAATGCAAGCAGTAACTTTAGAGTTCATCCCTAGGATGCTCAGTTTGTTTATAAGTCGCCTGTGAGGAACAGTGTCAAAGGCTTTATTGAAATATAAATACACCACATCTAGGGCTCTCCCTCGGTCGAACTCCCTGATCACCCAGTCAAAGAAATCAATCAGATTTGTCTGACAAGACCTGCCTCTGTTAAATCCATGCTGCTTTGGATCCTGTAATCTGCTGGACTCTAGAAACCTCACTATTTTCTCTTTCAGCAGCGTTTCCAATAATTTACTCACCACCAAAGTTAAACTAACCAGCCTGTAGTTTTCAACCACATCCTTACTTCCGCTTTTGTGTAAAGGCACCACATGGGCCTCTCTCCAGTCCTTTGGCACCACTCCCAACTCTAACAAGGCATTGGAAAGGTCAGTCAGTGGAGCTGATAGAAGGTCCCCAAGTTCTCTCAGTATTCTTGGGTGTATTCTATCTGGTGCCATTGCTTTGCCTACTTTAAGTTTATCTAGTTTCTCATGAGCACAGTCTTCTGAAAATTCTTCAAGATTCCCCTTGCTTCTGCTCCTGTTTATGGTTGTTTGCTGAGGTCCTGCTCCTGGTTCTTCATCTGTGAACACAGAACAGAAATATCTGTTAAGCAATTCCGCTTTATCCTTATCAGCTTCTACATATTCCTCCCAATCATCTTTCAGTCTGACAATACCACTTTTGCCCTTCCTCTTCTCACTAACATATCTGAAAAATGTCTTATCCCCCCATTTTATTACATTGCTTATTTCCTCCTCTTTCTGAATTTTTGCTTTCCTGACTACTTTGCTAGCTTCCCTAAGTTTTCCAAAATATAGATGCCTGTCTTCCTCTCTATGTGATCTCTTGTATTTCATGAAGGCCTCCATCTTTTTTTCACTTTTTCAGCTGCTTCTTTCAAAAACCATAGTGTTCTCCTTTTGCTTTTAACTTTATTTATCATTTTAACGTAAAGGTTGGTTGCCCTTAAAATATTCCCCTTTCAGTTTTGCCAACTATTTTTCTACAACCCCAGCTGTTCCCCTCCCGCTAACGACTCCTGTGGGGCCCTGTTACCCACAAAATAGACCACAACCTAATTATTACTAATTGCCTGTAATGATCAGAACCAAAAGTCAGTACAGGTGCAATCAGAGTCTCTGTTTATTAGATTACTGATGACCAATACAGGCAGATGGGGAAAGAGAGTTCTATTGAGCACTAGGCATCTCCAGAATATCTCCCTCCCCCGAGTACAATAATCATGTTACATATATACATTTTCTGCTTCTGTGTATGCATACAGTTTCCAAATCCATTCCTCTTTGGGTCCTCTCCCCTCCCTCCTTCTGTTTCCTGTCATTGACCTTTCTGTCCCCTCTATGTTCCTGTTTCAACATTCCCCCAGGCCTCTCTGTCTTGCTTATACTCACCAACTGTCAAAACCATCTACTTTCTTCAGGACTAACGGCTCAGCTTATACTTTTTTGCATGGTTTCCTGTGTACATGCCCTTTGCACAAAGCCTCTGCATGGACTCTTCAATCCAGGCATACACTTTGCTAAGGCTTATGATATATGATATTTCCTTATATGGTTCCTTATGCTGGCCTAAGGTTTTTCTTTGTCCACAATATAGTAGTTTGGTTGACATATATTTTATTAGAGCAGACATTTATAAAGGCCATTGAGTGATTATGAACCAGAAACATATCCCTAACCCCTACAACTCTCCCATTTTTTTTCTTTATTGAGGGGATAACACCAAATCAGAGAAATCAGAAGTGGGGACGGCAGCATAGGAAACATTCACATGTGTATGGCATGTTTGAACAGACATAAGGGAGGTGGACACTTTGGTACACTGTTTCTTACAACAGGAGATGACAAGAGAAACAATACAACAAAAGGACAAGGCAAAAATTAAAAAGATGCCAGCAGAAATTAAAAGGCCTTTTAGGCCAGCACTTAGCGAGTGAAACCAGGAGGTAAGGGATGAGAACCAATTACCTACATTCAGTCCTCCCTTAAAGTCATCCATATGTAAATCTGACAGGTGGCGTATTTTATCCATAGCATTAAGCACAAACACTGAATGATTCGCTATGACCGTACAACAATTAGTGGCGTTAATAAAAGATCACAGGCCTCCTTCAGATGCAAGGAGCAAATCTAGTGCCTGTCTATTTTGTAGAGTCATTTGTGTATTTTGCTCTAATGACTCTGACAACTTACTAATAGAATCAATAACAGCTTTCATTTGAACATACAGTAAGCATTGCAGACGGCGTATAGCCATACCAAGTTCAGCAGTTATGGCAGGGGTCTGAAAGGTACCAAGGAAGTCCAGCATCTAACCTATGTTTAATAGCAATGGAGAACACAAGGGTATCAAAAGGTTCAGCAGAATGTCCCGATAAGAGTTCAGTTCAAGGCAGGGTTGAAGTGAGAACTTCTTTGAAGATGTGGGTTGTATTGTGAACACGCAGAAGTAAAACTAGTCCATCAGGATGAAGGAAATATATGGTGTCCCAAGGAGCAGGTTTGGCAGCAATCATCTTGGTCAACAACAGTTCATACAGGAAGGAAGTAGATCAAACAGAGGTGACAGTTGGAGAAACCTTCAACTGACTGACATGAGTCCAAGTGCAGTGACAATGTGAGGTCCTGAGAAAGTAGAGCAATCTCAGGATGCACAGACACAGTTTTTTTTTTATATACAGTAGTCCCTATGAAAAATAAAGTTGACAATGGATACAGACTGTGTAGTAGCCACCCGATCAGCAATTTCTTGGAACGCGATCCGAAGCCCTGCAAGGGAAATCACGGAGGCTCTGGTCGAACCTCTCTAATGTAATTAGCCAAATCAAATAGACAATGTGGGAATCACTTATTCAAAAGTAGCCTTAAAGAGGTAAGCTTAAAGCATGGCTTAGAGAGCCAAAGAGCAGAAATAGAGCCTGATACACTAGCTTCCAGGCATAAAAAGGATTAAGTACAACAGCAGTGAAACCCTGATATTCCTGGATACATGATAGCATTTAAAACATAATGCAGCAGACACTTGCCACTCTCCAGAGAGAGAGCAGAAGGAGAGAACACACAATACTGTTTATACCATTATACCATTCTACATAAATTGCAAACAAGCTTGAACCAGTTCAAAAGGTCACACAAAAGTCAGCATTATGTAGTTGCAGTAGGGGTTGCTGTTGTCCACAGGTGTGCTGCATTAGATCTGAAATAACTTCTTATCAGAATGTCCTTCACTCGCTCCACCAATTCAGTTGCCTGAAATTCTACAAGTACAAACAAAAGAATGCTATTTCCCCTCCCCCCTTCTTCTTCTTGGATTGCGTTCTGGGATTGCTGCTCGCACACAACAGCTAATCCTGCTTCTAAAACAATTGTTAAAAGTAGTATTGTGGCTATCCATTGATTAAATAAAGAAAACAAAAAAATAGAAACTAAGTCAAATCATTTTGACCATATACTAGGAGGAAACATCTACACTGCGTGACCCGCTTAAACCCTGTCTATCAAGCAAAAATCTTTCCAAGTGCGATACCTCAAGAAAAACATAAGAAGCGCCCTCAAAAGTAATCAGGCATTTACACGGAAATTTTAAGAAGAAAGTAGCACCCAGCTCGACTACACGCGACTTTAAAGATAGAAATTGTCTGCGCCGCAGCTGGGTGCTACGAGACACATCTGGAAAGATATTTACTTTTTGTCCACAAAACAACGTTGACTTCACCTTAAAGAAAGCCTTCAAAATCCTTTGTTTATCCATAACAGACGCTAGGGTAACCAGCAAAGTAGAGCGGGTATTTATAGTATCTAAGGAATCCTCCAGGAACTCAGTAAGATTCGCTACATTAGGAACAATTTCATCCATTTCACCATCTATGGGGTTAAGCTTTTTAGTAGCCAGGGGAATATAATAAATCTGCAACACATTCAAAACATCAGATAAAGCAAGTATTTCCTTTACATATTTATCAAAAAGAATTTTGGGAGCCAATAAAGAGGTACAGGTAAAATTCAGGAATCTTAAATTACACATTCGTATGGAGTTCTCAAGGGATTCAATCTTTGAATGCAAAAACAAGGAATCTTTGATTCCCGCCACATTTGTAGCTTGTAACGAATGCACCTGAGACTCCACCTTAACAACTGCTTTATCTATCAAAGACACTTTCTCGTCAAGTTGCTGCACAGCAGCTGCAGTGTCTTGTGAGAAAAGAGTAAAAGAACTTATAACTGTGGATACTTTAGCATCTATGCACTGCAAAGCCCCCCACAGATCCTTTAAAGTAACTTCGGAATCAGAAGGGAGGGCTGGAAGTTCAGAAGAAGTATCCAGCACTGCCGACTGAACCGGGACAGGCAACTTAATAACAATTTTATCCCTCACTGAAGCCCCTGCTGAGACTCCAAAACTAGAAGCAGCGCTGATGAGAGGACAGGGTGGGGGGGATCTCCCTCCGGGGCTCAAAGACGCCCCTTCTGGGGAAGACTGCGCTAGGGGGAGGGGAGCAAAATGATTTGACTTAGTTTCTATATTTTTGTTTTCTTTATTTAATCAATGGATAGCTCCCGTGATGTGGACTGTGCTTCTGGTGTTGTTGTAATACCTTTTTTACTTTGAATGTGGAATTATGACTTTGTTTTGCTTAACATCAGTGATATGTCCTTTTCTTTTTTGGTTACTGTATATGACTTAAAACCTCAATAGAAAAAAAAAAGTAGTATTGTGGCAAACAAATGGGAGGCAGAAAATATAAATTTAGATTCTTCAACAGTCTCCCAGTCCCACTAACTTAATTGGTGTAGTTTTGAATGGATATATGTGCTCATTCTAAACAGCAACTAAAGACTGAACTCCTGGAACTGAAATTTAAAAGACTTCCAAAACAAAGTACACTTTTGCTCTGGACACTAACACATAATTTTAAAAAACAGGTGACTTTATCCTAAAATCCAATATCGTAGCAAATAAAACTGGGAAGATGAGTGAACGCCCATGGTGTCACTGGCCTGTTCATTAGTCATCAGTGCAGAGCTTAACACACAGTAATTTACCCTGAATCTTACAGTTCGGGGAAGCAGACATTTAAAACGGATACTTTTTCATGAAAAGACTGGTGGACATCTGGAATGCAAACACTTCCCTTTGAAGTTATTTCAAAGCAAATCACTGAGAGTTACAGCCAACCTCGACCTCCATGAGGTGCTTGCCATAATATAAAATCCCTGTTTAACTTTTAATTTTGCTTAATAGCATAACAATCAGAACAAAATCCAAACATGATTAACTTCTTATTCACTCAGGATTTAAACCATTCCCAAGTTTGTAAACGGGGGCGCTGGGTGAGAATATCCACAGTCTTGGCAAAGGCAAATATTAATATGACTTGCGAAGGATTGTGGGAAATGTAGTCCATTCATACCAGAATCAGCCGTTCACACTAAATTAGTTGTGCTTGCTCGAGTGTAAAGCAAAGAAAAGATATTTTATTTATGGGGTTATTTCTCCCAACACAGATGTACTTGGTAGCACAAAAAGGATACTTGCTTTCAGTATTATACTTAGAAAAACAAATCAGGGAAAACAACAACTGAACTTCTTAAGCCATCAAATCAATCAATAAAGACCTTGATGGGAACAGAGAGGTCTTTCTGTAGGCTCCTGCTAATATCTTTTTAGCAGTGCTTCAAAAACAAACCAAAACCCACAAAGTAAAGAAAAACTGTTCTTTTTTCAAGGATAACCTCTTGTATTTTCACACACACCCAGAAGTGTCCCTTCAGAGCTCACAAGTAATTAGGCAAGGCTCAATTGCAAACAATTAACCAGCTGCAAACCTCTTGGCTGGTTTTCTTACTATACGTGGCTCAAATCATGCTCAAAAGCTTTTCTGAGTAGATCAAAGAACAAGTTTATATTTCTTTGTGATGGTTGTTGTATTTTGTGAAAGAATATTACCACAGAAGTTTAGACAGAGAGCAATCCATGTATTCACACTGTTCATTTACAATGTATCCTTCTTCTTCAACTATCATAGAATCCATATCATGGATTGGCACAGAGGAATTTCTTAATGGAGCACTCTCAGAACAATACTTGTTTCCCTGCTGACTTCCAAGTGAAAAGCTAGGGCATAGATCAGTGTTCATACCTGAGCTTCCATTGCTGTTAGGGTTCCTCTCCCAATATCCTGGCCAGTATGTAGTCCAGTTTTTATGTCCAGCCTTCCAATCAAGATCCCTGGACACTGGGTCTCTCTTCACATACCTTCTTGTACTGGTCTTAGGGTCCCTTCCAAATGCAGCCGTCTCCCTCCGGGGATTCCTGGCTCTGTAACCCCACTCCTCTGGTTTCCTCCAGTCCAATGGAGTATGCCTGCCTCTGGAATTACTCCCAGCACACGTACTGCTCTGGACTCCTTTAGACCTCCAAGATGCCTTTCTCTTCTTTCTTCCAAAGTGTTTCTTGCTCTCTCTGTCCTTCAGCTCTGGCTTCTGCTGATGATGATCATGAAGATGATGAAGCTGATTCTCTGTAGAATAAGCTTTGCTTTTAACCTTAGAGGGATGCTCCACCCTAGCACAGCACAGCTGTGCTGAATCAAGCCCTGCCCTTGGAGATGAGTGCTTGGGGATTACCTCATAGCTCTCCTGATTGAACACACGTTTCCCCACTTCAGCTCTTCTAGTGGCTGTTGGAAACTTGGTGCATTCTGGGACTGGTAGTCTTTTATGGAAACATTCTGCTTTATTATTTCTACCAGAAAAGACAGGTTGCTTGTTCAGAGCCAATTCACCTCTATTATAGCTCCTTCCTGAACTATGATAAGCTTCCTTATCACAAGTTGCAATCTCGCAACCACTGGCCCAGAATACCACATTATCCTGCAGGGCTCTTAACTCTACTTTGAAGGTCAAAGGAAAAACGGAAACAGTTTTCTTTTGTTGTATCAGTAGCAAAGAATTCTAAGCAGTTCAATTCCAGAGATCATAAAATCTAATTAAGAAAGCATTGATTGTGTGAGTGTTATACAGAACTAAACTAGGCACTTCCAGAAGGGAAATGGCTGCACTGGTAATTCTGCTTCAAAAGCAAAGTAACTTTTGAATCACACTCTGCAGTTATCATAGCTGTTATTGTTCCTCTATTACCAATTTTGTTTCCAGAATATATATTACCACAAAACAATAATCATATATCAAAGCATGGAAGATCTTCCCATTCATTCATTCATTCATTCATAACAATTTATAACTAAAAATACATCACACATAGAATGGAATCAGGTCCCTAAGTTTTCTAAACAGTTTTTTCTTTCTCTCGTCATTTCCGTACCTAGAAAGCTAGCAAGCTAATTACAGAGGAAAAATACTTCACCGAAAGAGTTCTGAACTTCATCTCCTGTCACACTTTGATTGAATGAATTCTTTATTTTAAACAAACAAGTGAGACTGCTCAATCGGGAGTTTCCTCTAGGTAATGCGTCCATTCCCAGAAGAAATCCCTTAGCAGCCTTTCTCCCTCTCTCTAGCTGAAACAGGCAACTATCAAACAACCAGCCATTGCGCAGATGATTAGCTATCTTTCATCAGGTGACATATAGGAGCAGGTATCCATTAAACACAGCCAAGACACTGGCCAGGTATCTGACAATGTTCAAGGAAAAATACCTCGAAGTTCAGAACTCCATAATTACAATTGATGTGTATCTTGTTTACATTGTTATGTAACTAGACTGGTTCTTTTCAATTGATCTAATTGTCACCCTCTCTGGTCTGATCCCAGATAAGGAGATTTCTTCCATTGTTTTTTTTTAGAACAATCTTTGTATTGAGGACTCCAACAGGGGATTTTGTTTAATGAAGCAATCTATGGGGTTAGGGCCGGTCTTAGCCCATTTCTTACTGTCTATCCCCTCATTGGATTTTGTTTTTCTTTTCTAAAACATTCTCCTTAACTGTCCCTCTTCCTTTAATATGTAAACCTGGTGTTTTCACTGTTTGGGGACACTTTAATTACAGGAAAGATCCTGCTAATGATTTTGTTTTTACCGATTGAAATCGAATCCCTTTATTTGCAGAGGAGCTGGTAAATTCGCTGGTAATTTCGCCTTTTACAAAAACCTCTTTATTTACAGAGGAAGGAAGTGCACGAAATGTCCAGGACACCTTTCAGAGAAGAATTTGCTTCGTTCAAGCCCAGCCAATCTCCTCGCGGAGGTATGGAACTGTGAGCAAGAACACACACACGCTTCGTGTCAGACGACACGTACAGTCTCAAACACTTATCATTCAGTCCCAGTTTATAACTGCAAATTTTTCTTACACTTTATTCATATAACAAAACAAAACTTAAACAACACTTACCAAGCTTGGTTAAAAATAGTTATACTCACGATGCCGTCTTCACAGCCGCCGTCATCCTAGGGAATCTGTCACTCACTTCTTTTCCTCCGGTCTCTACTACGCACCGGGAACGTACCTCCCTCTTCTTTCTTGAGGGGAATCCAAATCTTTAAATTTGTATCTTGGTCATAAAGACCCACCCGTACCCCAAAATTAAGGGGTAATCCCGGGTGTTCGGCACCAATTGTTGGGCCCTGTTACCCACAAAATAGACCACAACCTAATTAAGGTTTAAGGTTTAATCATTTGATAAAAACCGCCTTTCTGTATCAATATTAAACCTTAACCTTACAGTATTTAACTTGTTTGACATAATTGCGCCTTGGCTCTTGAGACTTTGTATCCAGCCTCATTAAAAAGGTGCAAATGTTCACTGGTGGCTTGTAGACATTCACTTTCTAAGTTGGTGGCTATAAGCAAGTTGTCCACATACTGGAGGATAACCCTTTCTCCTGGGTTCACATAGTAGCTGGAAAGATCTTGATTTAAAATGGCACTGAAGAGAGTAGGTGAATTCTTGAATCCTTGAAGTAATCTAGTCCAGGTGAGTTGGCCCCACCTTCCTGTTGTGTTGTCTTGCCATTCAAAAACAAACAAAAGTTGACTGGTGGGGGCTAGGCGCACACAGAAAAAGGCATCTTTCAGGTCCAAAACGGTAAAGTGAGCAGCCTCAGCGGGGATCAGTCCCAAGAGAATATAAGGATTTTGGTACCACTGGGTGTATAGTTTCAGCTGCATCATTCAGCTGCATCATTCATGCTCGCCTCAGATCTTGTACTGGGCGGTAATTCCCGGTCCCAGGTTTCTTGACTGGGAGAAGGGGGGTGTTCCAAGGTGACTGACATTCCTTGAGAAGTCCATACTTCAGCAGTTTCATCAAATGGCAGTGGATTCTTTCAATGGCTGGTCGAGGGAAAGGATACTGTTTCACATGCACTGGTTCCACTCCCAGCTTGAGGGTGACAATGACAGGGGCTATGTTCTTCACTAGGCCAGGTGGATTATCTTCTGCCCATACTTCAGGTGGGGCTATGAGGTTGGCGGGTATACAGGAACTTGTTGACTTGACTGGAGGTGTGCTATAGAACCACTACTCTTCTTTTCGGGGAACAGTCAGCACCATCAATCCAGCAGGCTTTGGGTTCACAGTCATTTGCATTTCTCCCCCTTCAGCAAAGGATATCTGTGCCTGGAGCTTTGCAAGCAGATCTCGGCCCAAAAGTGGAATAGGGCACTCAGGCATATACAGGAACTGGTGCATTATTTTCTGCCCCCCTAGTTCACACATGCGGTTCTGCAGGAGAGGCTTTGTGGCCTTAGCCCCAGTAGCTCTGACAATGGTGATGCATCAAGAAAACAAAGGGGCTACTGGCTTTAGTATTCTGCTCCTGTATCCCCCATAAAGTCCATATATTGGTCCCCTATTTTCAGACTGACCATAGGCTCCTGGGGACCCAGGAAAACTTGGAGTCCGGTCTGGCCTAGTCTTCATCCATGCTGTAGCCCTCTTCGGCTGCCACTCACTCTATAGCTGCTTCCCTCTCTTGCTGGAACACTGTGCTCGGTTTATTTTTTTTTTTTAAATCAAGTACTCCCTCCTCCCCTCCTGGGGGTGGAGTCAAGATACGGGCATTCACTTCTCTAATGTCCTTCTTCTCTGCAATGGGCGCACTGACTCGCACCCTGTGGGGCCGATCATTTTCACAACCCCTTTCACTTCCTCTGCTCCTTCGATTAGGAAAACCTCCTCCACATCATTCAACTAAAGTATCAGCAAGAAGATCTGTTCTCTTCCTTATCTTACATTCACTTTCTCTGTCACATTTATTTCCACAATTCACAAACTTTCTGAACAACTTCCATCTATACTGTATTCATGCCCGTAAATCCATCCAGTTTCTGCAATTTCAGTTTTATATCTCTCTGGGACTGACTGACAAAAATGCAAATTCTCCTGGGTTGCTGGATTGCATGGGGTATATAGTGAGGGCTGCCTGCACTATTTGGATTGGGTCTGCATAATACTGTTCATTAGTTCAATCAAATCCTATGGTTTCTCAGCGTAGGAAGCATAATGCAGCTTTCAGTCCCTGCTTGTAGTGTCATCGGTGGACTGTGGCCTACTCTGAGTACTTTAAACTGTGCCGGGGCTTTTTTTTTTTAAAGAATTAACCAGGAATCCTATGTAGGGGAAGTGATCAGGGAACATTCTCTGTACAATCTAATAAACACGGGAAACTACGGGGCCATGAAGTAACTAACACTAGCCACCCCCCTTTCACAGAACATTTCTAATAGGGACAGAGACAGCTTATGTCTGTAGTCTTCAGCAAAGTCCTTGCTAAAATTCAACAAAATTGGCCCCCTCCCCCACATGTGCTTGGCTACAGACAGAGGGGCAGGCTGCATTTCCCTGTGTACTAAGCATAATAGATGTGTGTGCTCATTCTAAATAAGAACAATTTAGATAAAGTCCTTAAAATATAAAACTATTATTTTGCAACATGTTATAACAACAATCCCAACAGAAAGCACTATAGCTCCTAACATGACGGCCACATATCTGTTACGTATGGCTGGAATAAAATTACTTTGCATGAAAACTAACTGCTAGCCGTAATCAGCATGTCTCTGCAAAAGAAATTACTTTAAATTTTATAGTTTTAGGAAGCAGATATTCAAAAGACATTCCAAATACTTTTTCCATAAAGTGGGTGGATATCTAGAATACATATACATTTTTTCCCTATTTTATTTTTATTAACAATGAGTATGTCTTCTATGAGGTGCTTGCCGCAGTATATCAGGAACTAGAATTCAAGCACGATGAACTCCTTATTCACTCAGGATTTAAATCACTTTCAAGTCGCAATCTGGTATTACTGGCTCGGAATGCTTTATAGTCCTGTCAGGGTTCTTAACCTCTACTGCGTAGGACAAAGGGAAAACAAAAGCAGTTTCCTGACTTTCTCTATCATTTCCTATTTAAACCATTACAGTACTTACTAAAGGTTTGAACATAAATAACACAAAACAAAGCTAAGCCCACAAATGCATTATACCTATAGCCCTACAAAAATTCTTCTCACTTGGTCCCTACAAGTACAGGAACTCGAAAGGGGTTAATAAGAACTTAACCCTTTCCAGGCTAACCCAAAACTATCGGGATTCAAAATTCTGACTAAACATTCTTATTAAATGATATATAATACTGTTTCCCATAGCAGAAGGAACATTACTATTAAAACACATTGAATAAAACAGGTACAATTTTCCTGAAATAATAACCCAGCTACAGAACGCTGAAATTAAGCCTTCACAGGGTTAACAGATACTGAACATTCCTTTGTACAGACACACGCCCCTTCTTTCTCCGCTAGCCAATTTCATGCTGTGCTAAAGGAACAAAAACAAAACTTAAACATGGAAGAAGTTCCCTTAATTTTCCTTCTCTTGTTTGTGTCGATCAGCTTCAGGAATGAACTCTAGGCAGGGCAGTTTCAGGGACCATAAAGACTAATTTAAAAAAACATAAATTGTGCAAGTGTTATGCAGAGCTAAACCAGGCACTTCCAGAAAGGAAAAGGCAACAATGGTACACTTCAAAAACAAAGGAACTCCTGAATCACTGCAGTTATCACAGCTGTTAACGTTCTTCTGTCTCTAATAGTTTTATGAAATAATTCACTTGTTTGAATGTAATTGTATCATTTACGTTCTTCCAAAACTTACTGGACTTAACATGGCAAGCAATTCAATTTTGTTTTGTGTCGTTAAAACATGGAAGATCTTCCCATTCATAACAATTTAGACATCACTCCTAGAATGAATCCTTTATTTTAAACAAACAAGAGACTTCTCAATCAGGAGTTTCTTCTCGGCAATGCCTCCATCCCCAGAAGAAATCCCTTGGCAGCCTCTCTCTGACTGTCTCTCTGACTGTCTCTCAAGACATTCCTTTTGCAGGCTGTGTGAAAGCCACACCCCTTCTGCTTGCTAGAGCCTGCCGTGCTGGGGAAATCTGAAACAGCTCAAAAGCTGCACTTAAAAGAGACTCCCAAATTACCCAACAGAATATTCTTACATTATATAGAAGGGAAACTCGCGGTTCTAACAGATAAAATCACAGACAAACAACAAACAGTAAGAACAGACAAACAGGAACTGCGCTTCTCAGATGTCCCTCTCACTCACACAAGCAATCATATTTTAACAAGAAATCATTTTTCAATATTTCAAGTGCCCAGGTTTTCTGACTAACTGACTATTCCAAACAAACAAGAAGGGTCGATGGCTTCAGCTGCCGCTTTCTCTTACGCGGAGCTTACTAGGACCGCCCTTATAGGAGGTGATCAGGCTCCTTTGTCTCGCCCATACTTATGCGAGATTTTTCCCAGTTAGTCTATACCAAATATACCAAATTAGTCCTGCGCATACTCATGCAAGACTGTTTCCCCAGGCTGCACTGACTTTTAAATCACAAAAATGTCCACTTACCGGATCCAGTTCCTGATACCAAACCAGTTCGTGGGTTGGACCCTGGACTCCCCTGGGTCGGAGGTGTTAGCCAGCTGGACCCTCTCCGATACAAAGTGATCGGTGGCGCCTGAGAAGTTCCCCTGCAGTCGGACAGACATGGTTCCAACCAAACCAAACCTCAAGGCCAATTACGTGGATTATTCACTTGGATACTATTTACCACTCGCACTTACCGGCCCAACGCACCAAGAATATGTTGTAGCAAACTGCAGTCAATGAATAAACCCAGGAGTCAATTTACAGGGTCCAAGCCAGTTTAATGTGCACAGGCCCAGTCAGTCAAAGCTGCAAAAGTAACTGAGCGAAAGCTTATACAGAGACATTTATACCTCTTTTCCAGTTTGATGCATGAAAGCTTTCTATTGGTTCTAACTTGATACATGCAAACTTCTCATTGGTCTTACATTCCCTGCATCTGTCCAATTAGAAATCCCTCCGGAGCCTAGCAACCTGCCCCCTCCTTTAGGATTGCTTGAACAATGGTATAGTCTTAACTTGGTAACTTTTCTACTGCAAGGTTAACTTCGGCTGCTGGAATGCATATACTGTTACTTTTACTGTTACTTTCTGGTTCTTTCACATACAAGAGAAGAATAATAGAAGACTTATGTATTCATAAAAACTTCTTATTAAGCATTTTAAAACATCTTTCTCATTTTTCACAGATTTATAATTCTTTTCTAGCTGTAATGGAAATTAGGATCCAGGCCTAACTTACAGGCCTTTCATAGTAGCAGGCTATGCTAGGTCATAGCCTACCTCAGCAGCACCCGAGGAAGTGATGTCATAGGGGGCAAGCTCCTCACAGGTTGTCTTTCCTTTTCAAATTAACTTTAGCTGCAATAAAGTTAATTTGAAAAGGAAAGACAACCAGTGAGGAACCCACCCCCAATGACATCACTTCCTCGGGCGCTGCAATAACCGGAAGGCTCCTCACAGGTTGTCTTTACTTTTCAAAGTAAGTGTATTGCAGCCGCTGCTCTGTACAAAGCAGAAGCAGTGGCTTGGGTGGGGGGGGGGTGCGTGAACCAGCAGTGGTGGGGTTGGTGGTGTGACTGAACCAGCAGGGGAGGGGAGGTTGGTGTGAGTGACCCAGCCGGGGAGGGGGTGAGTGAGTGACCCAGCAGCAGGGGGTGAGTGAACAAGCAGGGAGGGGGGTGGTGTGAGTGAACCAGCAGAGGAGGGGGTTGGTGTGAGTGAACCAGCAGGGGAGGGGGGTTAGTGAGTGACCCAGCAGGAGGGGGTGAGTGAGTGACAGGGGGGGTTGGGGAGTGAACTAGCAGGGAGAGGAGGGGGCGAGTGAGTGACCCAGCAGGGGGGTGGGGCGGGTGAACCAGCACTGAGAGGGGTGGTGGGCGAGTGAACCAGCAGGGAGGGGGGGGCGAGTGAACCAGCAGGGAGGGGGGGCGAATGAGTGAACCAGCACCGAGGGGAGGGGGTTGAGTGAATCCTCGGTAATTTTTGTGGGTGGGGTGGGGTGGGGTGGGGTGGGGCAGGGGTGGGACTTGGGGCGGAGAATGGGTAGAGCATGGCGAGCCACAGGTGTCGGGTTTTTCTCTGTGAAAAAGTTGGCAACCCTATGAGGGACTGAACCAAAACAAAAAGCCAATTAGATAATGTGAAGGAAATGCAAAATGTTCACACACTAAGGGGTATGTTTACTAAACCGCGCACACGTGCACTGCGCACCTTAGCGCATGGCAATGATGCACTTAAGTGCCGCGCACGCATATGCGTCACACTAATGGGCCCCGCTCACGTGCGACGAACACGCGCACGTGTGCGGTGCGCTGACATGCGACAGAGGCGGGGAAAGGCGAACGGAGGGCGGAGGAAGGGCCCCGAGGGGTGGAGAGATGGGGTCAATGGGCGGAAAGTGGGAGGGGAGAGGCTCCCCGCACAGGAGCGGGGCCGAATATTCAAGTGAAAACATATAAAGGGAGGTGAAACCATTTCCGTCAGCAATGTACAGCAAAACCGGGGAAACCTAAAAAACGTGAGCAGTGTGATACATGTGCACAGAACAAAATAGCAAATATAATATGAAAATGACGACCACAAATTCTAAGAAAAGTATAATCCAGCTGGGCAACAGTGATATTAATGGGCAACAATAAAAAACACTCCCACGAAAGCCCCAAAAAAAAGAAATGAGGTCTGGAAGGGTCTGTGCTCCGTAGACTCTTCCAAAAGCACTGCATTGTAATGGAGCGTTCCTGGGAGTATATGTCAGTTTGCTCATTGATAGCACTGTTGTGCAGCTTGGTTTTTTATTTTTCTCCCCTTTTGTGAAGGGCATATTAGATGTTTGTGGTGCACCTCTGTCCCCATACAAGGTAAATGAGGCCACAGTAAAATTGTGCAGAGCAGGGTGTCTGACTCGTGCGGCCAGGTGTCCTATCTCCAGAGACTGCACTGTCTCTGTGGCCACAGTGTGGTGCAGCGGACACAGCCAGTGCCTGTAGGACTAGAGGGTCACAGGTTCAAATCCCAGTTGGGGCACCTGCCAACCCAGTCCCCATAGTTTTACCCACCACTAAACAGTGAGAGTACAGACACTCCTATATTGCAGAGAACATAAGCATGGTCCTAACACCTATATTTTACCCTACACCACACTCAAACCATAAAAATGGCCATTACCTACAGCCGAGTCCTCCAAAGTCAGTCCTGGAGTGCTACAACTCACTCAGGTCATATGTTTTACCCAGATAGGGACATGTCTGCATGTTGGCGGAAGGGTAAAGGTGGTGGAGGGGGCAGTGGCTGCAAACCACAGCAGACAGTGGCCTAGGCCTGTGCAGGCTGGCAATATCCACCGCCACAGACAGGCTCTGTTGGATGTACAGTCATGGACTCCCCAAGGAACACAGCATATCTGTGGCAATACAGTGGTGCAGTGCACACAGACAGTGTGTGTTGGAACAGAGGGTCACACGTTCAAATCCCAGCTGTGTCAGCTACCAACCCAATCCCCTTATTTTACACATGAAGAAAACATGGTAGTAAAGACTGGCAGTTTTTCTGGGGAACAGAAACATGCCTCAAATGCATATATTCTACCCCATTGAACACAAACACCATAAAAAGGCGGTACCTAGAGCAGAGTCTGCCAAAGGCAGCCCTGGTGGGCCAAACACCAGTCAGGTTCCATGCTGCCCCTAATGAAGATGGCTGTGCAATGTAAACAGCAATGGTGCAGAATAGCATGTTGCCAGAGGGGTACCGGTGGTGGAGGGGGGCAGTGGCAGCTGGCCCCAGCAGACGGTGGCTGAGCCCCCTTCACGTGGGTGCAGTGCACCCCAACACACAGGTGCTGTCTTTCAAACAGCCATGGTATCTCCAGGTACTACATCTTCCCTGTGGCCACAGCGTGGTGCAGTGAACACAACCAGCATGTTCAGAAGCAGAAGGTCACCGGTGAAAAGCCCAGCTGGTGCTGCTGCCAACCCAGTCCCCATATAATACCCACAACGAAAACGTGATAGTGAAGACAAACCGATATTGGAGAGAACATAAGCATGGTTCAAACACACTTTTGTTACCATAAAGAGCACACACACCAGAAACATGCGCAACACACAGAGCAGAGCCCCCCAAATGCAGTCCTGGAGGGCCACATATCATTCAGCTGTGATGCTGTCTCCAATATAAGGCAATGTCAGCATGGTGGCAGAGGTCTACCGGTGGCAGAGGGGGCAGTGTGTGCTGCTCACAGCAGGCGGTGGCCCAGCCCCCTCACGTGGGTTTAGTGCACCCCAAAAGACAGTCCCTGTGTGACAAGCAGCCATGGACACACCAGGGAATGCACTGTTTCTGTGCTAAGACGGTGGTGCAGCGGATGCAGCCAGTGCCTTTCAGACCAGAAGGTCACCGGTTCAAAGCCCAGCTGGGGCACCTGCCATAATAGTGCCCATATTTTACACATGGAAGAAAACATGATAGTAAAGACAGAACCCTTAATGCGGAGGACATATGCGTGGGTGAAACACTTATATCTTTCCTTAAATAACATATACCACATAAACATATGCATTGCCTACAGCAGAATCCCGCAAATGCAGTCCTGGAGGCTAAAAAATACCTCAGGTTGGATGCAGTCCCCAATAAAAATGCCCGTGCTGCAAGTCCAGGTCCCGGGCCCATGGTATGCAGAGGTACCATAGGCATATTCATCAGGGACATCATGAAATCCTGAACAGTGTTTGGGACTCCAGGACTGTAGTTGGGAACCTCTGCCCTAAAGCAGCGGCCAACACGGGCAGAAACACCTGCACCTGCAGGCCCAATCATCCTAAGTCAAATGCAGAGGCAGGATTGTGGGCCCTGTGTGCATCTCCCAATACTAGCATGTGCATACATTAGCAATGCCACAGTAAACACGGGTATACGGTACATAGATATCAAAAGGCTGCTATGAATCGTGGCACACAGAAGTGCCAAAGTTAAGCACAATCAACTCATTGAGCTGTATCATACCAACCTCTCTGATGTCTGTGGAATGTGCGAAAGGTCATGTGTCTGACAGAGACCACCACCCTGGAGAATGACTCCAACGGTTCCGCCTAACATAGCCATGCCTGCACTGTGCCCAGTAATGGCGCGTTTGCCAGGGCTGCCAAATACCTCTACAGGTGCTCAATGCTGCCATAGGTGTGGCGAGTGTGTGTCTGTCTATCCAGTGTATGGTGGTTGACCAAACCCTCCGCAGCCCAAGCTGATAGCACTGTTCCATTATTGGCCTGCCATTGTGCATAATGAGGAGCAAGGCACTGTGGGAATATCCCTGACAGAGTGGCATGAGCAGGATGCAACTGCACAGGGCATAGGGCAATGGCTGGGACATTGCAGTGCCTGGCCACCACCTGCACAGACATGGTGTCCATAGCATGTACTGCTGTGAGGTCACTCTCACCCTGACCGAGCAGTGACCACGGCATGGCTAGGTTCCGCCATTGTGGCATATAGTAGGTCTCTCATGTGATGTATATGGCTTCTGTAGTTCTGGGGCACAATCACTGAGTTGACTGCCTGGTGGGTGTGCTCACATCCCAGTTATGGGTGCACACATGTCCTGTGGTAGCATGCACAATGGACTGGCTAGCGGACTGTCTGCAGTTAGCATGTGTATTGTGGTACTGCAGAGCCTATGCAAACAGAAAAAAAGGTTTTAAATTCAGAAAAAAGATTCCAACACCAGATGCGACATTACAAGGAGGCAGATAGGGGGAGCAAGAGAGACCTTCCAGGGCCTAGAGAACCGCACCCCAGAGCTTGTGATGTGATGCTGGCCAACAGCCAATCCGGGAAAGGGGGAGTTCCTTTTAAGAAAGGCTGGGAAGTTGGAAGGAGGGTGAAAGTAGAGGAGGAGAAGGAGTCTTGGCAAAGAGACCCGAGAGGAAGGAGTTTCTGGCAAGGAGACACAGGGAGTCCGGTGCAGCAGAATACCAGGAGTTCTTGGCAAAGAGACACTGGGAAGAAAGGTACCAGGAGAGAAACAGAGGTCAGAGTTTTATCTGAGGAACCGGTACCAGCAGACTCAGGACACTGTGGAAGTTACCAGAGGGATGGTGAAGTCATTGCCATAGGAGGTAACACTCTTCATTCAAGGAGCAAGAGGTATGGGTGTGAAAGAGAGATAACTCCACCCGAAGGCCAGCTGGACAGTGGGAGGCCTGCTAATCGTGTAAGGCTGAATTGCAGCAGGACTAGGCCTCAAGCCTCAGCTCACTGGGATAGGCCCAGAGAACAAGGTAAACCACATTTTTATACTAATAACCGTTATAACCTGGTGACACAGGGAGCACAAGGAACAGGGGTGTGCTCTCCTTACCAAGCTGTCTGTAAGACAAGACACAAGCTTTTATCAAATGAAAGACTGTTTAATACAAGGCACCAAGACAAGGGAAGGTATTCTCATAGCAAGCATTCACATGACCAAGGCCTAAACCTAGGCCCAGAACATTGGAGGCTGGTGTAAGCTGTATATGAAAAGCCTCAACTTATTCCACAAAAATATACTGATACAGGGTCACGGTTATCAGACCCACAGCCCATGCAGGTGGAATTTACTGAGGACCTTTCTGAAGTGGCCATGGATTGTAGCTACTGTCAGGCAGGAAGCCTAGAATCCCTGCCTGGTGTGTAAAGGGCTCAGTAGCAAAGACTGTGTGTTTTATCTGTATAAGGTCCTGTGAAGTTAACAGTGGATAAAGCAATAACTGGTTATGTCTCTTTTCTACCTGAAGCAAGGTTTCTTTATGTTGATGTAGATTCCACTACCTGAATCATTGTGCATTAAGGGAAATAAAAAGCCTTTCTTTCCCTACCCTCGGACTTTGTGTTCACTTGAAGTTTTGGTACACGGTAGGTCTCTGGGAACGGATACCCAGACCCCGCATACAAGGACCAAACTCAAAATAGAAAAATAACTCATGTCCACCCGACCTGCCTTAACCACCTTTGACCACTAGGGCGGCGGTGCGACAGTATGGCTGGAACACCTCACAGGGTTCAGCAGCTGGTGACTCACTGTGCTCGCTGATGGAAAATGTCAGATGGTGGTGTGGCGTGGGGTGTTTCAAGGCCTAGCGTCTGTCTGTGCTTGAAGTATGGATGCGTACAGAACTATAGAAGGTGCTCTGTGCGTTCCTCAAACTGCAGCTGGACTGAGGTTGATGGCCCTGTCTGCTGCTGACACCATTGCAGGGGTATAGAATGTGGATCTGTTGTTGGGGGATCCTGGGTTCCAGAGGGCAGTTTTGGTGGGCTGACACACTCTGCCTAGGTGTCCATAGAGCTCCCTTTCTTGCACATACAACGCACATATATCATGTGGCCATGGCACCCACACAGGATATGCACTATTCCATGGGCATCGTAGTCCACAAGGCCCAGATGTGACTGGGATACATAGATGGACAGAGGTGTACCATAGGTGTGTCTGATAGAACAACCTATCAAACATCGGCACAAATGGGACCTGAAGTATAGGCCATCTCAGCCAGGACAGGTGATGTGCACCCCACCTCACCCTCAGGGTGAGCACAGGACCCCCATACTGAGATGGTCTGTAGCCACTCTGTTGCAGCAACACAGAAGGTCTGTACCCACCACTAGGCCTAGGTGCTGTGTGGGTGCACACACCATCCTCAGAAAATCTGTAGACTTCTGCTTTGCATGTGCAGTGCATCATGGGTGCGAGTGGAGTACCCCTACCCTGATAAGCGCAACACACAGTCTGCAGACGTCATATTGTAGCCAGCCAGACCTCTCCTCACACATATAGAGCTGTAGCCCAGTGGTGAATGCAATGCCTGTGAAGCGACAGAGTGTTGGTTCAAATCCCTATTGCGGTTATCCAGCAAACCTTTTTAGATAGGCACATTACTGCATATACTGTGCCAGTCAGCATCAGTGCTGTACACTTTGCACAAACTGGACATACATTTAACAGGTCATTGTAACATGGAGATAACTATTCTACAGGGTACATGGGGTCTGCCTGGGGCAGTATGTGTGTAATGTCAAGTAGTACTGCCAACAGAAAAACCTTCACAGTGCTGTAACCCTAGGCTGCACTATAAGGTGGCTTTTGGGACACCTAAGGCTTACAGCACTGTCAGGATCCTAGAGCTGGCACCCCAAATTTCCATTTACAAACCTGTCACTGGCTGCACCCACAAATAACCCCACTGTGGACGGAAACACACATCCCCTTGCTTCACAGGCAGCGAGGTGAGCTGTGGGACACAGCTCTATAGCTGAGAACAGATGCCTGGCTGGCTAAAGAGACAATCCTGCAGCCTGTGTGTCATCAGGGGTGAGTCCATACAGTATGAATAATGCTTCACTGCACATGACGTGTATAGCACTGTAAGGGTGTTGCCCCTGCCAGTACATATGTAATGTAGAAAGGAGACTGCCGCATTTTACACAGTTGCAACGTAAGAAGATATATGCCGCACGCAGCACCAATGTACATTAAAAGCACTATGCCTAAGTTGGCACTGCTGTATAATAATGTGTGCTGCCTGAGACACGTAATCCCTAGCCCCACTGGATAATTGAACCCATGACCCCTGGTTTATCAGTCAATGTAACAACCATTGTGCCACACCTCAGCCACCAGGACTGTATGCCAGCACACATAGTAAAGGATAAAGTGCAGTAAGGTGGCATGCCGACCTACATCACCTCATAATGGTCAGCACGCAACCTATTGTGCATGTGCAATGTTGAAATATGTTGGTTCCCCCACCCCCCTATGGCTACCTCCACATCCTTGCAGGGCACACATGGAGATGCACCAATGAACATACTCCAGTGGCACACACAACCCAAGATTACCAGGGTGTCTGTTTGCCGACGTTGAGGGTTTGTCAGCACCCCTTGTTATAAGTGTCCTGGCAGTACCTGCTATGTGACACACATAGCACACCTCATCAGACAATGCACTAGCAATCAGTGGATATGTGTTGTCAGACGGCTGCCTGGGTGAGAATGTTCACAGTCTTGGCAAGTGCATATG